>CM022298.1:611267001-611952736 GCA_011799875.1 Thinopyrum elongatum
GCCGTCTCTGCTGCTACTAAATCTACGCCGGGCCACCTTGTGCCTACCCGGTGAGCATCTCCTCCTCCTCCCTCTCCCTGCATCGCTGATAGACGCTCGCAGCGAGCCATCGCCGTAGCCGCACTCTGGCCTCCGCTGCTAAGCTCGCCGCCGGCGATGCGATGACCGTCATGCTCACCCAAGCCCACCACCGTGCTCTGGGCACTCGTGTGGTGCGGCTAGCGCCCTCCGTATGCTCGCTAAGCCGCCGTAGGCTCGTTTCCCTCGACCTCCCGAATACGCCGCCGTTTTTGCTCGTCGCCGGCGCCGTTTCCGGCCAAGTCCGGCTGCGCCACCGCCACGAATGGACGCGGCGTTGAACGCCCGTTCGAAAGAACCTACCCACGGCCCGAACCGCGCTCTGTAGCGCAAATCCGAGCAACTCCGGCGACGCGCCGCCGCGATTTTGGTCGCCGGCGCAACTCCGGCGCCGGCCGCCGACGTGGCTGCCACGTGGGACACCCCTGGGTCGCTGCCAGTGGGTCCCACGGGCCCAGTTGACCGCGTTGACCCGAGTCAACGCGGGCACTGTTCACCCCTGTAGCTGACATGTGGGCCCCGTTCGATAATTAGACTAATTAGACGTTTAATTAAATAAAACTAGATAATTTACCTAATGCCTCACTGACAGATGGGGTCCACCCCCTAATTAACCCTGGTAATTAAATTAATACACTGGTTAGAGAAACAGAGGCTGACATGTGGGTCCCACTAGACCCACATGTCAGGTTTGACCCTTGTCAACCGCAGTTGACCTGCTGACATCACTATGACGCAATGCTAACGTCATAATTCATTTTCTGATAAATAAAATAATTCCAAAAATTCAAATAAACTTTAAAAATTAATAACTTTTAAACCGTAGCTCGGATCGAAAAAGTTAAAACATGAAAGTTGCTCAGAACGACGAGACGAGTCTGATCATGCCGTCTGTTTCTCCATCGGAACCCCCAACGTAGAAGAACTCGTAACTCCGGACCCGAATCCGGCAGATGAATAGTGCACACATGTCGGATATTCAATCCCAGAATAATTCTAAAAATAACTAAAATGACTTAGATGCATATTTAGGCCACCCTGCACTGCATCATAGCATCACACGCACCGTATTGCATTTGTTTGCATTATGTTTACCTGTTTCTTCCCCCTCTTCCCTCTCGGTAGACCCCGACGTTGGCGTAGCTCCCGAGGCAGACGCAGCTCAGGAGTACGACTACGTCCCCGATGATACCACTGAAGACCTTGCCCTTGCCCCAGAGCAAACAGGCAAGCACCCCATTTTTGAGCATGCCTATATCGCCTATTCTCTTCTCTCTTATGCTTGCATTAGAACTGCTACTGCTACTGCTTTCCTATATCTGCTGCATAGCTTGATTATTGTACCCTGCCTTGTTACCTTACTGGTTATCCTAGACTGATTAGTATAGGCTGGGTAGAGACACGACAGAAACCCCCACTTGATCCCGACTGCCCTGCTGGATATCAGAAGAACCGATCATCGGGATTGAAGACCAGACCCTGTCACCGCACATCACTTCTCCCTATGTTGCTCGACACTGCTGGGTTACCATCGAGTGCCGAGGGTGATACCTCGTCAGCACTTCTGATGTTAACCTTGTAGGTTAGTTACTCGGTCGTGGTAAGCGAGGGTGATTCCTCCTACACCACCCCCGATAACGACATCGTCGCGCAACTCCTCGAGTGTGGACCTCGAGGGTGATTCCTCCTTCATTCACCTTGATGATAACATCGAGCGGGAATTCCATCGAGGGTGATTCCTTAGGGTTCCCTTCGGTGTCAGACACACAGTTACTGTTGATGGGTGGACTTGCACTAAACCATGATACTAAAGACGGGTCGGCCCTGAGGGGTACCCGCGCGAGCTTAACGCGAAGTGATGTGGAGTCGGGTTGACCTGGATGGTGCCCGCGAGATAACTACGAGGCGTGGCCGGGCATTCTTAGCCCTTGCCGCAAGACCTCGAGACGGGGCGACGGGGTCACATCGATCGTGAGTCTCTGCTCATTTCTGCGCGCTCCTAATCCACTACGGTTTGGATATTTGATCCGAGGGGCCTCTGGCCCGATAGCACTAACCATCATGTGGGCATAGTATGGGCGTTCTGCGTCGTATACTTCAGCCGGAGCTTAATGGACGTCAGCGACTGAGCGGCGCGCGCTGAATTGGACTGGGAACGCAATCGCGCTTGTATAAGGGGTTGCTAGGTCTGCTTTCAGCCGCGTACGCAACATGCAGGAGTTCCCGGGGCGAAGGCCCAAGACCCCTGGGTGCATAGGTTTAGTCGCGTGTTGACCTCTCTGTTAGGTATTCGGTCGGGTTGCGGCGTGTTGCTTAGCCGAGGCCGGGCATGGCCCAGAAAAGTGTGTCCGGCCGAAGTTAAGCGAGCGTGGTGGGTAAGTTGGTGCACCCCTGCAGGGAAGAAACTTCTATCGATAGCCTGTCCTATGGTAACGGACACTCGGAGTTGTATCCCGATCGGTACAACTAGAACATGTGATGAAAACTGGTTAGTACGGCTCTGGGATTGCTTTCTCGCAGGGAGTCGAGAAAGGATCTCAGGTCGAGGTTGATGCTACTACTACTTTACATTATGTTCATCTGATCTCTTCTATTGCTGCAAGACTGACGAAGATTGATGAAGATGCTAGTCTTCGATAGGACTAGACTTTCCCCTTCTATTCTGGCATTTCTGCAGCCCAGACCACATATACAGCCCCTCTTTGAAAATGATGCATATGTAGTGTAGATCCTTGCTTGCTGAGTACTTCGGATGAGTACTCACGTTTGCTTTATTTTCTTTTTCCCCCATATTCCTTTTGATGCCACCAGACGACGGAGCCCCTGAGTTAGACGCCCCAGCCGACGACCAGTACTACTACCCGCCTGGCGAGTACTACTACTACGAGGAGCCGTTCGACGACCAGGAGTAGGATCGGAGGGTCCAGGGCAGGAGGCCTTCGCCTTTCGATCGTAGTATTTTATTTTACCCCGCCTCTGTGAAGGCCTATTTCTCTCTCTGTAATATATCTGTACCCAGATATCTAATGCTTCCGCTGACGCTTGTATGCCATCGAGCTATGTATTCGAGCCCTCGAGGCCCTGGCTTGTAATATTAAGCTTGTATGACTTTATTTATGTTTTAGAGTTGTGTTGTGATATCTTCAAGTGAGTCCTTAGGCTTGATCATGTGCATTTGCATGTATGATTAGTGCATGATTAAGCCGGGGTCATCACACGAACAATCTTCGGTCACCAAAACACATAACTCATAATACAAATCGTCATCGAACGTTAAGCGTGCGGACCCTACGGGTTCGAGAACTATGTAGACATGACCGAGACACATCTCCGGTCAATAACCAATAGCGGAACCTGGATGCTCATATTGGTTCCTACATATTCTACGAAGATCTTTATCGGTCAAACCGCAATGACAACATACGTCATTCCCTTTGTCATTGGTATATTACTTGCCCGAGATTCGATCGTCGGTATCTTCATACCTAGTTCAATCTCGTTACCGGCAAGTATCTTTACTCGTTCCATAATGCATCATCCCGTAACTAACTCATTAGTCACATTGCTTGCAAGGCTTATCACGATGTGCATTACCGAGAGGGCCCAGAGATACCTCTCCGATACTCGGAGTGACAAATCCTAATCTCGATCTATGCCAGCCCAACAAACACCTTTGGAGACACCTGTAGAGCATCTTTATAATCACCCAGTTACGTTGTGACGTTTGATAGCACACAAGGTGTTCCTTCGGTATTCGGGAGTTGCATAATCTCATAGTCAAAGAAATATGTATAAGTCATGAAGAAAGCAATAGCAATAAAACTTAACGATCATAATGCTAAGCTAACGGATGGGTCTTGTCCATCACATCATTCTCCTAATGATGTGATCCCGTTCATCAAATGACAACTCATGTCTATGGTTAGAAAACTTAACCATCTTTGATTAACGAGCTAGTCTAGTAGAGGCTTACTAGGGACACTGTGTTTTGTCTATGTATCCACACATGAATCAAGTTTCCGGTTAATACAATTCTAGCATGAATAATAAACATTTATCATGATATAAGGAAATATAAATAACAACTTTATTATTGCCTCTAGGGCATATTTCCTTCAGTCTCCCAGTTGCACTAGAGTCAATAATCTAGATTACATAGTAATGATTCTAACACCCATGGAGTCTTGGTGCTGATCATGTTTTGCTGGTGGAAGAGGCTTAGTCAACGGGTCTGCTATATTCAGATCCGTATGTATTTTGTAAATCTCTATGTCTCCCTCCTTGACTTGATCACGGATGGAGTTGAAGCGTCTCTTGATGTGTTTGGTTCTCTTGTGAAATCTGGATTCCTTCGCCAAGGCAATTGCTCTTCATTGAACCCGATGCACTAGGTATTACAGCTAGATCGGATATGAACTCCTTCATTTGCTGCTTCCGAAGCAGCTATGTACTCCGCTTCACACGTAGATCCCGCCACGACGCTTTGCTTGGAACTGCACCAACTGACAGCTCCACCATTCAATATAAATACGTATCCGGTTTGTGACTTAGAGTCATCCGGATCAGTGTCAAAGCTAGCATCAACGTAACCATTTACGACGAGCTCTTTGTCACCTCCATAAACGAGAAACATATCCTTAGTCCTTTTCAGGTATTTCAGGATGTTCTTGACCGCTTTCCAGTGATCCACTCCTGGATTACTTTGGTACCTCCCTTCCAAACTTATGGCAAGGCACACATCAGGTCTGGTACACAGCATAGCATACATGATAGAATCTATGGCTAAGGCATAGGGAATGGCTTTCATTTTCTCTCTATCTTCTGCAGTGGTCGGGCATTGAGTCTTACTCAACTTCACACCTTGCAACACAGGCAAGAACCCTTTCTTTGACTGATCCATTTTGAACTTCTTCAAAACTTTATCAAGGTATGTGCTTTGTGAAAGTCCTATTAAGCGTCTCGATCTATCCCTATAGATCTTGATGCCCAATATATAAGCAGCTTCACCGAGGTCTTTCATTGAAAAATTCTTATTCAAGTATCCTTTTATGCTATCCAGAAATTCTATATCATTTCCAATCAACAATATGTCATCCACATATAATATTAGAAATGCTAAAGAGCTCCCACTCACTTTCTTGTAAATACAGGCTTCTCCAAAAGTCTGTATAAAACCATATGCTTTGATCACACTATCAAAGCGTATATTCTAACTCCGAGAGGCTTGCACCAGTCCATAAATGGATCGCTGGAGCTTGCACACTTTGTTAGCACCTTTAGGATCAACGAAACCTTCTGGTTGCATCATATACAACTCTTCTTTAAGAAATCCATTAAGGAATGCAGTTTTGACGTCCATTTGCCAGATTTCATAATCATAAAATGCGGCAATTGCTAACATGATTCGGACAGACTTAAGCATCGCTACGGGTGAGAAGGTCTCATCATAGTCAACTCCTTGAACTTGTCGAAAACCTTTTGCAACAAGTCAAGCTTTGTAGACAGTAACATTACCGTCAGCGTCAGTCTTCTTCTTGAAGATCCATTTATTCTCTATGGCTTGCCGATCATCGGGCAAATCAACGAAAGTCCACACTTTATTCTCATACATGGATCCCATCTCAGATTTCATGGCCTCGAGCCATTTCGCGGAATCTGGGCTCATCATCGCTTCCTCATAGTTCATAGGTTCATCATGGTCTAGTAACATGACTTCCAGAACAGGATTACCGTACCACTCTGGTGCGGAACGTACTCTGGTTGACCTACGAGGTTCGGTAGTAACTTGATTTGAAGTTTCATGATCATCATCGTTAGCTTCCTCACTAATTGGTGTAGGCATCACGGGAACTGTTTTCTGTGATGAGCTATTCTCCAATTCGAGAGAAGGTACAATTACCTCATCAAGTTCTACTTTCCTCCCACTCACTTCTTTCGAGAGAAACTCCTTCTCTAGAAAGGATCCATTCTTAGCAACAAAGATCTTGCCTTCGGATCTGTGATAGAAGGTGTACCCAATAGTTTCTTTTGGGTATCCTATGAAAATGCACTTCTCCGATTTGGGTTCGAGCTTATCAGGCTGAAGATTTTTCACATAAACATCACAACCCCAAACTTTAAGAAACGACAGCTTGGGTTTCTTGCCAAACCACAGTTCATACGGTGTCGTCTCAACGGATTTAGATGCTGCCCTATTTAACGTGAATGCAGCTGTCTCTAATGCATAACCCCAAAAAGATAGTGGTAAATCGGTAAGAGACATCATAGATCGCACCATATCTAATAAAGTACGGTTACGACGTTCGGACACACCATTACGCTGTGGTGTTCCAAGTGGCGTGAGTTGCGAAACTATTCCACATTGTTTTAAATGAAGACCAAACTCGTAACTCAAATATTCGCCTCCGCGATCAGATCGTAGAAACTTTATTTTCTTGTTACGATGATTTTCCACTTCACTCTGAAATTCTTTGAACTTTTCAAATGTTTCAGACTTATGTTTCATTAAGTAGATATACCCATATCTGCTCAAATCATCTGTGAAGGTCAGAAAACAACGATACCCGCCGCGAGCTTCAACACTCATCGGACCGCATACATCAGTATGTATTATTTCCAATAAGTCAGTAGCTCGCTCCATTGTTCTGGAGAACGGAGTCTTAGTCATCTTGCCCATGAGGCATGGTTCGCAAGCATCAAATGATTCATAATCAAGTGATTCCAAAAGTCCATCTGCATGGAGTTTCTTCATGCACTTTACACCAATATGACCTAAACGGCAGTGCCACAAATATGTTGCACTATCATTATCAACTTTGCATCTTTTGGCATCAATATTATGAATATGTGTATCACCACAATCGAGATTCAACAAAAATAGACCACTCTTCAAGGGTGCATGACCATAAAAGATATTACTCTTATAAATAGAACAACCATTATTCTCTAATTTAAATGAATAACCGTCTCACATCAAACAAGATCCAGATATAATGTTCATGCTCAACGCTGGCACCAAATAACAATTATTCAGGTCTAAAACTAATCCCGAAGGTAGATGTAGAGGTAGCGTGCCGACGGCGATCACATCGACTTTGGAACCATTCCCAACGCACATCGTCACCTCGTCCTTAGCCAATCTTCGTTTAATCCGTAGCCCCTATTTTGAGTTGCAAATATGAGCAACAAAACCAGTATCAAATACCCAGGTGCTACTACGAGCATTAGTAAGGTACACATCAATAACATGTATATCAAATATACCTTTGTTCACTTTGCCATCCTTCTTATCCGCAAATACTTGGGGCAGTTCTGCTTCCAGTGTCCAGTCCCTTTGCAGTAGAAGCACTCAGTTTCAGGCTTAGGTCCAGACTTGGGCTTCTTCCCGGGAGTGGCAACTTGCTTGCCATTCTTCTTGAAGTTCCCCTTCTTTCCTTTGCCCTTTTTCTTGAAACTAGTGGTCTTGTTAACCATCAGCACTTGATGCTCCTTCTTGATTTCTACCTCCGCTGCTTTGAGCATAGCGAAGAGCTCGGGAATAGTCTTCTCCATCCCTTGCATATTATAGTTCATCACGAAGCCTTTATAGCTTGGTGGCAGTGATTGAAGAACTCTGTCAATAACACTATCATCCGGAAGATTAACTCCCAGCTGAGTCAAGTGGTTATGGTACCCAGACATTCTGAGTATGTGCTCACTGACAGAACTGTTCTCCTCCATCTTGCAGCTATAGAACTTGTTGGAGACTTCATATCTCTCAACTCGGGCATTTGCTTGAAATATTAACTTCAATTCCTGGAACATCTAATATGGTCCATGACGTTCAAAGCGTCTTTGAAGTCCCGATTCTAAGTCATAAAGCATTTCACACTGAACTATCGAGTAGTCATCAGAGCTTGCCAGACGTTCATAATGTCAGCATCTGCTCCTGCAGCAAGCCTTTCACCTAGCGGTGCATCAAGGACATAATTCTTCTGTGCAGCAATGAGGATAATCCTCAAGTTACAGACCCAGTCCGTGTAGTTGCTACCATCATCTTTCAACTTAGCTTTCTCTAGGAATGCATTAAAATTCAAGGGAACGGTAGCACGGGCCATTGATCTACAACATAGATATGCAAATACTATCAGGACTAAGTTCATGATAAATTAAGTTTAATTAATCATATTACTTAAGAACTCCCACTTAGATAGACATCCCTCGAGTCATCTAAATGATCACGTGATCCATATCAACTAAACCATGTCCGATCATCACGTGAGATGGAGTAGTTTTCAATGGTGAACATCTCTATGTTGATCATATCTACTATATGATTCACGTTCGACCTTTCGGTCTCAGTGTTCCGAGACCATGTCTGTACATGCTAGGCTCGTCAAGTTTAACCCGAGTATTCCGCGCGTGCAAAACTGTCTTGCACCCGTTGTATGTGAACGTAGAGCTTATCACACCCGATCATCACGTGGTGTCTCGGCACGACGAACTGTCGCAACGGTGCATACTCAGGGAGAACACTTATACCTTGAAATTTTAGTGAGGGATCATCTTATAATGCTACCGCCGAACTAAGAAAAATAAGATGCATAAAAGATAAACATCACATGCAATCAAAATATGTGACATGATATGGCCATCATCATCTTGTGACTTTGATCTCCATCTCCAAAGCACCGTCATGATCTCCATCATCACCGGCTTGACACCTTGATCTCCATCGTAGCGTCGTTGTCATCTCGCCAACTATTGCTTCTACAACTATCGCTAACGCATAGTAATAAAGTAAAGCAATTACATGGCGATTGCATTTCATACAATAAAGCGACAACCATAAGGCTCCTGCCAGTTACCGATAACTTTTACAAAACATGATCATCTCATACAATAACATATATCACATCATGTCTTGACCATATCACATCACAACATGCCCTGCAAAAACAAGTTAGACGTCCTCTACTTTGTTGTTGAAGTTTTACGTGGCTGCTACGGGCTTCTAGTAAGAACCGTTCTTACCTACGCATAAAAACCACAACGATGTTTCGTCAAGTTTGCTATTTTAACCTTCAACAAGGATCGGCCGTCGTCAAATTCGATTCAACTAAAGTTGGAGAAACAGACACCCGCCAGCCACCTTTATGCAAAACAAGTTGCATGTCTGTCGGTGGAACTGGTCTCATGAACATGGTCATGTAAGGTTGGTCCGGGCCGCTTCATCCAACAATACCGCCGAATCAAAATAAGACGTTGGTGGTAAGCAGTATGACTATCATTGCCCACAACTCTTTGTGTTCTACTCGTGCAAAACATCTACGCATAGACCTGGCTCGGATGCCACTGTTGGGTAATGTAGCATGAAATTTCAAAAAAATTCCTATGCTCACGCAAGATCTATCTAGGAGATGCATAGCAATGAGAGGGGGAGAGTGTGTCCACGTACCCTCGTAGACCGAAAGCGGAAGCATTAGGTTAACGCGGTTGATGTAGTCGAACGTCTTCACGATCCAACCGATCAAGTACCGAACGTACGGCACCTCCGAGTTTAGCACACGTTCAGCTCGATGACGTCCCTCAAACTCTTGATCCAGCAGAGGGTCGAGGGAGAGTTTCAGCAGCACGATGGCGTGGTGACGGTGATGGTGATGCGATCCACGCAGGGCTTCGCCTAAGCACTACGACGCTATGACCGGAGGAGTAAACTATGGAGGGGGGCACCGCACACAGCTAAGAGAACAATTGATGTGCTTTGGGGTGCCCCCTGCCCCCGTATATAAAGGAGGAGAGGTAGGAGGCCGGCCAAGGGAGGCGCGCCATGGGGGGGAGTCCTACTAGGACTCCAAACCTAGTAGGATTCGCCCCCCCCCCCCTTTTTTTCCTTCTCATGGAGGTGGAAAGAGGGAAGGAGAGGGAGAGGGAGAGGGAAAGGGGGGTCGCGCCCCCTCCCCTAGTCCAATTCAAACTGCCCATGGGGGGGGCGCGCCACCCCTTGTGGGCTGCTCTCTCTCTCCCCTATGGCCCATGTTGGCCCATTACTTTCCCCGGGGGGTTCCGGTAACCTCCCGGTACTCCGAAAAATACCCGAAATGATCCGAAACCATTTCGGTGTCCGAATACTATCGTCCAATATATCAATCTTTACCCCTCGACCATTTTGAGACTCCTCATCATGTCCGTGATCTCATCCGGGACTTCGAGCAATCTTCGGTCACCAAAACACATAACTCATAATACAAATCGTCATCGAACGTTAAGCGTGCGGACCCTAAGGGTTCGAGAACTACGTAGACATGACCGAGACACATCTCCAGTCAATAACCAATAGTGGAACCTGGATGCTCATATTGGTTCCTACATATTCTACGAAGATCTTTATTAGTCAAACCGCAATGACAACATACGTCATTCCCTTTGTCATCGGTATGTTACTTGCCCGAGATTCGATCGTCGGTATCTTCATACCTAGTTCAATATCGTTACCGGCAAGTCTCTTTACTCATTCTGTAATGCATCATCCCGTAACTAACTCATAGTCACATTGCTTGCAAGGCTTATCACGATGTGCATTACCGAGAGGGCCCAGAGATACCTCTTCGATACTCGGAGTGACAAATCCTAATCTCGATCTATGCCAACCCAACAAACACCTTCGGAGACACCTGTAGAGCATCTTTATAATCACCCAGTTACGTTGTGACGTTTGATAGCACACAAGGTGTTCCTCCGGTATTCGGGAGTTGCATAATCTCATAGTCAAAGGAATATGTATAAGTCATGAAGAAAGCAATAGCAATAAAACTTAACGATCATAATGCTAAGCTAACGGATGGGTCTTGTCCATCACATCATTCTCCTAATGATGTGATCCCGTTCATCAAATGACAACTCATGTCTATGGTTAGGAAACTTAACCATCTTTGATTAACGAGCTAGTCTAGTAGAGGATTGCTAGGGACACTGTGTTTTGTCTATGTATCCACACATGTATCAAGTTTCCAGTTAATACAATTCTAGCATGAATAATAAACATTTATCATGATATAAGGAAATATAAATAACAACTTTATTATTGCCTCTAGGGCATATTTCCTTCACCACCATGTCGATCCCCCAGACCGCGAAGGGCCAGGTGATCGGTATGGCTTGAAGGGCTAAAGCCGGCTGGTGGCTGCGTTTGCTGAAGCGTTGGCAACCCTCGCACTTGAGGACGAGCGACTCGGCGTCTTTGAGGGCCGTGGGCCAGTAGAAACCATGACGGAAAGCCTTGGCCACCAGGGACCTGGAGGCGGCGTGGTGCCCGCACTCGCCCTGATGTATGTCGAGGAGGATCTCTAAGCCCTTTTCTTGCTCGACGCAGTGCTGGACCACGCCTGTCGCGCTGCGCTTGATGAGCTCGTTGTTGATGATGCTATAGGCGGACGCCTGGCGTTGCACTTGCCGGGCTTCGGTCTCGTCCATGGGGAGTACTCCGCTCTCTCCAGGAATGCTATGATGGGCTGGGCCCATGACGGAGCCATCACGACGGTGAAGGCGGCCACCAAGACGGGCTCCGGGGCGGTAGCCCCCGAGCCGGAGGCGGCAGCCCCCGGGTTGAAGATGACGGTGGCCGGGTTGGGGACGGAAGCCCCCGGGCTGGGTTCAGCAGCCCCCGGGCCGGGTTCTGGGGCCCCTGGGACCGGGTTTGGGACGGCAGCCCCCGAGCTTGGACCGGCAGCCCCCGGGTCCGGGTTGGGAAGGGGCATTGCAGGGTCGTTCGGGACGACGATGGACTCGGAATTTGGAGATGGCTTGACGGACGGCTTGCGCAGGTGCTCGAGGGAGACGCCGGATGGTATGGCCTGCCGAGATGAACCAATCTCGGCTAGCATGTCGGCGGCTTCATTTTCTGCGCGCGGGACGTGGAGGAACTCGCAGCCATTGAAGGCGCCGAAAAGTTGCTGGACTAGGAAACGGTAGCTGGCCATGTTGGCATCCCGGGCGTCCCACTCGCCGGAACACTGCTGCACCACCAGATCCGAGTCGCCATAGCACAGGATGCACCGGACGCTGATTTCCTTGGCAAGCCGGAGGCCGTGCACAAGGGCTTCGTACTCGGCGACGTTGTTGGAGGCGGTGAAGTGGATCTGGAGTGTGTACCGCAGCCGGTCGCCCTTCGGGGAAGACAGCACGATGCCGGCTCCCAAGCCGGAGCGCATCTTGGAGCCGTCGAGTGCATGCACCAATGCGTTGAATTCGGCGGCGGTGGCAGGTACTGGGTCTCTGTCCAGTCGACAAGGAAGTCAGCCAGGGCCTAGGACTTGATCGTGGTGTGGGGCTCGTAGAGGATGGAGTGGCTAGCCAGCTCGATGGCCCACTTGGCAACCCGGCCAGAGGCATCCTGGCAGCCCATGATCTCGCCGATGGGGGCCGTGCTGACCACGGTGATGACGTGCTCTTGGAAATACTGCTTCAGCTTCTTGGCGGTAAGGTACACACCGTAGCACATCTTCTGGTAGTGCGGGTAGTTCTGCTTGGAGGCGGAAAGCACCTCGCTCAGGTAGTAGACCGGGTGCTGGAGAGACTGGGTCTTGCCCTTCTCTGGTCGCTTGACCACGACCACCGTGCTGACCGACCGTGAGGTGGCGGCAATGCATAGCAACAGCGGCTCCTTGTCTACCGGCGCGGCCAGGACGGGTGCGGTGGAGAGCATGCGCTTGAGATTACGGAAAGCTTCGTCCGCCTGATCGTTCCACTCGAACGGCGACATCTTCTTCATCAGCTGATACAGGGGCAAGGCCCTCTCGCCCAGCCGGCTGAGGAACCGGCTGACCGAGACCAAGCAGCCGGTGAACTTCTAGACATCTCGCAGCCGGGTTGGCTTGCGCATGCGCTCCATGGCCTTGATCTTCTCCGGGTTCGCCTCAATGCCGCGCTCCGAGACGAGGAAGCCGAGCAACTTCCCGGCCGGCACACCTGATACGTCCATTTTGCATCATGCTTTTATATCAATATTTATTGCATTATGGGCTATTATTACACATTATGGCACAATACTTATGCCTTTTCTCTCTTATTTTACAAGGTTTACATGAAGAGGGAGAATGCCGGCAGCTGGAATTCTGGGCTGGAAAAGGAGCAAATATTAGAGACCTATTCTGCACAACTCCAAAAGTCCTGAAACTTCACGGAGAGTCATTTTGGATTTAATGAAAAATATTGGGTAAAGAAAGTACCAGAGGGGGGCCACCTGCCATCCACAAGGGTGGAGGGCACGCCCCCCGTCCTTGTGGGCCACCTGGCAGGCCCCCGATGCCCATCTTCTGATATATGGTGTCTTTTGCCATAAAAAAATAAGGAGGAAGCTTTCGGGACGAAGCGCCGCCGTCTCGAGGCGGAACCTGGGTAGAACCAATCTAGGGCTTCGGCGGAGCTGTTCTGCCGGGGAAACATCCCTCCGGGAGGGGGAAATCATCGCCATCGTCATCACCATCGATCCTCTCGTCGAGGGGGGGTCAATATCCATCAACATCTTCACCAGCACCATCTCCTCTCAAACCCTAGTTCATCTCTTGTATCCGATCTTTGTCTCAAAACCTCAGATTGGTACCTGTGGGTTGCTAGTAGTGTTGATTACTCGTTGTAGTTGATGCTAGTTGGTTTATTCGGTGGAAGATCATTTGTTTAGATCCTTAATGCTAATTAATACTCCTCTGATTATGAACATGAATATGCTTTGTGAGTAGTTACGTTTGTTCCTGAGGACATGGGAGAAGTCTTGTTATAAGTAATCATGTGAATTTGGTATTCGTTTGATATTTTGATGAGATGTATGTTGTCTTTCCTCTAGTGGTGTTATGTGAACGTTGAATACATGACACTTCACCATGATTTGGGCCTAGGGGAAGGCATTGGGAAGTAAGTAGATGATGGGTTGCTAGAGTGACAGAAGCTTAAACCCTAGTTTATGCATTGCTTCGTAAGTGGCTGATATGGATCCATATGTTTCATGCTATGGTTAGATTTATCTTAATTCTTCTTTCGTAGTTGCGGATGCTTGCGAGAGGGGTTAATCACAAGTGGGAGGCTTGTCCAAGGAAGGGCAGCACCCAAGCACCGGTCCACCCACATATCAAATTATCAAAGTAACGAGCGCGAATCATATGACCATGATGAAAACTAACTTGACAACAATTCCCATGTGTCCTCGGGAGCGCTTTGCTTTATATAAGAGTTTGTCCAGGCTTGTCCTTTGCTACAAAAAGGATTGGGCCACCTTGCTGCACCTTGTTTACTTTAGTTACTTATTACCCGTTACGAATTATCTTATCACACAACTATCTGTTACCGATAATTTCAGTGCTTGCAGAGAATACCTTGCTAAAAATCGCTTGTCATTTCCTTCTGCTCCTCGTTGGGTTCGACACTCTTACTTATCAAAAGGACTACGATAGATCCCCTATACTTGTGGGTCATCAAGACTCTTTTCTGGCGCCATTGCCTGGGAGTGAAGCGCCTTTGGTAAGTGGAATTTGGTAAGGAAACATTTATATAGTGTGCTGAAATTTACTGTCACTTGTTACTACGGAAAGTAATCCTTTGAGGGGTTTGTTCGGGGTATCTTCACCCCGACCGTAAGAGCGAAGAGTTGCCCCTCAACCTACTGCACCTACTGAAAATATTTATTATGAAATTCCTTCGGGTATGATAGAGAAACTGCTAGCTCATCCTTACACAGGAGATGAAACATTACATCCTGATATGCATCTAATCTCTGTGGATGAAGTTTGTGTATTATTTAAGCTTGCAGGTTTGCCCGAGGATGAAGTCAAGAAGAAGGTCTTCCCTTTATCTTTGAAGGAGAAGGCATTGACATGGTATAGGCTATGTGATGATATTGGATCATGGAACTACAACCGATTGAAATTGGAATTTCATCAGAAGTTTTATCCTATGCATCTGGTTCATCGTGATCGGAATTATATATATAATGTTTGGCCTCATGAAGGATAAAGTATCGCTCAAGCTTGGGGGAGGCTTAAGTCAATGTTATATTCATGCCCCAATCATGAGCTCCCAAGAGAAATTATTATTCAAAACTTTTATGCTCGGCTTTCTCATAATGATCGATCCATGCTCGATACTTCTTATACTGGTTATTTTATGAAGAAGACTATTGAATTCAAATGGGATTTATTGGAAAGAATTAAACGCAACTCTGAAGATTGGGAACTCGACGAAGGTAAGGAGTCAGGTATAAACCTTAAGTTTGATTGTGTTAAATCTTTTATGGATACCGATGCTTTTCGTGGTTTTAGCACTAAATATGGACTTGACTCTGAGATAGTAGCTTATTTCTGTGAATCATTTGCTACTCATGATGATCTCCCTAAGGAGAAGTGGTTTAAATATCATCCTCCCATTGAAGTTAAAGTAGTAGAACCTATTAAAGTTGAAGAAGAAACTATTACTTATAATGTTGATCCTATTGTTCCTACTGCTTATATTGAGAAACCACCTTTTCCTGTTAGAATAAAGGATCATGCTAAAGCTTCAATTGTGGTTTGTAAGAGTTATACTAGAACACCTACACCCCCGGAGCAAATTAAAGTTTAACCTAGTATTGCTATGGTTAAAGATCTCTTGGTTGATAATATTGATGGTAAGGATGGCAATTTTACCCATGGGTACGGGTACCCACGGATACCGTACCCACATGGGCAGGGTATGGGCACAATTTTATACCCACGGGTAATACCCATACCCTACCCATTAAGTCATGGGTAGGGCACGGGTATAGCCTTTTACCCATGGATATACCCATACCCTACCCGTTTATACTGACATGTGAACCCTACCCGTGATTCACAAGTGTACCTATGTGAAAGTTGTGTCGTGAGCTTATGAACCTATGTTAAATTTTCACCAATTGTCAGTTTGAATTGAGATAATTGTCATGTACTCATGTATCTATTATTGAGTTGAGATCAATGATTTTTTTGTCAAATGTCCTACAAATGAATGTAAACTTGCGAATAACTTGTGTACTGTTTGATCTACCCGTACCCAATGGGTATGGGTACCCGTCGGGTACTGGTACGGGTAAAGTTTCATACCCATGGGTACGGGTATGGGTAGAGTTTTGTATCCATTAACTAAATGGGTATGGGTATGGTATTGCTCTACCCGCCCCATACCCTACCCATTGCCATCCTTAATTGATGGGCATGTTATTTATTTCTGTGATGAAGCTGCTAGAATTGTTAAACCCGATAGTAAAGATAAACATAGACCCGTTGTTGGCATGCCTGTTGTTTCAGTTAAAATAGGAGATCATTGTTATCATGGCTTATGTGATATGGGTGCTAGTGTGAGTGCAATTCCTTTTTCCTTATATAAAGAAATTATGAATGATATTGCACCTGCTGAGATAGAAGATATTGATGTTACTATTAAGCTTGCTAATAGAGATACTATTTCACCAATTGGGATTGTCAGAGATGTTGAAGTCTTGTGTGGGAAAATAAAATACCCTACTGATTTTCTTGTTCTTGCTTCCCCACAAGATGACTTTTGTCCCATTATATTTGGTAGACCTTTCTTGAATATTGTTAATGCTAAGATAGATTGCGAGAAAGATATTGCTACTGTCGGTTTAGGGGATATGTCTCATGATTTTAATTTCTCTAAATTTCGTAGACAACCCCATGATAAAGAATTGGCTAGTAAGGATGAAATTATTGGTCTTGCTTCTATTGTCGTGCCTCCTACTGATCCCTTAGAGCAATATTTGCTAGACCATGAGAATGATATGTTTATAAATGAAAGAAGGGAAATAGACGAGATATTATTTAATCAAGGGCCTATTTTGAAACACAATTTGCCTGTTGAAATCCTTGGGGATCCTCCTCCACCCAAGGGAGATCCCGTGTTTGAGCTTAAACAATTACCTGATACTTTGAAATATGCTTATCTCGATGAAAAGAAGACATATCCTGTTATTATTAGTGCTAACCTTTCAGAGCATGAAGAAAAGAAATTATTGAAAACTCTGAAGAAGCACCGTGCCGCTATTGGATATACTCTTGATGATCTTAAGGGCATTAGTCCCACTCTATGTCAGCACAAAATTAATTTGGAGAATGATGCTAAACCAGTTGTTGATCACCAACGACGGTTAAATCCTAAGATGAAAGAAGTGGTAAGAAATGAAATACTAAAGCTTCTGGAAGCAGGTATAATTTATCCTATTGCTGATAGTCAGTGGGTAAGTCCTGTTCATTGTGTCCCTAAGAAGGGAGGTATTATTGTTGTTCCTAATGATAAGAATGAATTGATCCCACAAAGAATTGTTACAGGTTATAGAATGGTAATTGATTTTCGCAAATTAAATAAGGCTACTAGAAAAGATCATTACCCTCTACCTTTTATTGATCAGATGCTAGAAAGATTATCCAAACATACACATTTTTGCTTTCTAGATGGTTTTTCTCAAATACCTGTGTTAAAAGATGATCAGGAAAAGACCACTTTTACGTGCCCTTTCGGTACCTTTGCATATAGACGTATGCCTTTTGGTTTATGCAATGCACCTGCTACCTTTCAAAGATGTATGACTGCTATATTCTCTGATTTTTGTGAAAAGATTGTTGAGGTTTTCATGGATGATTTCTCCGTTTACGGAACTTCTTTTGATGATTGCTTAAGCAACCTTGATCAAGTTTTGCAGAGATGTGAAGAAACTAATCTTGTCTTGAATTGGGAGAAGTGCCACTTTATGGTTAATGAAGGTATTGTTTTGGGGCATAAAATTTCCGAAAGAGGTATTGAAGTTGATAAAGCTAAAGTAGATGCTATTGAAAAGATGTCATGTCCTAAAGATATCAAAGGTATAAGAAGTTTCCTTGGTCATGCTGGTTTCTATAGGAGGTTTATTAAAGACTTCTCTAAAATTTCTAGGCCTCTCACTAATCTCTTGCAAAAAGATGTTCCTTTTGTTTTTGATGATGATTTTGTAGAAGCATTTGAAATACTTAAGAAAGCCTTGATTTCTGCACCTATTGTTTAGCCACCTGATTGGAATTTACCCTTTGAAATTATGTGTGATCCTAGTGATTATGCTGTTGGGGCTATTCTAGGGCAAAGAGTTGATAAGAAATTAAATGTTATTCATTATGCTAGTAAAACTCTAGACAGTGCCCAGAGGACTTATGCTACTACTGAAAAAGATTTTTTAGCAGTTGTCTTTGCTTGTGATAAGTTCAGATCCTATATTGTTGATTCCAAAGTAACTGTTCACACTGATCATGCTGCTATTAAATATCTTATGGAAAAGAAAGATGCTAAACCTAGACTTATTTGATGGGTTCTCTTGCTACAAGAATTTGATTTGCATATTATTGATAGAAAGGGAGCTGAGAACCTCGTTGCAGATAACTTGTCTTGGTTAGAAAATGTTCTTGATGACCCACTACCTATTGATGATAGCTTTCCTGATGAACAATTAGCTTTCATAAATGCTTCTCGTAATACTCCATGGTATGCTGATTATGCTAATTACATTGTTGCCAAATTTATACCACCTAGTTTCACATACCAGCAAAAGAAAAAGTTTTTCTATGATCTAAGACATTACTTTTGGGATGACCCACACCTTTATAAAGAAGGAGTAGATGGTGTTATTAGACGTTGTGTACCTGAGCATGAACAGGAACAGATCCTACGCAAGTGCCACTCTGAGTCTTACGGAGGACACCACGCTGGAGACAGAACTGCACATAAGGTATTACAATCCGGTTTTTATTGGCCTACTCTCTTCAAGGATGCTCGTAAGTTTGTCTTGTCTTGTGATGAATGCCAGAGAATTGGTAATATTAGTAGACGTCAGGAAATGCCTATGAATTATTCACTCGTTATTGAACCATTCGATGTTTGGGGCTTTGATTATATGGGACCTTTTCCTTCCTCAAATGGGTATACACATATTTTAGTTGTTGTTGATTACGTTACTAAGTGGGTAGAAGCTATTCCAACTAGTAGTGCTGATCATAACACTTCTATTAAGATGCTTAAAGAAGTTATTGTTCCGAGGTTTGGAGTCCCTAGATATTTAATGACTGATGGTGGTTCACATTTTATTCATGGTGCTTTCCGTAAATTCCTTGCTAAGTATGATGTTAACCATAGAATTGCATCTCCATATCATCCTCAGTCTAGTGGTCAAGTAGAATTGAGCAATAGAGAGATTAAATTGATTTTCCAAAAGACTGTTAATAGATCTAGAAAGAATTGGTCTAAGAAACTTGATGATGCATTATGGGCTTATAAAACTGCTTAAAAAAAACCTATGGGTATGTCCCCATATAAAATGGTTTATGGAAAGGCTTGTCACTTACCTCTTGAACTAGAACATAAAGCTTATTGGGCAATTAAAGAGCTCAACTATGATTTCAAACTTGCCGGTGAGAAGAGGTTATTTGACATAAGCTCGCTTGATGAATGGAGAACCCAAGACTATGAGAATGCCAAGCTGTTTAAAGAAAAAGTTAAAAGATGGCATGACAAAAGGATACAAAAGCCTGAGTTTAATATAGGTGATCATGTTTTGCTATACAACTCTCGTTTAAGATTTTTTGCAGGAAAGCTTCTCTCTAAGTGGGAAGGTCCTTACATTATCAAGGAGGTCTATCGTTCCGGTGCCATAAAAATCAACAACGCCGAAGGCACAAATCCGAAGGTGGTAAACGGTCAAAGAATCAAACATTATATCTCAGGTACTCCCATAAATGTAGAGACCAATATAATTGATACCGTAACACCGGAGGAGTACATAAGGAACACTTTCCAGAATGTTTCAGACTCCGAAAAGGAATAGGTATGTGGTACGGTAAGTAAACCGACTCCAAAATGTTTCCAATGATAATTTTTCTCCGTTTTGGAATATTTAAAAAATTAGGAAAATTAAAAGTAGTCCGAAAGAGACACGAGGAGACCACAAGGGTGGAGGGCGCGCCCTACCCCCTGGGCGCGCCCCCCGACCTTGTGGCCACCTCGTGTGCCCTCCGGACTCCGTTTTCTTGCACAATACTTCTTTTGGTCGGTAAAAATTCATTATATAATCTCCCGAAGGTTTTGACCACCGTACCACGACAAAATCCTCTGTTTTTGTTTTGACCTATTTCTGCAGCAGATTTAGAGCAAGATGTCTTCGTAAGAGTCAGTCGGGGAGAGTCGTGTATCTCACCCGACACCGGGCCCAAGAGCATACAGCGAAGCTGACCACTTCGGGCAATCAACGGAGGAAGAGATGGAGGTTGACTTGAAAAGGGTGGATGCCATGGAGGAGTCACCTCTCATCTTCAAACCGGATTCATGCTGGAGGAACTTCAGAGCTCAGCAATACCAAATTCGGTCATTCCTCCCAATGCTAGATTTCTCTCTTATGAAAATATGAAAAAGAGTGTTGCCTTTTCTCCCGCAGCTATAAAACATCCATGGGTGAATGGAGCTCTAGCCGTCATGGGTAAACTTCGCAAGGAAGTAATGGAACTTAAGCAGCAAATTAATAAGCTCGAGGAAGAGAATCGCATCCTAAAGGGCATCATCGCCAAGAATATCACATCATCACCTCCGAAGAAAGAGACATAAATACATGGGTATGGGCACTCCCCTTGGCAACTGCCAAGCTTGGGGGAGGTGCCCCGGTATCGTATCACCATCACACCTTTACTTTTATCATTTTTCTTAGTTCGATCCTTTTGGTTATATCTTGATCTAGTAGAATAAAGTTTTAGTATGATCTAGCTTTGAGTTTTGATTTGATCTCTATCTATGTAATCGAGTCTGTGAGTTATATAATAAAGAGTAGTTTTGAGTTGAGGGCTTTGTTTTCTTGCTATGATTTTGAGGGAATAAAATAATAAAAAGATCATATATTGATCTTATGGAGAGTAATGACTTCACATATAAAGAGTATGATGAATAAAATTTGTTGGGAGTTAACAAACATAGTTTTGGTCATTGTTGCAATTAATAGGAAGTAATAAAGAAAGAGAGGCTTCACATATAAATATACTACCTTGGACATCTTTTGTAATTGTGAGCACTCATTAAAATATGACATGCTAAGAAGTTGATGTTGGACAAGGAAGACAACATAATGGGTTATGTTTTCTTATATCCGAATAGAAGTTATATTGTCATGGATCCTCCAACATGTCGAGCTTGCCTTATCCTCTCATGCTAGCCAAATTCTTTGCACCAAGTAGAGATACTACTTGTGCTTCCAAACATCCCTAAACCCAGTTTTGCCATGAGAGTCCACCATACCTACCTATGGATTGAGTAAGATCCTTCAAGTAAGTTGTCATCTGTGCAAGTAATAAAAATTGCTCTCTAAATATGTATGATCTATTAGTGTGAAGAAAATAAGCTTTATACGAACTTGTGATATGGAAGAAATAAAAGTGACGGACTGCATAATGAAGTTTTTTATCACAAGCGGCAATATAAAGTGACGTTCTTTTGCATTAAGATTTTGTACATCCAACCATAAAAGTGCATGACAACATCTGCTTCCCTCTGCGAAGGGCCTATCTTTTACTTTTATCTTCTACCCTTATACAAGAGTCATGGTGATCTTCACCTTTCCTTTTTACACTTTTTCCTTTTGGCAAGCACTATGTGTTGGAGAAAGATCCAGATATATATATCCACTCGGATGTAGGTTATCATAAAGTATTATTGTTGACATTACCCTTGAGGTAAAAGGTTGGGAGGCAAAACTATAAGCCCCTATCTTTCTCTATGTCCGATGGAAGCTTTGAACCCATAAGTATCACGTGAGTGTTAGCAATTGTGAAAGACTAAATGATAGTTGAGTATGTGGACTTGCTGAAAAGCTCTTATATTGACTCTTTCTGATGTTATGATAAATTGCAATTGCTTCAATGACTGAGATCATAGTTTGTTAGTTTTCAATGAAGTTTTTGATTCATACTTTACCTTGTGAACGAATTGTTACTTTAGCATAAGAAATTATATGACAATATATGTTGCTGTTCTAAAGATGATCATGATGCCCTTATGTCCATATTCTATTTTATCGACACCTCTATCTCTAAACATGTGGACATATTTTTCGATATCGGCTTTCGCTTAAGGACAAGCGAGGTCTAAGCTTGGGGGAGTTGATACGTCCATTTTGCATCATGCTTTTATATCAATATTTATTGCATTATGGGTTGTTATTACACATTATGGTACAATACTTATGCCTTTTCTCTCTTATTTTACAAGGTTTACATGAAGAGGAAGAATGCCGGCAGCTGGAATTCTGGGCTGGAAAAGGAGCAAATATTAGAGACCTATTCTTCACAACTCCAAAAGTCCTGAAACTTCACGAAGAGTCATTTTGGATTTAATGAAAAATATTGGGCGAAGAAAGTACCAGAGGGGGGCCACCTGCCATCCACAAAGGTGGAGGGCGCGCCGTACCCCCCTGGGCGCGCCCCCGTCCTTGTGGGCCACCTGGCAGACCTCGACACCCATCTTCTGATATATGGTGTCTTTTGCCTTGAAAAAAATAAGGAGTAAGCTTTCGGGACGAAGCGCCGCCGTCTTGAGGCGGAACCTGCGCATCACCAATCTAGGGCTCCGGCGGAGCTGTTCTGCCGGGGAAACATCCCTCCGGGAGGGGGAAATCATCGCCATCGTCATCACCATCGATCCTCTCATCGAGAGGGGGTCAATATCCATCAACATCTTCACCAGCACCATCTCCTCTCAAACCCTAGTTCATCTCCTGTATCCGATCTTTGTCTCAAAACCTCAGATTGGTACCTGTGGGTTGCTAGTAGTGTTGATTACTCCTTGTAGTTGATGCTAGTTGGTTTATTCAGTGGAAGATCATTTTCTCAGATCCTTAATGATAATTAATACTCCTCTGATTATGAACATGAATATGCTTTGTGAGTAGTTACGTTTGTTACTGAGGACATGGGAGAAGTCTTGTTATAAGTAATCATGTGAATTTGGTATTCATTTGATATTTTGATGAGATGTATGTTGTCTTTCCTATAGTGGTGTTATGTGAATGTCGACTACATGACACTTCACCATGATTTGGGCCTAGGGGAAGGCATTGGGAAGTAATAAGTAGATGATGGGTTGTTAGAGTGACAGAAGCTTAAACCCTAGTTTATGCGTTGCTTCGTAAGGGGCTGATTTGGATCCATATGTTTCATGCTATGGTTAGATTTATCTTAATTCTTCTTTCGTAGTTGCGGATGCTTGCGAGAGGGGTTAATCATAAGTGGGAGGCTTGTCCAAGGAAGGGCAGCACCCAAGCACCGGTCCACCCACATATCAAATTATCAAAGTAACGAACGCGAATCATATGAGCATGATGAAAACTAACTTGACAACAATTCCCATGTGTCCTCGGGAGCGCTTTGCTTTATATAAGAGTTTGTCCAGGCTTGTCCTTTGCTACAAAAAGGATTGGGACACCTTGCTGCACCTTGTTTACTTTTGTTACTTATTACCCGTTACGAATTATCTTATCACACAACTATCTGTTACCGATAATTTCAGTGCTTGCAGAGAATACCTTGCTAAAAACCACTTGTCATTTCCTTCTGCTCCTCGTTGGGTTCAACACTCTTACTTATCGAAAGGACTATGATAGATCCCCTATACTTGTGGGTCATCAACGCTAAAAACGCACTTCTCCGGGTTGAGCTTGATCTGGTACTCGCACAGATTGGCAAAGGTCTCCCTCAGGTCGTCAAGGAGTGTGAGGTGCTGCTTGGTATTCACCACGATGTCGTCCACGTAGACATGGATGTTGCGGCCGAGTTGCGTCAGCAGGCATTTCTGCATGCAGCGCTGGAAGGTGGCGCTGGCGTTCTTCAAGCCGAACGGCATGGTGATGTAGCAATACGCCCCAAAGGGCGTGATGAAGGACGTCTTCAAGGCGTCGGCCGGGTCCAGCTTGATCTGATGATAGCCGGAGTAAGCATCCAGGAAGGACAGGAGCTCGCAGCCGGCGGTGGAGTCGATGACTTGATCTATCCGCGGGAGGGCGGAAGGATCCTTGGGGCAGGCCTTGTTCAGGCTGGTGTAGTCTATGCACATGCGCCAGGTGTTGTTCTTATTCAGGATGAGGACCGGGTTGGCTAGCCAATCGGGGTGAAATACTTCCATGGTGAAGCCGGCCGCGAGCAGCTTGGCGACCTCTTCACCGATGGTTCTTCTCTTCTCCTTTGAAAAGCACGTAGGGGCTGACGGACAGGCTTGGCGTCCTTGCAGATGTGTAGTTTGTGCTCGTCATACTTCCTTGGAATTCCCGGCATGTCCTTTGGGGTCCATGCAAAGATGTCCCGATTCTCACGGAGGAAGTCGACGAGCTCGCCTTCCTATTTGCTGTCGAGGCGGGCTCCCACGACGACGTACTTGCTACAGCTGGGGTCTTCCGGGTTTAGCTTAACCTTCTTGGTCTCCTTGGATGGCTGGAAAGAGGCCTCGCCGGCCGGCTCCTTGGCTGAAGCCAGCACGGCCGGCGTCTCGTTGGCCAGCGCGACGATCCGGTCGAGCTGGCGCCGCTCCTCGGCTATGACCAGTGACTCGGCCAACTTGGCGTCGGCTTGAGCGCATTCCCGGGACTTGCGGTAGTCGCCGACGACTGTGATGAGGCCCTTGGGACCCGGCAGCTTCATCTTCAGGTAGGCGTAGTGGGGGACCGCCATGAATTTGGCAAGTGCAGGTCGGCCCAGCAGCGCATGGTTCGCGCTGGACAGGTCCACCACCTCGAACCAGATTAGTTCACGCCAGAAATGATCGCTTGTGCCAAAGAGGACGTCAAGCCGGACTTGGCCGATGGGGGAGCAGGAGAGACCCGGCATGATGTCGTGGAACACCGTCCGGGACGGCTCCAGGTCCTTGGCCTCGAGGCCGAGCTTGGTCATCGTGTCGCGGTAGAGGATGTTGATGCTGCTACCGCCATCTATGAGGACTCGCGAGAACTTGCAGGTGTGTCGGGTTGCGACTATGGTGGTGTCGAGGACGAGGGCGTAGCCACCCGGGTTTGGCATGACGGCCGGGTGGTCCTCCCGGGTCCAGCTGATCGGGTGTTCCGACCAGTGCATGTACTCCGACACGGCCGGGACGACGGTGTTCACCTCCTGCCGGAGCAGGCGCTCGCTACGCTTGTCGTCGCCGAGGCTGGTGAAGACGACGTAGCTCGCATTCTGATTGGGGAAGACATCATTGCGCATTGCACCGTTTCCCGAGGGCGGGGGAGGAGGAGGCGGAGCCGGCTGCCCCACGCCCGGAGCCGGAGCTAGAGGGGGTGGGATGTCTCCCCTCATGATGCGCTTGGTGATGGCGCACTGCCAGAGCATGTGCGTGGACGGCCTCTCGCCGCTGTGGTGCTTGCAGGGAGCGTCGAGCATCTCCTCGAAGCTCATGGCGGGTTGCCACGCCGTCTTGCCGGTTTGCAGGCGCTTGCCGGCCAGCTCGGTCGCGAGCGCCTATTCGGCGGTCGCGATGAGGCGGCCGTCGTAGCGCAGGGCCTGTTGATCGGCCTTGCGCTTGTTGTTCTGCTGGTTGTTCAGGTGGCGGCTACTCTCGCCAGCCGGCTTGGGGGGTGGTACCGGCATCGCCTTGCCGGCTTCATCCAACACCACCTGGATCTTCATGGCGTAGTCGATGTTGGCGTACTTGTCCGCGATGACCATGAGCGCGGCCATGGTGGTTGGCTCGAAGCGCAGGAGCTTGTGCTTGAGAAGGGTGCCATCCCGGCAGCCGCTCACAAAGTACTGGATGGCTTGGACTTCATGGATGCCCTCGCAACTGTTCCGGAGCTCGGTCCAGCGTGCGAGGTACTCGCGGCCGGTTTCCGCTGGCCCCTACACGCATATAGCGAGCTGGCTGGGACGGCCGGGATGATTGTAGGTGCCGGTGAAGTTGCGCACGAAGTCCTGCTCGAAGTTGACCCACGCGTTGATGCTGCCGACCGGCAGACTGTTCATCCACGTGCGGGCCGAACCCTAGAGCATGAGCGGGACGTAGCGCACGGCAAGATGGTGATTGCTGCCCGCGATGCCGATGGCGGTGGTGTAGTCGATGAGCCAGTCCTCCGGCTTGACGGTGCCGTTGTACTTGGGGGTGTCACGGGGTAGCGTGAACCCTTTGTGGAAGGGCTCATCCCGGATACGCGGGCCGAAACAAGTTGGGCCGACGGCATTGTCTTCCTCCAGCTTGAGGGAGAGGGCGAGCTGGTCGAGGAGATGGCGAGCGTCAGCGTCGTCGATGGCGCGCGGGCCCAGCAGGCTTGCGACGGGACCCCGAGGTGCCGGGTTGGATGAGGCCGGGTTGCCACGCCGACCGGATGGTGGAGGAGGGTCTTGCTGGTGCCAGACCCCGGCAGCCGGCTTGTTGCCCTGGCCGTCTCCAGCCGTCGGGGCGCGGTTGCGCCGGGTTCGGGTCTGACCGGACTGAGCTTCGTCCGGGCGCGAGGAAGACGATGTGTTCTGCCATTCGGGATCCCCGGTGCGGAGCGAGGCGGACGCAGCGGGATGGTCGAGGCGGTCTTGCTACGCGTTTGCGGCGCCGAGAAGCTCGTTTAGGCGCTGCAGGCGCTCCTGCAGCTCCTCGCCCTGCAGCTACTCCAGGCCAACAGCGGCCGCCTCCGCGGCACGCATGTTCTTGACCGGGGTGTCGTAGACGGGCGGGTCTGCGCCCAGCGCGCGGCCGATGGCAGTGCCACGGGCCCGCACCTCAGCGCCCGGCTGGGCTCGGCAGCGGTCGGAGTGAAGCCGTACGCGGCGTCGCGCTCCCGCTGGGTGGACTACAGCCGGCACTGCGTAGCAGCGAGCATCTCGGCCCTGTCCAGCTGGCGCTTGTGCTCCTCCTCGAACTGGGCCCGGGCCTCCGCGAAGTTGGTGGCGTCGATGTCGGAGGCGATGGGGATGCTGAGGTTCTGCATTGTGGCGCCCGGCGGGTCGGCCACGCTGGTGCGCTCCGCTGCGGCCCTGGCGGCGGCGGCCTTCTTGCTAGACGAAAAAGAGCCGGAGCTAGTGAGGAATACCTCTACCCGGGCGCAGAGGTCCGCCGCCCCGCCGGAGATGTCGTCGCCGAGGGGGACGGGCGAGTCGGAGACGTCGAGCACCCCGCTGGGGTACTCATCGGCCGCGGGCGCGTCGGAAATGCCCAGCGCGGCGAAGGAGGCGGTGAGCGCGTCGATGACGTCGGCTGCCAGCGCGATGGGCTTGGGGACGCGCAGCGCGCAATGCGCTCACCAAAATCGATGAGGAGCCCTGTCTGGAACATTTCTCCGGCCGGGACCTCGAGCTTCCCCACGGTGGGCGCCAACTGTCGTGGTGGGCGCACGGCAGATGCCAAAGGATGGCTAAAGATAGGGACAGGTTCGAGGGCACCGGTGGGCTCCAGAAGTGAGGTCGGCATGAGCGAGCGAGGGACGCAAGACATACCCAGGTTCGGGGCTCTCCGGAGAGATAACACCCCTAGTCCTGCCGTGTGTGGTTTATATCAAGATGGTACAAGCTTGCTCCTAGAGCTGTTTGGGGGAGGAAGGAAGGTAGGCCAGGGCTTAGGCTGCTCCTTCTCCTTACGTGTGTGTGTGTGTGTGTGTGTGTGTGTGTGTGTGTTCTACTGATGATCGACCCTTTGCACGGAGGCCTCTGGGGGGTTTTATAGGTCAACCCCCCAGGGCTATAATGGTAAAGTTACACGGGTGCGGGGCCGGGATGTTAGTGTCTGGGAAGCTGGCGCTGGGGCCCGCCGGGTACCAGGGTACGCCAGGTTCTCCGGGCGTGGGCCCCATGCGCCAGGGGGCACTGTTCTCCGTCTTGTCGTGCATCACGGAGTGGTCGAGCCGGTACGGCTACAGTGGCGCGTCGCCTGGTTGCCATCGGCATGCGTCAGCAGGACGAGGGGTGCACTGTTGCCATGCCGGCCCCGGTCAGCGGAGTAGGTGGGCCACTGTTGCCACACTCCTGTCAGTCAGCGAGGTTGGTGGGCCACTGTAGCCATGCGCATCCCCTTTACGGGGACTTGTTCCGTCGTACGCCCCGGATGGGACGGGAGCTGAGCCGCGGCCGGGTTGAGGGGCGCACCACGGTGGCGCTTGCTTGTCCTAGGAGTCTTGGTCGGGTTGCGGTCTTGGCCGGGTTGAGGAACTTGGCTGGGTCGAGGAAACTGGCCAAGTACAAGCCGGATTGAGGGGCAATGCTGGCCCCGATGTTTTTGAAAAGGATCCGGGTTCCGTTGTCTTCCCGGGGTTCATCCCCCCGACATAACTATTGTGGCTCTCCAGTCTGCACATGTAGAGTTATAAACGCTAAATACATATTCCTAGTCTTGCCTCTAGGACTAGCTCAAGTGTTGCATGATGGTTATGTTTTCCTAATCATGGGCATAGTTAAGTGTAATGATCATGTCGGCAACATTGAGGGCATGATGATAGAAGAACACTCATGTTTAATTGATCCAAGTTGTATGTTATACTAGGAGATGATTTCATCACAAGTTTATAGTCCATAACACGGAAGTTAACGTATACAAAATTTCTTAGACCATGAGAGTATAAAGTCACTTCATATTGGACGATGCACTTTGGGGTTGTTCTAATGTCAACCGTAACATGGTGATCATAACGGCAATCGATAGGTTCGTCAGAAACGTATGACAATGGACTTAATAGCTCGAGACTAGGATTTGCTCTTCTGGCGATGGAGAGATGTTATGAGGGCCCTCTCGGTGTGATGGCATCCATCATCGTCTGGCCAGACACAGCGTGACTTGATCATGGAGATGCTGGAATACGAGAACGAGAAAAATGAACAAAACTGGTAACGAGGAGACTTTCATAGTGATCATGTGTTTGACTCACGGGCCACGGATGCCTATATATCTCACCTCGGGTTTTGTAAAGTATCGCGAAGAAAAGGAATAGCATACTGTAGCTACAGGTTCACTCAATAATCATTCGTGTGGGTATAGGGGATGTCCACGGATCGACAATTGATCAATGAACGAAAGTTGTTTCGGTCATGTCTATATTTCACTTAACCTGCAGGGTCACACGCTTAAGACCCTTTGATCTGTAGAGTACTAGATGAGTTAGGAGCTTTAGGGAATATCACTGGAAGGTCTCATAGATGATGGGAATAATTACGAGAGAGAACCAGAAGTGTACCGAAGGAGAACCAAATAAAATTGGAAGACCAAAAAAGTTTCGAAGGGCGTTAAAATAAATATGAGAGGGTTCTAGAACCTCCCAGAATTGTGAGAACACCCAGTGCCAGCCCCGTAGGCAAAGCCTAAAAGGGGCAGCCGCATAAGCCTTTGAGGTCCATTAGGGGGGCCACCCCTAGCCGCACAAGGCCACAGGCCTCGAAAGCAACTGTTTTTTCACAGTTTTTTTTACATTTCTTGCTTTATTTTTTCTACTTTTGTTTATACTATCAAATATTCTAAATACATATATTACAAAAAAAACTTTACATAAATTTTAGAAAAATGTTAGTTAAGCATTTAAGAAATCTTAAATATTTACAGGAAAATGTTTTCAATGTATACACAAAATGTACACTTTGTATTGAAAAGGGTAGAAATAAAAATATAAGTTTTCAAAAATATTAATCATGTATTTGTAAAATATTAAACGTGTATATAGAAAAATGTTCCTAATGTACATTAAAATGTAAAATGTGTATAAAAAATTAGACATAGCAAAATATATGGTTAAAAAAATGTTAATCGTGTGTTTGAACAATGCTTAATGTGTATATATATAATTTTCCTGATATATAAAAAATGAAGAATATTAATTAAAAAAATAGATATCAGATATGTTTAAAAAATATTAATCATAAATTTCTAAAGTGTTAAACGTGTGTATCAGAAATGTTTCTGATCTATACAACAACAATGTGTATGGAAAAGTAGACTAAAAAATTACTCCCTCCGTCCTAAAATATAAGATAATTTTTTACACTATCATAATGTAAAAAAGATCTTATATTTTGGGATGGAGGGATTAAGTTAAAAAAAGATGTTTATCATCTATTCAAAAAATATTGACGTGTATATAAATAATCTTCCTGGTGTATACCCAAAATGTACAAAGGAAAATGAAGAAAACCAAGAGAAATGGAAGAAATAAAGAAAAACAAGTGAAAAAATGAAGAAAAAATAAACCAGTAAACGCCATGAAAGAAACTAAAATCAAAGAAAAATAGAAAACCAAAGAAACCATGAAAAAAAACAAAACCAACATAAACTGAAGAAAGATGTGAAACTGTACAGCGAGTGAGCGATCCATCATCTTCTCCGAGCGAGGCGGCGAATCAAAAAAACAAACGAAACGGGCCGGCCCAGTAATATGTTGGGGAAAAAAGCTTCACGCAAGACTGGCAAAATTTTGAAAGAAAAGAAAAAAATAAAAATAAAAATAAAAATAGAAAGGAAAAATGAAAAGGAGAAAAGAATGAAAAACCAGAAGAAAAAGAAAGAAAATCTGGGCTGGCCCGTTTTGTTATTTTCAAATTTGTGAATATTTTTTATTTAGCGACAAATTTTGTATTCGTGAACACATTTTTCAGATTAATGAAAAAATCCAAAGTCGTTAATAAGTTTAAAAATCACAAACTCTTTTAAATCAGTGAACATTTTTATATTTCATAATAAAATCAAAACTAAAAGAATAAATGACGTTTTTTTTCTTGAGACAACATACCCGCAACACGAGTGTACAGCTAAAAAAAGATAAGCGAAAAAACTGATCAAAACTAGAGACGGGTCAAGCGATTGAAGGCGAGCTATTGGGCTGACCCATGTTGGTTATTCACGTGCGCCATAGCACCAATTCGGTGCTTCAAGCGTTGAATAGGAGCTCCCTATTATCCGCACGCCATTAACTGCCTCCAGGAAGGAAAAAAAGTTATATGATACACACAAGTGATATGATACTTTTGAAAACGAGGCTATAGCCGAGCGCGGCTGAGTGTGTCATTCCGTTTAGTCCTTTTAAATTCTTAATTATTATAGAGTGGCCTATTTCATTGGAATTTTCGAGAAACCAAACATGAGGTTCTACCTCATGTTTCATCTTTGTGTCGACAATTCCTCAGCTTTCCCAACATGATATTCAAACGACAGTTTGGGGGGTTTTCTGCAGTTTTAGTTCATGTAGGAATTCATATTATACATGACATCTCATCTCTACTCCTTTTCTATTCCTATGTTTTGATTTTTTTTTTTTTTGTTTCAAACGTTGAAGGTGCAATTTCTAGAAATGGGGCTATCAATGTCGTCTTTCGAGACTATGCGGGCAACTATCTAGGATCCTCGACCCTAGTTTTCCCACGATTAACCATCTAAACTCCAAAGCTTTGGGTTGGCGCGAAGCTCTAGCTTTGGCTGGTGATGTGACTGTTCGCAAGCTAAAATTGTGGCTGATTGCCGACCAATCATCCAGGATATCGCCCAAGGGTCCAGCTATCGTCAGGCTAGTGTTATCAGAGAAATCAAGACATGGATGGTGGTCTATCTGCAAGAAGGATGTGCCAAATTCAGACAGTAGAAGGCTCGACGGGTGATCTTTTACAACGTCTGGCGTATATGGAAGGAGCGGAATGCTAGGCTTTCTTGCCCAATTATAGCACGGTGGCAACAACGATCTAGGCAATGCCTAACGTAACTCTGGTCTATTGATGACCGTCTGATGGATAGAGTTGCACAGGATGATGGAGATTGACCGTCTGATGGATAACATGTAATCCCTAGGAAATGCCTAGCGTATCTGTGGTCTGTTGATGGACTCTTTTTTTTTTGCGGGGGGGTCTGTTGATGTACTCTTTTTCACTCCTTTCTAATAGAAATGACAGAGCTCATGTCACTTTTTTAAAAGGAAGACTTTGAGGAGGTCACTTGTGTGCATGAGGAATTGAGGATATAGAAGTTCCAACACCGAAGCCCAGGTTCGCTCCAGGAACCGCCAGAGATAGGCTATCAGGAGGCGACTTTCTTTTCGCCTTCCTCAACACCGGCGACGCTGGGTCCCCGTCCGTCTCCGTCTGCCGCTCTAGCGGTGGGAGCGGGCGGGGACCCTCACAGTTTCTCTCTGGTAGAGGTATAGGATAGGCGTAGTTTGGTTTCAGGGGTGCTGCATCAATAGTGGGTATGCCGCCGCGTCGAAATAATTTGCTTCTGCTCTTCTTTCATCTTAGTGATGTTCTAATGGGCAATGCCAGGGAGCAGCTGGCTTGGTCTTCTTGCCGGTCTTCAGATACGGTAAGATTTGTGTCCAGGGTTGGCGCACCCCTCTCCAGGCCTCCAGGGTGGCGTTGTTGTCGGCTATTGCAGTTGTGTTTGGTATCTTGCAATGGGGTGTGTGGATGGCGGCATATAGCGGCGTTCCTCTTCTTCGAGCGCGTCGAATGAAGTTGACGGCACCGGGATCTAGCAGACACAGGGAAGAACCCCGGCCGACGTGCCACAAAGCCTCTGTCTCGTCGCTTGCGGCGGTCCGGTTCATCGGCTCGAAAAGCATCCTTGTATGCAAATGTGCTCCTCCAAATCTTGGTATGACGGCAGTTCCCCTCTTTCTTCAACGCTGCCTCGGCGGCGGAGGAGGACGATGGTGGGCGGCGTTTTGGTGTGGCACAAGATTCTGTGGAAGTGAAATTGTAGTTTTACTTCGTGGGAAGTCTTTGGTGCAATATTGTAAGACATCTATGTATGTCTCTTATGATGACCACATGTGTACTATTTGTAATATGTTTTGTCTATGAATATACATGTGGTTATTAAAAAAACACCAAAGCCTACAGTCTCACTCACGATGCCTTAACGTCATCTTTGGCTCCTTTGACCCCATAATGTAATTGACATAATTGTAATTTGTAGTACTCTATTTGTTCATTTTTGTAAAACATTTTAGACATTTACGACATCACCTAAAACAGTTCAATTTCAGCTATCCTAAATGACTTACAGAGAGAGTAAATATTTTGAAGTAATAAAAGAAAAACCTACATCGCAACTAGGACTGATATTTGGCAGTTTTGCAATTGGAAATGGCTGTCACCAAAGAGAGTTTTCCTGTTCGCTTAAGCTCAGGGCCTCCGTTGTTCCCGGAGGAAGCAAAGGGCGTGACGACTAACTAGCTAGTGGAGACGCGGAGTAGATCGGAATGCGGCGGCCGGCGCACCCGATAGGACTTGAGCACGCAAGGTAAAATAAAACGAAACCCCCGCCGACCGGGCTAACACCGCACGGCATGCACGCACGCACATGTTCACGGCCGGCATAACCGCACGCATGGCACGCGAAGTCATTGCTACGTCTGATTTCGCATGTCTGCAAAGAGGAGGTAGATTGACGCTTCAGCCATTGACATGTCGTTACTTCTGGGTGAGAGTAAAGATTAACGAGATTCACCTCACACACGCATGCACGAACCTAAGAAATCTCGAACCCGAACATGCATGTCAGCCGTTTATCCGGCCGTGACACCCGTTCGTCGCCTATAAGTACGCCACCCGATCACACCATTGTTAACTCACCACAAGCTAGCTAGCTGCCCGCACTAAATCACATACGCACAAGAAGAAGTCGAGAAGGCGATGGGGTCTCTCTCCGGCGTCCTAGCCTTTGCCGTCTTGGCGGCGCTCGCCGCCGGCGGCTTCTGCGCCTCAAACGTGCCGCCCGGCCCCGACATCACGGCGGATTACAACCAACCGTACCTTCCCGCCAAGGCCACCTGGTACGGCCTGCCCACCGGCTCCGGCCCCGAAGACAACGGTACGTGACGCCCGCACGCTCTCGCAGAGCACACTCTATCTTTCATGTCAGTTTGACACCTAGTTTTAAATAGCGGGCTATATCAAATAGTGGCACCTGCTCGAACAGCTATGGAACAATCATATGGTATATGAATATCATTTAGCAGCATCCTGCTCAAATCGCTATGGGTCTGTTTAGGACACGTCTAGATGTGACATAGTTATGTCACATCTAAGCTGATGCCCACTCTGTTTGTGGTCTATTTTTTTGTTCTAGTTTTTTTTTTTTTGCTGCATTATATATTCAATTTGTCTAATTCACATCTAGATGTCTTTTAAGGATGTCATAATGCAGCAACAAAAAATAGAAAAAAAAATAGACCACAAACAGAGTGGACATCAGCTTAGATGTGACATAACCATGTCACATCTAGATGTGTCCTAGACAGACCCTTATATATTTGTGGGAGCTTAGATGTGACATCCTTAAAAAAACATCTAGACGTGAATTAGACAAACTGAATTGCTATAGCAATTTGCGTGGTTATTTTTTAATAAAGGGCGATTTTATTACCTCAAAATGTAGCATCAAGTAGATACAAAGCATTATGAGTAACACCCGACCTAATTTGCATGGTTATATAAATACTCCCATTTAGTGACATCCTACTCAAACAACTATAGCGTGGTTATATCGGAGCAATAGTCGACTGTTTGATACACTTTCAATGATCATGTGACACCCATGCGTGCAGGTGGCGCATGCGGGATCAAGGACGTGAACTTGGCTCCCTACAACGGCATGATAGCCTGCGGCAACCTCCCCATCTTCAAGGACGGCAAGGGCTGCGGCTCCTGCTTCCAGATCAGGTGCACCAACCATTCGGCGTGCTCCAGGAAGCCGGTGGGCGTGATCATCACGGACATGAACTACGAGCTCCTCTCGCCGTACCGCTTCGACCTGTCCGGCAAGTCCTTCGGCGCCATGGCCAAGTCGGGGAAGGAGCAGGAGCTCCGCAGCGCCGGTATGATCGACCTGCAGTTCAGGAGGGTGCGGTGCCAGTACGCGCCTGGCACAAACATCGTCTTCCACGTGGAGAAGGGCTCCCATGCTAACTACCTCGCGGTGCTGGTGAAGTTCGTCGGCCATGAAGGCACCATCGTGCAGATGGAGAACAGGGAGAAGAGGGCCAAGCAGTGGAAGCCGATGGAGCACTCGTGGGGGGCTATCTGGAGGGTGGACAGGGCCGAGCCGCTCGTGGGCCCCTTCTCCTTCCGCCTCACCACCGAGTCCGGCAGGAGGCGCATTGCACACAAGGTTATCCCCGCCGGTTGGACGGCCGGCACTACCTACAAGTCTGATGTCCAGTTCTAATCAAACCTATATTTCAAATTTAAGTTGTTTTTCATTTACAATCCAGTGAAAATAAAGATGTATACATAGGTTGATGTAGTGGATGCATGCATGCTTGTGTTTGTTCATTCAACCAGATGTAACCATTGCTCGGTGGCCTGAAAATATAACCATTGTTTGGAGGGAGTGGAGTTTTGGCTCCCGGGTCCAGATGAACCCGACATCTGGGTCGTCTAGGATCACGTGGGGATGTGTGCCATGTATTATTCAGCTGAATATACGGGAGCAGTAAAGGATGGGGAAAGCAGAAGTACGTACAGTGTCAGGGGACGGCTGGCGACGCCCGTCCAGTGGCCGTTAACGGCTGCGAAGCCGGCCAGTTTGTGGCGCAGAAGCGCCGTCGCTGTTCGTTCGGTGCAGCCCGTGAGCTGGACCCACCAGTCAGCAGTGGGACAGTTGAATGCACGACCCAGTACAGCAAAAAAAGATGAATCCATCCCCATCCAGCAGGTTCGGCTACTGTTTTGGGGGAAAGGGGATCGAAGAAAGAATAGAGCTGGTGGGCGGCAGCGGCGGCAGCGGCGACAGTGCCTCGGCTGTGTTCTCGCAAGCTGCTGCACTAATCTCGTGGGCGGGCGTTGTCTCTGATTAGCGGTGGCGCAGCCATGGCGATGGATTTCCTTGTCTCTCCGATGGACTGGTATGAAATCCCTACTTGTAGTCCAAAATGTTCGTCGCTGCCATTCACAAATCCACCGTGGGAAAAAGCTTAGGCCTTCGATTGAATGCACGCAGGTTGCCCATCTTGCCGGATGAGGCCTCTAGCGCGGCGGCCCTAATGGAGTTTGATTGGTGGGGCTGGTCGTGGGGAAGAAGAGTCCGCCAATGGGTCTCGCGGGGCGGTCGTCTGTGGATTTGGGCGGAGCTCACTTGGGCAGGGTGCTACTGTGTGCGGCGAGGAAGCAAGTGTTCACTAGTAGAAAAAGGCCCATTTGTCCCGGTTCGGGAACCGGGACTAAAGGGTCGGGACTAAAGCCCAACACCTTTAGTCCCGGTTCTTATACGAACCGGGACAGATGGAGCTCCACGTGGCCGCTGTGGCGAGCCCAGAGAGGAGGGCCTTTAGTCCCGGTTGGTAACACCAACCGGGACCAAAGATCATCCACGTGTCAGCAGCTCAGGAGCTGGGGTTTTTTTTTAAAGGGGGGGGGGTTGGGAGTTTTGTAAGGTTAATTTAGGGGTTTCATATATTGTGTTAGCTAGCTAATAGCTAGAGAGAAGTGTCCTCTCTTATCTCCGTGCTTGGTCAACGCTACGTACTATACGTATAGAGAGGACTCGACATGCTAGCTAGTAAGCAAATGAAGGAAACCATTAAGTACACAAGATCGTCATGAACTTATACAGAGAGAAGTGATCGACCTCCTCCTTCTCCGAGAGATTGGTCGAACAACAAGTTTTCGTATATCTATCCGACGCTACTAGCTATATATATACAATATAAGATCTCTTACAATCCCTAACATTTGATGTCAAGTTCCACATGGTATTCTCCGGCTGGATTGATGACGTGGTCAAGAAAGAATCCCGCCAATTCCTCTTGAACTGCTTTTATGCGATCTTGTGGTAGGAGTTCATCCCGCATCTGCCAACTCTAATTTGAAGAAGGGGGTCAATACATATATATGAATGAAACTCAACACAAATGATGGTAATAAAATAAAATTGTGAATATTATTGCTTACGCACTTCATATTGTTTTTCAGAGTAGCCCCGCCTAGAGGTCGTCGCGTTGTAGATGTACTCGCAAATGTAGTATCCACAAAAATTATTCCCGCCTTCCTGCCACAACCACTTTACGAGAAATAAAGGTCAATCAAACTGATAATCAAGCATTATAAATGGTATTGATGAAACTAGCTAGAATCAATGGGAGATGCGCGGAACTAGCTAGTAGTACTTACTTTCGGGTGTGTAAATCGCAGCTCCCCCGGCAGTCCCGGAGCTTCTGTGGTGAACACTTTCCAAACCCTGCGAGACAAAGAAAATAATTACTTGATATCAGGAAATGACCAAAGTTGCCGATATGGTGCGATAATGATCGATTGAACTTACTTCTGGAGCATTTCAGTCATGGCCGCATACTCCTTGGGATCTTTTCGTCTTGAGTCTAAGACGGTTACTAGTCCCTGCTCAAGCTTAATCTCTAGGAGAATAAAGTGGAAGCTGCGCACGCATGCATAACTCATCAATTACATTACTATAACCTCGAGTAATAAGGGAAACCAAATATGCAGAAGACAGTAACACTCACTTGAAGTTGTAAGGAAAGAGTATTTTATCTTTGTTTTGATTTGTAAGCAACGATTGTAGCAAGTTGGCCTCGGTTTCTTTCGCATGATATGTAACCGTCCATTCATCTATGAGATTTGTGTTAATGAACCCAATATCATAGATTTGTGCATTTCTGCATTCGACGATCTTCAATCTGCATAATATAGTGAGGATAATTATATATACATGCAATGAAAGAGCTGAGCTATATATAGAGACTTAATTACAGAAGTATAGTACTTACAGACAGTAGCAAGTGATGATTATTTTATTGAGGTCCTTTTGATTGAAAAACTGGAAGAACTCCTCAAATGGAACAGACAACATATCAATTCCAACGAGGTCGTGCTCCTCTTTAACTCTCAGCGTCAAAATATCCTTCCCGGACTTGCAGGTGTCCATGTACCACTTATGGAATCTTCGCATCATCGTTGTTAGAGGAGGATCACCAGGTCTGACGAGAGGCTTCCCGTACTGGTATTTGTGTTCGTCCACCTCCATTGTATCAAAATGTGCATCGTCGGGCAAGTAATCACCAGGATTGGTACCGGGCAGCATCCCCGGCAGATTTGCGACGATATCGCTAGACACCTTGAGCGGGGGGCACGATTGGTTTGCCTGTTTGCCGAGCTGTTCAATTTTTTTCCCCTCTTCTTCGTTGTTGTAACCTTTTGTCACTTGAAATAGTTCCCGACCGGCGCGCTCCTTCCACTGCCTTTTTCAAAGCACGGACATGGTCGTCATCCGGCGGAGGCGGTGGTGGTCGCTTCAGGTTCTTCAAAGTGCGCTTCAATTTCACCGGATCCATCTTCTCCTCCGGAGGTGGATTTTTCTTTGCAAAAAAGTCCTTCACTTGGGCTTGACAGATCTCCTCGTTTTCCTCCTCGGTCATCTCGTATGGTAATCTATCTAGAGGCTTGATAGATGGACCGAATTTGTATTGCCTCCCGCCTCTGGCTGTACTGCTAGACACCGGCCGAGCAGCCGGAGCGGCTGCGACTGTCTTCCTTCGTTGCTTCCGAGGCGGAGAAGGAGGCGGAGTGCTACGACGCGCTGGAGCAGCCGGAGCGGCGGCGGCTGTCTTCCGCTGTTGTTGACGAGGCGGAGAAGGAGGCGGGCTGCTCGGACGCGCCGGCGCAGGCGGAGAAGGAGGCGGAGTGCCGCCACGCGCCGGAGCAGCTGGAGAAGGAGGCGGAGTGCCTCCATGCGCCGGAGCAGCCGGAGAAGGAGGCGGAGTGCCCTGATCACTCGCCAGAGGAGGAGGCGGAGTGCCCTGACTCGCCGGAGGAGAAGGCGGAGGCGTCCAGTTCGGAAGGTTGATGAGCTCCTTCCGCCATAGACATGGAGTCTTCAGAGCAAGACCCAGCTGAGTCTCCCCTTCACCGGTAGGGTGGTCAAGCTCGAGCTCCTCAAATCCCTCCGTTATTTCATCGACCATCACAACAGCATAGCCTTCTGGAATCGGAAGGCAGTGAAAAGTTGCGCCGGGTCTAGAAGGTGCAACAGAGCCGACAGCCGTCTTGACTTTGAGGTGCTGCCATTGCGCCATAAGGTGGCAATCTTGAGCCTCCGTGATAGCATCCACGGGGTAGCTGGGAGCCGTGAAGTGAGGCTGCTGAAGGAGCTCGGTGGAAGCCACGCTGCTTCTCCGCTGAGATGGCGGGGTAGCTTCTGGGGTAGCTTCGGCAGGTCGCTGCCTCTGAACTAGTGCTTGTTCCTCTAGCGCTCGTACCCTTGCATTCAGCTTCTGCAGTTCGGTCTGCTCCACTTTCCTCCTCCTCTCCTGGGTTTTGTAACCGCCTGCGCTGGGAAACCCTTCCTTCCACGCAACGGAGTCTGCCGTGCCTCGTGTTCGTCCTGGGTGCTCAGGATTCCCGAGGGCCTGTGTGAGCTCGTCGTTCTCTCTGTCGGGAACGAACGTCCCTTGCTGCGCTGCGGCGATATACTTCTGAAGCTTCTTGACGGGTATTTCAAGTTGCTCCTTCGTCCAACGGCACTTCCCTGTTTCAGGGTCCAAGGTTCCCCCAACCCCGAAGAACCAAGTCCTTGAACGGTCTGGCCAGTTCAATGTCTCTGGTTCGACCCCTTTATCAGGCAGGTCCTTCTCAGCCTTGTCCCACAACGGCCAGGCTTTGAGGTAGCCACCTGACCCCGTGCGATGGTGATACTCCTTCTTTGCAGCATTTAATGCGGGCCAGTGATCTCTTATCTTCTCAAATCGGCCGGTGAATTCTGGAGTCTTTCCTTTGTCGACAAACGTTGATTTCAACTCATTCTTCCACCTCCTGAATAGATCTGCCATCTTCTTAAGAGCATGAGCCTTGACCAATGGCTCTATAACTGGCTTATCCGGATCCTCCTCTGGCGGTAGGGTGAAATTTGCCTTCAGCGCGGTCCAAAGATCATCTTTCTGTCTATCGTTGACAAAAGACACTTGAGGGTCTTCGCTCTTAGGCTTATTCCATTGGTGGATGCTGATCGGGATCATGTCCCTAACAAGAACCCCGCACTGAGCAGAAAATGCTTCCTTGGTCCGGCTGGGTTCAATCGGTTGGCCATCGCCCTTGATTGCTGTGATCATGAACCTTTCATCCTGGCGCAACCTTTTCTTCGGGCCTCGTCTCATTACCGAAGTTTGGCTCAATCCGGAGGGCTAGAAAAGAAGAAAGAAGAGAGTTAATATGTGTACATACCAAAACAATTAATGCATGAATTAGCTAGTCAGCACAGGCTTAATTAATATATATACCTCGCCGGACTTTGCAACAGCTCCTTCCTCCGTTCGCTCACCGGAGCAGTCATCACGGTCTCCTTCCACCGGCATTCCGTCATCGGAGCCATCATAATCATGTCCTTCCACCTCCATTGTTCGATCACCGGAGCCTGCTTCACCCTCTCCTTCCAGACCATCGGTGTCGTTGAGATACGACAAGACATCACCTCCGCCGAGGATTATGTCCCCCAACAACTGTTCTGCTTCGATGTCTCGGTGCTCCATAGTTTCTGCAAATATTACAACATGGCAATTAATATACAAACATGACAGATGGATATATTAGTGCAAACGTAGACCTAGCTAGCTCGACGCTTCTACGGTTTGGGGTGGCCTCGACAACGCTTCTAGGGTTTGGGGTGGCCTAGGCAACGCTTCTAGGGTTTGGGGTGGCCTCGACAACGCTTCTAGCGTTTGGGCCGGACCGCCTATCTCATGAAAGTCCGACGTCCGGACCGACAAGGTATTTAACAAAATGACGCCATTCTGGATGTGCAGAAAATGGTCCATATTTTTCCTGATCTCATCTACCCTTCTATATGTCACGTTGTCTAGTGTCAAAGAATTCAAGAAAACCATGACTTCATCATTAGCCGGAAATGACAGGCGTATAATGGTACGAAGCTCTTCAAAGTTGTTTTGGAACGGAGTTCCCGATAGAATAATTCGCTTTTTGGTACAAAGTTCAGCAAGAGCCTTCCGAATATCGCTATTTGGAAGGCCTTTGCTGAAATTCGTACCAAAAGGAGAATTATTCTATCCGGAACTCCGTTCCAAAACAACTTTGAAGAGCTTCGTAGCATCATACGCCTGTTACTTCCGACTAATGATGAAGCCATGGATTTCTTCAATACTTTGACAGACAACGTGACATATAGAAGAATATATATATAGATGAGATCAGAAAAAAAATTGGATCAACTTGTGCACATCCATAATGGGGGCATTCTTGATAAATCTATATATGTCAAAATTCAAACTTTGACATATGATCAAACTTTGACATATGATCAAATGTTGCATATGTCAAAATTCAAACTTTGACATATGATCAAACTTTGATATATGATCAAATGTTGCATATGTCAAAATTCAAACTTTGACATATGATCAAACTTTGATATATGTCCACCGCGATATAAAATAATACATAGACTTGTTCGGGCGAGAGGGGGTTGATCGACGTCCCCCCTCATGTCGAAGTTACCGGAGTTATCTTCTAGCGGTTTGGGTGGCCTCGAGAGTTTGTCGGGTAGGGACGGGAGGGGGTAGGAGATAGACAACGCTTTTTTTCTAGGGTTTGGGTGGCCTCGAGAGTTGGTCGCCCGGTATATCGAGAGGGGGGTGAACATTTTACCTTAGTAACTTAGAAAAAAAATGTTATCGGGAAGGGGGTATATCGACCCCCCCCCCTCATGTCGAAGTTATCGTGGAGGGGCTATATCGACCCCCCCCTCATGTCGAAGTTATCGGGGAGGGGGTATATCGACCCCCCCCCCTCATGTCGAAGTTATCGGGGAGGGGGTATATCGACCCCCCCCCTCATGTCGAAGTTATCGGGAAGGGGGTATATCGACCCCCCCCCCTCCTCATGTCGAAGTTATCGGGGAGGGGGTATATCGACCCCCACCCCCCCTCATCATGCATATATAGCTACCACATACATATATACATTGAAAAAAAATTACATTATATATATATATATATATGAACAAAAAAATTACATCATATATATACATATGTACATCGACCCCCACCCCCCTCATCATGAACAAAAACATGCTCTGAACAAAAAAATTAATACATTATGAACATCTACATACATAAATATATACATTATATATATATATGAACAAAAAATTACTCTAATAAAAAATGAAAAAAAACAGAGACGGGGCGGCGCGGCGGCTCACAGCGGGGGCAGCTGGCGACGGCGACGGCAGGGGCGGCGAGGGCGCCGGCGTGCGGGGGCCGGCCGAGGCAGGGGCTCGGGTGCGGGGCAGGGGCCGGCGCGGCGACGGCGTGGTCGGGGGCAGGGGCGCTGGGCGACGACGACGAGGAGCGGGGAGCGGGTGGCGATGGTGTCGAGGGCTCGGGGCAGGGGCGGCGCGGCGACGACGTCGGAGGCAGGGCGACGACGGCAACGGCGATGAGGAGCAGCGCTGGGGCGTCGGGCACGAACTGGCGATGGAAATCTGAAAATTTCCTAAGTGCTGGCTTATACAGCAAAGGCTTTGGTCCCGGTTAGTGGCACCAACCGGGACCAATGCCCCCCTTTAGTCCCGGTTGTTGCCACCAACCGGGACCAAAGGTCTCTTTTCAGCAGCCCAAAGGGCGGGAAACAGAGACCTTTGGTCCCGGTTCGTGGCACCAACCGGGACTAAAGGGGGGCATTGGTCCCGGTTTTCTGTACATAAGGCACATTTAAGTTAATCAAATTAGTTTTGGAAAAAAATAAAAAGGAAAAAGAGAAAATAAATAAAGTATTAAAATATTATTAGAAATCTATGCCTACGGCGCCGTCAGCATAGCTACGGCCACGGAACGGCAGAGCCATGGATCGATGACGTGGCATAGGGCGCGGATCGATGATGTGGCAAGGGCCATGGGCCAGGCCTATGCCGACGGCAAGGCCGTCGGCATAGATATGCAACCCCACGGACCGGCGAGCGGCTCGGATCGATGACGTGGCAGACGACGCGGATCGATGACATGCGCATACCTATGCCGACGGCCACCGTTAGCCCGTCGGCGTAGGCGTCACGCCGTCAAACCGTGCGTCTACGCATGCCAGAACACTTTCACACATGCATCGGGACCCGTGCGATGTTTCGGTGGCATAGCTACACCCGGAAGGCCACCCCGAATCCCAGTTGACCAGTAGATCTAGCCATTTGACTTTCGCCGGACGGGCTTTGACCGGTGGACTCTTCCACCTGGTTGCGATAGGTCAGCCCATAGCAACATCTCCGAACTATGGTCCTGACCCAACCCAACACTAGATTCCCTCCGGTTCACCGCACCCCACCTCCCCCCTCCAAGTGACGGCGGCACTGCCTTCCGTGGAGGGGGCACACCACGGAGCCCCAAGACGGGCGGTCTACACATGCCACAACACTTTCACACATGCATCACGACCCGTGCGATGTTTCGGTGGCATAGCTACACCCCGAAGGCCACCCTGAATCCCAGTTGACCAGTAGATCTAGCCCTTTGACTTTCGCCAAACGGGCTTTGACCGGTGGACTCTTCCACCTGGTTGCGATAGGTCAGCCCATAGCAACATCGCCGAACACGGTCTGGACCCAACCCAACACTAGATTCCCTCTGGTTCCACCGCACCCGCACCATCCCCCCTCCAAGTGACGGCGGCACTGCCTTCCGTGGAGGGGGGGCCACACCACGGAGCCCCAAGACGGGCGTCTACGCATGCCACAACACTTTCACACATACATCACGACCCGTGCGATGTTTCGGTGGCATAGCTACACCCCGATTTCCCCTCTAACCAGATTCCCTCCGTGTCGACCGTTTCCCTCCTCTGTGACATGGCGGCAACGACGTCCGTGATGGGGGCAATCGATATACCATTGGGGTATGTTTTTTGTTTAGATAAGGCACATTTATGTTGTGAATAACCAAGATTCCCTCCGTGTCGGCCCGACGTGGCCGTTTCCCCCTTCCGGGACACGGCGGCAGCGACGCCCGTGAGGGGGGGCACACCCCGGAGCCGCGTGTCGGGTGCCTGCAACTTCCACCACACTTCCACAAGCATAGGAGGGCCCACCACAACACCTGGCGGCATTGCTACCCCCCCAGGTACCCCGTCCCGTCTAACCCTGACACAGACGACCGCCGGATCTAGCCCTTTGACTTTCGCCGGACGGGGTTTGGCCGGTGGACCTTTTCACGTGGTTGTCATAGCCCAGCCCATAGCTACACCTCCCAACACCGTCCCGGCCCAACCCACCCCAAGATTCCCTCCGTGTCGGCCCGACGTAGGTAGTTTCCCCCCTACGGGACACGGGCAGCAGCGACGCCCGTGAGGGGGGGCACACCCCGAGCGCGCGTGCCGGTGCCTGCATTGCCACAACCTCCACAAGCTAGGAGGGCCCACCCAAAACCTGGCGGCATTGCTACCCCCCAGGTACCCCGCGTCTAACCCTGACACAGACGACCGCGGATCTAGCCCTTTGACTTTCGCGGACGGGGTTTGACCGGTGGACCTTTTCACGTGGTTGTCATAGCCCAGCCATAGCTACACCTCCCAACACCGTCCCGGCCCAACCCACCCAAGATTCCTTCGTGTCGCCCGACGTGGCGTTTCCCCCTCGAGGACACGCAAGGCAACGACGCCCGTGAGGGGGGGCACACCCGTGAGCCGATTCACCACCACCCATCCTGCCCCCCCCTTACCCCCTCCACCACATCCCACTTTACCCCACACTTCCATTCATACCCACCTACCCCTCACACAGCTTCGCCCACTCCCTGACCCCCGCGCCACCCACTCCCCAAACCTCGCGTCAGACTCCACAACACCCCCCTCCACCCCACACCCCCCACCACCGCGTGCCGGGTGCTGCGCCTGCCACCACGCTTCCACAAGCGTAGGAGGGCCCACCGCGACACCTGGCGGCATTTGCTACCCCCAGGTACCCGTCCCGTCTAACCCTAACACAGGCGACCCAGGATCTAGCCCTGGAAGGGGGGGCCACACCACGGAGCCCCAAGACTGGCGTCTACGCCTGCCAGAACACTTTCACACAGCATCGGGACCCGTGCGATGTTTCGTGGCATAGCTACACCCGGAAGGCCACCCCGAATTCCAGTTGACCAATGATCTAGCCATTTGACTTTCGCCGGACGGGCTTTGACGGGGGACTCTTCCACCTAGTTGCGATAGGTCAGCCCATAGCAACATCTCCGAACATGGTCTGACCCAACCCAACACATAGATTCCCTCCGGTTCCACCGCACCCGCACCATCCCCCCTCCAAGTGATGGCGGCACTGCCTTCCGTGGAGGGGGGGCAACACCACGGAGCCCCAAGATGGGTGTCTACGCATGCCACAACACTTTCACACATGCATCACGACCCGTGCGATGTTTCGGTGGCATAGCTACACCCCGAAGGCCACCTCGAATCCCAGTTGACCAGTAGATCTAGCCCTTTGACTTTCGCCGGACGGGCTTTGACCGGTGGACTCTTCCACCTGGTTGCGATAGGTCAGCCCATAGCAACATCGCCGAACACGGTCTGGACCCAACCCAACACTAGATTCCCTCTGGTTCCACCGCACCCGCACCATCCCCTCCTCCAAGTGACGGCGGCACTGCCTTCCGTGGAGGGGGGCCACTCCACGGAGCCCCAAGACGGGCGTCTACGCATGCCACAACACTTTCACACATGCATCACGACCCGTGCGATGTTTCGGTGGCATAGCTACACCCCGATTTCCCCTCTAACCAGATTCCCTCCGTGTCGACCGTTTCCCTCCTCCGTGACACGGCGGCAGCGACGTCCGTGAGGGGGGCAATCGATATACCATTGGGGTATGTTTTTTATTTAGATAAGGCACATTTATGTTGTGAATAACCAAGATTCCCTCCGTGTCGGCCCGACGTGGCCGTTTCCCCCTTCCGGGACGCGGCGGCAGCGACGCCCGTGAGGGGGGGCACAACCCGGAGCCGCGTGTCGTGTGCCTGCAACTGCCACCACGCTTCTACAAGCGTAGGAGGGCCCACCGCAACACCTGGCGGCATTGCTACCCCCCAGGTACCCCGTCCCGTCTAACCCTGACACAGACGACCGTCGGATCTAGCCCTTTGACTTTCGCCGGACGGGGTTTGGCCGGTGGACCTTTTCACGTGGTTGTCATAGCCCAGCCCATAGCTACACCTCCCAACACCGTCCCGGCCCAACCCACCCCAAGATTCCCTCCGTGTCGGCCCGACGTGGCCGTTCCCCCCCCCCTCCGGGACATGGCGGCAGCGACGCCCGTGAGGGGGGGCACACCCCGGAGCCACGTGCCGAGTGCATGTGCCTGCCACCACGCTTCCACAAGCGTAGGAGGGCCCACCGCAACACCTGGCGTCATTGCTACCCCCCAGGTACCCCGTCCCGTCTAACCCTGACACAGACGACCGCTGGATCTAGCCCTTTGACTTTCGCAGGACGGGGTTTGACCGATGGACCTTTTCATGTGGTTGTCATAGCCCAGCTCATAGCTACACCTCCCAACACCGTCCCGGCCCAACCCACCCCAAGATTCCCTCTGTGTCGGCCCGACGTGGCCGTTTCCCTCCTCCGGGACACGGCGGCAGCGACGCCCGTGAGGGGGGCACACCACGGAGCCGCGTGCCGGGTGCCTGCACCTGCCACCACGCTTCCACAAGCGTAGGAGGGCCCACCGCAACACCTGGCGGCATTGCTACCCCCCGGGTACCCCGTCCCATCTCCCCTCTCCGTGACACGACGGAAGCAAGGCCCGTGTGGGGGGGCAATCGATATATATATAATCGAGATATGTTTTCTGTACATAAGGCACATTTAAGTTAATCAAATTAGTTTTGGAAAAAAATAAAAAGGAAAAAGAGAAAATAAATAAAGTATTAAAATATTATTAGAAATCTATACTAGTAGAAAAAGGGCCTTTAGTCCCGGTTCCAGAGGGCCTTTAGTCCCGGTTCTGGAACCGGGACTAAAGGGTCGGGACTAAAGCCCCCCCCCCCCTTTAGTCCCGGTTCTGTTACGAACCGGGACTAAAGGCCCTCCACGTGGCCGCTGGCTGGGCGGGGGCTGGAGGACCTTTAGTCCCGGTTGGTGTTAGGTGGAGCCAACACCAACCGGGACTAAAGGAATTTTTTCGAAAAAAAAATTCAAATTTTTTTTTTCCTATTTTCAAATCTTTGAATTATTTGACAATTTAATCTCTAATCACCCCTCCTCATTGCTTCAGAATTTAATCTCTAATCTCTAATCAACACTCATTCTAAATCGTCTAACTTCCCGGCCGGTCACCCATCCTCTCACTACTCCAGCCCCAGCACGCTTAACTTTCAGGTTCTATTCCCCCTAGTTTCCAAGTCTACACTTGTTGTTTTCCTGACAATAGTAAGCTATCAATCCTGTTAACCCTTAGGTCTTGATGTCACATGATTTAATTTTTTGAATTCCAAACAATTATTAAAATAAACAACAATGATTAATTTAAAAACTAAAAAATACTTCAAAAAAATAAAAAAAATAAAAAATTCTCAAAAAACAAAAAAAATCAAAAAATCCAAAATGATACAAAAATTTCAAAATAAAATAAGTAATAATAATATTGAATTTCAATGAAAATAAAATAATAATATTATTATTATTATTATGCCGTTTATTCATTTAATATGACATAATTAATATCTTTAAATCTGTAAATCGAAATTCGACAAATAATATATCCATTATTATCAGAAAAATGTGACCATGATGTCTCACGCTTCACCGTTTGAGTTTGAAAGTATTATTCTAAAAAACAATAATTATTTAGTAGTTTGACCACAGTTTGACTAGAGTTTGACCACATTTCATTCTTTTAAACTTATATTAACTGAAGAATTTTTGTGTGTTCAATATGAACAATTCAAAGCCACATCCTCAAATTTCAATCATTTCTGACTTCATTTGCTATTTTTCATGCATTTAATGATTTTTTGAGCTAAATTAGCCCGAAATTGAAAAGCACTACAAATGAACTCTGAAAAGGTTGAAACTTGGCATGGTATCATCATTTCACCCAAATAGCTTGTGCTAAAAAGTTGAGAGGGTTATGGCAAAAACTGGATGCACTTTGTGTACAAACTGGACCATCTCTTTCGAAGTAACAGGGTTTCAGACGAAAACTCAGCTGTTACAAAGACATTTCATTTTTTTAATCTTATTTCAACTCCAGAATTTTTGTGTGTTCAATATGAACCATTCAAAGCCACATCCTTAAATTTCAACCTTTTTTTGACTTTTTTTGCTATTTTTTCATGCATTTAATGATTTTTTGAGCTAAATTATCCTGAAATTGAAAAGCACTACAAATGAACTCTGAAAACCCTAAACCCGGGACTTAAAACGTCCGAAACTCTATTCTAAACAGTAAAAATTAAACTGTCAAACTCTAAAACATAACCCTAAACTTAGAAATCTAAACCCTAAAAACGTCCAAAAACTCTATTTTCCCTTTGGAATTTGGTGATTTTAAAAATTTGTCGAAACGGAAAACTTGTTGTTTCATCGGACAAAACTTTTTTTTCTGCAAATTTTGATATATTATTTGTATTTTTCTGAATTACAATGATTTAGTTATGATTTTTCTAACATTAATGTGGTAAAGGGGTTTAGGGTTTAGGGGCCCCCCTTTAGTCCCGGTTGGTATCTCCAACCGAGACTAAGAAGACACCAACCGGGACTAAAGGGCTGGGAAAAAAATTTGAAAAAAAAAATTTTGAAAATTTTTTTTGAAAAAAAATTTGAATTTTTTTTCCAGTCCCGGTTGGTATCTCCAACCGAGACTAAAGGGGGGGGGGGGGCTTTAGTCCCGGTTGGAGATACCAACCGGGACTAAAGGGGCTGGCACCGTTCGAGGCCGGTCGCAGACCCTTTAGTCCCGGTTGGTGTCTCCAACCGGGACTAAAGCTCCTGTTCGAACCGAGACTGATGCCTGCGCCTCACGAACCGGGACTAATGCCACCTTTGGTCCCGGTTCGTGAGTGAACCGGGATTAATGCCCTTATCCTGCCTCAACCAAAGCCCTGTTTTCTACTAGTGAATGCCGTCGGCATAGCTACGGCCACGGAACGGTAGAGCCATGGATCGATGACGTGGCAAGGGAAATGGGCCAGGCCTACCGTCGGCATAGATATGCCACCCCACGGACCGGCGAGCGGCTCGGATCGATGACGTGGCAGACGACGCGGATCGATGACGTGCGCATACCTATGCCGACGGCCACCGTTAGCCCGTCGGCGTAGGCGTCACGCCGTCAAACCGCCGTCGCTGCCCGGGTAGCCGGGCCCACATGGTATGCCGCCGGCCGCCGTAGGCATATTTCTTGCGATGCCGACGGCCGACCTATGCCGACGGCCCCTGTCGGCATAGATGGATATGTGCCGACGGCTTGAGGTGGGCCGTCGGGATACACCTATCTATGCCGACGGGGGCCGTCGGCATCGCCTGTTTTTCTGGTAGTGACAGGTCGCGCACACACAATCCTAGCCACTGCTGCGACTACTTCATGTAGTCAAATACGAATAAGAAAGTTTAATGTATCTAACGCAGGCACTCACTGGACCATTTTTTAAAGATATTTATAAAATGAATGTAAGTAATAAAAATAATGTTTAAATATTTGTGTGTTCTAAATATTTTTACATACATACGACGATTAATTACTAAATAAAACATTGAAACAAACGCTCATAGATTATATCAAAAACTGTTTAGGAAATACAAACAGTTAAAATGTTAAATGAATACAAACATTTTGATACACCCATGGCTCATATTTAAATAATAATATATAAAATAATGAATACAAACATTCACTATATATTTATGAACATTCACTTGTGTATAATTTGCACTCGTGACTTATATTCAAAATATTTTATTTTATATAATTAAATATTAGCCATGACTCGATATCCATATCAACATTTAAGTTTTAATTATACAAACATTTTCTTTAACAACATACTTATGAGTTTTATTTATATGTGTATGAATATCAAAATGTTTCTATAATTAAAATAATATTTATGAATTATAATTTTAGAATTTTTATTATTTTAAATCATACAAATTTTTTTTTTAATAATTCATAAACATTATTTTGAATATATGGATATTTGTAAAATAATACGCGGATATTTTTCTAATATAATCTATGTGTGTCTATTAAAATGTTCTTATTTACTAATCATCGTTTGTATGTATAATATTTATAACACACGAATATTTGAACATTATTTTTGTTACTTACATACATTTTTTAAAACATCTTTTAAAAACTAACTTCTGCCAAATGGGCCGCACTATCTTTAGGCCATTTAAGCCTAGCGAGCGAGTGGCCAATCGTGTCACTCGGATCTTCTTCGACGAGTGAAATCGAATGATGCAAGTTGCATTTTCAGGCAAATATGCAAATGGAAACCGCAATAGAATTTGGCTCACATCCGAAAGTGCCTATGTGAGCCCGAGCTCACGTGCCCTCTTTATCTTTCTCGTCCCCTTGCATCGAGATACCCAATCCAGTACGCATAGTCTCAGGTGCAGTTATTCTATTTCCAACTAACTTGGGTCCACATGCCACATTTGACGGACGGTACAACCGACGCCGTCAGATCAGTTTGCTGGTCCAGATGTTACACAATGATATGGGTCGTCCAAGACGCAACCCTGGACAAACGGCGTAGGCCAACCCTGATTAACTGCTCATTCCTCTGCATGCGTTTATGACTAGTCCTCGCATGCATGTGGACCCAGACCAGATCCACACACCCTTGATAACCGATGCATGCATCTTTCCAAGTTCATTTTCTGGTCCATGGATCAGGACGGCGATGGACTTCCCGAGCCACGGATCCTTTCTCCCACGAATACAAATTGTAAAAATCATAAGTCTCTCCAAGTGTGTCAAAGCTCGTTCCTATCTTTGGCACGATGACATTCTCACCAGCCTGCTCAGCAAATTGCTGGATTGTTTTCTCCAGTGCTGAAATCCTATCAGGACATGGGGCTCTACCCAGTGCAGCAGCCCCAATCCGCACTCTGCAAATCGATGAAAATATGTCCACATATTCAGTCCAATATTAGAGTAAAATCTAGTTCGCTAATAACAATCACACCCAGCTTGATACGACACAATAATACCCAGCAAAACATAATTACGTATAATGTTCTCACCATAAGCTAAAATAAACTGGTTTATTCTTTGCTCATGGCAAAACATAGTACTGTACATGTACTTATTCTTTATACGACCTGCTTACATAGCCTGATATATTCAGTAGTCAGGAAAAAAATTATCAACACTTAATTCCATTTACCCAAGTTCAATTTGAGCGTTCATTTTTTTCCTTCTGGAACATTGACAACCCAGCACCAAGTTGTCTTTTCTAAACATAAAATGCTTGGAAGACAAGCAAACCAACTTACTATATTCAGCAGCGAGGACAAATCCAGTCAAGACTTGATATTCTATTTTTACACAAGCTCAATTCAGTCATACATTTTGTACTGTGTATAATTCACAATCCAGGCAAACTCATTCCAATTACTATTAGCAATTCTATGTACGTTTTACCTAAATCAAATGGTCAACTCAGTTCTTAAACGGAAAAACAGTTATTTTCCATCCAAATGTGCGTACCTTCGTGTCCAGTGAGGAGTTTTCTGGTCAATCTGCTCTATGGAGTTCTCTTTACCCTAAGGCTTGTCTGCACTGCCTGCCTCTGAAACAGCGTCAACAGCACAACTCTGGGAATAAATGTTGTAAAAATCATAACGCCTCGCCTAAAGTATAGAATCTCGTTCCCACCTCTGGCACAATGACATTGTCCCCAGGATCTTCAGCAAAGCCACGAATTGCCTTCTCCATGGCAGTAGTGTGGTTAGGACATGGCGCCCTACTGGGTGCGGCGGCACCAATCCTCATTCTGCTTGCAAATACAAAAAGACAGTATTTTCAGTCTGCATGCTATTTACACACAACACTTTTGCAGCTTCAGTGCATACGCATGGCAAAACAGAATACCCAATCTGATACAAAGCTTCATGAAAACTCAATCAGCATTGAAAAATCAATCAGCATCGAAAAATCAATCAGCATTTTTCTTGCATATACTTCCGTCGCCCCGACATCTTTCATATTTGTACAAACCAGCACAATATGAATCTGTTCTCTGAATTTAGGATTCAGGACAGTTATTTCCATGATTATCAAACTGACCAACAATAATGTATCTACATGTCTAAATCAGCACGCTCTACACTCCTCACATGAGGTGGCGTACACTAAATCGGCACGCACCACTGCATCTTCAGTGCGTAAGCATGTCAAAACACAACACTCACTATGCTACAAAGCTTCATGAAAAATGAATCAGCATTTTCCTGTTCTGCATATATTTATGCCCCCACGACATCTTTTCCTTTTGTATATGAATCTTTTTTCTGAATTTATGGTTTAGTACAGTTACTTCCATGATTATCAAATTGACCAACTATAAAAGTTTTCCTTCTGCACAAAAGAAATTCTGAACTAACAGAGCGAGTCCATACCTTCGTGTTCATCCAGATGCTTTCAGGTCAATCTGCTCAACAGATTGCTCGGAAGGTTGCGGCGCCGCTTCAATTTCTCCTTCTGCCCCACCCTCCGCCTCGCAGATATGGCCGACGCGGCTGTCCCCTGCCATAGATAGGAGCTCCTCTGCAACCAAAACCTCCTCCAGCAGGGTTCGTCTGCTCACAGAAACGAGGTGGGAATCACAGGATTAGATCTTGTGTTTACGGTACCACAAGTTGCATACCAACAAATATATCTCATATTCGTACCTCTTAATCGACTGCATAAAATACTCCATCTTGACCCGCCGGTTTTCTCTCCGCCGTACGCAGGGAATGGCGCCGAGCTCAGCCTCCTCCGCCGACGGAATGATCTAGCCAACCAATGGTAGATGACAGGAGCCCTGCCCGATCTAGATTTACTCGTCTCCGTCAGATTTAACCAGAAATCAGGTTTCTGGTCCACGGATCAGGAAGCATCTGATCTCACGAGCCACGGCTCGGACCCAAACCGTCAACATCGTCCCTCCACCGTAACTGGGAAAGGGCGTCCGTGGGCCTCTGACAGGAATTCAATGCACCGCATCACGATGCTATTCTCGACCGCTCAGATAACGAGCACCAGTGTGCTCGCGCTCACAAACTCCGCGTCCATCACATCGTGTTTGGCAATCGTGTAGACGAAGGTTCAGAATAACGAGTTTCTTTGAGGAAAAAAAAACTTGCAAACAGCAAGTTCAAAGAGGGGACTTGCAAAAGTAGCTAAAGACTTCCCGAATAAAAAAGCCAAAATCACCCTGCCCTGTTTTGATCAGAAATCGCCGCTCAGGTCAGGTCTTGCTTGATCTGTTTAAGTTGCTGGCTGCCGCCACGCTTCCTGCTTTGCTTACGCGACGCCTCCACCATCTCCTCCATCTTCGGGGTCAGGTAGGCCCGAGCATTGGTGCTCGTGGACGCCGACGCGCGCTGCTACGTGTGCGAGCTCATGCCTGCCAGCAGGCACGCGCGCCCCGTCTGCTGGTACTTCCGCCGGTCACCCACGCGGGCGCTCAGGTCGCGCAGCTCCTCCTTGATCGCCTCGCACGTCGGGTCGCCGGCCGCTCCACGGCCTTCAGCCGGGAATCCAGGATCCGGGCGGCGCCGGCGTGCTGTCCCCCCTCGGCGGCTGCCCGTGCGGCCGCGATGTCCTGCGTCGCGGCAAGGCGGACGCGCTCCCGCTCACGTCAATGGACGGAGGGGGCGCTTCGGTCGGCTCCAGCTCCAACAGCCTCTGGATCACCGCGGCCGGTGCGGCGGCGTGGGCCGCCTGCCCTGTCGCGGCGACCTTGTAGGTGCAGCTCACCTTGACCAGGCGGGTGACGGACTCCACGGGCCGGGCTCTCGGCACGTGCACCAGCACCAAGAAGCGCCTCTCCTCGTCGTCGTAGAGCTCGCCAACGTCGATGGAGGCGGCACGGCCATCGGCGCCCACGTGGTTGCCGTAGCAGCCGGACTTGACCTCCTGGACGCGCACGCCCCGGTGCAGGCACGTCACGGCGATGCGCGCCTCCTGCACGGCGACCGAGAGGAGCCCGCCGATGCACTGCGCGAACGAGTCCTGGATCGCCGCCTGGTTCTCGATGAAGGAGAAGGTCCCGCCCGTTGCCTCCGCGATGGTGTGCATGGCCAGGGCGTCGTTGTCGGCGCCGAAACCGAACGTGTGGATCGGCCCAGGCCGGGTGTCGGCGTGCGTGAACGAAGGCGGCACGAGCGTCATGTAATCCTGGGCGGTGCGATTGGGGGGCGGCAGGAACGATGTCCTGCCGTTCAGATAGGTGCCTCCGGGCGTGAGGAACGTGTCCCCGCCGTCGGAGAGAAGGATCATGCTGGCGACGACGTTCATGTACCGGCGTCCGGCGAGAACCTGGGCGCCCACGCGGAGGCCCTCGCCGATGTTGGTGCCCGTCCATCGGACGACCATGCCCTCCACGGCGAGCTTGGCCCGGCCCTTGCCCGCGACAGTCATGCGCGTGAGAGGGATCAATCGGGTCGCCTCCCCGGAGAAGGACACCATGGACAGGCGGTCGTCGGGGCCGAGCTGGTCGATGACGAATCCCATGGCCTGCTTCAGCAGCTCCATCTTCTGGCCGTCCATGCTGCCGCGGACGTCGAGCACGGTGACGAGGTCGAGCGGCGCGCGCGCCACGTCGGCCGGCGCCCTGGCGTGCACGAGCACCGCGAACTTGTCCCGGGACGCGCCCCTCCCGAGGGCCGGGAACTCGCACTGCGTCTTGAGGACCAACCCGCCGTCGACTGCCGGCCCCTGCGCATGCGCCCCGGCGGCAGCACGATGCCCCAGGGGCTCGTCGTCTTGGTACGCGCCGATCTGGGCGTGGGCGTACGGAGTCGGCGGCGGCGCGGCGAGATGGAGAGCCTTGGCGAGTGTCGTCGCTTGGCGGAAATGGCTGGCCCAGGCGATCCGGCCGACCAGATGATCCAACGGCTCGTCGTCTTGGTACAAGCCAGCCTGGGCCTGCGGAGTCGTCGGCGGCGCGGCGAGACGGGGAACCTTCCTGCCCGACATGTCGCTCGCCTCGGTGCTAGGGTTGTGGGAATGGATCGGCTTATGTATGTTCTGCCCAGCCGCCCGAGGTGTATATACGGAAAGAAACGCATAAAAAAATAACAGTTTTGCTATTTCACATCTAGACGTGAAATAGCTATCTCATATGTCCGCAGGACCGTACGATCTCTGTTGTCTTTAAAAATCACGCAAGTTGATCGTCTCGCTCGCGTGCTCGTTCGCGTCGCGTTTGTCGCGCGCGCGGCCCGTGTCGACGTCCAGGCGAGTTGTTTGGGGCCGTTGTTGGGTTTTTATTTGCGTTGCAGCCCGTTTGTTTGTCTCGGTAGTGGGCTTGTCCAGTCGCCTTGCCTTCTCACAACGCCGTTACACTGAATCTCTCGTGAAGGTGGGGGACTGCTCATGTTCATCAGTCCAGTCGTATTCCTCTCGGGCAGGCAGTGCTCCAGGCGGCGACCAGTTTGAGAGCGAGATGGGAGGAAAGAGCCACCAGCAAAGTGAGTTTTCGTTCCGCTGCTTTTCCGCCTTGTTTGATTCTTTTAGCACGTCCTTCGTTTGTATCAATCGATCCAGGGTTTGCCCCCAATCAACAGATCTTCTGTAAAATGTGAGGGGATTCTTAGGGTTCAGTGTAGTTGTTTTAGTGGGATGGTAGGATTTGTGTCTAGAGTTTCAGTGGGATGGTAGGATTCAGTGTAGTTGTTTCTTGATCTGGTCTAAATTTTGCCCATATTGAACACAGGGATTTTCAGTGGGGTGGGTAAATTCATGTTTTTGCTAGATCCGGCAGTGTGTAGCAGTGTACGCCGTTCAAACTGCTCGAGCAATACCGATTTTGAAGTTGTTTCAGTCAAGCATCCAGAGTCCTTAGAAGATTGCAGTTTAGAAGTCGCTGAATAGTTTAGTTGAGTGTACACGGAACCTCTATCAATTGTGCTGTTAATTGACAGTATTTGCCCGTCTTGCTGTACTTCATGTTGTACGCTGAGAAGCACACCGCTTCTTTTTTCCTGTACTGTGATTGGATCATGATTTTTGCTTCAATTGCATATTTTTTGTGTGCAGACTTAGTCCTCATGAAGTTCATGTTTGTTTTGCTATTGCCACAAGCAGGCCAAGTTGTTTGCATCGTTCTAGACAGTGCAAATGTCAGTGCAAATTTCAGAGATGAGGGATCTGTATGTATTATTGATGCTAGCAATTTACTCTACCAAGTGGCAAGTGTGGTGCGGCTGGGACGTAGGTTTTATTAGGTTTATTCAGTAGTAGGTGTTTCATCAAGATTTTCCTATAGTTTTTCAGATCCATCATGAAGTGTTCTGTTTTGTTCTTGTTGCTAACATCATGTAGCACGTATATTTTGTAACTACTACAGCACCCTTTTTTTTGGTAGGTGGGATGGGTTTGGGGGTGGATTAGTATAAGTTTTGAACCATAAACACATTTCATCTCTGTTTTTCTTTTTCTTACTGTAGTTCATGAATATTTTTGTATGTAGGTTCAGTGTAGTTTGTGAGTTCAGTGTACATGGTTGATGTAGGTTCAGTGTAGTTTGTTTGATGAACTTCATGAATTTTTTTATGTGTACAATTTCTGTCATTTCGAAGTAGGTTTTCAGCGTAGTTATTTAGGGTTTTATGAATCAAGGTTTATGAATCAGTGTTGTCCATTTTCTGTCAATCAAGGTTCATTTTCTGTCAGTCTATATTGATGTCCTCACATTTTCATGTTAGCATAATTCTTATAAGGTTTGTCTAGTATCATAGCGATTTTTTATCTTTATTATATTGCATATGTTTTTTCATACGTGCAACTGGTGTTGTCAGCGGAAACATTATAGTTTGTGTGAGGTATCAGCATTGGATAAATCTGCTGCTATGGTGCTCTATGAAATGCCATTTGTGTATGCGAGTGGATTTCCAGCTGTCATGGTGTTTTTTTTCCTGAATGAAATGTATCAGCAGCAACCACATTGTTGTGTTGGTAGAGCTCATCTATGTTGATTTACTTGGTTCGCTTATATTCATTAATGTATGTCCCAGACTCGTGTCCTTTAAGTATCCCAAAGCAGGAAAAATACTCTTTTATTTTGATTGAAGGTGGCCATGTTCAAAGAAATACATCCAAAATTGCAATCTGGGTTCAATCTAGGTTCAGTGCAATCTACTTTTTTGTGTTCATTTTTTTTCATTTTTGAAATAGATTCAGTGTAGTAGTTGATACAGTTCTAGCAGGTTTTTTTGCTGATACTATAGTTTTTTGTTAATGGATTTTCAGTGTAGTAATATGTACAAAAGCATGTTTGTACTTCTTTATAGTGGTTAGTTGAATCCACTATAATTTTTTTTTTATGATAAGGATGTTAGCATCCCACCAGGAGTATAAATTTCAATAGAGTTTTTTAATGTTTAATTGGAGAAGTTCTACTAGGATGCCACTTATTTTTCTTCCTTTTTTGCTTGACCAGGATGCTTTGCCCAGTTTGCTATTCACATTGTCAGAGTGACAATGGTCAGAGCTTCGGCATGTATCTTAACGATGCAGATGAAACCTTTGTGGTAAAGTTTCTCCCACATATATATTTTTTTCTCCCTAGTGTTGTAGCCTTTTTTTGTTTGTTTTTAATTTTCTTTTCCTTTTTTTTCACAAGTTCATATCTATTTTTTTTCAGATACTCCCATGCTCTGCCCGGGACCAGTTCCCACAACACTTGTCCGGTGGTTTCATGAACGTCAGAGCGCACAGCCGCAGATACGTTGTGGATGTGTACGGGGGCACACAACCACACACATCGGCGGTAATGACTGGAGGAAGTTCATCAAGGACTTCAACCTTGGGCACGGTCAGCTTGTCATCTTCCACATGACTGGACGAATCGTCAAGGCGTATGTGTGGTTTAAAGTTGCAAGTCAAACCTTGACTCGCAACTGGGGACTTTTTTGTACTTGTACGTTGCCCCAAGTTCCAAGTCGACCCCTTACTCCAACTCCCCAATTGCAAGTTGACTCTGGGCTCGCAACTCAGGAGGGGCTCCTTTTTAATAGTTTGTAGGTTGCCCCAAGTTGGTAGTCAACATTCGACTCGCAACTGGGGCGCTTTTCTTTTTGTAGTTTGTATAGTCGCCCCAGTTGCAACTTGACCCCGGACTCGTAACTTGGGGAACCCTGTGGCAAGTCAACACTTGACTTGCAACTAGGGGCCCCAACCCCAGTTGCATGTCAACCCCTCGACTCGCAAACTGGGCCCTTTTGTGTTTTGTAGTTTGTATAGTCGCCCCAGTTGCATGTTGACCTTGGACTTGCAACTCGTGAGGGGCTCCTTTTTATACTCAATCGGGGACCTTTTCTCTTTGTAGTTTGTATAGTTGCCCCAATTGCAAGTTGTTACTGGACTCGCAACTCGCCGGGGGGGGGGGGGGGGTAGTTGCAAGTCAACACTTGACTAGCAACTATGGGCCCTTTTCTTTTTGTAGTTTGCATAGTCGCCCCAGTTGCAAGCTGACCCCGGACTCGCAACTGAGGGCCCTAGTTGCAAGTCAACCCTCGAATCGCAACTGGGGACTTTTTTGTTCTTGCATGTTGCCCCCAGTTGCAAGTCGACCCCTGACATGCAACTCAAGCCCCCTAGTTACAAGTTGACCCCGGAATCGCAACTCGGGAGGGGCTCCCTTTTATAGTTTGTAGGTTGCCCCAAGTTGCTAGTCAACGCTCGACTCGCAACTGGGGCCCTTTTGTTTGTGTAGTTTGTATAGTCATCCCAGTTGCAAGTTGACACCTGACTCGCAACTCGGGAGAGCCCAGTTGCAAGTTGACACCTGACTCACAACTCCGGGGAGCCCAGTTGCAACTCAACCCTCGACTTGCAACTAGGGCCCTTTTGTTTTATAGTTTGTATAGTTGCCCCAGTTGCAAGTTTGACCCTGAACTCGTAACTTGGGGTCCCCAGTTGCAAGTCAACACTCGACTCGACTTGCAACTGGGGCCCTTTTCTTTTTGTAGTTTGTATAGTCGCCCTAGTTGCAAGTTGTCCCCGGACTCGCAACTCAGGGGGGCCCAGTTGCAAGTCGACTTGCAACTAGGGCCCTTTTCTTTTGGTAGTTTGTATAGTCGCCCCAGTTGCAAGTTGACCCCGGAATCGTAACCTAGGGGCCCCAATTGCAAGTAAACAATCGACTCGCAACTGGGGCCTTTTTGTTTTTGTAGGTTGTGTAGTTGCGGCCAGTTGCAAGTTGACCCCAGACTCGCAATTCGGGGGCCCCAGTTGCAAGTCAACCCTCGACTCGGAACTGGGGCCTTTTGTTTTTCTAGTTTGTATAGTCGCGCCCAGTTGCAAGTTGACCCCTGACTCGCAACTCGGGGGACCCAGTTGCGAGTCAATCCTCGACTCAGAACTGGGGACTTTTTTTTGTACTTTGTACGTTGCCCTTGTTTGCAAGTCGCCCTCTGACTTGTAACTCGAGTCCCCAGTTGCAATCAACCTTAGACTCGCAACTGGGGTCCTTTTGTTTTTTAATTTGTATAGTTGTCCCAGTTGCAAGTTAAGCCAGATTCACAATTCGGGGGAGCCCCAGTTGCAAGTCAACCCTCGACTCGCAACTAGGGCCCTTTTGTTTTGGTAGTTTTTATAGTCACCCCAGTTGCATGTTGACCCCGAACTCGCAACTAGGGGGGGGGGAGGTAGTTGCTAGTCAACACTCGACTCATAACCAGGGCCCTTTTATTTTCGTAGTTTGTATAGTCGCGCACATTTGAAAGTTGACCCCGGACTCGCAACTCGGGGGAAGGGCCCACTTGCAAGTGAACACTCGACTCGCAACTGGGGCCCTTCTCTTTGTAGTTTGTATAGTCACCCCAGCTGCAAGTTGACCCCGGACTCGCAACCCGGGAGGGAACCCAGTTGCAAGTCAACCCTCGACTCGGAACTAGGGCCTTTTTGTTTTTGTAGTTTGTATAGTCGCGCCCAGTTGCAAGTTGACCTCGGACTTGCAACTCGGGGGCCGCGGTTGCGAGTCAACCCTCGACTCAGAATTGGGGACTTTTTTTCTACTTTGTACGTTGCCCCAGTTGCAAGTCGCGCCTTGACTTGCAACTCGAGTTCCTAGTTGCAAGTCAACCTTCGACTCGCAACTCGGGAGGGGCTCCTTTTTTGTACTTTGTTCTTTGCCCCTTGCAAGTTACTCCTTGACTTGCAACTCGAGTCCCCAGTTGCAAGTCAACCTTTGACTCGCAACTCTGGAGGGGCTCCTTTGATAGTTTGTAGGTTGCTCTAGTTGCAAGTCGTCCCCTGACTTGCAACTAGAGATCCCCTAGTTGACCTGCAAGTCAACACGTGAGTCGCAACTAGTTTTTTTTTTGTAGTTTGTAGGTTGCCCTAGTTGCAAGTTGACCCCGGACTCGCAACTAGGGTCTTTTTTTTGTAGTTATATATGGTGTCCCCAGTTGCAAGTCAAACCCTGACTTACAACTCGAGTCCCTAGTTGCAAGTCAACTTTGACTCACAACAGGGGGGCTTCTTTTTATAGTTTGTAGGTTGCCCCCAGTTGTAAGTCATCCCCCGACATGCAACTCGAGACCCCCTAGTTGACTTGCAAGTCAAAACGTGAGTCGCAATTAGGGCTTTTTTTGTGTAGTTTATAGGTTGCCCCCAATTGCAAGTTGGCCCTGGGGCTCGCAACTCAGGGGCCCAGTTGCAAGTCAACCCTCGGCTTGCAACTGGGGACATTTTTTGTACTTGTACGTCACCCCCAGTTGCAACTCAAGTCCCCAGTTGACATTCGAACCCTAACTTGCAACTCAAGCCCCTAGTTGCAAGTCAACCCTCGACTCCCAGTTTGCAAGTCGATCCTTCACTCGCGCGTGGTTTTTTTTTTTTTTGTAGTTCGTAGGTTGCCGCAGTTGCAAGTAGACCCCTAACTTTGCAACTCAAGCTGCCAGTTTAAAGTCAATACTTTGACCCACACTGGGGCTTGTTTTCTGTAGACTGTGAGTTGACCCAGTTGCAAGTCAACCCTTGACTCGCAACTGGGGGATTTTTTTTGTAGTTGTAGGTTGCACTCAACTCGAGGCCTTCTTTTACTGAAATGTCAAATAGGTTTTCTTTACAAAATAACTTAACACTTTTTTGTAAGAAGATGCAAGACAGTTTTTGCACTCAACTACACGTCTTTTACTTTTCCAAGGGGTTTTCTCAATATTTCCAAAACAGTAAATGATCCCTTTTTTTCTCCAATATCCACCCACATTTTGTGTGATCACCATTTTCGCCCGCACTGTTTGAAACGGTGGGAGACAGAAGAGGGGGACAGAGACGGGGGCGAGAAGCTCGAAGAAGATGCCGTCTGAGGTTGCCGATGATGAGCCCCCCCGCCATCGGCATCGTCTCCTAGCTCTGCGTGCAGGACACCCAGTGGAGGGAGTAAGTGCATCTTCTCGAGCTTTTCCCCCCTTTGTTTGATTCTCGTTCGCCATCGGAGTTCAGTTTCGCTCCTACCGAGTTCAATTTGTCGCCGCACGGTGGGCGCAACGTAGTCGGAGATGTTCTGCAGCGCGGTCGTAGGTGTTGCGAGGGGACAAGACATTTGCGGCGGCTGAATCTCAGTTCCCTGTGCCCCGCGCGCGGTAGTCTGACCAGGATCTCATTGCTATCCCGGGGATAGGGCTGGGGTGGGTTGAGGGAATGGGTGGGCGAGCTGCGCCATGTGGAGGTTGATTTTGTCTGGCCTCGGGTACCAACGAACGTTACTGACGATCGGCCACAGCCATGGAGCTCGTTGTGGGTTGTGTTTCCGCAAGCACCAACGAATGGAAATTCAGAGAGTGTTCAAGCTAGTTTAAACTGTAGATTTACACTGTTTGATTTTCACTTTCGTCCATGTCCTGTGCTGGGGGTAGAACTACTATGAATTCACACTATTGATTTCATTTTTTCTGTAAAGTTCGACTGTTTTATTGGGTGTAAAACCGCACTGTTTTTTATGTCAGACTGCACATTCAGATAATGTGTAACTTCACTCAGTGTTTGAAACAAAATTAAGAATGTGAATAAGAGTAGTCTCAAACACACTTATTGTACCTTTAATCCATCAACTTTTTTCCCATTTTGTGTGGTGTTGAAGTATCAACTCCTAGTTTGGACAGTTGAATACATGTTGTATTGATAGAGTGTTGTACTGTGCGCTCAAGACATGGTGTATTAGTTTGCATTTTGTGTGTTTTTAACTCTGGAATCATTGATGGTTTATTCATTTGTTGATTTTTTTTCAAAATCAAGGAATTAGAGTGTGCAGCGCGCCTATAGTTAATGGTCAAGGGTTTTTTGTTTACAATGAGTTGCAGTGTGTTGTTGTCTGGAAGTGGTTTGATGCAACTGAAATGATGTTTGGTTTAGGATTTTCATTTCCATCATTACAAGATAATTTAAATGGAGGGGCCCCTGACCCTGATCTACGGTACTTTTTTGTGGGTTATCTTGCTATCTCTTGTGCATACAGACTGTAAATTCACACGGTTGCCCCACTATGGTACTTTCAGACAGTGTGTTACTGTAGACAGGGTTGGAAACCAAATTTAGAATCTGAATCAGACAGTCTTTCATTGTACCAAAGTTCAGCAGTGATGTACTTAGTTCTAGGGTTTTATAAAATTCAGACAGGTTTTCATTGAGATGCCTGCCTACAACTTATTTTCCTTTTTCTTTTCATACAGGGGGATGCATGCAAAGATACCAATTATCAGAATCCTTTGGAATCCAACAATTATATTCACCATCACAATTCAGATAACGACAACATCAATGAAGACCGGGAGCAAACTTTTGAGGACAATGGTTCTGAAGTTGAGCACTCCAATGTTGATTTAACAGAAATAGATGCATCAGTCGACATGTTGTTTGATGGTTTCAGAACAATGGTAAATCTTTTTTTTTCTCCCTAACAACAATTTTTTGTGTGTTTTATCCTTTTTGTTATTTTCGTAAGTTCATTTCTCGAAAAAAGCTTGTTCAAGAGCCTTTTTTTTGTACAGCTCCAAAAGAGTATAGACAGGAAGCAGAGAAGGACGGTTTTGAAGAAGCAAAGCAATAAGCCATGCCAAAAACTTTTCAGAAAGAACTACAAGGGATTTACACAGGAAAATTCAAGGGGTAAAATTAGCACTACACACTCACCCTGTAGTGCCCCGACATGTTTTCTTCTGTAACTTGGTCTTTTTCCTTTGTTCAGATCTCCCAATTCTGCCTCAGTTTCCTTCTATCTTATTGTCCATCCATGGCGGTTGTGTGAGGGGAGAAGAGGGTTGGGGGAGAAGGGGGATGGATTGGGATTTGGGCAAGGGTTATCGGGTGGAGGAGGGAGGGGATTGGGGGGTCGACGCGCAGGACAGTTCGTCATCACCTGACAAAAGTTGAACAGAAAGCACCACAAACCCCTGTGTGGGTACTGCCTACTTTTCCGAGTCATCTAAGCTTCTTTTGACAAGCAAGTGCGTCTCTCTTTTTTTGGCAACAAGGCCCAGACCTGGGCGCAGGACAGTTCGTCATCACCTCGCAACTTGGACTTGTCTCAAACAAAAAACCCTGACAACTTGGTCTCTTTCTATTTTTGTCAAACAAACAAACATGCCCAACAACAAGGCCCGGCGGGGGTGGGACTAGCCGGGCTGGGTGGGGTGGGCAGCGACAAACAAACAACGAAGCGTAGCGACTAGGTTGGGATCAGGAGGAACGAAGCGATCGAAATTTGTCAACGGGAGACCACCTTATAGGATGACGTCACATTAGATGTGAGGTATTATCTCACATCTAGATGTAACAGACGGATCCATTATTAGACGGACCCAAAAAATAATGGATTCGTCTATGTCACATCTAGATGTGAGATAATATCTCACATCTAAGTATGATGTCAGCGCCATTTATTTTTTTCATTGTTTCTCCTGTTTGTTTGATTTTAATTTGTCAAAGCCCAAAACTAAAACCAGCTCGCCTGTGTCCGCCTGGGTGGCCGTCTTATAAATCTGGTCGCTACTGATCGCTAGCTACTCACACACACACACAAAAACTGATCGCTACTCACTAGTGCTAACATCGATTATCTAGCTTTGGCGTTTGATCACTATACATTTACAAGTACGTCTCTCATCGCTAGCGTCTAGACTACCAATGATTTTTTTTTGCCTTTTGATTTTTACGCTTTTCACTCTTATACTTATATTTAATTTTCAGTAAGGAACAAAGTTTGATCAAAACATATTTCAAAAACATGTTCATGAATTTACATAAAAAAAATTCAAATTATAAAAAAATGTTAACGAATACCAAAATTATTCTAATATACAGTGAACAAATCTTTAAATATTTGATGATCATTTTCTGAATACAAACTAAATCTTTTGCTGTATACATTGAACATGTTTTTAATATATAGTGAACTTCTTTATATACGATGAATTAAAAAGCGGACTTTTCACATACATTGAACTAAAAGCGAACAGGGAAAAACAAAAAAAATAAGAAAACCAAATAGAGAAAATAGATAAATAAGAAGAGAACAAAAAAAGAATACATTTTTAATTTTTTTTAAATGGTAGACACGGACACTTCTGGTAAAATGAACAAATTTATGAATTTTGGAATATTTATTGAAATTTGTGAATTTATGAAAAGAGAAAAAGAAAAAGCGGATAAAAATGATATCAACTTCTAAAAAATAGAAAAATTAAAAGGAGAGGAAAGCCAATGAAGAAAAAAATAACAAAATAAAAAACAGAAAAACATGAAGAAAACAAAACAAAACAAAAATGTATCCTAGCTACCTGGGGCGGCTCATCTGCGGTTTGTTTGCTGACGAGGATGACCCCCAGTGGCGAGTCGAGGATGGACTCGCAATTGGGACAAAAAAAGGTCGGGCCCCGGTTGCGAGTCGAGTTTGAATTTGCAACTGGGACAAAAAAGGTTGGGCCCCAGTTGCGAATCGAGGGTAGACACGCAACTGGACAAGGAAAGGTCGAGGCTCAGTTGCGAGTCGACAGTGGACTTGCAACTGAGATAAAAAATAGGTTGGGACCCAGTTGTGAATCGAGGGTGGACATGCAATTGGGACTAAAAAAACTCAGACCCAGTTGCGAGTCGAGGGTGGACTCGCAACTCGGACAAAAATGGTTGGGCCCTAGTTGCGAGTTGATGGTGCACTTGCAACTCGGACAAAAAAGGTTTGAGCCCTAGTTGCGAGTCGAGGGTGGACTTGCAACTCGGACAACAAAGGTTGGGCCCCAGTTGCGAGTCGAGGGTGGACTTGCAACACGGACAAAAAAAGGTTGGGCCCTAGTTGCAAGTTGATGGTGGACTTGCAACTCGGACAAAAAAGGTTTGAGCCCCAGTTGCGAGTCGAGGGTGGACTTGCAACTCGGACAACAAAGGTTGGGCCCCAGTTGCGAGTCGAGGGTGCACTTGCAACAAAAAAGTTTGGGCCCCAGTTAGGAATCAATGATTGACTTCCAACTAGGACAAAAAAAGGTCGGACTCCAGTTGCGACTCGATGGTGGACTTGCAATTAGGACAAAAAAATGCTGGGGCCCAGTTGCGAGTCGAGAGTGTAATTGCAACCGGGAAAAAAAGTCTGGGCTCAAGTTCCGACTCGAGAATGGACTTGCAACTAGGACAAAAAAAGGTCGGACCCCGAGTAGCGAGTTGAGGATGGACTTGCAACTGGGACAAAAAAGTCAGATTCCAGTTACGAGTCGAAGGGGGAATTGCAACTGGGACAAAAAAATGTCGGGCTTCAATTACGAGTCGAGGGTGGACTTACAACTAAAAAATGGGTCGGGCCCAAGTTGGGAGTAGATGGTGGACTTGCAATTGGGACAAAAAAAAGGTCAAGGCTCAGTTGTGAGTCGAGGACGGACTTACAACTAGGACAAAAAAGATAAAAAGACAAACAAAGAAACATGCACAAAATCAACAAAAAGATAAAAAGACAAAAGAAGAAAAATTGCTCAGGATGGAAAATAGTAAAAAAACAAACAAACTCTTGCATTTCTACCCTGCACCCCAGGATGGGAAAATAACACTTTCTTTAGACAAGGAAAACAACACTTATTTAATCCGCCTCCCTATTAACGTTCGTATAAGAACACGCCTATAATAACAGACCATAAAGTCCTGTACGGGCACAACAGGCCAACAAAAGAGAAAAAGAAGCCCGGCCACACGCACATGCATCGACGCGAATTCAAGATCGTGAAAAAACAACAATGGCCCGCCCCTTACTCGCATGGCCGTGGACACTGGCCTTTGCGCCCGACAACGAATACGAACAAGTGCGTGTGACGAGACATCAACTTGCACGAAAATTAAAGACAAATAAGATCAACGGTTCTGGACTTAGATGTGAGATAGTATATTGTATCTAGATGTGAAATAGCAAACCCGAAAGGCAAAGGGACCGACTATGTCACATCTAGATGTGAGATAATATCTCACATCTAACAAATCAGCTTGCCTGCATGTCCGCTGGGTGGGTTGGCCAATACGTCAAGCCACTACTTTAGTTTACTCGTATGGCACATCTGATCGCTAGTACTTTGTATAAAAAATCTGATCACTAGCTTTTATTTTTGCGGGTGATCTGATCACTAGCTTTGAACAGTGCTACCATGGATTTATTCGTTGTTGTGTTGATCGCTATCTTCTTACCAGTATGTCTCTGATTGCTAGCTTCCAGTATGCTATGAAGGAAAAAAAAAATTGTGCCTTTTGGTTTTTACATTTTTCACCCTTACATTTTGTACATTAATTTTCAATAAATACAAAGTTTGATCAAAACATATTCATGGATTTAAATAAATATTTTCAAACTACAAAAATGTTAATAAACGCGTTCTAATATATGGTGAACAATTTGTTTTAAAAGGTTCACAAATTTGAAAAAACATGTTCTTGAAATTTAAAACTGTTCACGGGCATGACAAAAATGTTCACATATTTAAAAAAAATAAAAAATTCTCATGAATTAATTTTTTTTCATGAATTTAAAATTTCCAAATATTGGAAACATCTTTTAAAATTCAACTAAATTTTCTAAAATACGTTATGTGAACTTTAAAACATGATGTTCCTAAAAATATGTGGTGCAAGTTGTGAGTTGATAGTTGTCTTGCAGTTAGGATAAAAAAGATGGGCCTAGTCATGAGTCGACTGGGACAACAACAACATATGATCCCAGTTGCGAGTCAAGCATGGGCTTGCAATTAAGACAACTACGAAATAAATAAGCTCAATTACGAGTCCAGGATGGACTTGCAACTGGGACAACAAAAAACTATGGGTCTAATTGCTAATCGAGGGGTGGGCTTGCAACTGGAACAACAACAAACTATGGGCCCAGTTGCGAGTTGAGCATGGACTTGCAATTTTAAAAAAAGAAAACTATGAAAAAATGAGCACACTTGCAAGTCGATCAAGGATGAAACAAACTACAGTCCCAGTTGCGAGTCAAGGGTGGACTTGCACTGGGATGAAAAAGAAAATACATGCCTAGTTGCGAGTCGAGGGGTTGGCTTGCAACTGGGAGAACTATGAGCCCAGTTGCGAGTCGAATGTGGACTTGCAACTGGGACAACTATGAAACTACGAGCCTAGTTACGAGTCAAGGATCGACTTGCAACTGGGACAACAACAAAACTATGAGCCCAGTTGCGAGTCGAGGGTGGACTTGCAACTGGATTGAAAAACAAAACACATGCCCATTTTGCGACTCAAAGGTGGACTTGCAACTGGGACACTACGAAACTACGAGCTAGCTAGTTACGAGTTGTAACACCCCCTTGTAATAAGCTCTGTGACACTCTGTTAATCTTGCCAAGTCATATCACTTGCAGTGCTTAAACCAAGTGGTTAACCAAAGCAAATCAACTCCATTTGGAAAATCAACTCAAATTCAAAAGTGAAATATGAAGTTGATCAAACCCTGTTGGAAAAATGTTCATTAATTGGTAAATAATCCAGAAGCACTCACAAAATTATATCCAATGCCACTTGAGTTAGCTGCATGACTCAACCAAGATGAAACAGCACCAAAACAGGATATTTAAATCCATTTCAAATCATTTCAAAATACAAATGAACTCCAAATCTGCCCCAAACCAAATTTTGGTGAAAGATAATAATGCAATGCAATATTTGGGTCAACTCTCACATTTTACAAAAGTGCTAAAGTGTGCTAGCTATTTTGGAACAGAAAAGAATAAAGAAAAAGGTAAAACAAAAACAGAAAAAATACAACGAGGCACTGTGCACTTAACTGGACCTAAGTGCACAATGCCCCGACAGCCGGCCCATCTGGCCCAGTCTCTCTCTCTCCTTCGCGCTGTCGCCTTCTCCCTGGCCGAGCGCGCGCTCGCCGCTTCGGCGCCGACACCGCGACGCCGCAGGCCAGGCGAGAGGATAAGGAGGAGCTCCCTCTGCCTCCTCTCTGTCCCTATCCACTTCCCCCTCGCTCGCTTGCCCTCTCCCTCCTTCCTCCTCCTCCAGATCCACTGAAACCGAGCGCCTCCGTCGCCGTGGCCTTGACGTTGACGCGGCCACCGTCGTCCCCGAGCTCAGCCAACACGCCTGCGAGCTCCGCCGTCCTCGACTCCTTCGACTCCGACCGCGAGTGGAGGCGGGGAGGCCCTGATGAAGCCGGACTACTCCGCCCCCTTTCTTCTCTGACACCGGCGAGCCCCGACGATTCACCGACGTTCTGCACTCCTAAGCTTCCAACGGTTTTACGTAGCCTCCCGGTGAGCAGCCCCTCATCCTTCCCCCGCGCTCCCCTAGCCTTCTGCGCCTCTGTAGCCGCCGCGCCATGGCCGCCCGAACCGAGCTCCGCCGTTGAGCTCGAGGCCGTTGCAGCAGTGGCCGTCACGACCCACCGGGCTCGCCGTCGCGTTCGTGGCGTCAAGTAGATGCCGAAGGAGTAGAGCGCAGCCCGTTTTGACCTCTGCATCACCACGCGCGAGTCCGCCGGGTTTCGGCTTCCGCCAAACCTCAACGTCGGCGTGATTCCGGCCATCCCCTGGTCCGGCAAGTGCCACCACTCGACGCGCGAGTTCACTGGCTTTCGAACGCACCCAACCGCAGCTCGAACCGAGCCCTGTGGGCGATTTCCGAGCACTCCGGCGATCTTCCGCCGCGGAATCGGTCGCCGGCGCAGTTCCGGCGCCGGCCGCCGACGTGGCTCGGTGGGGCCCAGCCCTGGGTCGCTGACCGTGGGCCCTGGGGACCCCAGTTGACTGGGTTGACCCAGTCAACGTGCTGACTGGGCAACTCCAGTCACTGACATGTGGGCCCCCGCGGCTAATTAACCTAATTAAACAGTTAATTAAATAAAAAACTAATTAGTTAACTAATGTTTCACTGACATATGGGGCCCACACCCCTAATTAACCCTGTTAGTTTAATTAATTCACTGTTAATCTAACAGAGACTGACATGTGGGTCCCACATGTCAGGATTGACTCTGGTCAGCGCCTGTTGACCGCTGACGTCACAGCGACGTCATGCTGACATCATAATTCATTTCTGTAAATAAAAATAATTCCAGAAAATCAATTAAACTTTGAAAATTAATAACTTTTAAACCGTAGCTCGGATCGAAAAAGTTAAAACATGAAAGTTGCTCAGAACGACGAGACGAGTCTGATCGTGCCGTCCGTTTCTTTGTCGGAACCCCCTACGTAGAAGAACTCGTAACTCCGGACCCGTATCCGGCAGATGAATAGTGCACACACTTCGGTAAATAAATCCCAGATTAATTCTAAAAATAACTAAAATGACTTAGATGCATATTTAGGCAACCCTGCACTGCATCATAGCATCACACGCACCGTATTGCATTTGTTTGCATTATGTTTACCTGTTTCTTCCCCCTCTTCTCTCTCGATTAGACCCCGACGTTGACGTAGCTCCCGAGGCAGACGCAGCTCAGGAGTACGACTACGTCCCAGAGCAAACAGGCAACCTTGCCCTTGCCCCAGAGCAAACAGGCAAGCACCCCCATTTTGAGCATGCCTATATCGCCTATTCTCTTCTCTCTTATGCTTGCATTAGAACTGCTACTGCTACTGTTTTCCTATATCTCCTGCATAGACTGGTTATTGTAACCTGCCTTGCTACCTTGCTGGATATCCTAGACTGTTTAGACTAGGCTGGGTAGAGACCCGACAGAGAACCCCACTTGATCCCGACTGCCCCGCTGGATATCAGAAGACCCGATCATCGGGATTGAAGACCAGACCCTGGCACCGCACATCACTTTCCCCTTAGTTGCCGACACTACTGGGTAACCGTCGAGTGCCGATGGTGATACCTCGTCAGCACTTCTGATGTTAACCTTGTAGGTTAGTTACTCGGTCGTGGTAAGTGAGGGTGATTCCTCCTACACCACCCCCGATAACAGCGTCGTCGTGCAACTTCTCAAGTGTGGACCTCGAGGGTGATTCCTCCTTCGTTCACCTTGATGATAACATCGAGCGGGAATTCCATCGAGGGTGATTCCTCAGGGTTCCTTTCGGTGTCAGACACACAGTTACTTTGGATACTATGACTTGACTTTGAAACATGATACTAAAGACGGGTCGGCCCTGAGGGGTACCCGCGCGAGCTTAATGCGAAGTGATGTGGAGTCGGGTTGACCTGGATGGTGCCCGCGAGATAACACGAGGCGTGGCCGGGCATTCTTAGCCCTTGCCGCAAGTCCTCGAGACGGGGCGACGGGGTCACATTGATCGCGAGTCTCTGCTCATTTCCGCGCGCTCCTAATCCACTACGGTTTGGATATTTGATCCGAGGGGCCTCTGGCCCGATAGCACTAACCATCATGTGGGCATAGTATGGTCGTTCTGCGTCGTATACATCAGCCGAAGCTTATTTGACGTCAGTAAGGAGCGGCGCACGCCGAGTTGGACTGGGAACGCAACCGCGCTTGTATAAGGGGTTGCTAGGTCTGCTCTCGGTGGCCCCGTAACGTGCAGGAGTTCCCGGGGCGATGGCCCAAGACCCCTGGGGGCATAGGTTTAGTCCGGCGTGCTGATCTCTCTTATAAGCCTAGGTCGGGTTGCGGCGTGTTGCTTAGCCGAGGCCGGGCATGACCCAGAAAAGTGTGTTCGGCCGGAGTTAAGCGAGCGTGGTGGGTAACTTGGTGCACCCCTGCAGGGAAGAAACTTCTATCGATAGCCTGTCCTATGGTAATGGACACTCGGAGTTGTATCCCGATCGGTACAACTAGAACATGAGATGAGAACTGGATAGTACGGCTCTGGGATTGCTTTCTCGCAGGGAGTCGAGAAAGGATCTCAGGTCGAGGTTGATGATACTACTACTACTTTACATTACGTTGATCTGCTCCCTTCTATTGCTGCAAGAATGTCGAAGATTGTTGAAGATGCTAGTCTTCGATAGGACTAGGCTTTCCCCCTCTATTCTGGCATTTCTGCAGCCCAGTTCACATATACAGCCATTCCTTTGACAATGTTGCATATGTAGTGTAGATCCTTGCTTGCTGAGTACTTCGGATGAGTACTCACGTTTTCTTTACTTTCCTTTTTCCCCCATATCCAATTGATGCCACCAGACGACGGAACCCTGAGCCAGACACCCCAGCCGACGACCAGTACTACTACCCGCCTGGCGAGTACTACTACTACGAGGAGCCGACTGACGACCAGGAGTAGGATCGGAGGGTCCAGGGCAGGAGGCCTACACCTTTCGATCGTAGTACTTTATTTTACCCCGCCTCTGTGAAGGCCTATTTCTCTCTCTGTAATATATCTGTACTCAGATATCTGATGCTTCCGCTGACGCTTGTATGCCATCGAGCTATGTATTCGAGCCCTCGAGGCCCTGGCTTGTAATATAAAGCTTGTATGATTTTATTTATGTTTTAGAGTTGTGTTGTGATATCTTCAAGTGAGTCCTTAGGCTTGATCGTGCGCATTTGCGTGTATGATTAGTGCATGATTAAGCCGGGGTCGTCACAGGTTGGTATCAGAGCCGACTGCCTCTAGGTATCCCCCTTCCCAATTTCTTGGCCGAAGTTGAGTCTAGTCGTCAAAAACTGTTTTACTAACTTGGCTGTGTGGCTTACGGGCCCACGTCGCCAACTGGGTGGTATTAGGATCTTTTGTTCCTCGTCTTTACTCTGGGATTCTAATCTCTCATCTATTCGGGTTTAATAAAATTTACTAACACCGACATTTAGGATCTCGTTAATTCTATCCACCCGGAGAGCTGGATTCAGTGCGATTTCCCTGTCTTTGATCTGATTAGTCTGATAATCATTTTCCTTTGCATTGTTTTGTTTAACCTTTCCTTCTGAGATCGGTTATATTTCTCATTGCCTTATGACAACCCTGAACTTCTTTGTTTCAGATGGATCGACTGTTTCCACCACGGCCTACGACCCAGCTTGTGCTTCGCACTTGGGCTCGTGATGCCCCTGGATTTCCAGCTGTTCTGATCGCCCTCCTGACTAGACTGGGTTACCGCTGGTATTCCGAGTACATGGTCTATGAGGCTTACCGCGAGTTCAACCAGGAGCAGTACTATGCTGAAGTTCGGATCTATGATCAGCAGAACGACTCAGACACTGAGCTACACCTTTTCCACGGTATAGGCGTGACGATTGAGATGGCAGTCCATGATGCCGCCTACTCTGCTGTCGCACGTCTCCGACGAGAGCACAAGTTATATGCCAAGTACTCTAAGTGCGAATTCTGGCTTTCTGAGGTAACCTACCTTGGACATGTCATCTCCAAGGATGGTATCGCAGTTAACCCGGAGCGAGTTCAGGCTATTCTTGAATGGACCCCTCCGAAGAATGTCAAGCAAGTCAGAAGTTTTCTCGGGCTTGCAAGTTATTGTCGCCGATTCATCGAAAATTTCTCCAAGATTGCTAAGCCCCTGACTAATCTGCGCCACAAAGGCGTTAAGTTTGAGTGGACAGATAAATGTCAGGAAAGCTTCCAGACCCTCAAGGACAAGCTGACTTCTGCCCCAGTCCTTGCTCCTCCAGACTCACGCAAAGATTTCGTGATCTTCTGCGACGCCTCTCGTCAAGGACTAGGTTGTGTCCTAATGCAAGAGCGAAGAGTAATTGCTTATGCTTCACGACAACTGCGTCCACATGAAGAGAATTACCTAGTGCATGACCTCGAACTTGCTGCTGTCATTTATGCTTTGAAGCAGTGGCGTCATTACCTCCTTGGTAATTGGTGTGAGATTTACACCGATCATCAGAGCTTGAAGTACTTATTCACTCAACCGAAACTTAATCTTCGTCAGCAGCGTTGGTTGGAAACAATCACCGATTATGACTGTGGTATTTCCTACACTCCTGGCAAAGCTAATGTGATGGCTGATGCCTTGAGCCGCAAGTCTTATTGCAACAACCTCATGGTTAAACAAGCTCAACCCCAGCTGTATGAAGAATTGCGCAAGCTGAATCTCTGCATCGTCCCGCAAGGTTCTCTTAATAACCTTGTGATACAGCCAGATCTTGAGAAAGCTGTCAAGATTGCGCAAGCTAAAGACGCTAAAATTGGTCTAATGAAGAAAGAGCTTCACCTTGAAAAGTACAGGGATTTCTCGATCGCTGAAGATGGAACCTTGTACTTCCGAGACCGCATTGTAGTACCTCGCTTCGAGCTGATGACTGACAAAGTCATGAAGGAGGCCCATGATACACCGCTATCTATCCATCCGGGTAGTACCAAGATGTATCGAGATCTTCGTCAAAGGTACTGGTGGTCTAGAATGAAGCAAGATATTGCTCGTTATGTTGCCGAGTGTGACGTTTGTCGTCGCGTGAAGGCAGAACATCAGAAACCTGCTGGAATTCTGCAACCACTTCCTATTCCTCTGTGGAAGTGGGATAAAGTGCAAATGGACTTCATTACTGGTCTTCCCAAGTCTCAGAAGGGTCACGATGCTATTCTTGTCGTCGTCGACCAACTCTCCAAGGTTGCACACTTTCTGCCAGTTAAGGAGACTATTACTGCTAGTCAGTTAGCAGAGCTATATATCTCCAGAATTGTTTCACTCCATGGTATTCCCAAGGAAATCAGTTCAGACCGTGGCATCATTTTCACTGGCCATTTCTGGGAAAGCTTCCAGAAAGCAATGGGAACTCATATTACCTGCAGTTCAGCTTATCATCCCCAATCCCATGGCCAAGTTGAGCGCGTTAATCAAGTGCTTGAAGATATGCTTCGAGCTTGTGTTATATCCTTCGGTAAGAAATGGGAGGAATCTCTCCCGTATGCCGAGTTCTCTTATAACAACAGCTACCAAGCCAGCTTAAAAATGGCCCCCTTCGAAGTGCTTTATGGACGTAAATGTCGAACCCCTCTGAATTGGTCAGAAACTGGGAAACGACCTCTTGTTGGACCGGACATTATTCAACATGCCGAAGAACAAGTCAGAATTGTCCGGGAGAATCTTAACGCAACTCAAGACCGTCAGAAGAGTAATTATGATCGCAAGCGATGGGGTGTGATCTATCAACCTGGTGATCAAGCTTATCTTCGTGTCACTCCAATGAAGGGCACCCGTCGTTTCGGAATCAAGGGCAAGCTAGCTCCTCGCTATATTGGTCCTTTCTGCATCGTGGCTAGACGTGGACAGGTGGCATATAAATTGGAGTTGCCACCGCAATTCTCCCATATTCATGATGTCTTCCACGTATCGCAACTTCGTAAATGCTTCAAGGAATCTCCACACCGTGCAGTGGATCATGAGATGCTCGAGCTACAAGATGATCTTTCCTATAAGGAGCATCCGATCCGCATCCTCGATGAAGCTGAACGTCGAACTCGTCAGAAGACGACCAAGTTCCTAAAAGTGCAGTGGTCGAATCACACTGAAGATGAAGCCACTTGGGAACGCGAGGATCATCTTCGGGAAGAATATCCCGGACTTTTCCCTTCTACCTCCTAAATTCTCGGGACGAGAATTTCTTTTAGAGGAGGAGAATTTGTAACACCCCCTTGTAATAAGCTCCGTGACACTCTGTTAATCTTGCCAAGTCATATCACTTGCAGTGCTTAAACCAAGTGGTTAACCAAAGCAAATCAACTCCATTTGGAAAATCAACTCAAATTCAAAAGTGAAATATGAAGTTGATCAAACCCTGTTGGAAAAATGTTCATTAATTGGCAAATAATCCAGAAGCACTCACAAAATTATATCCAATGCCACTTGAGTTAGCTGCATGACTCAACCAAGATGAAACAGCACCAAAACAGGATATTTAAATCCATTTCAAAATACAAATGAACTCCAAATCTGCCCCAAACCAAATTTTGGTGAAAGATAATAATGCAATGCAATATTTGGGTCAACTCTCACATTTTACAAAAGTGCTAAAGTGTGCTAGCTATTTTGGAACAGAAAAGAATAAAGAAAAAGGTAAAACAAAAACAGAAAAAATACAACGAGGCACTGTGCACTGGGCCTAAGTGCACAGTGCCCCGACAGCCGGCCCATCTGGCCCAGTCTCTCTCTCTCCTTCGCGCTGTCGCCTTCTCCCTGGCCGAGCGCGCGCTCGCCGCTCCGGCGCCGACACCCCGACGCCGCAGGCCAGGCGAGAGGATAAGGAGGAGCTCCCTCTGCCTCGTCTCCGTCCCTATCCACTTCCCCCTCGCTCGCTTGCCCTCTCCCTCCTTCCTCCTCCTCCAGATCCACCGAAACCGAGCGCCTCCATCGCCGTGGCCTTGCCGTAGACGCGGCCACCGTCGTCCCCGAGCTCAGCCAACACACCTGCGAGCTCCGCCGTCCTCGACTCCTTCGACTCCGACCGCGAGTGGAGGCGGGGAGGCCCTGATGAAGCCGGACTACTCCGCCCCCTTTCTTCTCTGACGCCGGCGAGCCCCGACGATTCGCCGACGTTCTGCACTCCTAAGCTTCCAACGGCTTTACGTAGCCTCTCGGTGAGCAGCCCCTCATCCTTCCCCCGCGCTCCCCTAGCCTTCTGCGCCTCCGTAGCCGCTGCGCCATGGCCGCCCGAACCGAGCTCCGCCGTTGAGCTCGAGGCCGTTGCAGCAGTGGCCGTCACGACCCACCGGGCTCGCCGTCGCGTTCGTGGCGTCAAGTAGATGCCGAAGGAGTAGAGCGCAGCCCGTTTTGACCTCTGCATCACCACGCGCGAGTCCGCCGGGTTTCGGCTTCCGCCAAACCTCAACGCCGGCGTGATTCCGGCCATCCCCTGGTCCGGCAAGTGCCACCACTCGACGCGCGAGTTCACTGGCTTTCGAACGCACCCAACCGCAGCTCGAACCGAGCCCTGTGGGCGATTTCCGAGCACTCCGGCGATCTTCCGCCGCGGAATCGGCCGCCGGCGCAGTTCCGGCGCCGGCCGCCGACGTGGCTCGGTGGGGCCCAGCCCTGGGTCGCTGACCGTGGGCCCTGGGGACCCCAGTTGACTGGGTTGACCCAGTCAACGTGCTGACTGGGCAACTCTAGTCACTGACATGTGGGCCCCCGCGGCTAATTAACCTAATTAAACAGTTAATTAAATAAAAACTAATTAGTTAACTAATGTTTCACTGACATATGGGGCCCACACCCCTAATTAACCCTGTTAGTTTAATTAATTCACTATTAATCTAACAGAGACTGACATGTGGGTCCCACATGTCAGGATTGACTCTGGTCAGCGCCTGTTGACCACTGACGTCACAGCGACGTCATGCTGACATCATAATTCATTTCTGTAAATAAAAATAATTCCAGAAAATCAATTAAACTTTGAAAATTAATAACTTTTAAACCGTAGCTCGGATCGAAAAAGTTAAAACATGAAAGTTGCTCAGAACGACGAGACGAGTCTGATCGTGCCGTCCAATTCTTTGTCGGAACCCCCTACGTAGAAGAACTCGTAACTCCGGACCCGTATCCGGCAGATGAATAGTGCACACACTTTGGTAAATAAATCCCAGATTAATTCTAAAAATAACTAAAATGACTTAGATGCATATTTAGGCAACCCTGCACTGCATCATAGCATCACACGCACCGTATTGCATTTGTTTGCATTATGTTTACCTGTTTCTTCCCCCTCTTCTCTCTTGATTAGACCCCGACGTTGACGTAGCTCCCGAGGCAGACGCAGCTCAGGAGTACGACTACGTCCCCGACGACACAACAGACGACCTTGCCCTTGCCCCAGAGCAAACAGGCAAGCACCCCCATTTTGAGCATGCCTATATCGCCTATTCTCTTCTCTCTTATGCTTGCATTAGAACTGCTACTGTTTTCCTATATCTCCTGCATAGCCTGATTATTGTAACCTGCCTTGCTACCTTGCTGGATATCCTAGACTGTTTAGACTAGGCTGGGTAGAGACCCGACAGAGAACCCCACTTGATCCCGACTGCCCCGCTGGATATCAGAAGACCCGATCATCGGGATTGAAGACCAGACCCTGGCACCGCACATCACTTTCCCCTTAGTTGCCGACACTACTGGGTTACCGTCGAGTGCCGAGGGTGATACCTCGTCAGCACTTCTGATGTTAACCTTGTAGGTTAGTTACTCGGTCGTGGTAAGTGAGGGTGATTCCTCCTACACCACCCCCGATAACAGCGTCGTCGTGCAACTTCTCAAGTGTGGACCTCGAGGGTGATTCCTCCTTCGTTCACCTTGATGATAACATCGAGCGGGAATTCCATCGAGGGTGATTCCTCAGGGTTCCTTTCGGTGTCAGACACACAGTTACTTTGGATACTATGACTTGACTTTGAAACATGATACTAAAGACGGGTCGGCCCTGAGGGGTACCCGCGCGAGCTTAATGCGAAGTGATGTGGAGTCGGGTTGACCTGGATGGTGCCCGCGAGATAACACGAGGCGTGGCCGGGCATTCTTAGCCCTTGCCGCAAGTCCTCGAGACGGGGCGACGGGGTCACATTGATCGTGAGTCTCTGCTCATTTCCGCGCACTCCTAATCCACTACGGTTTGGATATTTGATCCGAGGGGCCTCTGGCCCGATAGCACTAACCATCATGTGGGCATAGTATGGGCGTTCTGCGTCGTATACATCAGCCGAAGCTTATTTGACGTCAGTAAGGAGCGGCGCACGCCGAGTTGGACTGGGAACGCAACCGCGCTTGTATAAGGGGTTGCTAGGTCTGCTCTCGGTGGCCCCGTAACGTGCAGGAGTTCCCGGGGCGATGGCCCAAGACCCCTGGGGGCATAGGTTTAGTCCGGCGTGCTGATCTCTCTTATAAGCCTAGGTCGGATTGCGGCGTGTTGCTTAGCCAAGGCCGGGCATGACCCAGAAAAGTGTGTTCGGCCGGAGTTAAGCGAGCATGGTGGGTAACTTGGTGCACCCCTGCAGGGAAGAAACTTCTATCGATAGCCTGTCCTACGGTAATGGACACTCGGAGTTGTATCCCGATCGGTACAACTAGAACATGAGATGAGAACTGGATAGTACGGCTCTGGGATTGCTTTCTCGCAGGGAGTCGAGAAAGGATCTCAGGTCGAGGTTGATGATACTACTACTACTTTACATTACGTTGATCTGCTCCCTTCTATTGCTGCAAGACTGTCGAAGATTGTTGAAGATGCTAGTCTTCGATAGGACTAGGCTTTCCCCCTCTATTCTGGCATTTCTGCAGCCCAGTTCACATATACAGCCATTCCTTTGACAATGTTGCATATGTAGTGTAGATCCTTGCTTGCTGAGTACTTCGGATGAGTACTCACGTTTTCTTTACTTTCCTTTTTCCCCCATATCAAATTGATGCCACCAGACGACGGAGCCCTGAGCCAGACACCCCAGCCGACGACCAGTACTACTACCCGCCTGGCGAGCACTACTACTACGAGAAGCCGACTGACAACCAGGAGTAGGATCGGAGGGTCCAGGGCAGGAGGCCTACGCCTTTCGATCGTAGTATTTTATTTTACCCCGCCTCTGTGAAGGCCTATTTCTCTCTCTGTAATATATCTGTACTCAGATATCTGATGCTTCCGCTGACGCTTGTATGCCATCGAGCTATGTATTCGAGCCCTCGAGGCCCTGGCTTGTAATATAAAGCTTGTATGATTTTATTTATGTTTTAGAGTTGTGTTGTGATATCTTCAAGTGAGTCCTTAGGCTTGATCGTGCGCATTTGCGTGTATGATTAGTGCATGATTAAGCCGGGGTCGTCACAGGTTGGTATCAGAGCCGACTGCCTCTAGGTATCCCCCTTCCCAATTCCTTGGCCGAAGTTGAGTCTAGTCGTCAAAAACTGTTTTACTAACTTGGCTGTGTGGCTTACGGGCCCACGTCGCCAACTGGGTGGTATTAGGATCTTTTATTCTTCGTCTTTACTCTGGGATTCTAATCTCTCATCTATTCGGGTTTAATAAAATTTACTAACACCGACATTTAGGATCTCGTTAATTCTATCCACCCGGAGAGCTGGATTCAGTGCGATTTCCCTGTCTTTGATCTGATTAGTCTGATAATCATTTTCCTTTGCATTGTTTTGTTTAACCTTTCCTTCTGAGATCGGTTATATTTCTCATTGTCTTATGACAACCCTGAACTTCTCTGTTTCAGATGGATCGACTGTTTCCACCACGGCCTACGACCCAGCTTGTGCTTCGCACTTGGGCTCGTGATGCCCCTGGATTTCCAGCTGTTCTGATCGCCCTCCTGACTAGACTGGGTTACCGCTGGTATTCCGAGTACATGGTCTATGAGGCTTACCGCGAGTTCAACCAGGAGCAGTACTATGCTGAAGTTCGGATCTATGATCAGCAGAACGACTCAGACACTGAGCTACACCTTTTCCACGGTATAGGCGTGACGATTGAGATGGCAGTCCATGATGCCGCCTACTCTGCTGTCGCACGTCTCCGACGAGAGCACAAGTTATATGCCAAGTACTCTAAGTGCGAATTCTGGCTTTCTGAGGTAACCTACCTTGGACATGTCATCTCCAAGGATGGTATCGCAGTTAACCCGGAGCGAGTTCAGGCTATTCTTGAATGGACCCCTCCGAAGAATGTCAAGCAAGTCAGAAGTTTTCTCGGGCTTGCAAGTTATTGTCGCCGATTCATCGAAAATTTCTCCAAGATTGCTAAGCCCCTGACTAATCTGCGCCACAAAGGCGTTAAGTTTGAGTGGACAGATAAATGTCAGGAAAGCTTCCAGACCCTCAAGGACAAGCTGACTTCTGCCCCAGTCCTTGCTCCTCCAGACTCACGCAAAGATTTCGTGATCTTCTGCGACGCCTCTCGTCAAGGACTAGGTTGTGTCCTAATGCAAGAGCGAAGAGTAATTGCTTATGCTTCACGACAACTGCGTCCACATGAAGAGAATTACCTAGTGCATGACCTCGAACTTGCTGCTGTCATTTATGCTTTGAAGCAGTGGCGTCATTACCTCCTTGGTAATTGGTGTGAGATTTACACCGATCATCAGAGCTTGAAGTACTTATTCACTCAACCGAAACTTAATCTTCGTCAGCAGCGTTGGTTGGAAACAATCACCGATTATGACTGTGGTATTTCCTACACTCCTGGCAAAGCTAATGTGATGGCTGATGCCTTGAGCCGCAAGTCTTATTGCAACAACCTCATGGTTAAACAAGCTCAACCCCAGCTGTATGAAGAATTGCGCAAGCTGAATCTCTGCATCGTCCCGCAAGGTTCTCTTAATAACCTTGTGATACAGCCAGATCTTGAGAAAGCTGTCAAGATTGCGCAAGCTAAAGACGCTAAAATTGGTCTAATGAAGAAAGAGCTTCACCTTGAAAAGTACAGGGATTTCTCGATCGCTGAAGATGGAACCTTGTACTTCCGAGACCGCATTGTAGTACCTCGCTTCGAGCTGATGACTGACAAAGTCATGAAGGAGGCCCATGATACACCGCTATCTATCCATCCGGGTAGTACCAAGATGTATCGAGATCTTCGTCAAAGGTACTGGTGGTCTAGAATGAAGCAAGATATTGCTCGTTATGTTGCCGAGTGTGACGTTTGTCGTCGCGTGAAGGCAGAACATCAGAAACCTGCTGGAATTCTGCAACCACTTCCTATTCCTCTGTGGAAGTGGGATAAAGTGCAAATGGACTTCATTACTGGTCTTCCCAAGTCTCAGAAGGGTCACGATGCTATTCTTGTCGTCGTCGACCAACTCTCCAAGGTTGCACACTTTCTGCCAGTTAAGGAGACTATTACTGCTAGTCAGTTAGCAGAGCTATATATCTCCAGAATTGTTTCACTCCATGGTATTCCCAAGGAAATCAGTTCAGACCATGGCAGCATTTTCACTGGCCATTTCTGGGAAAGCTTCCAGAAAGCAATGGGAACTCATATTACCTGGAGTTCAGCTTATCATCCCCAATCCCATGGCCAAGTTGAGCGCGTTAATCAAGTGCTTGAAGATATGCTTCGAGCTTGTGTTATATCCTTTGGTAAGAAATGGGAGGAATCTCTCCCGTATGCCGAGTTCTCTTATAACAACAGCTACCAAGCCAGCTTAAAAATGGCCCCCTTCGAAGTGCTTTATGGACGTAAATGTCGAACCCCTCTGAATTGGTCAGAAACTGGGAAACGACCTCTTGTTGGACCGGACATTATTCAACATGCCGAAGAACAAGTCAGAATTGTCCGGGAGAATCTTAACGCAACTCAAGACCGTCAGAAGAGTAATTATGATCGCAAGCGATGGGGTGTGATCTATCAACCTGGTGATCAAGCTTATCTTCGTGTCACTCCAATGAAGGGCACCCGTCGTTTCGGAATCAAGGGCAAGCTAGCTCCTCGCTATATTGGTCCTTTCTGCATCGTGGCTAGACGTGGACAGGTGGCATATAAATTGGAGTTGCCACCGCAATTCTCCCATATTCATGATGTCTTCCACGTATCGCAACTTCGTAAATGCTTCAAGGAATCTCCACACCGTGCAGTGGATCATGAGATGCTCGAGCTACAAGATGATCTTTCCTATAAGGAGCATCCGATCCGCATCCTCGATGAAGCTGAACGTCGAACTCGTCAGAAGACGACCAAGTTCCTAAAAGTGCAGTGGTCGAATCACACTGAAGATGAAGCCACTTGGGAACGCGAGGATCATCTTCGGGAAGAATATCCCGGACTTTTCCCTTCTACCTCCTAAATTCTCGGGACGAGAATTTCTTTTAGAGGAGGAGAATTTGTAACACCCCCTTGTAATAAGCTCCGTGACACTCTGTTAATCTTGCCAAGTCATATCACTTGCAGTGCTTAAACCAAGTGGTTAACCAAAGCAAATCAACTCCATTTGGAAAATCAACTCAAATTCAAAAGTGAAATATGAAGTTGATCAAACCCTGTTGGAAAAATGTTCATTAATTGGCAAATAATCCAGAAGCACTCACAAAATTATATCCAATGCCACTTGAGTTAGCTGCATGACTCAACCAAGATGAAACAGCACCAAAACAGGATATTTAAATCCATTTCAAAATACAAATGAACTCCAAATCTGCCCCAAACCAAATTTTGGTGAAAGATAATAATGCAATGCAATATTTGGGTCAACTCTCACATTTTACAAAAGTGCTAAAGTGTGCTAGCTATTTTGGAACAGAAAAGAATAAAGAAAAAGGTAAAACAAAAACAGAAAAAATACAACGAGGCACTGTGCACTTAACTGGACCTAAGTGCACAATGCCCCGACAGCCGGCCCATCTGGCCCAGTCTCTCTCTCTCCTTCGCGCTGTCGCCTTCTCCCTGGCCGAGCGCGCGCTCGCCGCTCCGGCGCCGACACCACGACGCCGCAGGCCAGGCGAGAGGATAAGGAGGAGCTCCCTCTGCCTCCTCTCTGTCCCTATCCACTTCCCCCTCGCTCGCTTGCCCTCTCCCTCCTTCCTCCTCCTCCAGATCCACTGAAACCGAGCGCCTCCGTCGCCGTGGCCTTGCCGTTGACGCGGCCACCGTCGTCCCCGAGCTCAGCCAACACGCCTGCGAGCCCCGCCGTCCTCGACTCCTTCGACTCCGACCGCGAGTGGAGGCGGGGAGGCCCTGATGAAGCCGGACTACTCCGCCCCCTTTCTTCTCTGACACCGGCGAGCCCCGACGATTCGCCGACGTTCTGCACTCCTAAGCTTCCAACGGCTTTACGTAGCCTCTCGGTGAGCAGCCCCTCATCCTTCCCCCATGCTCCCCTAGCCTTCTGCGCCTCCGTAGCCGCCGCGCCATGGCCGCCCGAACCGAGCTCCGCCGTTGAGCTCGAGGCCGTTGCAGCAGTGGCCGTCACGACCCACCGGGCTCGCCGTCGCGTTCGTGGCGTCAAGTAGATGCCGAAGGAGTAGAGCGCAACCCGTTTTGACCTCTGCATCACCACGCGCGAGTCCGCCGGGTTTCGGCTTCCGCCAAACCTCAACGCCGGCGTGATTCCGGCCATCCCCTGGTCCGGCAAGTGCCACCACTCGACGCGCGAGTTCACTGGCTTTCGAACGCACCCAACCGCAGCTCGAACCGAGCCCTGTGGGCGATTTCCGAGCACTCCGGCGATCTTCCGCCGCGGAATCGGTCGCCGGCGCAGTTCCGGCGCCGGCCGCCGACGTGGCTCGGTGGGGCCCAGCCCTGGGTCGCTGACCGTGGGCCCTGGGGACCCCAGTTGACTGGGTTGACCCAGTCAACGTGCTGACTGGGCAACTCCAGTCACTGACATGTGGGCCCCCGCGGCTAATTAACCTAATTAAATACTTAATTAAATAAAAAACTAATTAGTTAACTAATGTTTCACTGACATATGGGTCCCACACCCCTAATTAACCCTGTTAGTTTAATTAATTCACTGTTAATCTAACAGAGACTGACATGTGGTCCCACATGTCAGGATTGACTCTGGTCAGCGCCTGTTGACCGCTGACGTCACAACGACGTTATGCTGACATCATAATTCATTTCTGTAAATAAAAATAATTCCAGAAAATCAATTAAACTTTGAAAATTAATAACTTTTAAACCGTAGCTCGGATCGAAAAAGTTAAAACATGAAAGTTGCTCAGAACGACGAGACGAGTTTGATCGTGCCGTCCGTTTCTTTGTCGGAACCCCCTACGTAGAAGAACTCGTAACTCCGGACCCGTATCCGGCAGATGAATAGTGCACACACTTCGGTAAATAAATCCCAGATTAATTCTAAAAATAACTAAAATGACTTAGATGCATATTTAGGCAACCCTGCACTGCATCATAGCATCACACGCACCGTATTGCATTTGTTTGCATTATGTTTACCTGTTTCTTCCCCCTCTTCTCTCTCGATTAGACCCCGACGTTGACGTAGCTCCCGAGGCAGACGCAGCTCAGGAGTACGACTACGTCCCCGACGACACCATAGGCGACCTTGCCCTTGCCCCAGAGCAAACAGGCAAGCACCCCCATTTTGAGCATGCCTATATCGCCTATTCTCTTCTCTCTTATGCTTGCATTAGAACTGCTACTGCTACTGTTTTCCTATATCTCCTGCATAGCCTGATTATTGTAACCTGCCTTGCTACCTTGCTGGATATCCTAGACTGTTTAAACTAGGCTGGGTAGAGACCCGACAGAGAACCCCACTTGATCCCGACTGCCCCGCTGGATATCAGAAGACCCGATCATCGGGATTGAAGACCAGACCCTGGCACCGCACATCACTTTCCCCTTAGTTGCCGACACTACTGGGTTACCGTCGAGTGCCGAGGGTGATACCTCGTCAGCACTTCTGATGTTAACCTTGTAGGTTAGTTACTCGGTCGTGGTCAGTGAGGGTGATTCCTCCTACACCACCCCCGATAACAGCGTCGTCGTGCAACTTCTCAAGTGTGGACCTCGAGGGTGATTCCTCCTTCGTTCACCTTGATGATAACATCGAGCGGGAATTCCATCGAGGGTGATTCCTCAGGGTTCCTTCCGGTGTCAGACACACAGTTACTTTGGATACTATGACTTGACTTTGAAACATGATACTAAAGACGGGTCAGCCCTGAGGGGTACCCGCGCGAGCTTAATGCGAAGTGATGTGGAGTCGGGTTGACCTGGATGGTGCCCGCGAGATAACCCGAGGTGTGGCCGGGCATTCTTAGCCCTTGCCGCAAGTCCTCGAGACGGGGCGACGGGGTCACATTGATCGTGAGTCTCTGCTCGTTTCCGCGCGCTCCTAATCCACTACGGTTTGGATATTTGATCCGAGGGGCCTCTGGCCCGATAGCACTAACCATCACGTGGGCATAGTATGGGCGTTCTGCGTCGTATACATCAGCCGAAGCTTATTTGACGTCAGTAAGGAGCGGCGCACGCCGAGTTGGACTGGGAACGCAACCGCGCTTGTATAAGGGGTTGCTAGGTCTGCTCTCGGTGGCCCCGTAACGTGCAGGAGTTCCCGGGGCGATGGCCCAAGACCCCTGGGGGCATAGGTTTAGTCCGGCGTGCTGATCTCTCTTATAAGCCTAGGTCGGATTGCGGCGTGTTGCTTAGCCGAGGCCGGGCATGACCCAGAAAAGTGTGTTCGGCCGGAGTTAAGCGAGCGTGGTGGGTAACTTGGTGCACACCTGCAGGGAAGAAACTTCTATCGATAGCCTGTCCTACGGTAACGGACACTCGGAGTTGTATCCCGATCGGTACAACTAGAACATGAGATGAGAACTGGATAGTACGGCTCTGGGATTGCTTTCTCGCAGGGAGTCGAGAAAGGATCTCAGGTCGAGGTTGATGATACTACTACTAATTTACATTACGTTGATCTGCTCCCTTCTATTGCTGCAAGTCTGTCGAAGATTGTTGAAGATGCTAGTCTTCGATAGGACTAGGCTTTCCCCCTCTATTCTGGCATTTCTGCAGCCCAGTCCACATATACAGCCATTCCTTTGACAATGTTGCATATGTAGTGTAGATCCTTGCTTGCTGAGTACTTCGGATGAGTACTCACGTTTGCTTTACTTTCCTTTTTCCCCCATATCCAATTGATGCCACCAGACGACGGAGCCCCTGAGCCAGACGCCCCAGCCGACGACCAGTACTACTACCCGCCTGGCGATTACTACTACTACGAGGAGCCGACTGACGACCAGGAGTAGGATCGGAGGGTCCAGGGCAGGAGGCCTACGCCTTTCGATCGTAGTATTTTATTTTACCCCGCCTCTGTGAAGGCCTATTTCTCTCTCTGTAATATATCTATACTCAGATATCTGATGCTTCCGCTGACGCTTGTATGCCATCGAGCTATGTATTCGAGCCCTCGAGGCCCTGGCTTGTAATATAAAGCTTGTATGATTTTATTTATGTTTTAGAGTTGTGTTGTGATATCTTCAAGTGAGTCCTTAGGCTTGATCGTGCGCATTTGCGTGTATGATTAGTGCACGATTAAGCCGGGGTCGTCACACGAGTCGACGGTGGACTTGCGACTGAGATGAAATACAAAACACATCCCGGTTGCGAGTCGAGGGTGGACTTGCAACTGGGATAACAGCAAAACTATGGGCGCAATTGCGAGTCGAAGATGGACTTGTAACTAGGATGAAAAAAAAACACATGCCTAGTTACGAATCGAAGGTGGACTTGCAACTAGGACACTACGAAAACTATGAGCTCAGTTGCGAGTCAAGGGTCAACTTGTAATTGGGACAAGAATGGGGTTCAACTGAGGCAAATAGACGGGCCCCAGTTGCATGTCTGGGATGGAGTTGCATCTGGGGAAAAAATGTCAGTCCCCAGTTGTGTATTAAGGGTGGACTTGCAACTGGGGAAAAATGGGTCGGGGCCAGTTGCGTATCGAAGGTAGACTTGCAACTAGAAAAGAATAGATCTGACTCTAGTTGCGTGTCAAGAGTAAACTTGCAACTGGGACAAGAAAATACACTTGACCCTCGATTGCATGTCAGTGATGCAGTTGCAGCTGAGATAAAATAATCGACCCCCAGTTGTGTGTCGAGAGTAGACTTGTAACTGAGATAAAAAATGGTCATGCCCTAGTTACGTCCCGATGGTAGACTTGCAACTAGGACAAGAAAATAGACGTGACCCTCGATTGCATGTCAGGGGTGCAATTGCAGCTAGGACAAAAAAAGAGTTGGACCCCACCCCAGTTGCGTGTCGAGGGTGGACCTGCAACTGGAAAAAAAAAGGGTCCAACCCCAGTTGCGTCTCAAGGATGGACTTACAATTGATACAATAAAAGATGGGCCACTCCAATTGCATGTCGAGGGTGGAGTTGCAACTGGGGCAAAAATGCCTCCTCTCCAGTTGCATGTCTAGGATGAACTTGCAACCGTGAAAAAAATGATAGGGGTTGCATATTAAGGGTGGACTTGCAATTAGGACAAGAAAAAAAAAGTGGCCCCAAAGTTCTATCTCGGGCGTGGAGTTGCAACTGGGACAAAAAGTTCGAACTCCTAATTACGTGTCAAGAGGGTGCACTTATAACTGGGACAAAAAATGATCAAGCTGTTACGTAGTAAGGATGGACTTACAACTAGAACAACAAAAGGTTCATGAGTTTATCATCAAATAAATAGAAAAGAGAACGAGACAAAAAAGGAGACAAAAAATAAAATTAAAAAATAAAATAAAACAATCATCTAAGTCTACAACACGGATTTAAAATAAATAAATGAACAAAAAAATAGAAAGAAGAAGAAAATACAACAAACAAAATCGAAACTGAACCGCGGCTCAATGGATAAAGAGAGCAGCGAGTCAAGAAATGTCGAGGCCTTACGGACACCGAAGCTTAACACACACAAAAACTGACCGACCCCCACAATACGGAATTAAAAATGTTTGTAACTCGCATAATGTCAAAATCGAGACAACTCGACGATGGACGCGAGCCATGAAACAACCCAAGCACACGGCAACATAACCATACAACAACAAACGCAAGCTGCGAAACAGGCCGACAATGCGGCACATATTAAAGTGTTGCATGAAAATTTCAACCACAAAAGATCATGCGTTAAAAACTTAGATGAGATTGTACAGATCGTGACATGTACAATTGTGTGTCAAAATGACGAACATACAATGACCGATCATATTATTCGACAAAAAATCCCCCAAAAATTTATTTTCTATGGGTCTCGACTTGAAAGGTTATGCCTATATGACAAAAAATAAAACACAAAAAAAAAAAAAAGAATCTTCAAAAGAATGGAACAAAAACAGAGGCCATAAACTAGCACTCAGATTGTCTCTTCCATTCATATAACGGGCGCTCGACCCTTCAATTCAACACCTCCCTTCCCAAGATGACAAACAAAAATGTCCCTGAAAATGGCCCAAACAAACAATTGTATGGGCGCGAAATGCGTGACAATCAGACAAGCGACGCACCAGAGGGTCCGCGCGCGACAAAAACAATCAGCTATCAAAAGTTCGCAGGAGATTTACAACAACAGATCGAACGGATAGGAACTAGGATGAGACATGGCTAAATCTCATCTAGGTGAGATTTAGCAAACAAAGGACCAAAATAAAATATTGCCAAAAAGAAAATGTGTTCACAAATTTAACAAATAGTCATGAAACAAAAAAATGTTCGTAAATTTGAAAAGATGTTCACAAAATTTGTGCAGCAATTAGAAAAAATAAAAAAGATTTGTGCACGGCAGGTGGACATACAAGTGAGTCAGGGTCGGCTAAATTACGTGTCTAGAATGGACATGCAGCAATATCGGGATCGGACAAGTTGCATAATAAAGATGCACATGCAACTAGGTTGAAACATAGTATGTTGTATGCCAAAATTAGACATACAAATGAATTTCAAGCAAGTTATGTGCGTTAAAAATAGACAGGGAACATATAATTCCTAAGTGCTCGCCCTCGCTCTGCCGACTCTTCATAATCGACGAAAAGAAGAACGACAGTGAGAAGAAAGAGTGAGGAACAAGATGAAAAGACATGAAGAAAATGCATACGCGTGTCTTCTTATTCTGTCCATGACCCGCGTACAAACACCAGAAAAATGCCAACGCCCATAAAAAAAACAATAGCTAGAAAACAGCTATGCCGATGTTGCTAGCCCGTATAAACCAACAGCCCAACAAAACGAGAGAGCCATGCGAGAACAAGCCTAGAAGGCCGACACAGCCAGGCGAAAACATCGGCAACGAGCGACACGGAGCAGATCAACGGTTTGCACGAATATTTCAGCTTTTGATCATGTGGTGGACAACTTAGATGTGAGATAACTATTTCACGTCTAGATGTGAAATAGCAAAACTGAAAAATAATTATACGGAGAGAAGCGTCAAATTGTGTGATCTTCCCATGCATGCATGCAGGAACTATCCAAAACGCATTTGTTTAGCCCGGACGTCCAGCGCATTTGTTTGCTTGATATCCGATGGCTCCGGTAATTAGGCCACTATCCTTATCCATGCAAAATAACTGCTTTTCCATATTGAAATACAACAAATCAGTTTTGAAATATAAAAATTATCATATCACTATGCTTTCTAATTTTGGAGCTCTTCCATTTAATTGAGTCACTCAATTTTAGATTTGATTCATGATTTTGACCGGGTTAACTATTTCTGATTCATTATGCTTCCTAATTTTGGATCTCTCCCATTATGGTGAGGCTTTCAACTTTAGATTTAGTTTCCGATTTTGACTACGTCAACTATTTCTTAACGAGCTCTCTCATTCACAATAGATATTCAATTTTGAATTTAATTCACTATTTTGGTTGGATCGATTTCTCAATTAATCGGCAACAACCAACTTGTAGAAACACAACAGTCTCCCTCTCACCATCAAAAAACAAAGCGCCAACATGTGACATTGTAACACCAATATAGTATATACAATCGTCAACGTAAGAAACTTCTCACATAAGTATTGGTTGATCAGCAGATACCACAAAATCACACCGCCAAGAAAAACCCACTAAAACACCGCATCATAAAATAAAAAGAGCACACTTCATCATCTTTGTTGAGCATATATGTGTTGCATGTATTACGTATATCGTGGCCCACTTCCTAGTTGTGTATAGTTGAGGTTGAGGTTTTCCTGTACTTATATATACGTGCACCGGCACCCAATCAATACAACGAATATTGCATTGCCAAACTATCTGTCTACATGGTATCATCCTTCCCGTTCCTCCCTTAGGGTTAGCCGCCGCCGCCGCCGCGCCCCCTCACGCGCGCCGCCGCTGCCGCCGCCGCGCCCCCTCACGCGCGCCGCCGCTGCCGCCGCCGCCGCACCCCACCACCGCCGCACCCCGCCGCCGCCGCACCCCGCCGCCGCCGCGCTCTTCCCCCAACCGCGCCGCCGCCGCCCCGTGCCGCACCGCTTCCACCACCTACTGTCGCGCCGCCCACTGCAGCCGCCGCCGCGCCTCCTTCAGCCACGCCGCCCTCTCCCACCCGTCACCGCTGCCATCCCCTCCTCCGCAGCCGCGCCCCACAGCCGCTGCCTCTCCTGCCGCCGCTGTCCACCTTCCTCTTCTTCCCCGAAACCCTAACCCTAGCCGCGCCGCGCCATGGACTCCCCGAGTTCCTCCACCACCCGCTCGTTGAACCCCTTCGCCGGCCCCGAGCCCTCCGCCGCCGCCATCCGTGACCTCAACATCGAGGCCCGGGTCCCCATCCGCCTCGACAGCTCCAACACGTCGTACTACGCGTGGAAGACCTACTTCAATCTCGTCTTCCGCGAGTACTATCTCACCGAGCACATCGACGGCTCCGTGGACGGTGACTACAGGAAGGGTGATCCGGAGTGGTCCGCCATTGAGGCCACGCTCATGCGATGGTTTTACCAAACCGTCTCGAAGGACATCTTCCACACGGTTGTCGCTGAGGACGACGACGCCTACGCCGTGTGGACCAAAATCAACGCGCTCTTCACCGACAACAAACTTTAGCGCCTTGTTTTCTTGCAGCAGGAGTTCTTCGGCTGTCACCAGGACAACTCCACCATCGATGAGTACTGCATGCGGCTCAAGATGCTCGCCGATGAGCTTCGCGATATCGGTGCCAAGGTCTCCGACGACCTCATGCTGAGCACCCCTCACCGCCGGCCTCAACGCGGACTTCGGCAACGCGGCGTCCAACCTCACCTTGCTGCCGCAGCCCACCTTCCAGCGCGTCGTCGCGTACCTCAAGCTTGAGGCGCGCCGGATTACGAAGGTGAAGCAGCGGGTCCAGCACATCGCCCTCGTCGCCGGCACCACCCGCGGCGGCCCAGCTCCACAGGCCGCGCCCCGCCCTCCCGCGCCACCCGCGCCCGTCGGGTACTACCCGCTGCCACCCGCGCCCCCCGCGCCTCCCCAACAGCCGCAAGGTGGCGGGGGCCGGCGCAACCGGCGGGGCGGCGGGGGCCACCGTCAGCAGCAGCAGCAGCCGGCCCAGGGCGCCGGGGGGGGGGGGGGGCGCCGCGCTACCAGCAGCCCCTCCGCTGTGGGCGGCCGGGCAGAACCCGTGGACGGGCGTCGTGCATGCCTATCATATGCCCGTCCCACGAGCTCCTGCGCCGGGTCTCCTCGGTCCTCGTCCCGCGGGCCACCAGGCGTTCCTCGACGTGTCCTATCAGCCGACTGGAGCCGGCTACGGCGCCCCTCTCGCGCCGCCGCCTCTCGGTGGTTATGGCCCGCCCGCCCAGGCGCCGCCCTACGGAGCTCCACCGCCGCCGCCGGTACCTGCGCCGTGGGATCCCGCCCTCTTGGCCGCCCTGCACTCTGCGCCGTCGCCGAGTAACTATGGCGGTGGAGGCGACTGGTACATGGACTCATGTGCTACTGTGCACATGACAGCTCATCCCGGTAACCTAACCTCCTCCACTCCCGCTAACACACCCACTCGTATCACCGCTGGCAACGGCTCTTCTTTACCTATCACTCATATCGGTAGCACTAGCTTTCCTTCTAGTTCCACACCTATCACTATGTCTAATGTCCTTGTTTCAGCTGACTTAGTCACCAGTTTAGTTTCCGTTCGTCGTCTTACTCGTGAGAACCCACTTACTGTTGAATTTGACGGTGTTGGTTTTTCTGTGAAGGACGCCCGTACCCGGATGGTACTTCACCGATGTGACAGCCCTGATGAGCTCTATCCCATGCACGCTGGCGCCTCCACTTCCACACCCGTCGCCCTCGCCGCCGGCGTCGATCTTTGGCATGCTCGCTTGGGCCACCCCAACCCCGCCGTTTTGCGTCAGATTCTTAGGAGTTTTTCTTTCTCATGTAATAAGCTCGACGAGCATACTTGTGAGGCTTGTCGTTTGGGCAAGCACGTTCGTCTCCCTTTTAGTTCGTCTACCACAGTTTCCACCTTTCCGTTTCAATTACTTCATAGTGATGTTTGGACATCTCCCGTTGCAAGTAACACGGGCTATCTATACTACTTGGTGATTTTAGATGATTATTCTCACTATGTGTGGACTTTTCCTCTTCGTCGTAAATCCGATGCTTTAGCCACACTCACCTCCTTTTATTCCTATGTCACCACACAGTTCGGTCTCCCCATTCTTGCACTCCAAACCGATAACGGAAAAGAGTTTGACAACGTCGCTCTCCGCACCCTTCTCGCCTCTCACGGCACCATCTTTCGTCTGACTTGCCCATACACCTCACAGCAGAACGGCCGAGCCAAGCGCATCCTCCGCACTCTTAATGACTGCGTTCGCACGTTACTCTTTCACTCTAACGTGCCCGGTCGGTTTTGGCCTGACGCTCTCGCCACTGCCACTCTTTTAGTTAACATTCGCCCGTGTCGCCCTAGGTGGAACTACGCCCCTCACCACCTTCTCTTCGATACACCACCGTCCTATGACGGTCTTCGCATCTTTGGGTGTCTTTGCTATCCTAGCACCGCGTCCACCACTCCACATAAACTCGCACCACGTTTCGTCCCATGCGTCTTCCTTGGCTATCCCTCTAACACCAAAGGTTACCGGTGCTATGATCCTGTCACTCATCGTGTGTACACCTCGAGGCACGTGTATTTTGTCGAGACGGTGTTCCCTTTTTTTCAGGTCTCTTCGGCTTCGGCTCCTTCGGCGCCGACCCCCGGGCCCCCTGCTTGGATTGATGCGCGGCGGCGACCCCCGGTGGTCCCTCCAGCACGGCGCCTTCTGCCGCCGCCCGGTTTCCCGACTCCCTCCCCCAAGGTCGAGCCTGACCAGGCCCCTGGGTCCCCGACTCCCTCCTATGAGGTTGAGCCGGACCGGGAACCCTACCCCGGCGCCGCGGCGGCCACCCCGCCTACCACCCCGGTCGGCGCTGTTACACCAGCGACGGGCTCGACCTTCCCCTCGCCCGTCGCCACCCCCACTGCTGGCTCGCCCGCCGCCGCCGACTTACCCGTCGCCGCCGCCTCGGCTGCTGCCGCGGGCCCTGTCGCCGCCGCTGGCCCGCCCGCCGTGGGTGTTGCTGGCTCGGCCGCCGCCGCGGGCCCTACTGCCGTCGTTGCCCCACCTCTCGGCGCGACGACCCGCGCTCTGGCCGGTGTGCTCCGGCCGAGCACGCGCTACTCCTCCGACGAGTATGTGTGCGCCGCCTCGACTTCGACGCCGTCACCCATCCCCACCTCCGCTCGCGCTGCCCTTTGGGATCCCCACTGGCTCGCCGCGATGCAGGAGGAGTTCAACGCCCTGCAGCGCAACCGCACGTGGCATCTTGTTCCGCGACCCCCTCGTGCCAACGTCATCACTGGCAAGTGGGTGTTCCGCCACAAGACCCGCCCGGATGGTTCTCTCGAGCGCTACAAGGCTCGGTGGGTGGTTCGTGGATTTCGGCAGCGCGCGGGCGTGGACTTCACCGACACCTTCGCTCCGGTTGTGAAACCGGGCACGATCTGCACCGTGCTTCAGTTGGCGGTCTCGCGAGCCTGGCCTGTGCATCAGTTGGATGTCTCCAACGCCTTCTTGCACGGGCATCTTGCCGAGCAGGTGTTCTGTGAGCAGCCCACTGGTTTCGTCGATGCCGAGCATCCGGACTTCGTGTGCTTGCTCTCCCGTTCTCTCTACGGGTTGAAGCAGGCGCCACGGGCTTGGTACCAGCGTATCGCAGCCTTCCTACAGTCTCTGGGCTTTCGGTCCACTCGCTCCGATGCCTCACTCTTTGTGTATCATCAGGAAGCTGACACTGCATATCTGCTGCTCTATGTTGACGACATCATCCTCACAGCGTCCGCCCCCGAGCTCCTTCAGCGGCTGACGGCTCGTCTTCGTGATGAGTTCGCCCTCAAGGACTTGGGGCCTCTGCACTACTTCCTCGGCATCGAGGTGGTCCGTCGGGCCGACGGCTTCTTTCTGCATCAGCAGAAGTACGCCCACGAGCTTCTGGAGCGTGCCGGTATGCTTAACTGCAAGCCGGCGCCCACCCCCGTTGACACGAAGGCGAAGGTCTCTGCTCTGGAGGGTGTCTCGCGTCCGATGCAGCGTTCTATCGCTCCATTGTTGGTGCTTTACAGTACCTGACGCTGACCCGACCGGACCTACAGTACGCTGTTCAACAGGTGTGCCTTCACATGCACTCCCCGTGTGACTCTCACTGGACCTTGGTGAAGCGTATTCTCCGTTACATACGCGGCACCATGTCCTTGGGACTCACCCTGACGGCCTCCGCCTCCACCGACCTCGTCGCCTACTCGGACGCCGACTGGGCAGGCTGCCCCGACACCCGGCGCTCTACGTCTGGCTATTGCGTCTACCTTGGGCCCTTGTTGATCTCTTGGTCATCGAAGCGACAACCCACGGTCTCCCGCTCCAGCGCCGAGGTAGAGTATCGGGCCGTGGCTAACGCCGTGGCCGAATGCTCTTGGATCCGTCAGCTGCTCCAGGAGTTGCTTTGTGACGTTCACAAGGCCACTCTTGTCTACTGCGATAACGTCAGCGCGGTCTACCTCTCCGCCAACCCGGTGCACCATCGACGTACGAAGCATATTGAGCTCGATATTCACTTTGTGCGTGAGCAGGTTGCCCTTGGCCGTGTTCGGGTTCTCCACGTTCCAACGACGCAACAGTTTGCTGACGTGATGACTAAGGGATTGCCTACTCCCGTCTTCGAGGAGTTTCGGTCCAGTCTCTATGTCTCCGGCGACGCTTCGACTGCGGCGGGGGGGGGGGGGGGGGGGTGTTGAGTATATATGTGTTGCATGTATTACGTATATCGTGGCCCACCTCCTAGTTGTGTATAGTTGAGGTTGAGGCCTTCCTGTACTTATATATATACGTGCACCGGCACGCAATCAATACAACGAATATTGAATTGCCAAACTATCTCTCTACAATCTTCCCCACGCACCTCCTGATTTCTTTTTGAAATCCCAACAACACCAACGGCGAGCGAAGCGCGTCCAACCCTTCTAGTGCATTATTATGTATACATTTCATTAAAATCCTAGATTTTAGGTATTTCAAGCTTTTGGACCACTGTATTGCACACACTTTCGTCTACTTCCACTACAACTAACATTGCATTGGACAATTTTGTAATCAAATTCTGTCGTGGCAGAAATTATAGTGGTAGATGGATTAACGTTTTCACTGAGTAAGTGCAAGCACACCGCTCTTGATTTCACGGATAGAAGTGACTGTCTGTGAAGATGACAAGTACATTCTTCTGCTCTGCAATCTCACTAGACCAAACAACGCTTGTGTCAAATATCTTGATCTGGGTTACTTATGCTTAAAGTTGCCTCCTATTTTCTTATGGCGTCTATCTATACAGGTGATCTCAAGTGTGTGCTCTTCTAGATAGTTTAACATACAATGGTGCTCCTGGTCAAGTTTATGTAGACAAGATGAATTGTGTTGGTTGCAGTGCTTGCGTGTGCGCTATTGTGATTTTGTTACCTGGAAATGATGTTACACGCTCCACATCTTACCAAATTTGAGTTCGATAACTATCTAACGCAAATTGTGCTCAGTGAATGTTTGGCATTATCATAGGCAACCTTTGTGTCAAACATGAGAGCCACCAGCTTTTATCATTAGAGAGATCATTACTAGTATGGAGGAGAGGGATTCTTGCATTGCTCATACTCGTCAGAATTGTAATATGGTTAGTCACGCCTTGGCTAATTTTGGTAGGGTGCAACGCCGAACTATGGTTTGGCTAGGCTCGGGACCGGATGAGGTCATGGAACTTGTAAGACGAGAGAGTAACATTTGATTTGAGTAATGCAAGAATTACTTTGCAAAAAAAAAAACATGAGAGCCACCAGGTTTTATGATTATGGTTTCGACTTCTTCACCGTGTGCAAAAACTATTTCTACTTACTGGGCGGCAAGCCTGATAAGCTATCAAACAAACAAAAAGAACTATTTCTACTTTTAAATGTTGATCAGGTTTGCTCTACAAAGAAATGCTTCATTTTATAAAATTCTCTATCACAAATATTGCATCTCAAATAGATTACTCCCGCTGATCTGAATTAAATGACACAACCTCCATATATACATTGTATAGAGGTTGCATCATTTAATCCGGATTGGAGGGAGTATTATCTTTGCGTTTGTTCCAGGTGCTATGATTCACTTAAAACCAGACTAATCTGAGGCATCTAAACATGGACCTTGAGATCATGTTCAATCCATATGCTGGTAGTTAGGTTATTGGGTTTGTTGAGGTTTCACCCTCCTGCTACGAGGACAGCGAGGGCCTCTATCATCACCTAAGGAGTGTCCACATTATCAGGATTGCTACCGTGCTTAAACGTATGGTAGTAGATTCAGTGGCATATGGTGACCCTCGTCGTACAGACGATATCTATTCAGTCAGCAAGGCTGGTAGTACCTTGTGAGGCTGGAAATCTTGTCTATATATGCCGATGGATGTGCACTGTGTAAAATGGATCAATCGGGCGCTTTCTTTTCTTTCCATTTTAAAGCTTTCTGAAGCTTCGTAAGAATCACTCAGAAGGGAGGCATTTTGATTGGAGACAGTAGTATGTGCACCAAAATTCAGTGGTGTCTGCATTTTGATTGGAGCCTGGGTTAACTGTGCTTTCTTTGTACGTTTTCTTGTTTGTGAATTTGCTATTATGAACTGTCCATAATTATAAATACTAGTATATGTGGTACTCTTTCATTAATGAAATCGTGGAATTATTTATCTCTGGTTCATTCATCGCATCTCGTGCATGGTCTGCGTTTGATGCTGTCAAGATTCAGTGTCTTCCTTGCTGCAACTAATCTTTCATCAGTTCCTTGACAATCCTACATTCTTGTCTGAACCAGCAATCCAGAGAAGCAGCTCCTTCTAACTACACTAAAGATTTTAGTTAAGTTATAAGTAGTAACCACACACTTTTAAGATACTTCCATTACTTAAGAAACGCAAGAGCGATGCATTCCAGTTAAAATTACTTGCAACTTGAAACTTTTTTTTGCTTCTTGCAAACTGCGAGTATAGAAAGGTTTGACGTGAGATAACCAGTTTGCATCCTACCATTACTGCTTAGTAGCATCTCAACACACACACTTGCAGTGCTCTCAATAGGGAATAATCCACGGAAAAGAGGGAACTGCAACAATGTCATATCAAAACAAAGCCGTCAATTCAGCAGGATTACAGGAAATAACAAAATGTTTATGTCTTATACAAGAGCCGATCTAAGACTGTCTAATAACCATAAATACTTGTAGGCTCAGGATGTTATTAGGGAACCAGTCGATCTTTTTTGCTTCTCCTCCGGATAGGATATTGATTTTCACTCTTCTTGCTTGTTCCTGCAGGGCTTATTATTTAGGAGAAAGGCTCCTCACTCTTTCACCTCGGGAACCAGCTGCAAAGCTCAAGAGCACTTTCTTCTTCTTCCTGAAAAAGGAACTCCCTTTCACTTTCACGACGATTGACTTGAGGCCAATCTTGCTGGCGGATCGCCCCATGTGTTCCCCTGTTGCTTCACCGGCATACCGAGCAAGACGAGACCGCCCTTTTCGATCCTCCAAGCAGCCAGCAGAAGCCCCGGCCTTCCTGTTCTCCTTGACGTCCGTCACGGTCACAAAGGTCTTTTTCTCCTTGGGTGTGATGTGTAGAACATCTACTTTTACTCGCGGAGCCGCTGTCCATGTTATTTCCATGTTTAATCGGCCAGACCTGCTACCGCCGCCTGTGAAATCGTTTTCAGCAAAGCGACGGTAAATGCTGTCGTTCTGCTTCCTTGTTTGCATGAGGCGGCTCATCGGATCGCCGTTCGTGAGGCCCTGCAGTGAGTTCTGCAAAAGCACAAATTGAGATTCAACTATCAAGCACCAGATAACAAGATCGACTGCTTTTGTTGATGTCTCAGCAAAACTTGAAAAAATGAACAAGACAACATGTGTGTATATAGTAACGCGTCTGTAAGATCACATAAGATTCAAAGCTATATAGAGTAGCATTTGTGTTTACAAACAGCACTCGACTTGGTTTGGTAGGTTAGCTGTCAATGGCAAAGGGAAAGGGCCACCTTTAGAAGAGGTGGAACAGTAGCAAGAAACAAGGAAATGATGACAAGAGCACCTACGTTTTATTCTTATCTTCTTCTAAATCAGTATGAAGCATTGTGCCACTCAAGAGGCATACACACACTTGCCTAACTCCTGAATTTATCTGCTTCAGTAAAAATTCACTCTACCATTGTATTGCCACTTAATTTCATTTAGACCAAGTTAGTTGGAAATGCATTGGAAGGGAGCGATGTTGATTAGAACAGGCAGCTGGTAAACGTACCTTGTCAGTTGACAGCAGCCGTTGGGTGCCCGGTGAGGCGGACGGTCGCAGGAGCGCTCGGCCGGCGAGCCCGAGTGCCCTCACTGCCATCGCCATCAGCTGGACGGAGGAGGATGAGGTCCGGTGGAGGCCGCTGGCGACGGCAGGGACGAAATCCTTGTCTTCCGATCCAAGCTATGGGGGCACAGGGGAAGAAAAGAGCGATAAATGTTTGTACATATCAATGAAATAGATATTAAAATATGCAGCAACTTAATTTATTAATCGAGTTGGATCACTGGGTAGCTATATAAACAGCAGCAATACTAAATAAGCAAAATAAACTAGCCCGTGAAATAATCTAAATAAACTGGCGGCCAGCTGCCCAGCTGGGCATGTTATGCTGGATTTACAATATGAAAGCGACCAAATGGTGAGCTAGGACAAAGGAGTCTATAAACATCACAGTTTATATCTACAAACAAAGAAGTCTATCTGTCTATGCACACCAAAACATCACAGTTTATCATACAAATACACACCAAAACAGTGGATGTATCTTATATGTGCATATACACACTCTTTAGCTGGGCAGGACATACTCAACTAGTTAGAAGTCCATTTCAGATTATCTGCAAACTGCACGGAAATCACACAATATCTCTAAAGTGCAGAAGAGAAACCTCTAAACAGCAATGACATTATATCTATAAAACTGCGCAATGCACAAAGGCACACAGCGTTCCTTTACCTTGACGGAAAGCGGGCAGAGGTGGCGTGGGCGTCGAAGTGCAGCAGGGGTTGGGGCTCGGGGCAGAGTTGGATCGGGGGAGGCAGCGTCGTCGGCTTCGGTGGCTTCAAGGATCGGGCCGGGGTTGTGGGACGGGGCGTAGGCGTCCGTGCGGTCGGAGCTCGGTGGCGAGGGCGGGGGGGCGGAGGGGTCTCTACGCTCGGGGCTCGGCGGAGGTTTTGGGGGCGGGGGATCCGGATCCAGTGGCCCGAGGAGGCAGCGGCCAGATATCGGGGACGGTGGCGGCGTTCGGCTCGGGAGTGAGGGTGAGGAGAAAGGGAAATGCAGCGGGCGACTAGCGTGGGATGAGCACGTGAGGTGAGATCTTGCGATCCAGCTACCTGAGCCGTCGGATGAAGACCTCAGGCCTAAGGATGGCAATTTTACCTATGGGTACGGGTACCCGCGGATACCGTACCCGCATGGACAGGGCATGGGTGTGCCCATATCATACCCGTTAAGTCATGGGTAGGGCACGGGTATAGCCTTTTACCCATGGATATGCCCATACCCTATCCGTGATTCACAAGTGTACCTATGTGAAAGTTGTGTCGTGAGCTTATGAATCTATGTTAAATTTTCATCAATTGTCAACTTGAATTGAGATAATTATCATGTACTCATCTATCTATTATTGAGTTGAGATCAATGATTTTTTTGTCAAATGTCCTATAAATGAATGTAAAATTGTGAATAACTTATGTACTGTTTGATCTATCTGTACCCAATGGGTATGGGTACCCATCGGGTATGGGTACGGGTAAAGTTTCGTACCCATGGGTACGGATATGGGTAGAGTTTTGTATCCATTAACTAAATGGGTATGGGTATGGTATTGCTCTACCCGCCCCATACCCTACCCATTGCCATCCTTACTCAGGCCTTGGACAATGTTCGGATAAACCGGGGTTTTCTGAAGCATTGGTGCCTATTTCTACAAGAGTGACGCCTAATTAAGCATATACCATGTACAATAAACACCGGTGCTTAAGAAATGTCTGATTTATTTCTCTAAGCACCTTACCTAAGCACCTTGCATTGTACAAGGCCTCATGGTACAGATCAAGTACGCTGGGGTTTGATGGTACATCTTGCACTGGAGCCCTTAAATTTTGATAGTTTTGTACTCTTGGTACTCTCTCACTTGCTTTGTTTGAAGGAGGAAATTTTTCTTTGATCTCAGTTTCAATGAAAAGACGAAGGAATTCTAACATTCATTTATCTCTTTTTAAAAATTTCTATATGCATGAAGAACGAGAATAAGATCCTCAATGGTACAATAATGATTTTTGATGTTCTTTGATTTGACCATATTTATTAGGATTCCTCTATGTTTTCTAATGCGTGTGAACTAAACACTAAGGTTGAGAGAATTTCTATGTTGACCAATTCTCTGTTTTACGCATAAATTCTTATCATATTTCTGTTTTTGTCATATTCCCGCATTTTTAGCATCCTACGAACTAAAGGAGCCCTACAACGATCGTAGGGAGACCGTAAATGAAGAAGAGGCCGTCATGGGCGGGGCATCGACAATGTACAGAGGCGGAGCTGCCTCTAACCTGGGCCCCACATCCCAGTGTTCAAGCATATAATAATGCCTTGCAATCTGTAGCATCTCATGTTGCATCCAAAGATGGGTCCCACAAAGAATAAATAACCCTAATATATCAAATCATCCCTAAATCTCCCTCGTCCTCTCACCAAAGAGTATCATTCAACGTCATAGGCTGGCATGTAGCCCCATTTGAGTCTCCTAATCGTCAAAGGCAGTCTCCAAGCCTAAAATAATGGCAATGTTTAAATCCTAGAGGATGGGATCAGCAGTGTATAGGGACCGCCTTTAGCAAACCTCTAGGATCTAGAGGTTGTCTTACAGGTAGAAAAAATACCACAATGTGCTTGCTCGACTCCAGAGTAGATTGGGTGGGGGTTAGGCTTAACTTTGGCCTTTAGAGTTTGGCTTATAAGGAAGAACACTACATAAGCCAAAAGCCAAATTTAAGCCAAATCAAACACCCAGAGGGGGGTTCCGGCTATTGGATGGTTGAACTTGCAGTTGTTGTTTCGGGATTTTTCCAGCCGCAGTTGGCTCCAAAAGCACACATGACCATTTTACCACCATCAAAATTGTCATCTACCGCTTCTTTCTACATTCCTCGGGGCGGCTAGTATGAGATCAGCACATCAGGTGAGATCGTGCAATCCAGTTACCTAGGTTATTGGGTTAAGATCCCGCAGTATAGATCCAGAAGGTGGAGATGCACTGGACATTTTGCATGAACATCCTCACCATATGGAAATATTTTAGGCTAAAGTTCGCTCAAATCCCACCCCCAAACCTCTCTCTCTCTCTCTCTCTCTCCTCTCTCTCTCTCTCTCTCTCTCTCTCTCTCTCCAGGACTAGTGCGCCGTCGAGTGCACCACTACAAGACCACACTCGTCCACACCCCGACTTGTTCCACTGAAATTGCCGAATCAATGCATGACGCCTTTGTCTCCAGCTACCCACATGCCCATCGTCACCAGAGTTCCCGCCTCCATCTGCTTCGGGTGTAGGAGCGCTCGAACCAACCCATCACTTGATGCCAACAACAAGGAGCGTGCAAATCCAAGGTTTACCATGACCACATTAGTCGGGATCCACAGATAGAGCTAATGAGGGCAGGTGCATCCACACTCATTGTCGCCACACTCATAGACAATAGTGGCACTAGCACGCACCAGTCGTCACAGGTGATCTGCTCACTTGATTGTCCATCGCCTTTTTGTTGCTTCTGCATCTTTGTCACGATAACCCTGTGTTAACCACTGGCATGTCTTTGGCATGTTTTTGTTAACTTATTTCCTTCTTTGTTTGGTTAAATTGTGTGATACTTAGTTTTCGAGCATTTCTTTGAGTTGAGTTTTTGATTAAATAAAAGTTGTGCAGTAATCATGATCATAATCAATCCGTTAATTGTGCATTTGACCTGTTGGTTGTGAACAACGCTTTGTCATTTGCACGAAGTTCCTTTGTTCTGTTATTGATACTATATGGCCTTACTTCACTCTATTTGTTCTTGAATCTTGGACATTGTTAATTCGACTACTTATTAGAAAGTTGACGGAAGTTTGTTATTATTTCAATACACTTACTTATGGAATTTTAAATGTTTATTTCTTGCAAAAGTTTACGATGTTTCTTGGTAGCATGAACATGTCCAGTTGAATTGGTTTGTGATCTCGCGAAGTTTGTTTTGTGATCTCGCTTACCGAATATACTCAAGCAATGCAAAGATGGGAACTACAAATACTTTCACTTTTTTGTGGAAGTACTTTCGTATGATATTTAGTTTTTTTGCGGGGATATGGTATTTAGTTGGCTATACAATTTCTTTTTAGTGGCAATAGTTTTGCACACAGAGTATATTTGTATTCTTACGTAATTAGGTTGATATGGAAGTATAATAGTTTTACTATTTTACCATTTATATTGTATGGAAACATTAGTTTTTTCTACACACAACATTTGCTTCCCTCATACTAACAAGCAAGTGAAAGAGTACAAAGAGTACTAAACTATCAAAATTTAGGGTCTCGAGTGCAAGATGTACCATCAAACCCCGGCATGCTTGATTTGTACCATGAGATCTTCATCCAATGGCTCACGTGGCTGGTTTGTACGATCTCACCTCATGTACGGATCACATGCTAATCAGAACATGGGAATTTTGTCAACTTTTGTGGGAATTAGGAAACACACAAGGATCCTAATAAACATGGTCAACTCGAAGTCAAAGCACATCACAGTACAGTTAGAATGTTATTATGCCACTAAGCATTTTAGACTTGTTCTTCGTGCATATAAATTTGAAGAGGTCGAAATAGATGCTAAGAGTTCATTTGTTGTTTCCTTTGAAACTAAGATGAAAGAAAAAAATTCCTCCATTTTTCCTTTGCCCAATTCCTTTGAACCAAAGGAATGAATAGTACAACCATAGGGAAATGTCATATTCCTACCCATTTCCTTCACTTTTCCTTTGAACCAAAGGAGTCCTTGGTCGCTTTTGTTTCTTGTGCTTCCTAATTCCGTATGGCCACCCGCCGTTGGTGTCGTACGTGATGTGCTAAAGAAGCAAAACAAGGTGAGGTTGGGATCCTCGACGAGGCTATAGCCACAATGAGTCGGGTATCACTGCCTTGTTGTTATTCGATCTACCCAAGGGGGCTCATTGTGCCGGGAAACCCCTAGCTCTCTCTTTGTTGGTTGTGTGAAATCTACATTCTTACCAAAACATCAAGCGACACACTGAGTACCACATCGTCTCCTCGAACAACCTCCTCATGGTAATGCCTTTGGCGTGCAAGGCTGTCTCGCTCACCAACAACGCCATCAGCAACATCGGGCATGTCACGGTCAATTTGGATCCCGTGTCATCCTAACACGGTGTTGGTCGGCGCCCAGGAGCTTAAGCTCGAAGATCCTAGCAAGGGAGTGGACATGTCATTGGTGGAGAGCAGGAACTCGCGGGCAAGCATGGCGCCCTCTCTGGCCAGTTCTTCACTTGGCACAACATCCACATCTCGCTACGGGGTGCGACGTCAATTCCCCCCTCCCCACCCCTACATGAATAGACGGTCGAAGGCTAATGTCTGATGCAAGGAGTGTTGTAGGAAAGGTTCAACTAATGAACATGACATATGAAACTAAAAACTAACAAAGTAGTCAAGAATCTTACTTAAAGAAGGGTTTTGCTAATGCTTTCTATCGCACTGCTCACTAAGCTTTTGCTTGCATTCCCTAGCTCTCTCCAACCTCAACCTCCAAACACATGGCCAACACTGGTTGTCAACACTTGTTGGTTGGCTCCACTAACAAGCTTGTGTACTACATCCCACGCAAGATTGAGCTTAGTTGCCACCTTATGATCCAAGGAGTCCATCCCAACAAGTGCCCCAACAACAAATATATCGCAATTGTCCTTCACCACTTCGCCAAGTTTTTAACTGTACAACTTTCCCATGTTTCTGGCATAGTTCAAGCAATGTAATCACAAGTTGCTCATTTATTGTAAGCTTAGGCCAATCTGTGTGGATTCAGCATTTTAGGTTTATTTGCATGCTAAATGTAATTAAGATTGAAGTTTTCCATGTTGTAACTAATAGGATACTTCTAGTTCTCATTCCGTTGTTTGCCCAATGCAAACGTCCTTCATGCCAGGGCGACACATTGTGGAGGGAGTGGTTGTCCTACATGAAACCATTCATGGGCTCAACTCTAAGATAACCCGACTAAGTTATTTTAAAGTGAATTTTTAGAAGGTTTATGATAAATTGAAGTGGCCTTTCCAACGAAAAGCTTTGCGCATGAAGGGTTTTTCTTCTCACTGGTGGCAACAAGTGAGAAGTTTTGTCCAGGGAGGCAGTGTTGGGGTGAAGGTTAACAATGACATTTGTCATTATTTCCAAATCCACAAGGAGTTGCGGTAGGGAGATCGCACGTCACCAATCCTTTTTAACATAGTTGTCGATATGTGTGGAAATTATCATTGCAAGGGCTAAGGAGGATGGTCAAGTTGGTGGTATGAGTAATATGGTGTGTCGATTCTTCAACAGATGGCACTATCATCTTTTTGGAGTATGATTTAGCAAAAGCGGTCAATATGATGTTGATTTTGTGTCTCTTGGAGCAGTTTTCTGGTCTCACAAATAGTTTCCATAAAAGTGAGGTTTTTTGCTTTTGCAATGCCAAAGAAGCAACAAATGACTATGTGCAACCGTTTGGTTATGCCATTGGATCTCTTCCGAACATGTATCTTGGAATACCTATTCATCCTAGAAAACTCGCAAATAAAGAAAGGAAGATTATCAAAACTAGAGAATACCCCGCGCGTTGCTGCAGGGATCGATTGCAATATATCTTGAGTGATTTAATTGTATGGAATATGAATAGTTGAATTAGTAATATATTAACCAAAACTAAAAAAATACATATTATATACTATTGTGTTTGATTATTGTGTAGTCAAAAATATTTTGAATATAAGTGGCATAATATAATGAAAAAAATACCATGCATGTTGAGTGGATCATTGATGAGGTGGCATGTGTGGTGAGATGAGATGTGTGCATGAAACCAACTAATAATGGAAATTTTTTTCTCATGCATGTTGTGATGGGTCTTTTGATGATGTGGCATGTGTGCATGTTAAGATAACAGAGATTGTGGAGATGAACTATTTAGATATATAGGATATCAGTTTGAAAAGAATCTTAGCAATTGGAAAGCCAAGCTCATGTTTTGTGCTGCTCGTTTGATCCTTATTAGCACGCAGTTATTACTAGTCCACCCAGGTTTACGCAATCGCTTTTTTTTTTTTTTGAGAAAACTTTCGATCTATTCATCTTCAATCATTATAGTACAATGAACATAAGAAATAATAAAAGTTACAGCCAAGCATTAAAATGAGCCGAAGACGCGCAACCGTCATCGCCTCTCGTTCGTCGGAGCAAAACTTATTGTAGTAGATAGTCAAAAGGTCATTGTGCTAATGCCACATATGACCAGCACACCAAAACAACAACTACGACCGATGTAGAGACGCGTAGATCGGAAGGATCTAACCTAAAGACACACGATGAATATTTCGTTTATGTATCTCTTTGAGTTGTAATGGATGGTCGCCACATTTTTAATAAATAATGGTGGTGTAGATTATAATGATGAAGCCCCCGTGGGTCACCTTTCTTTTTGGAAAATAATATATATTATGAGTTAATAAAAAATGCCCGTTATTAAATAGACAATATTTATCAACATTTTGTGCTTGTAGGAAATGAGAGGAAATTCCCAAAAAAATGTTTCTCGCACTTCAGTTTTGGAGGAGTTTGATGCCAAAATTTACCCACCCAAAATTTGGTCTCGAATAAATAGAAACTTCCAACAAGTCATAATATTGCGAACCAACCTGTGGTTGGATGGTTAGAGGGACTGTGGTATTCCCAGCCCACCAGGGTTCAAGTCCTGGTGCTCGCATTTATTCCTGGATTTATTTCAGAATTTTCGGCGATGCGCATTCAGTGGGAGGAGACGTTCCCGTCGACGACGAGGCGCCTACGGTGACTTCGTAAATTTCAAAATGATATGCCGGCTCAGTCTTTCGAAGGTGCTCATAGGGGTAGGGTGTGCGTGTGTGCGTTCATAGGGGTGAGTGTATGCACATGTATATGAGCGCTTGAGTCTGTATTGATGTTAAAAAAAAAAAACAAATCATAATATTGCACGTGGCCAAAAAGAGCTGGAGGAAAAAAAAACTAACCGAGGGAGAGCGAGAGCTAGAGACTCAATTGGCCAAATGAAGAAGCTGTGACAGAACTTCAGAAGTACCCATCTGAGGTATGGGTCGAAGCGGAACTATCGGCATCAGTTCATCTCACAAACACGTGGAATCTCCATGACCCACGGCACCCTGCACATTAACACCATCGTTCCACTGGTCATTCTTGCTTCTTTCAAGAGACTTCTTATCTAGAAATCTTTCCCTAAAATAAATATAAAAGATGATAATTATGACTGCGGTCCAAGCATGCTCTTTTCACGGATAGTTGTCCATTCATCGCCGCAACAAAACAGCGGGTCCTGCCAACTTAGACCTCTTCCAATGTAAATGCGCTTAGAGCATGGTTAATAGTATAGTTCGCTGCTGACTATATGATCTTACCACATCATCCATAGCCAATCTTATAGCCGACAAGTACAATAGTTGCATATAAGCGTATACTCCCTCCGTCCGGTGAAGAGTGTACGTTTGGGTTTAAAATTTGTCCACAAAAGAGTGTACTTCTATCTTCCCAATGCACTTTAAAGTATTTTTTCTCATCACACGGTAATCAAGACCAATAGTAGTCTTCTTAATTTCTACATGCACTTAGCTCATTGGGGGTTAGGTAATTAAAGAGGAGAGAGATTGTGGCTTGCATCTTCCCAATGCATTTTTTACTCCACTTTATAATTTGTCCTAAAATTTCTAGATGTACACTTTTCACCGGACGGAGGGAGTACTACTTTGTTGATACATGGCCCACCTCACTCTCTTACAACATGTCTAGGAGTGCGTGCTGTAGCCGGCTATTAATTAGTAGCCCGCTTCTCTTCTCTCTCCTCTTCTCTCTCCTCTTTTCTCTCTTCCAACTCATAAAAAATATAATATTTAAGGCTGGTCATAGTGGGGAGTATCATATACTAGTATCATGCATATGATACTAGTGTATGATACTACGTTCATAGTGCATAGTATCATAGGTGGTCTCATTTATTGCCATGCATGACACATAGTAGCATAACATTTATTATGTTACGGTATCTACTTATGTTGCTACAACCATCTCTCTCTTCTTTAATTACCTGCCACGTAAGCATGTTTGCGACTCCCAAGTGCATGATACTACTTATGTTACCCCCACTATGGCCAGCCTTAAAGGCTTACAGCCCGCCTACGTCATCCTATTGTACTTGCTCTTAGATAAGGTACTAAGTGTATTAAATGCCTTAGCAACTCAAGTCTCTAATGCATAGGTGCTTAGCTTTTGGGTGCTAAGCTTGCTTCATTTAATTAGCTGTAGACTCAGAATTATACTTCCACCTAGGTACACGCGCCTAGCACCATTTCTTCCTAGGTCACCAAAGTACTCTCTCTCTCTCTTCTTAATTAACCTGCCACATCAGATTTTATGCCTACTTGGCAGCCTTAGCACATGTATATGGTGGAGCATTGGGAGGGGCCTAAATATGTCACTACTGGTGGAATAGACAAGGAGAAGAAAATAAGATGCATTGGATTGGTTGGGAAAACATGAAGCTTCCTAGAAAGGAGGGTGGTTTGGGATTTCGAGATCTTCATTTCTTTAACATGGCGATGCTAGCAAACTCCTGATTCTCTGTGTGCACAAGTACTCCGAGCCAAGTATTTTCCACAAGGTGATGTTCTGCTGAACCTATTTGTGGTATCAGCTATGTCTGGAGAAGTGTTTTAAAAGGCATTACTATACTCAAGGCGGGTCTAATTTGGAGAATTGGGGATGGGACAAACAGGATTTGGGAGGACCCCTGGATCCCAAGGGGAATTACTCGACACTCAACAACTCACCAGGGTCAAAATATACTGACGATAGTTAGCGAGCTAATTGATTCTGTCATGGGTACTTGGGATAAGGAGCTCGTTCAGAGCTGTTTTCATCAAGACGATGTGCAAGCGATTCTTAGCATCCCCATCAGTGAGTATGGAGATGACTTTCTAGCTTGGCACTTTGACAACAAGGGCCTTTTTTATGTCAAGTCAGCTTACAAAGTTCATGTTGATATGCTGAAGAGAGAGGCGAGTAGACAAGGAGGACAATGCTCAGTGATTGATGATAATCACTCTGAGATTTTTTTTCTGCCCTTTGGAAAGTAAATTGCCCACCGAGAGTGCACCATTTCCTCTGAAGGTTTGCGCATAATAGTCACCCAGTGTATATGAACACTAATAGGAAAGGTGTTGACCTGGACACAAGATGCGCAGTATGTGGGAATTTTTTTAGGATGGTGACCACTTGTTTTTCAAGTGTAAATATGTCAAACAACGCTGGCGAGCACTCCTAGAAGATGTCAAGAGTCCATTTATCCGAGCTAAGTAACCCTAAAGCGATTATTCAGGCCAACCTAAAACTGACAGAGGAAAATAAACTTCTGACAATTGCACTACTTTGGCAATGGTGGACTGAACATAATCGAGGTAACCATGGTGAGTAACGAACGGAGGTTGACGCTTTTCAATATACTGTTCACAGCCATGTAAGTGAGTGGAGAGAGCTCCTTGGTCAGAAAATAGTGTTGCAAACGCCTGCCCTAGCTGCATGCACTAGTAGAAAAACTACTTTACGTGAGCCACATTAGTCCCGGTTTGTAAACGGACCGGTACTAATGTGACCATTAGTGCCGGTTCCAACGGCTAGGGGGGCGGGAATCATTAGTCCCGGTTCGTGTTGAACCTCTAGTACCGGTTCGTGACGCGAACCGGGACTAAAGGGGTGATGGTAGGCTGGTGTCAGGCTGGGGCCCCACTAGCACCTTTAGTCCCGGTTCGTGACACAAACCGGGACTAGAGGCTCAGCCTCTAGTCCCGGTTTGTGTCACGAACCGGGACTAAAGATGCTCCTATATAAACCCTTCGTCCAGCCCGCGAGCTCTCTGTTCTTCCCCTTTCCTCTCCTCTATTCTTCCCCTCTTGCTCGAGCTCATCCTCCATTTTTGCCAAAATTTGTCAAGATTTGAAGGCACCCCATCCATCCAAGTGTTCACAAAGGTTAGCAACTTTGTCCTTTCATCTCTCATTGCTAGATTAGCTCTTGCAATGCTCTATAAGTATAGTGATTTGTGGGTTTTAGTTTGGGAGTATTTATATGTGATAGTTTATTTGATTTATATGCAATTTGAGCTCAAATTAACTTCTTAGTTTGCATATGTAGGTGTGGTTTACTTAGTGCCTTCCCGTCCCCGTCCTAACCACCGTCGATCGCCCGCACCGTCCCGTCGCCGGACCACCTTGGTGAGCCTCTTGTTCTTATACTTTTTACAACAACAAAAAAAATCATGTTTGTGTGATTTAGATAGTTACTTGTATAATTTTCTTACCCGTACGTTGTTTGTTATACATAGTGGCATGGTTTTGATATCCGTCCCCATCGGCCCTCGTCTGGTTTATGATTCGGATGTGGTATATTCTCTTTTATAACTATTTGTTGCATTTCGTGTTTATGACAAATTATGCCCATCAAGTTGACATAGATATTTTTATCTAGGAGGTATGTGAACCGGAAATTCCAACCGACCCTCTTGTCGAGAGGTTAAATTTAGTTGAAAAAGAAAACAATTACTTGAAGAAAAAATTAAAAAGAATTGAGGAGGAGAAGATGGAATTGGAGTTGCATGTTGCCGATGTCGTCGATGATCACAAGATCAAGATGGATGCAATGCGCTTGAAGATTAGAAAGATTAGAAAGTATGCCATTGATAGTGAGGCTTGGTATCATTATGCTGTTGGATCAATTATTACCTTAGTTGCGATATTGATCGCATTTGTTGTTGCATTTAAATGCTTTAGCTAGAGAGTTTGTATGTTGTTTTATGAGAATAAGTGTGTATGAACTTTATGTATGAACTTGTATTAATTTGGTCTTTTCGGTGTTGTGTAATGAAGATGAGCTGGCAATGGATGTACGATGACCGATGCTCTCCCCAGTTCATTAATGGCGTGCATACTTTTCTGCTTGCGGCTGAGGCAAACAAGCGTGCGGATGGTTTTATGTGCTGTCCATGTGCTAACTGTAAGAATGATCGAAATTACTCTAACGCAAGAACCATTCACGTCCACCTGTTTGAGTCCGGTTTCATGTCCGGCTATAACTGTTGGACCAAGCACGGAGAAAGAGGGGTCCTAATGGAAGAGAATGAAGAAGAAGAGGATGACGACAGCTATCCTGGCCATGGGTTCCCTGAATACGATGGTACAACAACAATGGGGGAAGAAGCTGAGCCGGCAATGCGGGAAGAAGCTGAAGAAGAGGCATCAGATGAGCCCGCTGATGATCTTGGTCGGGCCATTGCTGATGCAAAGAGAAACTACGCAAGTGAAAAGGAGAGGCTGAAGTTGCAGCGCATGTTAGAGGATCACAAGAAATTGTTGTACCCAAATTGCGAAGATGACAAGAAAAAGCTGGGCACCACACTAGAATTGCTGCAATGGAAGGCAGAGAATGGTGTATCTGACAAGGGATTTGAAAAGTTGCTGATAATGTTAAAGAAGATGCTTCCAAAGGACAACGAATTGCCCGACAGTACGTACGAATCCAAGAAGGTTGTCTGCCCTCTAGGATTAGAGGTGCAGAAGATACATGCATGCCCTAATGACTGCATCCTCTACCGCGGTGAGTACGAGGATTTGGATGCATGCCCGGTATGCGGCGCATTGCGCTGTAAGATCAGCCGCGATGACCCTAGTGATGTTGAGGGCGATCGCCCCAGGAAGAAGATTCCTGCCAAGGTGATGTGGTATGTGACGACCCCGGATTAATCGTGCACTAATCATACACGCAAATGCACACGATTAAGCCTAAGGACTCACTTGAAGATATCACAACACAACTCTAAAACATAAATAAATTCATACAAGCTTTATATTACAAGCCAGGGCCTCGAGGGCTCGAATACATAGCTCGATGGCATACCGGAAGCAATAGATATCTGGGTACAGATATAATACAGAACAGAGAGATAAGCCTTCACAGAGGCGGGGCAAAATAAAATACTACGAAAGGCGTGGGCCTCCTGCCCTGGACCCTCCGAATCCTACTCCTGGTCGTCGGTCTGCTCCTCGCAGTAGTAGTACTCTCCGGGCTGGTAGTAGTAGTGGTCGTCGACGGGGACAACTGGCTCCGGGGCTCCGTCGTCTGGATGCGACAAAGGGATAAAGGGGGAAAAAGGAAAATAAAGCAAACGTGAGTACTCATCCGAAGTACTCAGCAAGCAAGGATCTACACTACATATGCAGCATTTTCAAAGGGGCTGTATATGTGGACTGGGCTGCAGAAATGCCAGAATAGAGGGGGAAAGCCTAGTCCTATCGAAGACTAGCATCTTCAGCATCTTCATCAGTCTTGCAGCATTAGAAGAGATCAGAATAACATAATGTAAAGTATAGCAGTGTCATCAACCTCGGCCAGAGATTCTTCCTCGACTCCTTGCGAGAAAGCAATCCCAGAGTCATACTATCCAGTTCTCATCTCAATTCATGTTCTAGTTGTACCGCTCGGGATACAACTCCGAGTGTCCGTTACCGTAGGACAGGCTATCGATAGAAGTTTCTTCCCTGCAGGGGTGCACCAACTTACCAACCACGCTCGCTTAACTCCGGCCGGACACACTTTTCAGGGTCATGCCCGGCCTCGGCTAAGCAACACGCCGCAACCCGACCAAATACTTAATGAGAGGTCAGCACGCCGGACTAAACCTATGCCCCCAGGGGTCTTGGACCATCACCCCGGACGCTCCTATGCGTTGCGAACGCGGCTGAAAGCAGACCTAGCAACCCCTTATACAAGCGCGGTTGCGTTCCCAGTCCAATTCAGCGCGCACCGCTCCTTGCCGACGTCAATTAAGCTCCGGCTGAAGTATACGACGCAGAACGCCCATACTATGCCCACGTGATGGTTAGTGCTATCGGGCCAGAGGCCCCTCGGATCAAATATCCAAACCGTTTAGTGGTTTAGGAGCGCGCGGAAACGAGCAGAGACTCACGATCGATGTGACCCCGTCGCCCCGTCTCGAGGACTTGCGGCAAGGGCTAAGAATGCCCGGCCACGCCTCGTAGTTATATCGCGGGCACCTCTCAGGTCAACCCGACTCCACATCACTTCGCATTCATGCTCGCGCGGGTACCCCTCAGGGCTGACCCGTCTTTAGTATCATGGTTCAAAGTCAAGTCATAATATCCAGAGTAGCTGTGTGTCTGACACCGAAGGAAACCCTGAGGAATCACCCTTGATGGAATTCCCGCTCGATGTTATCATCAAGGTGAACGAAGGAGGTATCACCCTCGAGGTCCACACTTGAAAAGTTGCACGACGACGTCGTTATCGGGGGTGGTGTAGGAGGAATCACCCTCGCCTACCACGACCGACTAACTAACCTACAAGGTTATCATCAAAAGTGCTGACGAGGTATCACCCTCGGCACTCGATAATAACCCAGTAGTGTCGAGCAACATAGGGGAAGTGACGTGCGTTGCCAGGTTCTAATCTTTGATCCCGTTGCTCGGGTCTTCTGAGAGTCCAGCGGGGCAGTCGGGACAAGTGGGTCTCTGGTAAGGCTCTACCCATCCTATACTAAATAGTTTAGGAGAGCAGGCAGGTATCCAAAGTAGGTTACAATAAAACAGGCTATGCAGCAGATGTAGGACAACAGTAGCAGCAGTAACTTCTAATGCAAGCATAAGAGAGAAGAGAGTGGGCGATATCGAAATGCTCAAAATGGGGGTGCTTGCCTGTCTGCTCGACGGCAAGGGCCTGATCGTCGGGGACGTAGTCGTACTCCGGAGTGGCGTCTGCCTCAGGAGCTACGGCAACGTCGAGGTCTACCGAAAGAGAAGAGGGGGAAGAAACAAGTAAATATAATGCAAACAGATGCAACACAGTGCGTGCGATGCTATGATGCAGTGCAGGGTTGCCTAAATATGCCTCTAAGTCATTTTAGTTATTTTTAGAATTAATCTGGGATTTATTAACCGGTGTATGTGCACTATTCATCTACCGGATTCAAGCTCGGAGTTATGAGTTCTCCTACATAGGAGGTTCCGACAAGGAAACAGATGACACGATCAGACTCGTCTCGTCGTTCTAAGCAACTTTCATGTTTTAACTTTTTCGATCTGAGCTACGGTTTAAAAGTTATTAATTTTCGAAGTTTAAATGATTTTCTAGAATTATTATTATTTACAGAAAATGAATTATGACATCAGCATGATGTCACTGTGACGTCAGCGGTCAACAGCGGTTGACTAGAGTCAAACCTGACATGTGGGTCCAGTGGGACCCACATGTCAGCCTCTGTTATAGTAACAGTGAGTTAAATTAACTAATAGGGTTAATTAGGAGGTGGGCCCAGCCTGTTAGTGAGACAATTAGTATAACTAATTAACTTTTCATTTAATTAAACGTTATTAGCTTAATTAACCGTGGGGGCCCACATGTCAGTGGCTGGGCTGCCCAGTCAGCGCAGTTGACTGGGTCAACCCAGTCTACTGGGGTCCCCAGGGCCCGCAGTCAGTGACCCAGGGCTGGGCCCCACGGGCCACATCGGCGACCGGCGCCGGAGAATGCGCCGGCGAGCGAATTCGCGGCGGCGCCTCGCCGGAGTGGCTCGGAATCCCTCTAGAGGGCACCAAATCGCGCGGGGTTTGCGGCGTTCGAACGAGCGCTCTGAGCCACGTCGAGTGGTGGCACTGGCTCAGCCGGAGATGACCTAAAACAACGGCGGCGAGCGACGGGGCGGGCGCCGGGGTTCGGCTCCGATCGGAAGTGGCACCTTGGTGCATGGCAAGCTCGGCGGAGCGGTTCTACGGGGCCCTAGAGACGCGTGGAGCACGACGGTGATCTTGGTTGAGCATGGCAACGCCGGAAGCGACGGCGGCGAGCACCGCGGCGGAGCTGGGTTCGGGCTCCCGTGGAGCAGCCCCTACGGGCACGCCGGAATAGAAAGAAGGGTGCGGGAAGGAGCTGTGGCTCACCTTGCGGCATGCACGAATGGCCGTTGGGACATTAGTAGCTGCAGCGGCTCGCCGGCGACGAAGAAGATCGACGACGTCCGAGGAAGAAGATGAGGTCAATCCAGCTCCTCAGTGCTCCCCCGCTCCAACTGAGTTCACCGTTCGATGGAGTAGTCGATGGCGGAGCTCCTTGTCAAGCCGGCAGAGCGAGGTAGCAGCTGTGGCCGCGGAGACGGGCGCGGTGCGGCGGAGATGGCGTTTGGTGGCGATGGAATCTGGAGGGGAACGAGGCGGAGAGCGAGCGGAGAGAGGGGGAGAGTGGTGAGGGAGGCCAGAGGGAGTGGACGGGCCTCGCCCTTATCCCCTCCTCATCCCTGTTCCGCCGGTGGCGCCGACGTGTCGGCGCCGCGCCGGCGCGCGCGCGCTCGACCAGGGGGAGGACGACAGTGCGAGGGAGAGAGAGGGTTGGGCCAGATGGGCCGGCTGTCGGGGCACTGTGCACTAAGGCCCAGTGCATAGTGCCTCGTCTTATTTTTCTGTTTTCTGTTTTACATTTTCTTTTATTTCTTTTCTGTTTCGAAATAGCTAGCACACTTAAGCACTTTTGTAAAATGTGAGAGTTGACCCAAATATTAATATGTAATATTAGCCTTTACCAAAAATTGGTTTGAGCCAAATTTGGATTATATTTGAATTTGAAATGAATTTAATATGGTTATTTTGGTACTATTTCATGTGGTTTGAACCTCTTATCCAATCCAAGTATCAATGGCTATATTTTTATCAGTGCATCTGGAGTATTTGCTAATTAGTGAACATTTTTCCAAAGGTGTTTGAGCAAAATTTATTTTGCACTTTTGGAATTTGAGTTGATTTTCATATTGTAGTTGATTTGCTTTGGGTAACCACTATGTTTAGGCACTGCAAATGATATGAGTTGGCAATATTAGCAGTTGATCACAGTGGTAGTTACACAGGGGTGTTACAAGTTCTCCTCCTCTAAAAGAAATTCTTGTCCCGAGAATTTAGGAGGTAGAAGGAAAGAGGTCGGGGTATTCGTCCCAAAGATGATCCTCGCGTTCCCAAGTGGCTTCTTCTTCAGTGTGATTCGACCACTGCACTTTCAAGAACTTGGTCGTCTTCTGACGAGTTTGACGTTCAGCTTCATCAAGGATGCGGATCGGATGCTCCTTATAAGATAAGTCATCTTGCAGCTGAAGCATCTCGTGATCCACTGTGTGGTGCGGAGATTCCTTGAAGCATTTTCGAAGTTGCGACACATGGAAGACGTCGTGGATATGAGAGAATTGCGGCGGCAACTCCAATTTATAAGCCACCTGTCCACGTCTAGCCACGATGCGGAAAGGACCGATATAGCAAGGAGCTAGCTTGCCCTTGATTCCGAAACGACGGGTGCCCTTCATAGGAGTGACATGCAGATAAGCTTGATCACCTGGTTGATAAGTCAGACCCCATCGTTTGCGATCATAGTTGCTCTTCTGGCGGTCTTGAGCTGCTTTGAGATTTTCCCGGACAATTCTGACTTGTTCTTCAGCGTGTTGAATAATGTCCGGTCCAACGAGAGGTCGTTCCCCAATTTCTGACTAGTTCAGAGGGGTTCGACACTTACGTCCATAAAGCACTTCGAAGGGGGCCATTTTCAAGCTGGCTTGATAACTGTTGTTATAAGAGAACTCGGCATACGGGAGAGATTCCTCCCATTTCTTACCGAAGGATATAACACAAGCTCGAAGCATGTCTTCAAGCACTTGATTAACGCGCTCAACTTGGCCTTTGGATTGGGGATGATAAGCTGAACTCCACGTAATGTGAGTTCCCATAGCTTCTTGAAAACTTTCCCAGAACTTGGACATGAAAAGACTGCCACGGTCCGAACTGATCTCCTTCGGAATGCTGTGGAGTGAAACAATTCTGGAGATATACAGCTCTACTAGCTGGCTAGCAGTGATAGTCTCCTTGACAGGTAGGAAATGAGCAACCTTGGAAAGTTGATCGACGACGACAAGAATATCGTCGTGACCTTTCTGGGACTTGGGAAGACCAGTAATGAAATCCATCTACACTTTATCCCATTTCCATAGAGGAATAGGGAGTGGTTGAAGAATTCCAGCAGGCTTCTGATGTTCTGCTTTCACGCGACGACATACATCACATTCAGCAACGTATCGAGCAATGTCCTGCTTCATTCTAGACCACCAGTACCTCTGTCGAAGATCGCGATACATCTTGGTGCTACCCGGGTGGATAGACAGCGGTGTATCATGAGCCTCCTTCACGACCTTGTCAGTCATAAGCTCGAAGCGAGGTACTACGATGCGGTCTCTGAAATATAATGTTCCATCTTCAGCAACTGAGAAATCCCGGTACTTATCTAGGTGAAGCTCTTTCTTCATCAAGTCAATTTCAGCATCTTTGGCTTGCGCTTCCTTAACAGCCTTTTGAAGGTCTGGCTGTACCACAAGGTTATTAAGAGAACCTTGGGGGAACAATTCGTAGATTCAGCTGAGTCAGTTCTGCATAAAGATGAGGTTGAGCTCGCCTAACCATAAGGTTGTTGCAATATGACTTGCGGCTCAGGGCATCAGCCATCACCTTAGCCTTGCCCGGGGTATAAGAAATACCGCAGTCATAGTCCGTAATTGTTTCTAACCATCGTTGCTGACGGAGATTAAGATCCGGTTGAGTGAACAAGTATTTCAGACTCTGATGATCGGTATAAATCTCACACCGATTACCAAGAAGGTAATGTCGCCATAACTTTAATGCATAGATCACTGCAGCAAGTTCAAGATCATGCACTGGATAATTTTTTTCATGTGGACGCAATTGACGCGAAGCATACGCAATCACTCTTCGTTCTTGCATTAGGACACAGCCTAATCCCTGACGAGAGGCGTCGCAATATATCACAAAGTCCTTGCGAGAATCGGGAGGAGCAAGCACTGGAGCAGAAGTAAGCTTGTCCTTGAGGGCCTGGAAACTTTCCTGACACTTGTCTGTCCACTCAAACTTAATGCCTTTGTGGAGCAGATTAGTTAGGGGCTTGGCGATCTTGGAGAAGTTCTCAACGAATCGGCGACAATAACTGGCTAGACCGAGAAAGCTTCGGACTTGCTTGGCATTCTTCGGAGGAGTCCAGCCAAGGATAGCCTGAACACGCTCCGGGTTAACGGCAATACCATCCTTGGAAATCACATGTCCAAGGTAGGTCACTTCAGAAAGCCAGAATTCACATTTGGAGTACTTGGCATATAACTTATGCTCTCGAAGTCTCTCTAGAACAAGGCGAAGATGTTCGGCATGTTCTTCCTTATTCTTCGAATATACTAGGATATCGTCCAGATATACCACGACGAACTTGTCGAGGTAGTCCATGAATATATAATTCATCAGACATGAGAATGTAGCTGGAGCATTCGTCAGGCCAAATGACATGACAGTGTATTCATAGGAGCCATATCGAGTAACGAATGCAGTCTTTGGAATATCCTCTTCACGGACACGGATCTGGTGATAACCCAACCTCAAGTCGAGTTTAGAGAACACCGATGATCCAGCAAGTTGATCATATAAGTCATTGATCCGGGGAAGCGGATATTTATTCTGAATGGTTGCCTGGTTGACAGGACGGTAATCTTGGACCAACCTATTCGTACCATCTTTCTTCTTGATAAAAAGAGACGGTGCTCCCAGGCAGAGGAACTAGGACGGATGAAGCCCTTCCTGAGTGACTTATCGATTTCTTCCTTAAGCTCGATAAGGTGGTGCGGAGGCATCTTGTAAGGACGCTTCGCAATAGGAGTGGTGCCAGGCTTCAAGTCGATGACGAACTCGACAGCTCTAGCAGGGGGTATTCCTGGAAGTTCTTCTGGAAATACATCCGGGAAGTCACAGATAACTGGGATGTTCTCGATTCCCTCAAGTGGAGAAGCGTTCAACGCGTTCAAGGCATAAATCTGAGCCTCATCGTTCTGGGTGAGGTGAGCTTGATAATTTACTATCTCATTCGATGGGTGTAAGAGGTGAACAACTTTAGTGGCACAATTGATTGAGGCATAGTGAGCCTTCAACCAATCCATTTCCAAGATAAGATCAATCTTGGAAGAAGTCAGAATAATGGGAAATGCCTGGAACTTCAACCCCTCAATTTCAACCGTGACTTCGGGGCTGAACAGGGAGGTTTGACACTGACCCGCGGGAGTGTTTACCATTAAGGATTGGTGTAGTGTTTCGCATTTGACGTCATGCAAGAGTGAAAAATGTTCTGACATGAATGAATGCGATGCTCCTGAATCAAATAAAACAGATGCAGGTACGGAATTAACAAGAAGTGTACCCATCACGGTTTCAGGTTGGTCTTGAGCTTCAGCCATGTTGACGTGGTAGTTCTGCCCACGACCATAAGAAGGTCTGGCATTGCTGTATCGAGGCTGAGAATTCCCACGGCCATTTCGACGGCCAGCAGAAGGAAGAGCCAACTGATTCTGATTCTGAGAGCAATCTCTGGCACGGTGACCTGGCTGACCACACTTGAAGCATAGTCCATTGTCAGGACGAGGTGCAGGAGCTCGAGGTGCTGGAGCTTGCAGAGGCTGCCTCGGTGGTGGAGGAGGCAGACGAGGTGCAGCATAAGAGGGCCTGTTCACAGGAGCTGTTGGACGATACATGCTCTGTGGTATCCAAATGCGGCGCTTCTGGGAGGACGAGCCCGAAGATGAGCCCGCCTCACGGGTGCGTCTGGTAGCTTCCTTGTGCTTCTTCAATCCAGTCTCGACCATGATAGCCTTATTCACCAAGGTGGCGAAATCAGGGTAGTCTTGAACAAGCAGGGCTAACTGAATGTCATGGTGTAGCCCTTCGCGGAATTTCTCCTGCCTTCGGTCATCAGTGGGAACGTCCTCTTCAGCGTAGCAAGACAAGTCAAGAAACTCGCGCTGATAAACTTCCACAGACTTGTTGCCCTGAACGAGACTACGGAACTCGGCCTTCTTCCGTGCTATGACAACTTGGGGAATGTAGCGGGCACGGAAAGCAATCTTGAATTCTGCCCAAGTGACGACGGTACCAGGTGGTAGGGTCTATCGGTGAGTAGCCCACCATTGTGATGCGGGACCCTTCAGAAGGTATGTCACAAAGGTGACATAACTGGCCGGGGTAACACCAGCAGACTCGATCTCATGGGAGATGTCACGCAGCCAATCATCGGCATCCAGCGGGTTGACGGTGTTGCGGAAGAACGACGGGTTGAGCCGCATAAATTCTAGCAAGGTGATGGAAGGTGGCGGCTGGTCAGCATTGGGACGGGGGAATTGCTGCATAATCCCCGTCATGAATTGGCGATTGAGTTCAAACTGTTGCATCATCGCTGCCATATAGTCAGGCGGTGGCGGCGGAGGTGGATTGTTATCTACCATCCTGCTAAATCGACAGGGGTAGTTTAGCAGAAGCCAATGCGAGTGTTTAGCGGCATGCATGATGTAACGCGACGGAATTTAAATAGTACAGCAGATGCTTAATAGTAGTCATTAAGTCATACAGATCCATACAGAGTCGGCTACATTCGGGCAACATAACGGCGCAAATTCAAAAGCTAGACATGCTAGGCGGCGCGCAGGCACGCGGTAAGGAAGTACACAGCGAGACATAGCAAAGGCTACATCAACGTCGGAGAAAACCACTGAAATGGGGTAGCTGCAAGTGCGGACGACGTTCGTTCATCGCAGAAGGATCCTGTGCTCCATGTGCACTCTGATGCAGAACCCGGTCTCGAGCTGTAAGAAGAGGTCCACGTGCAGGCGTGTGACCTCCCATAGCAGGCCAATCGATCCCTGATGGCAACTCGGTCCTGCTCGGGTAAAGAATGTGCTCCGGATGTATCCCTGCACGAACAGCTGGTAGCAACTGCGTCATAGCCTCGTAGAGTCGTGCTCGAGTGGCGAACAACTCGACCGCAAGAGCCCGAACAGTGCGATCCAGAGCCTGAGTATAGTGAATCAGAACTCGCTGATCGTAACGACGAGGCTCGTACGGGGCAGAAACAGCTGTGTAGTATCCAGTAGCATCTCCAGCAGGGGCGTACGGAATGTACCGATACTCAGAGGCATCCAAGTCAGCGCTGAGCTGTCCTCGGAGATGTGCGACAGCAGAGTAGGCAGCATCATGGACTGCCATCTCAATAGTCACGCCGATACCGTGAAAAAGGTGTAACTCAGTGTCTGAGTCATCCTGCTGATCATAGATGCGAACATCAGCATAGTACTGCTCCTGGTTGAACTCACGGTAAACCTCGTAGACCATGTACTCAGGGCACCAGCGGTATCCCAGCCTGATCAAGAGGGCGATCAAAACAGCTGGAAACCCAGGGACGTCTTGAGCACAGGTGCGAAGCACAAGCTGCGTCGTAGGGCGAGGTGGAAACAGACGGTCCATCTGAAATAAGAAGATTCAGGATTGTCATTCGACGACTAGAAATATAACAGATCTCGAATGGAAAGATTAAACAAAACAATGGAAAGGAAATGATTATCAGGCTAATCAGATCAAAGACAGGGAAATCGCACTGAATCCAGCTCTCCAGGTGGATAGAAATATCGAGATCCTAAGTGTCGGTGTTAGTAAATTTTATTAAACCCGAATAGAAGAGAGATCAGGGTCCCAGAGTAAAGATCGAGGAATAAAAGATCCTATTACCACCCAGTTGGCGATGTGGGCCCGTAAGCCACACAGCCATGTTAGTAAAACAGTTTTTTGACGTCTAGACTCAACTTCGGCCAAAGAGTTGGAAAGAGGGACTCCTAGAGGCAGTCGGCTCTAATACCAACCTGTGACGACCCCGGGTTAATCGTGCACTAATCATACACGCAAATGCACATGATTAAGCCTAAGGACTCACTTGAAGATATCACAACACAACTCTAAAACATAAATAAATTCATACAAGCTTTATATTACAAGCCAGGGCCTCGAGGGCTCGAATACATAGCTCGATGGCATACAAGTGTCAGCGGAAGCATTAGATATCTGGGTACAGATATAATACAGAACAGAGAGATAAGCCTTCATAGAGGCGGGGCAAAATAAAATACTACGATCGAAAGGCGTGGGCCTCCTGCCCTGGACCCTCCGAATCCTACTCCTGGTCGTCGGTCGGCTCCTCGTAGTAGTAGTACTCTCCGTGCTGGTAGTAGTAGTGGTCGTCGACGGGGACAACTGGCTCCGGGGCTCCGTCGTCTGGATGCGACAAAGGGATAAAGGGGGGAAAAGGAAAATAAAGCAAACGTGAGTACTCATCCGAAGTACTCAACAAGCAAGGATCTACACTACATATGCAACATTTTCAAAGGGGCTGTATATGTGGACTGGGCTGCAGAAATGCCAGAATAGAGGGGAAAGCCTAGTCCTATCGAAGACTAGCATCTTCAGCATCTTCATCAGTCTTGCAGCATTAGAAGAGAGCAGAATAACATGTAAAGTATAGCAGTCTCATCAACCTCGGCCAGAGATTCTTCCTCGACTCCCTGCGAGAAAGCAATCCCAGAGCCATACTATCCAGTTCTCATCTCAAGTCATGTTCTAGTTGTACCGACGGGATACAACTCCGAGTGTCCGTTACCGTAGGACAGGCTATCGATAGAAGTTTCTTCCCTGCAGGGGAGCACCAACTTACCCACCACGCTCGCTTAACTCCGGCCGAACACACTTTTCTGGGTCATGCCCGGCCTCGACTAAGCAACACGCCGCAACCCGACCAAATACTTAATGAGAGGTCAGCACGCCGGACTAAACCTATGCCCCCAGGGGTCTTGGACCATCACCCCGGACGCTCCTATGTGTTGCGAACGCGGCTGAAAGCAGACCTAGCAACCCCTTATACAAGCGCGGTTGTGTTCCCAGTCCAATTCATCGCGCGCCGCTCCTTGCCGACGTCAATTAAGCTCCGGCTGAAGTATACGACGCAGAACGCCCATACTATGCCCACGTGATGGTTAGTGCTATCGGGCCAGAGGCCCCTCGGATCAAATATCCAAACCGTTTAGTGGTTTAGGAGCGCGCGGAAACGAGCAGAGACTCACGATCGATGTGACCCCGTCGCCCTGTCTCGAGGACTTGCGGCAAGGGCTAAGAATGCCCGGCCACGCCTCGTAGTTATCTCGCGGGCACCTCTCAGGTCAACCCGACTCCACATCACTTCGCATTCATGCTCGCGCGGGTACCCCTCAGGGCCGACCCGTCTTTAGTATCATGGTTCAAAGTCAAGTCATAATATCCAGAGTAGCTGTGTGTCTGACACCGAAGGAAACCCTGAGGAATCACCCTCGATGGAATTCCCGCTCGATGTTATCATCAAGGTGAACGAAGGAGGTATCACCCTCGAGGTCCACACTTGAAAAGTTGCACGACGACGTCGTTATCGGGGGTGGTGTAGGAGGAATCACCCTCGCTTACCACGACCGACTAACTAACCTACAAGGTTATCATCAAAAGTGCTGATGAGGTATCACCCTCGGCACTCGATAATAACCCAGTAGTGTCGAGCAACATAGGGGAAGTGACGTGCGGTGCCAGGTTCTAATCTTCGATCCCGTTGCTCGGGTCTTCTGAGAGTCCAGCGGGGCAGTCGGGACAAGTGAGTCTCTGATAAGGCTCTACCCATCCTATACTAAATAGTTTAGGAGAGCAGGCAGGTATCCAAAGTAGGTTACAATAAAACAGGCTATGCAGCAGATGTAGGACAACAGTAGCAGCAGTAACTTCTAATGCAAGCATAAGAGAGAAGAGAGTGGGCGATATCGAAATGCTCAAAATGGGGGTGCTTGCCTGTCTGCTCGACGGCAAGGGCCTGATCGTCGGGGACGTAGTCGTACTCCGGAGTGGCATCTGCCTCAGGAGCTACGGCAACGTCGGGGTCTACCGAAAGAGAAGAGGGGGAAGAAACAAGTAAATATAATGCAAACAGATGCAACACAGTGCGTGCGATGCTATGATGCAGTGCAGGGTTGCCTAAATATGCCTCTAAGTCATTTTAGTTATTTTTAGAATTAATCTGGGATTTATTAACCGGTGTATATGCACTATTCATCTACCGGATTCGAGCTCGGAGTTACGAGTTCTCCTACGTAGGAGGTTCCGACAAGGAAACAAATGGCACGATCAGACTCGTCTCGTCGTTCTAAGCAACTTTCATGTTTTAACTTTTTCGATCTGAGCTACGGTTTAAAAGTTATTAATTTTCGAAGTTTAAATGATTTTCTGGAATTATTATTATTTACAGAAAATGAATTATGACATCAGCATGACGTCACTGTGATGTCACCGGTCAACAGCGGCTGACCAGAGTCAAACCTGACATGTGGGTCCAGTGCGACCCACATGTCAGCCTCTGTTATACTAACAGTGAGTTAAATTAACTAACAGGGTTAATTAGGAGGTGGGCCCAGCCTGTCGGTGAGACAATTAGTATAACTAATTAACTTTTCATTTAATTTAATGTTATTAGCTTAATTAACCATGGGGGCCCACATGTCAGTGGCTGGGCTCCCAGTCAGCACAGTTGACTGGGTCAACCCAGTCTACTGGGGTCCCCAGGGCCCGCAGTCAGTGACCCAGGGCTGGGCCCCATGGGCCACGTCGGCGACCGGCGCCGGAGAATGCGCCGGCGAGCGAATTCGCGGCGGCGCCTCGCCGGAGTGGCTCGGAATCCCTCTAGAGGGCACCAAATCGCGCGGGGTTTGTGGCGTTCGAATGAGCGCTCTGAGCCGCGTCGAGTGGTGGCACTGGCTCGGCCGGAGACGACCTAAAACGACGGCGGCGAGCGACGGGGCGGGCGCCGGGGTTCGGCTCCGATCGAAAGTGGCACCTTGGTGCATGGCATGCTCGGCGGAGCGGTTCTACGGGGCCCTAGAGATGCGTGGAGCACGACGGTGATCTTGGTTGAGCATGGCAACGCCGGAAGCGACGGCGGCGAGCACCGCGGCGAAGCTGGGTTCGGGCTCCCGTGGAGCAGCCGCTACGGGCACACCGGAATAGAAAGAAGGGTGCGGGAAGGAGCTGTGGCTCACCTTGCGGCACACACGAATGGCCGTTGGGAGATTAGTAGCTGCAGCGGCTCGCCGGCGACGAAGAAGATCGATGACGTCCGAGGAAGAAGATAAGGTCGATCCAGCTCCTCAGTGCTCCCCCGCTCCAACTGAGTTCACCGTTCGATGGAGTAGTCGATGGCGGAGCTCCTTGTCAAGCCGGCAGAGCGAGGTAGCAGCTGTGGCCGCGGAGACGGGCGCGGTGCGGCGGCGATGGCGTTCGGTGGCGATGGAATCTGGAGGGGAACGAGGCGGAGAGTGAGCGGAGAGAGGGGGAGAGTGGCGGGGGAGGCCAGAGGGAGTGGACGGGCCTCGCCCTTATCCCCTCCTCGTCCCTGTTCCGTCGGTGGCGCCGACGTGTCGGCGCCGCGCCGGCGCGCGCGCTCGACCAGGGGGAGGACGACAGCGCGAGGGAGAGAGAGGGTTGGGCCAGATGGGCCGGCTGTCGGGGCACTGTGCACTAAGGCCCAGTGCACAGTGCCTCGTCTTATTTTTCTGTTTTCTGTTTTACATTTTCTTTTATTTCTTTTCTGTTTCGAAATAGCTAGCACACTTAAGCACTTTTGTAAAATGTGAGAGTTGACCCAAATATTAATATGTAATATTAGCCTTTACCAAAAATTGGTTTGAGCCAAATTTGGATTATATTTGAATTTGAAATGAATTTAATATGGTTATTTTGGTACTATTTCATGTGGTTTGAACCTCTTATCCAATCCAAGTATCAATGGCTATATTTTTATCAGTGCATCTGGAATATTTGCTAATTAGTGAACATTTTTCCAAAGGTGTTTGAGCAAAATTTATTTTGCACTTTTGGAATTTGAGTTGATTTTCAGATTGTAGTTGATTTGCTTTGGGTAACCACTATGTTTAGGCACTGCAAATGATATGACTTGGCAATATTAGCAGTTGATCACAGTGGTAGTTACACAGGGGTGTTACATGGTATGCTCCTATAATACCACGGTTGAAACGTTTGTTCCAAAACAAAGAGCATGCCAAGTTGATGCGATGGCACAGAGAAGACCGTAAGAAAGACAGGAAGTTGAGAGTACCCGCTGACGGGTCGCAGTGGAGAAAAATCGAGAGAAAGTGGGGGGACTTTGCAGATAAGGCAAGGAACATATGGTTTGGTCTAAGTGCAGATGGCATTAATCCTTTTGGGGAGCAGAGCAGCAATCATAGCACCTGGCCTGTGACTCTATGTATGTATAACCTTCCTCCTTGGTTGTGCATGAAGCGGAAGTTCATTATGATGCCAGTGCTCATCCAAGGCCCTAAGCAACCCAGCAACGATATTGATGTGTACCTAAGGCCATTAGTTGAAGAACTCTTACAGCTGTGGAATGAAAAAGGTGTACGTGCGTGGGATGAGCACACACATGAGGAATTTGACCTACATGCGTTGCTGTTTGTAACCAACAATGATTGGCCTGCTCTCAGTAACCTTTCAGGACAGACAAACAAGGGATACCGCGCATGCACACACTGTTTAGATGACACCGACAGTATATATTTGGATAAATGTAAGAAGAATGTGTACCTGGGACATCATCGATTTCTTCCGAGCAGACATCTCGTAAGAAAGAAAGGCAAGCATTTCAAAGGTGAGGCAGATCACCGGAAGAAGCCTCGCCACCGTACTGGTGATGATGTACTTGATATGGTCAAGCATTTAAAAGTAATCTTTGGAAAGGGTCCTGGCGGACAATCTGTTCCGAATGACGCTGACGGACGCGCACCCATGTGGAAGAAGAAATCTATATTTTGGGACCTACCCTATTGGAAAGACCTAGAGGTCCGCTCTACAATTGATGTGATGCACATGACGAAGAATCTTTGCGTGAACCTGCTAGGCTTCTTGGGAGTGTATGGGAAGACAAAAGATACATCGGAGGCACAGGAGGACCAGCAACGTATGCACGAAAAAGACGGCATACATCAGGGTCGTGCCAACTACGCTCTTACCAAAGAAGAGAAGGAAATCTTCTTTGAATGCTTGCTCAGTATGAAGGTCCCGTCTGGCTTCTCGTCGAATATAAAGGGAATAATAAATATGGCAGAGAAAAAGTTCTAGAACCTAAAGTCTCATGACTGCCACGTGATTATGACGCAACTGCTTCCGGTTGCATTGAGGGGGCTTCTACCAGAAAACGTTTGATTAGCCATTGTGAAACTATGTGCATTCCTCAATGCAATCTCTCAGAAGGTAATCGATCTACAAATCATACCAAGGTTAGAGAATGATTTGGTGCAATGTCTTGTCAGTTTCGAGTTGGTGTTCCCACCATCCTTCTTCAATATCATGACGCACGTCCTAGTCACCTAGTAGAAGAGATTGCCATTCTGGGTCCTGTATTTCTACACAATATGTTCCCCTTTGAGAGGTTCATGGGATTCTTAAAGAAATATGTTCATAACCGTGCTAGGCCAGAAGGAAGCATCTCCAAGGGCCATGAAAATGAGGAGGTCATTGAGTTTTGTGTTGACTTTATTCTTGACATTAAGCCGATTGGTGTTCCTGAATCGCGACATGAGGGCAGACTGGGTGGAAAAGGCACGCTAGGACCGAAAGCAATAATATGTATGGATGGGCATTCTTGGGCGCAAGCACACTACACAGTTCTACAAAATTCCTCCTTGGTGGCTCCGTATATCGAGGAACACAAGAATATTCTACGCTCCAAACACCCGGAGCAATCTGACGACTGGATTACACGTGAACAAACGGGGACTTTCGCTGGTTGGTTGTAGACACGTCTCATGCATGACGACGCTGTTGAAGATGATCTGTACTTGCTGTCCCAGTTAATTACCATCTTCGAATATTTTGACTTTCAAAGGGTACGAGATAAATAGGAATACATTTTACACGATCGCCCAAGATAAAAAGAGCACCAACCAAAACAGTGGTGTCCGCTTTGATGCAGCAAACACCAATAGGCCAAAGGACACATATTATGGTTACATAGAGGAGATATGGGAACTTGACTATGGACGTGGTTTGAAGGTCCCTTTGTTTTGGTGCAAATGGGTCAATCTGACAGGAGGCGGGGTAAAGGAAGACCCGCAGTACGGAATGACAACAGTGGATCTCAAAAATCTTGCATACGCAGACGAACCATTCGTCCTAGCCAATGATGTGGCGCAGGTTTTCTATGTGAAGGACATGCCTACCAAGCCGAGAAAAAGAAAAGATAAGGAAGCGAATATATCATACGATGAGCCAAAGTGCAACATAGTTCTTTCAGGGAAAAGAAACATCGTGGGAGTGGAGGACAACACAGACATGTCAGAAGATTATGAAAAGTTTCATGAAATTGCTCCCTTCACAGTGAGTATTGGCCCGAGCATCCAGTTAAATGATGAAGATTGTCCATGGTTACGGCGCAAAGGGACACACGCGAAGAAAAAGTTTTATACCCAAAGATCCCACTCTGGGATATGACCAGGCTTCACTGTCATCACTTTCTTCTCTAGTGAGTTTCTGGACTTATATATCTGGAAAGTCCCACTTCGGACAAACCGGAGGGAATCTTTGTAATAGTTAGGGTGTTTATGTGTTTTGTGCGTTCAGTATGCACCATTTTGCATCTCTCGAGCCTTGACTATTGACGTGACAACTCCTCCTGTGTGATTAATTTCTCTCTGGGCTGGGAGCCACCCTTGAGGTGAACCGGCGCTCCCTCAAGTCCGCTGGACTTCTCACGGCGACCCCCACCAGTGCACGTGTCACTCTTTTGCTCTGCTCCATCTCACCTACACTGGTCTATAAGACTAGCCATTTTTTTAAACTTATTTCAACTCCAGACTTTTTGTGCATTCAGTATGCACCATTCAAAGCCACGTCATCAATTTTCAACCCTTTCTGACTTCATTTGCTTTTTTTTCATGCATTTACTGATTTTTTAAGCTAAACGACCCTGAAATTGAAAAGCACTACAAAATGAATTCTGAAAAGGTTGAAAGTTGGCATGGTATAATCATTTCACCCACATAGCATGTGCTAAAAAGTTGAGAGGGTTACGGCAAAAATTTGATGCACTTCGTGTACAAAATGGACAATCTCTTTCGAAGTAGCAGGGTTTCGGACGAAAACTCATCTGTTACAAAGGCATTACATTTTTTAAAACTTATTTCAACTCCAGACTTTTTGTGCGTTTAGTATGCACCATTCAAATCCACGTCATCAATTTTCAACCCTTTTTGACTTCATTTGCTATTTTTCATGCATTTACTGATTTTTTTAGCTAAACGACCCTGAAATTGAAAAGCACTACAAAATGAACTCTGAAAAGGTTGAAAGTTGGCATGGTATAATCATTTCACCCATATAGCATATGCTAAAAAGTTGAGAGGGTTACGGCAAAAACTGGATGCACTTCGTGTACAAAATGGACAAGCTCTTTCGAAGTATCAGGGTTTCGGACGAAAACTCATCTGTTACAAAGGCATTTCATTTTTTAAAACTTATTTCAACTCCAGACTTTTTGTGCGTTCATTATGCACCATTCAAAGTCACATCATCAATTTTCAACCCTTTCTGACTTCATTTGCTATATTTCATGCATTTACTGATTTTTTTTGAGCTAAATGACCCTGAAATTGAAAAGCACTACAAAATGAACTCTGAAAAGGTTGAAAGTTGGCATGGTATCATCATTTCACCCACATAGCATGTGCTAGAAAGTTGAGAGGGTTACGGCAAAAATTGGATGCAATTTGTGTACAAAATGGACAATCTCTTTCGAAGTATCAGGGTTTCGGACGAAAACTCATCTGTTACAAAGGCATTTCATTTTTTAAAACTTATTTCAAGTCTAGACTTTTTGTGCATTCATTATGCATCATTCAAAGCACGCCATCAATTTTCAACCCTTTTTAACTTCATTTGCTATATTTCATGCATTTACTGATTTTTTTGAGCTAAATGACCCTGAAATTGAAAAGCACTACAAAATGAACTCTGAAAAGGTTGAAAGTTGGCATGGTATCATCATTTCACCCACATAGCATGTGCTAAAAAGTTGAGAGGGTTACGGCAAAAACTAGATGCACTTCGTGTACAAAATGGACAATCTCTTTCGAAGTATCAGGGTTTCGGATGAAAACTCATCTGTTACAAAGGAACTTCATTTTTTAAATAACCTAAGAATTATCAAATTGAATATAATAATAAAACACACTAATATTAAACAGCAAAAAAAAGAATCACTGAAAAATCTATTTTTAAAGTAAAGTTATGCACAAACTAATGATTCACACAAATTTCAAATAATTCAAATTTAGACTATTCAAATTTGAAAACTACTAGCACTAACAGAAAGTTTATAATTTTTTGTACCTAAAGCAAAAAGATTCACAAAGAAACTCTAAATAAAGCAAAAAACAACTCAGAAACAAAAGAAAATAAATAAAGCAGAAAAAAAAACAGAAAAATAAAGAGATAAACGCATCATTGGTCATTGAACTCTCGCGAGATGAGCACATTGATCATTCTTCTCTTAAAATGTGATGAACCGGTCACACCACTCAATTTTATGAGCAAACTGGTCACTCTACCGTTTCCAGCCATAACGGGAGCTGAGGTGGCATGCTGACTCAGCGTTGAGTCCACGCCCGTGGCACATGCACATATCAAAGGGCGGGATATTTTGCAAGGAGGACCCTGGAAAGATGTGGAGCATCAGTTTGGATACTAGGAGGATTTTTTGCTCAAGTGGTGCTCGTTCTTGACAGGAATTTACGTGTGCGAAGCTACTCGTTGGGATCCAGGAACCTTGCCAGGAACACCGCCGCCGACCGCAGCCGCACCATGCCCGTCGCCGTTGTCGCGCATGCTGAGCTGCATCATGCCGTGCCCTGCTCCGACGCCACTTGGCGCCGCACGCGACCTGTGCCACTCCTACCATCACCGCCGCGCGCCACCTGTGTCGCTGCTACTGCCGCCGACGAGCGTGGTTGCGAGCCCGTGGCGTCTTTCTCTCGGTGACCATGCCTGGTGCGGCGTGGTGTTCCAGCAGTTAGGGTCGAGGTTCGTTCCTCTGCTAACCCGCTACACTGCGCTACCTCGTGCACTCCGTGGCCACCTGCTACGGCCGAGCGAATCGCCCAGAGAAAAAGGACGGACTATGTCCAGCTGAAACCGCCGTAGATGTGCTGGAGCCTGGACGTAGTAACCTGGAGCCGCTGCCCCCATGTATTTGTCTGAATTTTTGTCGCTGCCGCTGTAACCTGTATGTCTTGCCGTCCGTGAGGACATACTATGTCCAGCCGCAGCGGTGGGACGCCCGGTGTAGCTCTATGCCAGCCCGTCTCGCCTGGAGCACCGCCTCGCATTGCTTGCGCCGGACCCCCGGCTCCCGGCCGACGGCGTCCGACCTCGCCGCCATGGCTCTGTCGATCCCTCTCTATGGTATTCCTCTCGCCAGAAGGTCATCCGCCACGTATCATCTCACTGTAATAACCACAACATCGCCGCCCAGGCACCTGCACTCACGCTCACGGCGTCCACGACGCTCGCGGTCAGCGTCCAGTGTGCGCCGTCGCCGATGTGGTTTGTCGCACGCGTGATCAACAACCACTCCGTGCCTCGTCGTCTTATCCATAGGCTTCGTCGAGATTCCCTGTAAACTGTTGCCAAAGGAATCGAACCCGGAGTTCATGTACACCTGTGCCACACTCTTCTTCTCCCCCTCAGGCGGAAGATTGCCATGCATCGATCTACCCCTGGAGAACCCAACTTCTTATTCTTGGCTTGGTAGCCCGCATGGGGATCGTCTGTAGCTTATGGCGACATCCCATCCATGTCATGCATCCTCGAGAAGGCCTCATCACACAAGCATGTTCCGGCAGCCGTGGCCTCGCCTCCGAACTCCGTTGTCATCACCGTCCGCTCGCGCATGATCTAGGTGAGCCTTCGGTATCGGTCTGCCTGTGGTCAGCCTGCACGCTCCCACCACCCCAGGCCAGTGCAGCCTCACTCCCGCATAGCTCCCGCGCCAACTCTCACCACCCGTAGCTCATTTATGCTTCGACGTGCGTTGCCGCCATGCAGCGCTCGTAACAGACGTTTAAGCGGCTGGTTGTACGGTCCCTAAGTGGCTTACAGGTGAGCCCAATTAGTGTTAAACCGGTGCAACCATGACCTGTTATGAGTTAATATTTCCAGGGTGTTTCTTGAAAAAATCCCCGCCCTCTGATATGCGCACATGCTGCAGCCGTGGGCCCAACGCTGAGTCAGCATGCCACTTGGGCAACCGTTACGACTCGAAACGGCAGAGTGATCAGTTTGCTCAAAAAATTGAGCGTTGTGACCGGTTCATCACATTTTGAGAGAAGAGTGACCAATGTGCTCGTCTCGTGAGAGTTCAGTGATCAATGGTGCGTTTATCTCAAAAATAAATAAGTTAAAAAAAGCCCGCCTACTGGGCCGCCACTGCCTGCATATGACTAGAAACCCAACATCTAGTTGGGCCAGGATGCAGGCCCGCAAGGCCCAGCAGGCCCAACAAGGCAGCACAGGTTCAATACGCCCACAAAGGTCTGCTTAGAGAGGAGCTTGAAAGAGCTACCATACCGGGGCTTATAAACCAGTGCGGATGCCCTTCGCTGGGCGAGGTGGGACTAAACATCCACCGCAGTGCGCCGTGCCAGGAACAGGTCTTTAGTCACGGTTGGTGGCTCCAACCGGGACTAAAGGCCTGCGCTTCCCGCCGATTCGGCTGGTGAAATTCACCTTTAGTCCCGGTTGGTGGCTCCAACCGGGACTAAAGGCCTGCACATATATATACAACACTTGAAATTTTTTCAGTTTCTCTGCTTCTTCGACCACTACAGAGGAGATCGCCGCGCCGCCAGGCTACCGCCGTACGCGCCTGCCCCGACGCCGTCTCGCCTCCCCCGACGCCGGAGCCCGTCACCGCCACCGACGCCGGCCGCCCGCGCCTCCTCGCGCCGATCCCCGACGCCGGACGTGCCCTCCTCCCCAAGCCCCGACGCCGCCCGCGCCCGCTCCTCCCCGAGCTCCTCGCCACGCCGCCTGCCCCGATGCCGTCGCCGCCCCCGACTGGCCTTGCCGTCGCCGTCACCCCGCTGTGAGCTCTCCCTCCTCTCCCTCGCCCCCTGCCGCCATGGCCGCCCCTCCCCGAACCCACACACACACACATGCATGAACACACACACACACATTTTCTTAAGTTAGATGATTTATATGTATTTTTGTATGTTTTAGTATATATGTATAGCAATTTTGACATTTTTCAGAAGATTTTTGACATTTTTTTTCACTAGATGATTAGATGTATAGAAAAAAGTTGAGTAATTTTGACATTTGAGGAATTGATTAGTATATAATGTATGTATAGAAATTTTGACATTTGAGGAATTTTGACATTTTGATCCAATATGTATAGAAATTAGTATATATATATGTATGAATACAATGTATAGAAAAAATTTGAGGAATTTTGACATTTGATCCAATGTATAGCAATTAGTATATGTATGTATACAATGTATAGAAAATATTTGAGGAATTTTGAGCAAGCATAGAAAAAATTTGCATAGAAAAAAGTTGCATATTTTAATGTTGTATTTGTAAAAGTTTGGTATGTATTTGCAAAATCAAGTGAAAAAGAATTACAAAAATCACAATCAAGCATTTAAAAAATATTAAATTTGCATAGAATTTGTTCTCGACATCAACGATGCCCGGCCCGCATCCTCGTCGTCGACTCGTTCGCGACGACGTCCTGCTTCAGAGGCGCCATGTCCGGGACTGGGCTCCGCCGGGCTGGCACTGGGAGGTGCTACCTTTAGGGGCGCGCTTCTTGGTGAGGAATCCGAGTCCTGTCGTCGACCCAGAACTTCTTTGGTGGCGGGTGCGTGGGCCACATTCGGTGCGGAGGCTGGCGTCCCCCGCCGAGGTGGTACGTCACCGTGTCAGGGAGGAGGACGAGCACGTCCGTCGCTACATGGTTGCGTTGGACGTCAGGTTCTCCAATACCTGGCAGGTTCTTCAGGGATCTCACCCGAGCTATGATCCCGTGATCGTTCCTTCTCTTTGGGTATCCACCGCGAGTGATGATAGCTAGTGATGTTATATATATGATCATATTCGAGATGTATTAGTGATAATACTCGAGATGTATTCGAGATTATATTCGATAATATTCGAGACCATGTATTCGAGATTATATTATTCGATAATATTCGAGACGATGTATTCGAGATTATATTCGATGATGCATATTATCTGGATTATTCGAGATGTATATATATTATCTACTATGATTCAGTTTTTCCTTATTGATTGCATGCATGCATTCTAATTTGAATACTAAATTGTTTTATCTTTCTTCTGGATTAGTTAAATAAAAGCTATGGACAATACCGGTAGAGAAGGAGAAGAGACTATGTTCGACATCATACGCTCCCCGAGCCCAGATGACAATGAAGAAGATGACGGCTCACAATATCTGAACAATACCGGTGAGGGTATGATATTTGATGAAGATGAACGAATAGAAGAAGTCCAGAACAATGACGACGAAGGAAATGTTGTTCTTCAAATAACAAAGACCGGCGAGGTATATTTATATAAGGCATCTGGTGATCATCACATGTTTTAATTGATTTGTATATATATTAACAAATCGATCTTTATTCTTTTAGCCCTTCAGATCAAGCAAATCTTCTACAAGCAGCAGGACAGTTCGAGGGCCAGCCAAAAAGTTGAAGGCTGGCGTAAAGAACAACATCGATGCCATCAAACCTAATGGCGAACCGCTTGAACCTAAGAAGAATGCGAACAAGTTCATTCGTCAATGCAGAGTTATTGTCAGGGACCAAATCCCGATCTCCGTTTAAGAATGGAAAAAGCCAGCAAAGGGAGATCCAGATGTTACTTTTGTCGACCAAAGAGCAAAAGATCTGCTTTGGGAATCGCTCATGTCACATTTCACCCTACCAGATCATTTGACAGATGCAGATCTGGAGAAAGTCAAGAACAGTGCTCTTAAGAAGATGGCGATAGCATTCAACAACCACAAGAAAAATATATGGGCCGCGTACGTCAAAGCAGGAAAGCAGACTCCAGAATTCAAGGGAACACTGGAGAAGGCAAGAGATCACTGGAACGCTTTCGTGAAGTTCAAGGAATCGGAAGTAGCTTAGGAACGGTCGAGAATAAACAAGATTAATGCTGCGAAAAAGCAGTGGCACCATAATCTGGGGCCAGGTGGCTATGAGGTGGCCCGGCCTAAGTGGGATATCGCTGAGTAAGAGATGGTTGCTGCAGAGGTCACTCCAGTTACATTGAGCTGGCCCCCCAGGTGTAGGACTTGGTTTTATGTGCATGGGGGGAAGTTGGACCCAAAGACAGGGCTGGTTTTGGAGCGGGCATGTCTTAAAGGAGCCACCGACAGTTTACTTGTTGCAATAGAAGAGGCTCGAACGGGGGTGTTCACGCCCAACAGAGAGAACGACGAGCTTACGCGCGCCCTGAAGAATCCTGAACACCCGGGAAGAACACGAGGCAAAGGCGTTGTTCCGTGGTTTGAGGGGTTTGCGGATTGGAACGACACTTACAGAAGCCGTGCGAGAAAGAGGCAGCAAGAGGAGGAGAAGAGGAAGCTGGAGGAGGAGCAGAGGAAGCAGGAAGCAGACCGCCTTCGCATCGTAGAATCAAAGCACGCGGAGTTGGAACGCGCTTTCATCCGGCAGCAGGAGCAGATCAACTCACTTAGCCAGGAAAGGGCGTCTCAGCGGCAGCAGCAAGCAGATCCAGCATTGGATAGCACCATCCCATCCATGCCGAGAAGCAGCATGGGTTCCGCCCCGGGCAATGATGCACTGCTGGATAGATACCACGTGGATGATATCAAAGATAGGACTGCTTGTGAGCTACACATGAAAGTGAAGAACATATCCATGAAGGTGGCGGACGGCTATGCTTTAACAAATCCCCCTGAAGCAACCTTCCATTGCAATCCGATTTCAGCTGGCTATACTCGTGTCGGGGTTGATGAAGTGATGTCAGGATATTACGAGCTAGAGCTTGACATTCCTGGAGGTGAAGAGGAGCGCACACTCGGAGAGGCCATATATCGTATCATTCTATGGGAAAAGGATTGCATCGTCTTTCCAAGGCCACCGACTCCTGCTGCAACAAGTCTGTCACCACGTCAGCCGACTCCTCCTTCTCCAAGCCCGGCGCCGCGTCAGTCGACTCCTGCTCCTCCAAGTCCGGTGCCTCGTCAGTCGACTCATCCTCCAAGTCCGGCACCGCGTCAGCCGACTCCTCCTCCTCCAAGTCCGGCACCGCGTCAGCCGACTCCTCCTCCAAGTCAGGCACCGCGTCAGTCGTCTCCGCCGCCTCAGCAGCAACGGAAGAGAGGCGCCACAACTACGGCGGCTAGCGGTACAAAAGGAGGCAAGAAATACAAATATGGTCCAAGCCTCAAGCCTCTTCCGAAGTTGCCTTACCACCTGACTGAGGAGGAAAACAGCGCCGAAGTGGCTGCCCAAGTGAAGGCCCATTTTGGACCGAAACTGCCTCCGCCGCCAAAGGAGAAAGTACTTGAGCATGTCATACAATACTTTATTGATAATGCTCAACCAGCTGTCAAGCATAGGGACTCAGACTATGTGCGCTCTATCAAAAAGTCATTTCTTGCACAAAAAGAGAAGGAGTCGAGCTCGAGCTCGAGCCAAGCAGTTGGCAAAAAAAGCGGAAAAACTGTTCCCTAGCTGGGAGAACAGGCAGTGCAATCGATCCCCCCGCTCATTGTACAACCACATGGGAGTACCGCTGATCAGCTGGTAATAACCGATGATCATAGAAGGCAGGCTGAAGAGGCCGATGTCACTGTTGAACAACTCCTAGGCATCGAGGAATTCCAAACGTTTACAGAGGAGGAATTAAAATGGAAATTTGTCCGCGGACAACCTCTGGTCAAGCCTGAGGAGATCCCGCTTCTATCAACGAGAATGTATCAATTGCATGAATGATACCTGAGAGAAGTCAAGACCAATCGAGAGTCCCTCATGGTGAAAGTCAAGGCAGAGCATTACTTTCATGCAAAAGATTTGTGGGTTGAGTTTGAAGAAATGTTTCAGTTATTCAATCAAGACGCACTCGACAAATCTATCGTCAGTTGCTATTGTCTGTAAGTGATTTCTTTCTGTAATTTAAGTTTCTAGCTAGCTGTAGTGCTCGTTCATTACCTGTAATTATCCTCACTATATTCTTTTCTGTGGTATCATGCAGAATGAAGGTGTATGAAATGAAAAGAGCTGGACGCTATGGCATTTGGTTCATTGACCCAAATACCATTAATCAAGAGACATGGTCACGTGAATGGGGTCGAAAAGACACAGAGAGAAGCTTGCTAGAGTTCTTGAAGCGACTAAATACCCAACCAGAAATACTACTTCCTTACAACTTCGGATGAGTGACACTGTCTTGTACTACAAATTCTGTTTTTGCTTACTAGATTTTAATAAGTGTAGTTGATGAGTTATACACATGCTCGCTTAATTATACAAACGTGTGCGCATGCAGTTTTCACTGGATCTTGTTAATCATTGAAGTTGACCAGGGACAAGTTCAAATACTGGACTCACTATATAAAGATACTAATGAATACTCAATCATGAAGGGAATGGTCGACAGGTAATTTCAATCATTATCGCACTATGTCGGCCTTTTTAGTTCATTTCTTGATATCAACTAATTAATAACTCTTTTATTTATTTTCTTTGCCTGCGGGCAGAGCTTGGGAAAAGTTCATCAAACAGGTTGAAGGCGAATGAAAACAAAAGCTGAAATGGGTGCGACCCAAGGTAATTAATTAAGTAGTACCATCTAGCAACGTCCGTGCATCTCTTTAATTCTAGTTTCAATACCATTATCATGCTTGATTAATTATTATCTGATTAAATTCTATTCTCGTAAAGATCTTGAGGCAGGCGCCGGGAAATAATTTATGTGCATACTACGTTTGCGAGAACATTCGCATGATGACGTCCGAAAGAAGCAAAGATACAAGACATCTTTGGGTACGTTTGCCAGAACACTATTCATAATTTTTACATCATTATCTAATATATATACACACAACTAATACATTCATATTGATCTTCTTCTTTAAAAATGATGGAGATGCGGGATAAGCTCCTACCAAAGGACCGCGTACGAGCAATTCAAGAGGAAATAGTGGGATTTTTGCTCGACCAGGTCATAGATCCCAAAGAAGAATACCATTATAAGCTGTAATGCCTCCATGTAATGATCTGCAAATTATAAGAGAAATTGTATATATATATCTGTGTATGTCAATGGTCATACGAGAAATTCGATGATATATATATGATCGGTTCTACGAGAAATTCTATTTATATATATGCATAACGTGTACAGTATGTAGCAGCGTAAAATATGTTTGAAATGAAAAAAAGTTAAATGAAAAACACAAAATTAAAAGAAAAATAAAAAATAAACCCATAAATCCCTAAACCTTTTAGTCCCGGTTGGTGCCCCCGGCGCGAGCTCGTGCCACGTGGTGGGCCTTTGGTCCCGGTTCGTGACGAACCGGCACTTAAGGGGTAGGGGACCTTTAGTTCTCATCCTTTGGTGCCGGTTCCTTATGAACTGGGACTAAAGCCCGATTGTGCACTAGTGATGGAGAGCATCTCCACAGGACACTGTCAAGATTAATGTGGATGATGCATTTTATGTTCAGTCTGGACAGGGGGGCTGGGGTGTGGTCTGCCGGGATTCTGAGTCAGAGATCCAATTCATAGCGGCGAGTTCAGTGAATGACTTGGCTGATGCTCTTCATGCAGAGAGTTTGGCCCTATTTAATGCAATTATTGTTGCTGATCAGCTTGGGGTAGGTCGGGTGTTGTTTGAAACTGATAGTCTCACTCTTCAAAAAGCTGTGACATCGAGGTCTTACAACTTCGCACCTCTGGGTCACCTCTTCTGCGACATCAAGTTTAAAACTGAATACCCAATTTATTCAGGCCGAGGTTGTCCATGCTGGACGTAATTGTAACAAGCCAGCGCATATGCTGGCCGACATGGGTGCAGCATTAGCTGTTGGTGAAGCGTGTTTGTGGATTGATAATTTCTCTGTTCATGTAACCCGTGTTGTTTTATGAAGGTAGCGATTAATCGGTTGAATGGTGTAGCTGACCATGTCGTAAAACCCACTCAAATATCATTTATGCAAGACCGCAACATATTAGATGGAGTGGTCGTCCTGCACGAAACTGTACATGAACTGCACCGGAAAAAGTTGAACGGTGTCATTCTTAAAATTGATTTTGAGAAAGCCTACGATAAAGTTAAGTGGCCCTTCCTATTGCAAACCTTGCGCATGAAGGGGTTTTCACAAAAATGGTGTCGCTGGGTAGAGAGCTTTGTCTCTGGAGGTAGTGTGGCCATAAAAGTTAACGATGACGTTGGCAACTATTTTCAGACAAGGAAGGGGCTTCGTCAAGGCGACCCCGCATCTCCTATTCTGTTTAACATTGTGGCCGACATGCTAGCTACCCTTGTTGAGCGGGCTAAGCTGGATGGTCAAATTAGTGGGGTCATTCCACACTTGGTAGAAGATGGTCTATCCATTCTACAATATGCGGATGACACGATACTATTCATGGTTCATGATCTAGATAAGGCAAGAAATCTCAAGCTGCTCTTATGTGCTTTTGAGAAACTTTCTGGTCTCAAAATTAATTTTCATAAGAGCGAACTTTTTTGCTTTGGCGATGCTGCAGAATCAGCACCTGAGTATGCTGAGATTTTTGGATGCCAGCTCGGGCAGTTTCCGATTCAGTATCTGGGTATTCCCATACACTATCGGCGTTTAACTATCGCTGAGTGGAAGCATGTGGAAGAGAGACTTGAGAAACGATTAGCCAGTTGGAAGGCCAAACTCTTGTCTTATGGGGGGCGATTGATCTTGATCAATTCTGTCCTAAGCAACATGGTTTTATATATGTTGTCATTCTTCCACCTGCCGAAAGGGGTTCTACAGCGTCTAGACTACTTTAGATCCAAATTTTTTTGGTAGTGTCATAACGAAACCAAGAAATATCGACTGGCTAGGTGGAGCGTATTATGCAGACCTAAAAGTCAAGGGGGCCTGGGAATCCAAGACCTTGAGATTAAAAACATCACTCTTCTCAGCAAGTGGGTTTATAAACTACTCACTGAGAATGGAGTATGGCAGGAAATCATTCGCAACAAGTATGTGGGATCCAATGCCATTTCTCAAATTCATTGGAAACCTGGGGATTCACATTTTTGGAGTGATGTCATGAAGGCCAAGGAATTCTTCTTCCAATTTGGGACCTTCTCGGTTAGGGACGGTTCTCAGGTTCGTTTCTGGGAAGATACCTGGCTAGGGAACAACTCACTAATGGTGCAATATCCGAGCTTGTACCGGATTGTCAGACATAAATTTGTCATGATCAAACAAGTCTTAGGACAAGAAAACCCCGATATTTCTTTCCGTAGGGATCTTTTGGGCACTCATCTGGCAGCATGGAATGAATTACTCACTCGCCTGGAGGACATTCAACTGTCAGATGAGCCAGACACTTTTCGATGGAACTTGCATCAGAATGGCAAATTTTCGGTCAAATCCATGTATGATGCAATGGTTCATTGTGATGTTCCTGTAGATAACAGGAAATTGTGGAAGCTAAAAATTCCTCTAAGAGTGAAGATTTTCCTCTGGTTTCTAAACAAAGGAGTCATCCTAACTAGAGATAATCTGGCACGACGAAACTGGCATGGTTCCAAGACATGTGTCTTTTGCCAACATGACGAGTCTATCAAACACTTATTTTTTGAGTGCAAGTTCGCTCGGGCAGTTTGGGCCATGGTCCAAGTAGCTTCGAATTTATACCCACTACGTAGTGCACGGAATATGTTCGGCAACTGGTTGCGGGGTATTGATAAACAATTTTCTGCACATATTCTTGTGGGAGCGGCGGTCTTATGCTGGGCAATGTGGCTTAACAGGAATGATGTGGTTTTTAACAATAAATGTGTCTCATCTCCTATGCAGATTATTCATGTTTGTACACGATGGCTCCGTACTTGGTCTATCCTGCAGAAGCCGGAGGACAGGGACCTTTTTATGATGGCGTCTACACGGCTGGAGCGTACGGCCAGGGAGGTTTTCTACCCTCATGGATGGCGGTGTGATTTACGGATAGGATCTACCGCTCCTTAGGCTGGACACGATTTATTGCTTGGCTTTGTATCGAATTATTTTATTTTTAGGGTGCTCTGGACTTTTTGGCTGTGTGCATCTAGCTATGCAGAGGCTGGGCTTTCTTTCGATACGATTGTATCACCTCGATATATCTATTCAATGAAAAGTCCTTTATCGAAAAAATTATGCCATGTAATAGATGGAATACAAGTGTTCCATTTTAAAAAAAGCGGGTCCTGCCTCCGTGTATTGCACGTCCATCACATAAGAACATCTACAAACGGATTTGGTAAATTTGGCCTTCTATACACCCGCGGGCACGTCTGCGGACAATGTCGGGCAGCCCCTCATATGGGCTGTTGCACATCCACACGCCTCAAATGCGGAATCTCAAATCCAGGCAATCCATGCATGTCGATCATACGTTACAAATCGTCCCAATTCAACATTACAAAACAAATAGGACAAAGCAAAATAAATCATAGTTCATCAATCCGGACATGCCAAAATGAAACCAATGTTTGAGTGGGACGAACCATTAGCTTGCTGGCCAGATCACTCGCTGGACGCCATCCATGCCGCCTACTCCGAGGCCATCCTTACGTCATGCTCCGCCTACATCCGGGTTGCATGCTCCGCCTGCATCCTTGCGCATGCTTCGCTGCTGCCATAGCCGCCCTCGTCGCTCCATACTCCATACGGTCGTTGATCTCCTTCTTCTTCTCCGCAAGCCATTTCTTTGCATGCTCATCCAAGAGGCTTTCGTCCGCCAACATGTTATTCACATCCTTCGCGTCCCGTGCGAGTTGTAACCTCTCCTTCTGAAGCTCAATCTCTCCAAATGTCTTGGCCTTCTTGAGCTCCCATTTGATCACCGTCTCTTACTTCTCCAACTCGATCTTCTCCCTTGAACATTGAACATGGCATATGCAAAGTTGATCGGACAAGAGCAACAAGAACATACTGAGTCTTGTTGTGTCATTCCGTCGAACATATCATGAGTTGCCTGGGCACCGCCAGTGCCCGTGCTTATTCGCGCCCGAACCAGCTACAGCAAGTGATAGACGTCCACCGTCAGCATCTGCGTGGGCGGAAAGCTCTCCGGAATGCCCCAACCGGCCGTCGGATCCTTCTCTGTCCCAACCTGGTCCGACGGCGCGATCCTTGTCGATCGGCGGTTGGATGGATGGGGTGCGGGGTCCTGGGGAGCGCGCGCGGGGGGGGGGGGGGGGGGGGGAGGGACAGTGGTTCATCAATGCGCACGACTCCCTGTGACGCCAACGCTTCCCTCTCTCGCTGCCTCCGTCGCCGGTCCCTCCGGGCGATGTTTTCCGGTTTGTAGGACGAAGCCGAGGACGGGCCACCGATGAACGACGCGAACGCAACCTCTGTCGCGGCGGTGGGGATGGGCTGCACGACATCTAGGGCGACGGATCAGGACCGGCGGCGTGTATGGGGAGCAAGGGTGGCAAACGGTGAGGGCTTGGAAGAGGGAAAGGTTAGAGGAAGGCAGGAAGAGGGGGGGAAGGGTTGGTGGATTTGGTGCAATTTGTAGCGGGGTAGGCCTGCTGGATCCGACGTGGCGGTCAGCTCAGGTGTTTGACGCCCGTTTGAGGTGCTCGTCTGGTTTGGTTTTTTTGACCGGTCACCGACCGGCCCGTCCGCCCAGATGTTTGAGGCGGGTTTGGGATGCCCGGTTGTAGATGCTCTAACAACCTAGCTAGCAAACACAATATTTTGTAAGTGTCTGTCTACCAGTTTAAGTTCTTTCATCTATGTATGGCTTGTGTACATCATTTAATGCAGAGGTCGGGGTAATCCTCTTTTTCGAGAAAAATCTACTACTGCTTGTTGGTCTTCAGATAATTACTACTAGCGAATCTATTAGTTCTAGAACTGCAATATCTGGCATTCGCTGGGAGGGGTTGGCATTTGTGAACGTTTTAGATGGTAAGTTTAGTTGTATGGGGTTGACAATTTCTTCATAAGCACATGACAATTTCTAGAACTAGTAAGCATGCACGTGCAACGCACGTCTTCATCAATACACATGCAATTCGTGTGAGTATAAATGGAATGCAAATGATCCCTTCATCTCTAAAGAAAGTTGTTGGGGAGGGGGGGGGGGGGGGGGCTCATGCTCATACAACAAATATAGGAAGGATCGAAACATAAAACCAACTCACACAGAAAATAAGCTTAACGCTTACTTTCTCTGCCAAGAACTTAGCAGCTGGCTGCACCATATCTTCTTGTTTGCTAGGCCAGGGTGTTGTATAAATGGACATTGTAGGAGTAGCTGTCTCCCTGATGAACTGAACCTTGGCACTATTGACTGTTGTCGCCGAATTGCTTGATAAAAAAACAATTGTTCAATTGTTCTTCTTAGATTGCACCATTAAATTAGTAGTGCTATTTCACAATTAATTTTCATCCAGTTTCTTGATATTTAATTTTGTAGAAGATATTGTTATTCAATTTAGGAAAATATATGTATTATACCATATCAAAATATAACTATATCTACTTAGAAAAAATAGGATATCACCCTACCATGGTAAACAACAGACTCCACAGCTAGTAAGTCCTAGGTTGTCATAGGCGAAATATTTCCTTCTTCAAAATTCTCGCAAGGCACCATAAGTGAAATCATGCTGGAAAAACATGGCTTGAGAGCTCAACTAATTGCGCCTTTGATATAGTGCAAAACATAGAGATACAAAGGGAAATTTGAGAAACATTATGTCCTTTCTTTGCACACAACTCCATAGTTATTTTTTAGATCATAACTCCATAGTTTTTTTAGATCATATCTCCATAGTTCCCATAACAACATAAACACAATTCCCATAGTAGGCAAGTTGTGTATTAAGATACTAAGACTACCACTCAGTTTACCACCCAGTCTTTTGACAAATTTCAACCAGGGGTTCGCTCCGACAGGCCCATCAGTTTGTCATATGTATGTTGGCCTCGACTTGCTTCGTAGTTAACAGGGCCCAGACTTCGGTTTCTTGATCGTCCATCCCGATGGGTGCCTGTCCGTACGTATTCTACTTCTTGGGACATGAATCCTTCTATTTCTTGGGACAAGGAAGTATAAGATCAATGCAAATAAATAATGCATACCTCCAAGCACACGCACCATGAAGAGGAATTGCCCCTTCTTCATCTTTTGACTGTAAGATTGCTCCACCTTGCTGCAGAAGCTGAGCACAGAGTAAAAACGCCCAGAAAGACAGAGAAAAATATTCAAGATAGCAATGCAAACCTGCACACAAGGTACATGCCATATAAGCATGCCAGGTGAAGCACAGTACCTCATCAGAAGGCATGCAATTCAGCTGCTGTAGCATGATACCTGCCAGCGCCTAATACTCTCGTTAGATTTTTGTCGGGCCTAGGGATCATAACTGTTGCAATTTCATTATATATGCCTTTAACATTACAGAAAAGCAAAACAAAACAAACTCTGCAGGAGCACAAGCTACATGCCAATATGATTTTTGCCTTAACTTGATAGGAATGGCAGAATCGAATAGTTCTCCAGTCAGTTTTTATTTTCTTTGAATAAGTACTTATAAATTCTAACACTTTTTTGCTAGTAACAGAACATCATGTCTTACAAAGAAGCTTTGTTTTCTATGCCACCCACCATGGAACATATATCAACCAGTTAATAATTAATGCACCTTTGCTTCTAAGTAAGACATAGGAATAGTGTTTGTTTTTGGTGCAAGGGCAAACGGCTAAGAACCACATATCAAAATCAAGCAAGCCTTAAAAAAATGTCAGCACAATGCCTTCTGCTTTAGCATAACCTGATGAATACGAAATAAACAACCTTCTCAAAATGTGAAAAGCAGCAAATTGGAGCATTTCAGAAGCATATTTCTGTTTGACTCAAATGACATGTGAGCAATGCCTAAATTCATAGAAGATAACTGCCAAGTTTGGACACCAATTTAATTGATACTCGAACCTTGCAATCAGGTACATACCATCAGAACCTCATCATTCGTATACCACAAACACCTCACAGTTCACATGCATCAGAGCTAAAGCCAGTTTATTCAACAACAGTGAAGGCACTAATCGGCGACTAATCCGCTCACCTTCCTGCAGGAAGTTGAAAAGCATGTAGTTAAAACGTGTTGTTTGTTCTGCAATCAAATTTAGATGGAGTACTCTTCACTTGCATAGATACAATAACTCTGATCTCTAAAACCTCACCGTAATAGGAGGGATCTGGATAAAATGGAGGCAAAACTTGAATTCAACCTAGGCGACATGGGCGCTCTCCTGACTTCTACGTGGTGTCGAGCTATGCCGTGTACGCTGTTACATGCACAGTGTAGTTAAGTTTCAGTTCTTCTGTATCGGTCTGACAACATTAAGATAAGCCAGATCATCATAACACATTGTCAGAGAGACAGAGACCATGTTCTCATGATGAATTCAGAAATGCCGATGTGAATAATTATTAGCAGTTTCATAGGTTTTCCTTATTCGACAACATAATGTGTGAAGTAGATCAGATATAGGAAACTTAACAAGAAAAAATGCTTGTATCAGAAGAGTTTATGTTATTTCTCCCTGATAAATGTGGGTTTAGTGAACCAATATATCTGGTTTGTGTTGCTCAATCTAATTCTGCACACGCTTACATAAATCGGGTGAGCCAAAAACAATGGTGAATTGGTGAGCAACATTCTTAAACAATACAAGCCTCAACCTTGATGAGACATCGGAACAGTGATTTTCAAAATAACTCTACATAATGTACAATGACACTGAAGAATTGCAGTTTCCATCTCTCTCTCACACAGCATGCACATTCATTCAGCATGACATGGGTACAATATGGAATTATGGATAACTCGAAAAACAAACTGAGAATTTCAAAATGATGTGAAGAAAGAAATTGATCAGAATTGCATAAGGAGGTGACCTCAAAGTTATTTTTACACTAACCACTCACCCTCTTAACATCAGGTAAGGTAATCAACTAACAGACTTGCCAGATTAACACTTCTGTATCTTTTATAAATGAAAACAGTAGTACATCTGACTTGCCGGCTAGCTGGACAGACAAAACATCAACAGTTAGTTTTTTGTTCTTTTGTATTAGTCTGACAACATTAAGAAACATAAAGTGCAAAAGAAATAAATTCAGTTATTCTGTTGTGTGAGAATAAGGAAAGAACAGAGAAACAATAAAGCTATTCTTGCCTTGCTGATCTGAAACCCCATTTCTTCAGTGTTTGACATGGAGGCAACAAAACTGTGATTAAATGTTTTCTCATCCAATCTACGTCGCCCATCCAAAAAATTTGGATTGAACAAAAGATTTGTACAACTATCACTGTGATTAGAAGGCAATTATTATAGATCTTTTTTTGTGCAGGCAAATGTTCGAGAGCTCAGAAAACAGAACAATATTATTCCTCAAAAGCTTAGAAAAATGCTACATTAGGACTGAAGCATTAAAATAAAAGAGGCTCACCTGGCATAAAATTCACAAACCTCTGCTATCAAGGCTGCATATTCTACCAACTTCCTGTGTAGAAGAAATAAAAAAGTTTGATATGAGGGAAACTTTCTATGAAAATGTTCACAGGATATGTTTACGGAAATCACGTGGCCAAAATAAATCTCAGCTTTCTTACATGACCAAGAATAGTCATAAATCAATGCTTCAGTAGTAATTCACTGAAAAATAACATATCCAGAAACAACATGAAGGCGAGGAGTTTATCCTCGACTACATCATATAGATTACCTTGATTAACCTCACATGCAGCCTTCTTGGATCTCTTATCAAACACCCTTGTCAACATGACACATAAAAGATCTTCATAAACAACATGAGAGAGAGAGAGAGGTGGTTAAGTTAGCAAATGGTAATAAGAAGGGTAAATGAAGAATCGACATCCAGAATCAATGTAGACGATCTGCAGTGGCACCAAGAATCGGTGTCCAGAATCAATATAGAAGATCTGCAGCAGCACCAATCGTTTAGACAAGTCTGTATCCAATTAGGAGCCATATTTAACATTACAATCAACAAAAACAAAAAAGGAACTCAGGAATCCGCAAGTCCGAACAGGTAGGATAACCAAAAGATTCGGTTGCAGGTCTTGATAACTATGAGAAAGTCTAGGATTCAGCAATCGGTTGTCTGAATTTTGTTTTGCGACCGAGTGCCTGAAGGTTTGAAGCCCTCAATCAAAGATAAGCACTAAAACAGACTGATCTAAGCAATAGAAAAAACAAACAATTAAGTTTTGTCCGGCGAAGAGCTGCAGCACGACAATAGAGCGGATGCCAAAATCCAAACCTCAACTTTGTATCACCGAGAAGAGTACGGAGATCTTCTTGTCCAGGAAGCTCTTCCTCGTGCACCATCACTTCCTCACTGGATAGAACAAATCCAGCAAGTTAGTGATCCTAAAAGATTAACACCACAATCTCTGAAGCAATAACACAAGCACCTGGTGCAGCGGAGAGTGGTGTGCGTGTGGGTCGCCTGCTCGTGGAGGTGTCGAAAAGGCCAACGGGGAGCGCGCCGGTGCTGCATGGGGGCAGCGGGGAGGTCCGGCGAGGGGGGTAGGGAGGGAGGCGATGAGGCCCGGCGATGTCGGCATATGTGAGGCTGTTGGCGATGTTGGTTTGGAAGGGGCGCGACGTGCGGGCAGCAATGGGGTGCCGGACGGCTGTTGGAGGTGGATGGCGAGGCTCCGGCCGACGGCTGTCCTTCGGGGACCCTTCGGTCGGCCAGCGACGGATCTGGTGACCTGGTTTCATGCATCCACGGACGCCACCAAGCAGAGGAGGACGGCATCGATGGGCCACTCCCTGGACCTCTCGGCGCCCGTCGACGTCAGGAGTAGGAGCGGCGATCGGAGCAGCCGTCGGCCGATGCGCCGCGAAGCGCAAAGGGGCATGGGTCCCCGAGCGGACGGCCTCTGCCCTCTGCCCTCTCATCACACGGGATGTTAGCGCTAATTACGCGGCGTGGATCCCTTGTTGCTACTCTTGCGGAGCGTGGGAGTGGCAGAGTTTTCGTCCGCCCAGATAAAATGCTAAACGCACTTTTGGATATGGGTTAGTGTAATCTCGACGGTTAGATGAAATTAGATGATCTGATCGGGAGGCTGTAATTCTTCCATGTTGTTATGCGTAGGCTAGGCTGGGTGCACTTAGCGATGAATATGTTTGTTTGTTTAATAGTAATAGAGAAGAAGAGAATTTTTACGGCAAAAAACAATATGATTTGCCATCTCCTACCAGGTTAAGTTGCCATAAAAAAAGATCACTTGCCATCCCCCTCCCAGCTGACATTTGCCAGTTATCATTACCATTACCGTAGTTTTAGTTGCTTGCTTACTTGCTTTTCAGTGCTTCTAAACTTCTTATTTTTAGAAATGTTAGGCCCCGCTTGGAGGTTGCTTGGAATGGGTATAAAATTAGTGTGTCCATTGATCCTCTGACTTACGTCAGGTGACTTAGCAGTGGCTGTGGCTAGCATGTGGGTTCACATGTTGGTTGGCCCACATATCAGTGTTGCTAAGTCGCCTGACTTAAGTTAGATGATCCCAGATTCCGATTCCAAGCAGCCTGTTACTAGTAAGGTTTGCACCCGGTTGAGGACATAGTTCCGTGCTTTTTGATTTTATTGTTTGCTTCTCTCTCCTTGAGTTCGTCCGGAGGACAATGAGACAATCACATTTTCTTGCGAGTTTGGTACTCCCTTGAACCAAAACGACGACACTTTTTTCAGATCAGAGGGAGTACTTTCTTTCTCGTTGAAATAAGTTACAGCGACACATGTATGCTATCAAACCATCAGCAAGGCGCCAAGAAAAGCCATAAGGCTATATAAACATATACTCTTGAAATACACCTTATATTTTATAAGAGAATATAACACGGAGCAAGAGTCCACGAACCAACAGTACGAAGCACATGGGCGTAGCGCGTCACGAAGGTGGTGCAGGAAAAAAAAACCCCTTCCCCTCCCGCGTAGCCCTGCTTGAGCCGCCGCCGCCAGATACCCCCTCCTTCCCGCTCCTCCTCCCTCGCCGCCGCCACAGAGCGCGTCCGGGCAAAGCCCGGCCGGCGTCGGCGGGGCTCTCTCGGCCCCTCGCGCGGTGGCCTACGCGGTGTTGGCGCCGGGCGTAGAGGCGCGGCGGCTCTCCGGCGCGGTCTCCGCGGTGGTAGGGCCTGGCTCGTGTGTCGGGTGGCGTTCTGGTGGTGGAGCATGCCTGCAAGGGTGGCTCCCCTTGCCTCTGATATGGATCTGGCTGGGAGGTGCCTCGCGGGCGATGCGGGCTGAGGGCAGCACGGGCGTCGGCGGGGCGGCCTTCTTGGTGCGGCCGCGAGGTGGAGGAGGGCATCAGACGACGTTGGTGGCGGCGGGGATGACGCGCCAGATCTGCGGGGTGGCCGCTGCTCGTGGCGAGGGCCGAGGACGGCACTACTGGTGGTGCGGGCCTGGCCACGGCGGCTAGCTTGGCTGGTAGGCGGCACAGGCTTAGATGACGGTGGCTGGCTGCCACGGCTCGGTCTCTGGCGTGGTGGCTGGTGATGGCGGGCTCGACCCTGATAGGCGTTGGGGATGTGTTGGGGCTGAGTAGTGGTGCACGTTTGGAGGTGCTACAACATCGTGTCTGCTGCAGGTTTGCAGGTGGCGAGGGGTGGCGGTGGCGACCTCCTTCTCCTGGATGTGTGCCGGCGGCAGGTGCAGATCTAGGGTTCGTGCTCGGGCGGGCCATGTCGGGGCCCGGGACGGATCGTGGCTTGTGCTTCGGGTAGGAGAGGTCGGGATTGGCCCGGGAGGTGCCCGCGGGTGGTGCTCGTGCTCTCCTCGCCGGTTCGGTGCTCGATGGTGGTGATCGTGTTACTATTGTGTCGGTGCGCGGATCGGCGCCGGTGACCACAGACATGTCACCATGTGAGCTCGCCTGGCCATGGGCCCGGGGCTAGCTCTCCGGTGGTCATCGGCAGTCTCGGAGTCGTGTCCCCCCCAGCCCACCTGGCACTGGCTGGGGAAGCAGGTGTGGGTGCCTCCTACGGTGGAGGCGCCTATCCAGACTTGGGGACTGATGCCGGGCTACGAGTAGATGGACTGCCGTCACTTCTCCTACCGTGGTTGAGTGCGTTGTGATGTGTGCGGCACACGATATCTAGCGACAGGGATGCCGGGGCAGCGGCCCAGGATGGCCGTCTGCATGGTTTCTCTTCGGCGGGCACCATTGCGGTGGTGGTGGCTCCACACCCGGGTTGTGGGGGCAACGGGAGGTGCTGCGTCGAGTAGCTTGGACATGCCCCCTCCCCTGGATGGGCGGCGTCCCGATCTGGATCTGGGGTTCTGTCATCGCCGCACTCCTCCTGGCGGCCTCGTAGTGGCACAGGTGAGTTGCCGAGCGAAAGCTCCGTGCCTCGGCGCCGACGACGGTGACACCCGAGGGTGCCGCGATCTTCTTGAAGACGTCGTTGTGGTTGTTCTCTCCGTGTCAGGGCTCCGGGTGAAGACCTATGTCCGGTGTGGACTCGGCAGCGGCGACGCTCTGCGCCGTTTTTCCTTTTGAGGGCGTTGTTGTGGAGCTTAGGTGTGCTAGGTCATAGTGTGGAGGTGTTTAGTTCTTCCGGTGTTCGTTGCTGGTAGCGTAGTCGCGTGCGTTCTGTGTGTGCCGGATATCTCAGGATCGGCTTTGCAAAAGGACTATCTCACCATCTTGTATCGTTTGACCATGTACTTCTCCGGTAGGTGCTTTATCTATAAAGCGGGGCGAAAGCATATTTCGAGACAGTACGAAGCACATAGGAATGAGCGTACACGAAGCAAGCACACAGGTCGATCAAGCGTTCCGACACAGTTCGCAGGGTGGCCCACCAGAATGTCATGGCCATACTGAAGGCGGCTAAGTGTTGGCCGTCAGAGTGAAATCAAAAACTGTTCGACAGGAACGTATAACTCCAAGCCACGAAAATGTACTCTTCATCTTCTCTCAGCCAGGGTGTAGTACGATTCAGAAGTCGAGCTATGCGGCTCATTGTGATGGCGGCCTTCTCCTTGGCCAGTGCCGCCGTCGCCTTCGGCCCCGAAGGCCTCATCGGCAGCTCTCCTGCCACGACGGCGGTGAAGACGGCTCACCTTCTCTTCTTTGCCACATCCTTGGGAGCCACCGTCTGGGCCATCTTAGTCAGTGGCTTAGTCATGTTCCTGTACGTACGAATCCATGCATTGCTGTGCAAGCCGGCTCTTCATGTTTATCTGAGTTTTTCTTCTTCTTCTTCTTTGTGTGTGTGTGGTTTAATTATCTTGGGAAGCCACTTGCCGAGGCACATGATGGGAAGGCTGCGCGGGAAGGTGTTCCCGGCGTGCTTCACGCTGAACGCGGCGTGCACGGCCGTGTCCGCGGCGGCATTCGCCTGGCTACACTATCCGTGGAAGGCGACCCCGGCGGTGGAGCGCCGGCAGCTTGGGCTCCTTGTCGCCACCGTCGGGTTCGACCTCGCCAACCTGTTCCTCTTAGCGCCGAAGACTCTCAAGGTACACTGATCGGTTGCATCTCATGTACTCCCTCCGTAGCGAAATGTAAAACTTTTTTTATGCCCTATGCAAAAAAAAAGCCTTACATTTTAGTACAGTGGTTGTGTTATATCTTTGCCTAGATATTTTGAGGGTGATTATAGATTACAATAGAAATAGCACTTGCGGTGAGAAAATATAAGAAATTAAGGGAAATGCTAAAATATGACGTCAGATTTTTAAGCATGGCCCCTCGCAAAAAAAAAGTTTTTTAAGCATGGAAAATCGAACCATTTTTATGACAAATTATGTTGTCGTGAGGATGACAATTTTCTCTAATTAATAAGCATGGCAATTCTGGACAAAAAAACTGAACATGACAAGGATTTGTCATGCTTGCTAAAGTAAATTGTCATCCGCGAGATCACATAATTTGCCATCCCAGCCGTTCAATTTGTCTGTCTCAAAAAATTGAGGTTCGATTTGCAGCGAAATCCAAAACTTGCATCGTCAAATTGAAGATGCATGAGCGCATCTTCTATTCTTAAGTAGCTACAATCCACTGTTTGTTTTTTCATAAATTACATTTTTTTGCATTACTCTGTGCATGCAGCACTGCCACATCATTATCAATTCATGGATGTTAGTCATAAGTTATTTTTTGCATTAGATTTTATATTGACAATATATGTGTTCGAGGATTGCAGCATACTCTATGTAGTTCACCCTTCCCATTTTTTTAGAAACGGCATTCTTTTAAATGTAATTTATTTTTTATATGCTTCATATTTTTAGTTTTTTAAGCTTAATTTGCTTTTCATTAGTTTTAGATGATTTTTTAGCAACTATTTATGCATTTCTTTTAGCAAGGTTCCCGCATCAACACATAGGGCATCATCTAGTATATTTAAGTTTCAATGCAAATTTGTTGCATTTGGGAGAGGTGGATATTCTCCACTAACAAGCTACAAAACTTACAATGGGCCATCCATCTCTCATCCGACGGCCTAGGTTGATTTCTTTCCTATTTTTTCATCACAACCATTGTTTCTAGTGTAGTCTCCCTCGTATGTTTTCGGGGTGTGATCACATGGTCTTGACCTTGGACCGACATTCACATGGCTAGATAACTCTCTCCTCTCTCCCTCCCCCCCTCTCTAACTTGCTTGACCTCTGTATATGGTGCCGCTGTTGCAGATGATGCAAAATGGGGTTTAGGTTTGGAGGTTCTGAACGAACTATAGAAATTTTTTTATAGTTTTGACTCTAGGTTTCACTTAAAATTTTGGAAACACACTTAAATGCACATGATATCACAAGTAGTACTTGCATGCACGAGTGAGAGACCACGCGATTTTTTTGTCACACACAGTGACACACACACACACACAGAGAAAGAGAGAGAGAGAGAGAGAGAGAGAGAGAGAGAGAGAGAGAGAGAGAGAGAGAGAGAGAGAGAGAGAGAGAGAGAGAGAGAGAGAGTTGTGAGAGATCATGCATTGGGGACGGGGGGCCCTACAACCAGCTGCGATGGATGGAATAGTACTTCAAAAAAGACATGTGCTTTGGCTGGTCCAAAAAGCAACCGCTTTCTAGATGTGTTCAGCCAGACCTGCCTCTGCAAGTTATCCAAATAATACTATAATTATTTAAGCTGTTTGACTTATATATGGTGCCAAAGCCCGTTTCAGCCTTCATATTTTTTGACGGTCGCTTTAAAAACTTTTGGTGGTTCAAATTACGGCTCTGTTAGAATCACTCTTGTATTGCAACTTGCTTGACCTCTGTATATGGTACCGCTATTGCAGATGATGCAAAATGGGGTTTAGGTTTAGAGGTTCCGCACGAACTATAGAAACAAATTATAGTTTTGACTCTAGGTTTCACTTGAAATTTTGGAAACACACTTGAATGCACATGATATCACAAAGTAGTACTTGCATGAACTAGTGAGAGACCATGCGATCTTTTGTCAGAGAGAGAGAGAGAGAGAGAGAGAGAGAGAGAGAGAGAGAGAGAGAGAGAGAGAGAGAGCAGGGGCGGCGCCAGCGTGGGGTCATGCGGGGCCAGCCTCCCCGGGTAATTTTTGGGAACCTAGGTACACCTATTGTAGGCGAGCAGATTCGGCAGGAGGTTTCAGATGAGGTCGAGCATGACGAGAGAAGAGGAAAGAAACAATTCGCTAGGAGATAGGTTGAGTAACGATTCGCTCAGAGCTGGGCTAGTCAAGTAAGGCCCAATGAAAGATAAGATGTGAGTCCGGTATTTTTTGTACGCAGCGACCATGACGTCCCAATTCCATCGATCATGGAACTACCCCTAAAAAAATCGATCGTGGAACTGATCAACATCATGCGATCACGCCCTGTACTACCACCGTGACGCGGCGCCATCCACTGTCGTCTCGCTGCGGCACTATCCAGGTCCGTCCAACCGATCGTGCTGGATGGAGAAGAAGAAGGGATTCCACATTTTCTCGATGCCGTTGCATAGGAGGCGGCGATGAAACCGCCAACACCAAGCGCCCCGCTCAAATCTACGAGCAAGCAGCCAACAGAGGAAGCAAGGAGCAGGTTCATTCATTCTCTGTTAATTTTCTCCTCTTCTATTGTCCCAATTCTTAAAAGTTGAATATTGAAAATTAATTACAATTTGATGTTATACCGAAACCACTTTATAAATAAAGCAAAGATCAAATACAAACCAATCCATACAACTAGACACCACAATTTGATGTTATTGGGACCTAAGAAGATGAAGCAGCTTAATTATATTTTCAGTGCTATCCCGGTGAATCATCCGGGACCCTGAGTTTGTGAATATGAAGTAAATGCAGCCTGGAGTCCAAGTTAAATTTTATATGAACTTTTGTGTTATATATATTTTCCGCTTAGTTTTTGAGAATGAAGCTACTTTGAATAATTAACTGTGTTGATCGTCTTGCCTAATCGCATAATAGTACTTGGCCAATTAATTTTGTTGATTTTCTTATTTTGTTGTATCGTAGCTTTGATTTTGTTTGTTTCCTTTAAAAGTTCGCCCCAGGTAACATCAAATTCTGGATCCGACACACACACACACAGAGAGAGAGAGAGAGAGAGAGAGAGAGAGATCATGCATTGGGGAATGTGGACCGTACAACCAGCTGTGTGTAGAGGTGGATGCGTTTTTCTTTTTTTGGTTTCTGCATTTATGGATGGAATAGTACTTAAAAAAAGACATGTGCGTTTGGCTAGTTCTAAAAGCAACCATTTGCTTTCTAGATGTGTTCAGCCATACTATAAATAATTTAGCCGTTTGACTTATATATGGTGCCAAAGCCCATTTCAGCCTATATATTTTCTGGCATTCGCTTTAAAAACATTTGATGATTCAAATTATGACTCTATTATCTTGCAACAAAAATTATGACTGTTAGAATCGCTCTTATATTGTAACTTGCTTGACCTCTGTATACGGGTGCAGCTGTTGTAGATGATGCAAAATGGGGTTTAGGTTTGGAGGTTCTACACGAACTATAGAAACAAATTATAGTTTTGACTCTAGGTTTCACTTAAAATTTTGGAAACACACTTAAATGCACATGATATCACAAAGTAGTTGTTGGAGTATAATGTCCAAGCCCTCTCCCATAGTTTGGGCTTTTAAATGAATTGGCTGGACTATGAATTCAATATGGTATCCGAGCCAAGAGGTCTTGAGTTCAATACCCTACCAACGCAGTATTAAAAATAAGATTCTGCGGCCTACATAAATCCATGTCTAAGATTAGAGAGTTTGATCATTGTTTGACCGTGTAAACAAGACGGCAGTTCCTCTTGTTCAAACCTCTCTTGCCGAGTCTTCTCCTCATAGCGAGGAATAAATAAGGCTAGACGCGAGGGGGTATTAAAATATATTGTCCGTCTCTCACTGATGGGTAAACTGATTAGATGCATAAACTTGCAACCAAGAGGTTCATTGTTGAAAACCCAGTAAACGCAATAAATAATTGCGGCCTGCCCCCGCTTTCGTTGCCCATGTCATAGACTCATAGACGTGAGGGGAAGTCTTGGAGTATAATGTTCAATCCCTCTCTCATAGTTTGGACTTTTGAATGAATTGGCTCGAGCACGAATTCAATAGTAATACTTGCATGCACTAGTGAGAGACCATGCTATCTTTTATGAGAGAGAGAAAGAATTGTGAGAGACCATGTCTTGGGGAATTGGGACCTACAACCAGCTGCGCGTAGAGGTGGATGCGTTTTTCTTTTTTGGGTTTCTGCATTGATGGATGGAATAGTACTTAAAAAAAAGACATGTGCGTTTGGCTAGTCCAAAAAGCAACCACTTCTTTCTAGATATGTTCAACCAAACCTGTCTCTGCAAGTTATCCAAATTATACTATACTAGCACAAATGTCCGTGCATTGCAACGGGAGAAAATACCAGTTTCTATGAACCATGGTTCGCCAGATCAAGGACTATGTCACGGGACAACGGTTAATGATGACAAAATAAAAGATGCATTATTTGATGACCATGACATGGAGCTTAGGACATGGTTATGATTTGGAGTTAATTGATCTGATTGACAACATTTTTTAATGGAAACTTTCGAGCCCGTGTGTTGCAACGGTAGAGACAAATGGGCCCGTACTAAGATTTAGTGAGAATTATTTATCAAAATACATCCACAATTTATGTAAAATGTAGTATTTATCAAAATATGTGGAAACATGAATGAAATGTTTCCAGCAGTCATCTTGTTATTTGATTTTGAGCATTGAACTGGATTTTTATATTGAGTAAAAAAAGATAAAAAAAGTATATATCTATGAGAACTTTAAATATACGATAAATCTTGAAATTCAAAATCACATATTTGTAGTTCAAACCTAAATTTTAACCTAATTGGAGTTTATGTTTTTAGGAATAAAAATCTGAACTAAATACTAATGAAATTATTTTATTTGGATTTTGAGTAATTTTTTGATTCCACAAAAAAATCAGAATATTTTAAGTCCTTATTAACCTTGAAAATATTCAAATATTTTTTTGCGAGGATTCAAATACAAATTTGAAACAAACAAAACAGGAAAAGAAAAAGGGGAAAGTTAAAACAGCAGCATTCAAGTTAGATAGCCAAGGCCCAGCTCCTCTCCCGTTCTAGACGAGTACATCAGCGCATGTTAAGAGGATCCGGCCACACACCATCTTGAACCTCCTGCCAGTGCGAGTAGCTGTGTGCCGAGCGCAGCACGTTGCGACACCACGTCCTTCAGTTGGCCCAGCGCCTCGATTCGTACGCTATGTGCCACATCTTGCCAGCCATGCGCTTCGTCTAACCGTTACTCTGCTGGCCCCGACCTCGCTTGCTCTCCCTTCCTCTCGCTTCCGTGACCGTGTCCAGAGCATGTCCGGTACCGTCCTCCTCCTCGCCAAATTAGTTCACGGCGGCGGGGTCGCCGTAGCCTAGAGCACCAACCACGGCCTCGCGGACGGCAGTTTAAATACATGGGCATGCCCTCAATTTCGTCCATATTTCATTTTGACATTAATCCCTTGTCTCTCTTCAATGAGGTAGACAACAGCCTAAGCTGATTCACCCAAATATCCATCCAGCGGCCAGCTCCTGAGTACATGAAGTTTCACATGCGTATATAAACTGGTGCAATCGAACCTAAAAGAGCGAGGTGAGATTATTTAAGAAAACCAATCCTGTTTTAGACAAAAAGCATAGCTTAGCTCAGGTGGCCGCTGACATACTGATTTGGTGGAAGGTCACGAGTTTGAGTCCTTCTCATAGTTTTAAATAGCCGGCTATAGTCCCGCTATAACTCCGCTATAGCTGTTTGAGCATGTTGCCGCTAAATGATTTCATGTACAATTTGCCGTTATAGCCTCGCTATAGCCCAGCTATAGCTGTTTTTAAAGATTGCCGCTATATGCCATAGCCCGCTATTTAAAACACTGGTCCTTCTGCAGCTAATATTTTTGCCTCCTCGAGCCTGCTAAGTTGGGCCATAGCGCAGGCTGCGAATGATGGATGTTATAAGGCCCATGAAGCCACACGCAAGCCATCGGTACCGACGAAAGAGTTCGTCATAAATACGAAACGTTTTGAAACTTTTTTTTGCCACTTACGGGTGGCATTGAAGGGTAATTCTTGCCAACTTTAGGATAATTCAGATGAGGATGAGCGAGCACAAGCAATACCCGCTTTATTATTAGAGAAAGAATTAATTTTTTTGAACAGATACTATAATTAGTTAAGCTGCCTGACTTATATATGGTGCCAAAGCCCGTTTCAGCCTTCATATTTTTTGACGTTCGCTTTAAAAACTTATGACAATTCAAATTACAACTCTGTTACAATCGCTCTTATATTGTAAGTTGCTTGACCTCTGTATATGATGCCGCTGTTGCAGATGATGCATGAGAGGCACATAGTAGAGAGGGCCCTTGGCATCGGCGAACGGGGATCCATCGACGGCTTAGGGAGCAACGTGCGGGCGGCCAAGAGCGACGCCACCCTTGCCGCAGCCAACAGGAGGTTCCTGGTGGCCCACATCTCATCGGCGATGGCACTTCTCGCATCGATCTCCGGGTTTGTTGCCCACTCGTGGTACCTTGCGGGCAAGCTCGCTCTGTGAATTAAAGTTGTAAGTGCATGCACGCCGGAAATGCACCTGTGGACACTGCATGCCCAATAAAACTGCTTCACAAAACACAGATTCTCTTTTTGTACATACATGTTCTAAATAAATATTATGATATCGAATCGATATTTTGTATGTTCAATACTAATTTGTGGTGTATTATGAAGGCAAGAATTTTGCCAGCTACTCTATTAATATATTTTTAACACAGTACAGACGCAAGCGATCATACATACGCGCATACACTCACTCCTATGAACGCACACACGCACACCCTACCCCTATGAGCACCTCCGAGAGACTGAGCCGGCATATCATCTTCTACTCTATTAATATTGATATGTACTCTGTGACTCTGTGTAACATAAAAGTTATGTCATTAGATTTGAATTATGTATTGTGAATCTTGAAACGCACTTACATATGTTATAATTTTATATCAAATAAACTACATGTTAATGGTGTAACTATAGGTCAGATTTTTATCTGAAGAAATTGTAATATAAGCATATATTACGAGCCGGATGAGTATATCTCAAGCAAATGAAAGATAATAAGGCATTTAGATTTATCGAGAACTTTGATAGTCCACATGGGGGTGAACCTGAGCATTCTCGGGCTGGGTTGGGTTTCAGGCCCAGCTTCTTACAGCCCAAGGTACAAATATCAAGCGTGGACCCAGCCCCAAATTTGGAAAATCCTATATGACGCACGATGCATCAAGTTGTCGAGCTTCCCCACAAGTGTTCCAGAGCTAGGGATGATCTGGGCCGGCCCACCCAGGGCTTCAGCCATCTCGGATTTGGGAACCTTCCAGGAGATTCCTAGCTGGTTTTTTCCGGTTTTGGGAACCATCTAGGAGGTTCCTGTTTTTTTTTCTGTTTCAAATTCATTTTTTTCATGTTTCTTTTTTTATTTTCTCTCCTTTTTCTGTTTCAGTTTATTTCCTTTTTCTTTACCGTTTTTATTTGAAAAAATATTTGTCTTTCTTGAAAATTTTCCAGAAATTTATAAAAATATTTGCATTTTACAAAAAGTTGGATGTTTTAAAAAAAAATATTGCTTTCAAAAAATGTTCGTGTTTCCAAAAATTGTTCACATCCTTAAATTTGTTCCACAGTTCCAATAAATGTTTGCGCTTTCAAAGAACTTTGTGTTTCCAAAAAATTGTTCCTGTTTTCAAAAGTTTCAAAAAATATTCTTTTTTCTGAAAATTGTTCACGTTTTCAAATTTGTTCCGCAGTTTCAAAAAATGTTCGTGTTTTAAAAAAAGTATTTCCAAAATTTTTCTCAAATTTTCTACAAAAAAATCCTATTTTCAAAAACATTAGGGTGTTTTAGAAAAAGTTCATGTTTTCAAATTTTCTAAAGAATTTTCAACATATTTTCCATCTTTACAAAAATGCTCATGTGTTCAATAAAATGCTGTTGATCTCTTTAAACATGAACAATTTTTAAAATCCTGTTTATTGAAAAATACGATTAATTTCTGAAAACATGATTTTTTTTTTGAATTTCTGAACAGATTTCAGTATCGAGAACATCATTTGGAATTTCAACCAAAAAAAAATCAAAAACACGAAAAAGAAAAATCGGAAACAAGGAAAAAATAGTTTCGATCTGCGTTGTTTCTGATTCTTATAAACTTGCGCTGCGTTGTAGTCATCCGCACTGATTATCTCTACTGGCTAGCACAACAAGGTCTAATGCCGAACGTCTTGGGTTCGATCCCTGGTAACACTCGATGCGCGAGACGAGCAGAAGTGTATATGAAAAATGTATACAGAAAAAATAAATTGTACAAAAATGTTGATCAACAGTTATCATGTATACACTTGGTCAACATTTTCAAAAGCTTGGTCAACATTTATCACCTATACGAAAAATGTATACAAAAAAATAAATTTGTGTGAAACAATTTGATCATGTAATTAAAATACATTAATCAAGTATCTGAAAAAAATGTTGAACAAGTGTACGAAAAATATTAATCAAGGATTTTTAAAATGTTAAATATGTAAAGAAAAAACGTTGACCAAGTGTTTAAAAATGATGACTTGTTTTCTTCTTGTATATATGTTAGTCAAGCATTTTGAAAAAAAAGTTGAATATGTATTTGAAATATGTTAGTAAAACATTTGGAAAATGTTAAATGTGTATAAAAAATGTTGACCATGTATTAAAAAATGGTGATTTTGTTTGATCATTGTATATAAAAAAGTTAATCAAGCATTGAAAAAGTTGAACAACTATTTGAAAAATATTAATCAAGCATTTGAAAATGTTAAATGTTTATACAAAAAATGTTGACCATGTATTAGAAAAATGAAGAATTTTTTTTATCATGTATATAAAAATGTTAATCAAGAATTTTAAAAATTGTTGAACAAGTGTTTGAAAAATGTTAATCAATCGTTCGGAATATGTTAATGTATATGGAAAACATGTTTACCATGTATTCAAAAACCATTAATATTTTTATTTCAAAAATGTTAATCAAGCATTTTTTTTAAATGTATACAAAAATGTTGACCTTGTATTTAAAAAATGTTAATCTTGTATTTGAAAAATGTGAAAATTGTGTATAAAAAAATACTGACCATGTATTACAAAAATGTATAATCTGTATTAGAAAAGTGTTGTTGACATATACAAAAAAATATAGAATAATAACCAAAATAAAAAAGAAAACTGAAAATAGGAACAAAATAAAAAAAATAAAAAAAAGAAACAAAATGTAAAAAAGAATAAAAAAAGTGAGAAGAAAAGAGAAAAAATAAAAGAAAGAAAATGGAGAATAAATAAAACCAAAGCAAATAGGAAAATAAAAAATAAAAAAAATGAGAAAAAAATGAAGAAAAACCGGTGAAAAAACAAAACGAAAAAAGTATGAAAAACCTAGGGTATACTGACTTGTTTCTTGTCAAATAGGTCGCACCCTCAATTTTATCACCAACCGCAGGCCAACACAGTGGCTAGCAACGCAACCTCCCGCCCAGAAGATCGCCAGATAGACTCTTGGCCATCCTTCTTTTTCTTCAATATTTTCTCTTCTAGGTGCGCGTTAAAGGGCCGACCCGATAGCAACAGATGCTTCAGCCAGAGAAACTTTCCATCTCGCTTAATGCGATAAATAGTCGCCGCGTTCGCTATAGTCGATGTTGGTTATGTTCGTTGTAGTCTTTTTTACATTGGTTTTTTCTCCTCTTTTGGGATGCGTTTGATTACCTGCACCGTTTTGTACCACTTTGCATACTTCATCCATGTGGGCCTGGTTGTGGTAATGCAGGCAAAAAATCAACATCTGCATGTTGATTGGTTGCGTGCATTGCATCAAGGCCAAGATGGAGGCAAGTTGTTTGGTTATATGTATTTGTGCTTTAGGGATGAGCAGATGAAAAGCACAGCTGCATGTTGTCTGCAAGTAGTTGGTCTACTCACCCATTTCAAATGTGGTAGACTTACCACCCATTTTGCAGCACACAACACACACAACACACTATGATCAACAGTGACAGAAGAACAGTAAGAGCAGAGCAAAAACATCAAGAACATGCAAATCATAAGAACTACTAGGGCATAAATTTAAAACGGCAGTGCATCCCATGCCCCTGCTAGACCCCAGGGTGCTGGTCCCTGGGCAAAATATAGACATGTTCACAGCAAAAGAGACGTTCAAACTTAAGTTCAGACCTAAACTACTTTAGTTCATACTTGACAGACTAGACATACTACATGGCATGCGAGATTTCGCCGATGCAGCTGTGCTTGGAGCACCGGACTCTACAGATGTTAGAGGTGTTGCCGTTGAAGATCTACACCTTCATCCCCAGTCGGAGAGCCTGAAGACTAGGAGGTCGTCGGGGGCAATCTTGTGTCGGTGGCAGAAGTACTCCGAGCCGTGCCCGATCACCATGTGGGCCTTGAACATTTGCACCTGGATCAGGAACTTGCACCACTTGTTGGCGGAGAGGCTGACGATGCGAGGAGGGCCAAGGACCAGCCATTGCCTCATCATCGGCCGGAAGGCATGCATGATGGCCAGCATGGCAATGTCCTCCTAGTCCTGGATCTGCACGTAGAACATGATAGGTTCCCGTGCACCCTCCTCCTGGACGGTTCTTGGCCTCCTGCCAGCGCCGAGCGGCAAGCTCGTGAGCTCCTCCCTTCCAGGAACCACCGCTCTCTTCAGCCAGCGGTTTGTGGGGATGAGGTCCTCGGCACCCTCTACGCCGACGATGACATGCGCTCCTCCGCCAGCTCTGTCCCACTCCATCTTCATTATCTTGTCAGTACAGTGGACCACAGATAGCAAATCAGATCATAGCACTACACAAGTGCAAATACCATTGATCAGAGCTAGCAATGATCAATTCTAACACTGATCAAATCTAACACTGATTAGTGCTAACAGTGATCAGAGCTTGCAATTATGAGAGCTAACACTAATCAATGCTAACAGCGATCATTGCTAGCAATGATCAAAGCTAAAACTGATTATCGCTAGCAATGATCATTGCTACCAGAACATGCCAAAATGCAACACTGCTATCAGATAATGCCAAATGCAATGTCCTATGCTCAAGTTGGTCCTACTATTATTTTTGGCATTCAGGTATGTCCTATTAGCATGCACATGCAATATTCTATGATGATCATGCATTCACGTAGCCTACCAACAGCAAGAACAACATCACACACACTTACACAACTACAACAGCAAGAACAACAACAAGGACATCACTAACATCCAGGAAGCATTCTCATCTAAGCACTACCACTAGCAAGAAGAGCAACAAAACAGCAACAACATCACCTTAGTAGCATTGTAGGCATGATAAATGTGGACCGAACAAACGAATCAACCGTAGGTAGTAACATTATGGCATGATCTGATAGCACTAATAACATCAGCAATCATTCTAATCTAAGCACTACCAGCACTAGCATGCACTCTGATTCAACCCAAACACAGTGGATTTGGATAGAATCTGGTCGAATCGAATCGAATCCACTGTCGACAATCTAATGTAGCACTACTGGAACTACCCTAAGAACCCTAACTACGAACTGCATCAACAAGGGGGAGATTAGGAGCTTAAGGTGGGGGTTGTCGGTGGAGCATACGTTGGCCCTGGAGAAAAACTCGGCAGGAACAAGTGTTCCGCCGTCGCCGAAGAAGAGCCGGCCATTCCAAGGGCCGTGGTCTTCCTCGTCGCGCCCCGGCTGGAAGATGAGTGCAACATCCTCGAGCTCCCCTCCCCTTGCACCAGACGCAAAGGAGAAAACCCTTGAATGGGGGTAAAAATACCCCCATAAGAGGGGCCGACATGTTGGAAATATGCCCTAGAGGCAATAATATTGTATTGTTATATTTCCATATTCATAATTAAGTGTTTATATTGCATGCTATAACTGCTATGATCCTGAAATATGCGATTTAGTGGAAAACTCATATGCACATGTGAAATGATAAATGGATAAAATAAAGGTTCCTAGTCTCGCCTCTAAAACTAGCAGTGTTGTTGGTGATCACATTTTCCGGATCTTAGGATATCGTTACACTAGTGGGAAAACGGCTAGCCACAACTTTCGTTGGTGGCGCGCCTTTTTCCATCAACGCTAGCACTATTTTTTGCAAATAGTGCTTGTCGGCCCAATGGGAACCAGGGTACCACGGGCCACCTACCTACGGCCCAGGAAGGGACCCTCGGGCCCAACTCATGGGGTAGCCCAACAACTAGCACCGTGAAGCCAACAACCTTGCAAGGGCTCTGCCCCGCGAGGGGCTTCTTCTACGAAGGACTTCATCGAATCTACCATCACAGCGAGCGGCCTCGTGAGGCTGCCCTCGCGAGGCGCCCTCCCTCGAGGCCTCCCGAGGAGCCACGTGGGGCGAGTGCCGCCCATCACATGCGTGACGTCGTCTAGGTAGGAGCCAGCCAACACGGCCAGGACATTTTCCCCTTTGGTGCTAAGGGGGCAGCTGTGCCCACCTGTCCCCAAAGCAATTCCCAAAGGTTTCCTCTTTGGTGATAGAAGACCAAGACGGTGGCGCGGCAGAACAGAGGTCATCGTGGAGCCCCTGGCGCATCATGGATAACACCTTTTGCAGGCGAAGACCACCTTTTGTCAGGAGAAGCACCGGCGCCTGTCCCCTTTCAAATTGCCGCCCTGTGGTAGCCCTTTCCGCTCATATTTTTGGGGAAGAGGCCCAAGGCATCTATATAAGGGACAGAGCAGCCACCGTAGCCGAGGATCGACTCCTGCCCAAACCCCAACGCCATTGCTAGCACCCAAAGAGCTCCGGCTCATCTTGTAGCTCCAAGAGCAGTGTCCACAAGCAATACAACCAAGCAGTAGTAGGGTATTATACCACACGATGGCCCAAACCTGGGTAGCTAGTTGTGTCCTCGTCGCGCATAGTTCATAGTTTCGTAAACGCAAAGCCAGGACCCCAGAGCTCAAACCAGGGTTTTGGGAGGATTTCCCGTAGCTTAGAATTAATACCCCGACATTTGGCGCGCCAGGTAGGGGGCCTGGTCTTTGCGCCTCAAGCTTCAGCACCGCCATGGCCGACGCTCGATGCACCCGTGCCCAACGCCGGGCCAACCGCGTCCATACGGAGCCCGTCGTCGTCCCATGCGTCCCCGCGCTCACGCAGCCAATATGGGCGCGGAGCTGGAGGAGGGCTCCTCCCCCGACCACCCTTCGGTCGGGTAGCACCAGCAGCAGCAGCAACCACCGCCCACGCGCATGGCCATGGCGACCTCGCTCGCCCGCCGACCCGCCGGCTGCGCTCCACATGCCCCAGGAGCTGCTGCGCTACCGCCCCACCGAGGACGGCTACGACGGTTGGCTCGCCCGCATCACCGAGCTCATCAACGTTGTCGGTGATGCCCCGGCGCCATCTCGCTCCCTGCCACCTCCGCCATCACGTGACGCGCGCGGGGCAGGACGCGCCTCCTCCACCTCCTTCGCGGAACAATGGCGTGGTGCCTCACCGCCGTGAGCGCTCGCCTGAGCCCTCCCACGGCTCCTCACTGCCGGACGACGACAACTCGAGCTGCCAGATCATCCAGGGCGCGCCCCGACGCGCGGGTGCTCATCGAAAGGCAGCACGAGCGCCGGAATTGCACCATCCAGGAGGTCGCGACCGCCGGGTGCCAGAACCGCGCCGCCCTTGCAGGCGGCGTCGTCTCCATTGTCGGGGGCTTCATGGCCCTCACACGCGAGCTCGGCCGCGTGGTGTGGCCCGCGAAGTTCAAGCCGGAGCTGCCTCCCCGCTACGACGGCACCACCAACCCCGTGGAGTTCCTGTCGCTCTACTCCTTGAGCATCCAGGCCGCCGAGGGCGACGACAAGGTCATGGCGAACTGGTTCCCCATGACCCTCAAGGATGCACCGCGCTCGTGGCTGATGAACCTTCCCGAGGGATCCATCTCCTCGTGGGTCGAACTGTGCCGGCAGTTCGTCACCAACTTCAAGGGCACGTCCGACCACCCCCTCGCGCTTAGCAGCCTACGCGCCATCCACCAGTGCCCAGATGAGTCACTCCGCAAGTACATCCAGCGCTTCAGCCAGGTGCACAACAAGATCCCACACGCCTCCGACACCGCGACCATCGTTACATTCTCCTTAGGCATCACGGACGTCAGGATGCACGAGAAGCTCACCGTCCACGACGAGGTCGACACTGTGGTGGAGCTCTTCGACCTTGCCGACAAGTGCGCTAAGGCTGAGGAGGGTCGTCTCTTCGCCCATAACGACCCTGACACCGACCTCGACGTCACCAAGCCCAAGGGCAGGGACACCAAGCGCAAGGGCCCCTCCATGCTTGCGACGGAGCCTGAGTGAAAGCGTGGCCATGACCGCCACGAGGCCTGGAAGGACGATTGCCCCTTCTACACCTACCACACACTACTGCAATTTGCTGCTAACGTGACACTACAATCAGAGACCCTTCGATCAAACTGTGTGCAATGCATTAATTGCAAACGGTGATGTAAAAAACCCGTAAAAAAAGATGCAAAACGTTTGCGATGGCGGATACATCAAACACGGTTCAGATTTTAGTTGCGTGTGCGATGCGGGGCAAAAGGTTCAGTTCAATGAACTGTTTGCGATGAGGCAAACCAACAGAAACGGGCAGCCAGATGAAGGCGTGTGCGATATACGGCATACAGTTCACTCGGATAAACTGTTTGTGATGAGGCAGGACAACAGGAACGGGCAGCCAGATGAATGTGTGTGCGATATACGACATACAGTTCACTCGGATGAACTGTTTGTGATTAGGCAACACAAAAGACACGGTCAACCAGATCAAGGTGTGTGCGATATACAACATACAGTTCACTCGGATGAACTGTTTTCGATTAGGCAACGCAACAGAAACGGTTCAGCCAGATCAAGGTGTGTGCAATGAGGGCATATAGTTCATTCCGATAAACTGTTTGTGTTGAGCCAAGAGAACAGAAACGTTTCGTGTAAACAAGATGTGTGTGATACGCGGAAAATATCCAATTACATAGGTGGATTCTATGCACGAGTAGAACACAAGTAGCCACGGGATCATGCATTACGGAAGGAGTTAGCCACGGGATCATACGTTACGGAACGAGTAAAGAGACTTGCCGGTAACGAGATTGAACAAGGTATAGGGATACTGACGATCGAATCTCGGGCAAGTAACATACCGATGGACAAAGGGAATTGTATATGGGATTGATTGAATCCCCGACATCGTGGTTCATCCGATGAGATCATCGTGGAACATGTGGGAGCCAATATGGGTATCCAGATCCCGCTATTGGTTATTGGCCGGAGAGGTGTCTCGGTCATGTCTGCATGGTTCCCGAACCCGTAGGGTCTACACACTTAAGGTTCCGTGACGCTAGAGTTGTTATGGGAAATTGTATGTGGTTACCGAAAGTTGTTCGGAGTCCTGGATGAGATCCCGGACGTCACGAGGAGTTCCGGCATGGTCCGGAGGTGAAGATTTATGTATGGGAAGTCCAGTTTCAATCGCCGGAATAGTTTCAAGGGTTATCGGTATTGTACGGGGACCACCGAAAGGTGTCCGGGGGTCCACCGGGTAGGGCCACCTGCCCCGGAGGACTTAGTGGGCTGAACATGGGTGGGAACCAGCCCCCTAGTGGGCTGGTGCGCCCCCCCAAGGGCCCAAGGCGCCTAGGGTTGAAAACCCTAGGGGGTGGGGGCGCCTCCCACATGCTTGGGGGGCTAGTCTCCCCCCTTGGCCGCCGCCCCCCTCTAGATGCATCTAGGGGGGCCGGCCCCCTCTCCCATTCACCCTATAAATAGTGGGGGGTGGGAGGGCAGCCGCAACCCTTCCCCTGGCGCAACCCTTCCCCCCTCCAACTCCTTCTCCTCCGTAGTGCTTGGCGAAGCCCTGCCGGAGAACCGCAAGCTCCACCACCATGCCGTCATGCTGCCGGAGCTCTCCCTCAACTTCTCCTCTCCCCTTGCTGGATCAAGAAGGAGGAGACGTCCCCGGGCTGTACGTGTGTTGAATGCGGAGGCGCCATCCGTTCGGCGCTTGGATCGGATCTTCCGCGATTTGAATCGCCGTGAGTACGACTCCATCAACCGCGTTCTTGTAACGCTTCTGCTTAGCGATCTTCAAGGGTATGAAGATGCACTCCCTCTCACTTGTTGCTAGCATCTTCTAGATTGATCTTGGTGACACGTAGGAAAATTTTGAATTATTACTACGTTCCCTAACAGTGGCATCATGAGCTAGGTCTATGCGTAGATTCTATGCACGAGTAGAACACAAGTAGTTGTGGGCGATGATTTGTTCAATTTGCTTACCGTTACTAGTCCTATCTTGATTCGGCGGCATTGTGGGATGAAGCGGCCTGGACCGACCTTACACGTACGCTTACGTGAGACAGGTTCCACCGACTGACATGCACTTGTTGCATAAGGTGGCTAGCGGGTGTCTGTCTCTCCCACTTTAGTCGGATCAGATTCGATGAAGAGGGTCCTTATGAAGGGTAAATAGCAATTGGCATATCACCGTTGTGGCTTTTGCGTAGGTAAGAAACGTTCTTGCTAGAAACCCATAGCAGCCACGTAAAACATGCAACAACAATTAGAGGACGTCTAACTATTTTTTTGCAGGGTATGCTATGTGATGTGATATGGCAAAAAGGATGTGATGAATTATATATGTGATGTATGAGATTGATCATGTTCTTGTAATAGGAATCATGACTTGCATGTCGATGAGTATGACAACGGCAGGAGCCATAGGAGTTATCTTAATTTATTGTATGACCTGCGTGTCAATGAAAACGCCATGTAATTACTTTACTTTATTGCTAACCGTTAGCCATAGTAGCAGAAGTAATAGTTGGCGAGACAAGTTCATGAAGACACGATGATGGAGATCATGATGATGGAGATCATGGTGTCATGCCGGTGACGATGGTGATCATGCCGCGCCTCAAAGATGGAGATCAAAAGCGCAAGATGATATTGGCCATATCATGTCACTTTATGATTTGCATGTGATGTTTATCATGTTTACATCTTATTTGCTTAGAACGACGGTAGCATAAATAAGATGATCCCTCACAATGTGTTCCCCCTAAGTGTGCACCGTTGCGAAGGTTCGTTGTTTCGAAGCACCATGTGATGATCGGGTGTGATAGATTCTAACGTTCGCATACAACGGGTGTAAGCCAGATTTACACATGCGAAACACTTAGGTTGACTTGACGAGCCTAGCATGTACAGACATGGCCTCGGAACACGAGAGACCAAAAGGTCGAACATGAGTCATATAGTAGATGCGATCAACATGGAGATGTTCACCGTTGATGACTAGTCCGTCTCACGTGATGATCGGACACGGCCTAGTCGATTCGGATCATGTATCACTTAGATGACTAGAGGGATGTCTATCTGAGTGGGAGTTCATTAAATAATTTGATCAGATGAACTTAATTATCATGAACTTAGTCTAAAATTGTCTTTACAATCTATCTTGTAGATCCAATGGCCCACGCTAATGTTGCCCTCAACTTCAACGCATTCCTAGAGAAAACCAAGCTGAAAGATGATGGTAGCAACTATACGGACTGGGTCCGTAACTTGAGGATCATCCTCATAGCTGCCAAGAAAGCATATGTCCTTGAAGCACCGCTAGGTGACGCACCCATTTTCCCAGCAACTCAAGACGTTATGAACACTTGGCAGTCGTGTAGTGATGATTACTCCCTGGTTCAGTGCGGCATGCTTTACAGCTTAGAACCGGGGCTCCAAAAGCGTTTTGAGCAACACGGAGCATATGAGATGTTCCAAGAGCTGAAAATGGTTTTCCAAGCTCATGCCCGGGTCGAGAGATATGAAGTCTCTGACAAGTTCTATAGTTGTAAGATGGAGGAAAATAGCTCTGTCAGCGAGCATATACTCAAAATGTCTGGGTTGCACAACCGCTTGTCTCAGCTCGGAGTTAATCTTCCAGACGACTCGGTCATTGACAGGATCCTCCAGTCGCTTCCACCTAGCTACAAGAGCTTTGTGATGAACTACAATATGCAAGGGATGGAGAAGTCCATTCCTGAGTTATATTCAATGCTGAAATCAGCGGAGGTGGAGATAAAAAAGGAACATCAAGTGTTGATGGTGAATAAGACCACTAGTTTCAAGAAAGGCAAGGGTAAGAAGAACTTCAAGAAGGACGGCAAGGGAGTTGTCGCACCCGGTAAGTCAGTTGTCGGGAAGAAGCCAAAGAATGGACCCAAGCCTGAGACTGAGTGCTTTTATTGCAAGGGAAATGGTCACTGGAAGCAGAACTGCCCCAAGTACTTAGCGGATAAGAAGGCCGGCAACGCCAAAGGTATATATGATATACATGTTATTGATGTGTACCTTGCCAGCGCTCGTAGTAGCTCCTGGGTATTTCATACTGGTGCGGTTGCTCACATTTGTAACTCAAAACAGGAGCTGCAGAATAAGCGGAGACTGGCAAAGGACGAGGTGACGATGCGCGTCGGGAATGGTTCCAAGGTCGATGTGATCGCCGTCGGCATGCTACCTCTACATTTACCTTCGGGATTAGTTTTAAACCTCAATAATTGTTATTTAGTACCAGCTTTGAGCATGAACATTATATCTGGATCTCGTTTAATGCGAGATGGCTACTCATTTAAATCCGAGAATAATGGTTGTTCTATTTATATGAGAGATATGTTTTATGGTCATGCCCCGCTGGTCAATGGTTTATTTTTATTAAATCTCGAACGTGATGTTACACATATTCATAGTGTGAATGCCAAAAGATGTAAGGTTGATAATGATAGTCCCACATACTTGTGGCACTGCCGCCTTGGTCACATTGGTGTCAAACGCATGAAGAAACTCCATGCAGATGGACTTTTGGAGTCTCTTGATTATGAATCATTTGACACGTGCGAACCATGCCTCATGGGCAAAATGACCAAGACTCCGTTCTCCGGAACAATGGAGCGAGCAACCAACTTGTTGGAAATAATACATACTGATGTATGCAGTCCAATGAGCGTTGAGGCTCGCGGTGGCTATCGTTATGTTCTCACGCTCACTGATGACTTAAGTAGATATGGGTATGTCTACTTAATGAAACACAAGTCTGAGACCTTTGAAAAGTTCAAGGAATTTCAGAGCGAGGTAGAGAATCAACGTGACAGGAAAATAAAGTTCTTACGATCAGATCATGGAGGAGAATACTTGAGTCATGAGTTTGGCATGCACCTAAGGAAATGTGGAATTGTTTCACAACTCACGCCGCCTGGAACACCTCTGCGTAATGGTGTGTCCGAACGTCGTAATCGCACTCTATTGGATAGGGTGCGATCTATGATGTCTCTTACCGATCTACCGCTATCATTTTGGGGTTATGCTTTAGAGACTGCCGCATTCACTTTAAATAGGGCACCGTCTAAATCCGTTGAGACGACACCGTATGAATTATGGTTTGGGAAGAAACCTAAGCTGTCGTTTCTGAAAGTTTGGGGATGCGATGCTTATGTCAAGAAACTTCAACCTGAAAAGCTCGAACCCAAATCGGAAAAGTGCGTCTTCATAGGATACCCTAAGGAAACTATTGGGTATACCTTCTACCTCAGATCCGAAGGCAAGATCTTTGTTGCCAAGAATGGATCCTTTCTGGAGAAAGAATTTCTCTCGAAAGAAGTAAGTGGGAGGAAAGTAGAACTTGACGAGGTACCCCCTCTTGAACCGGAGAGTAGCGCAGCTCAGGAAGATGTTTCTGTGGTGCCTGCACCGACTAGAGAGGAAGTTAATGATGATGATCATGAAACTTCGGGTCAAGTTGCTACTGAATTCGTAGGTCCACGAGGACACGTTCCGCACCAGAGTGGTACGGCAACCCTGTCCTGGAAATCATGTTGTTAGACAACGGTGAACCTTCGAACTATGAAGAAGCGATGGCGGGCCCGGATTCCAACAAATGGCTTGAAGCCATGAAATCCGAGATAGGATCCATGTATGAAAACAAAGTATGGACTTTGACGGACTTGCCCGATGATCGGCAAGCCATAGAGAATAAGTGGATCTTTAAGAAGAAGACTGATGCGGATGGTAATGTGACCGTCTATAAGGCTCGGCTTGTCGCTAAGGGTTATCGACAAGTTCAAGGGGTTGACTACGATGAGACCTTCTCACCCGTAGCGAAGCTGAAGTCTGTCCGAATCATGTTAGCAATTGCCGCATTCTATGATTATGAGATCTGGTAAATGGACGTCAAAACGGCATTCCTTAATGGTTTCCTTAAGGAAGAATTGTATATGATGCAGCCGGAAGGTTTTGTCGATCCTAAGAATGCTGACAAAGTAGGCAAGCTCTAGCGCTCCATCTATGGGCTGGTGCAAGCATCTCGGAGTTGGAACATTTGCTTTGATGAAATGATCAAAGCGTTTGGGTTTATACAGACTTATGGAGAAACCTGTATTTACAAGAAAGTGAGTGGGAGCTCTGTAGCATTTCTCATATTATATGTGGATGACATACTGTTGATGGGAAATGATATAGAACTTTTGGAAAGCATAAAGGCCTACTTGAATAAGTGTTTTTCAATGAAGGACCTTGGAGAAGCTGCTTACATATTAGGCATCAAGATCTATAGAGATAGATCGAGACGCCTCATTGGTCTTTCACAAAGCACATACCTTGAGAAGATATTGAAGAAGTTCAATATGGATCTGTCCAAGAAGGGGTTCTTGCCTGTATTGCAAGGTGTGAGATTGAGCGTAGCTCAATGCCCGACCTCGGCAGAAGAAAGAGAAAAGATGAGTGTCATCCCCTATGCCTCAGCCATAGGCTCTATTATGTATGCCATGCTGTGTACCAGACCAGATGTGAACCTTGCCATAAGTTTGGTAGGGAGGTACCAAAGTGATCCCGGAATGGAACACTAGACAGCGGTCAAGAATATCCTGAAGTACCTGAAAAGGACTAAGGATATGTTTCTCGTTTATGGAGGTGCCGAAGAGCTCGTCGTAAAGGGTTACGTCGATGCTAGCTTTGACACATATCTGGATGACTCCAAGTCACAAACCGGATACGTGTACATTTCAAATGGTGGGGCAGTTAGCTGGTACAGTTGCAAGCAAAGCGTCGTGGCGGGATCTACATGTGAAGCGGAGTACATAGCTGCTTCGGAAGCAGCTCAGGAAGGAGTCTGGATGAAGGAGTTTATCACTGACCTAGGAGTGATTCCCAATGCGTCGGGCCCGATGACTCTCTTCTGTGACAACACTGGAGCTATTGCCATTGCCAAGGAGCCCAGGTTTCACAGGAAGACCAAGCACATCAAGCGCCGCTTCAACTCCATTCGTGAATATATTCAAGATGGAGACATATATATTTGTAATGTACATACGGATCTGAATGTCGCAGATCCGTTGACTAAACCTCTTCCACGAGCAAAACATGATCAACACCAGAACTCTATGGGTGTTCGCATAATGTAACTAGATTATTGACTCTAGTGCAAGTAGGAGACTGTTGGAAATATGCCCTAGAGGCAATAATAAAATGGTTATTATTATATTTCCTTGTTCATGATAATTGTCTATTGTTCATGCTATAATTGTATTAACCGGAAATCATAATACATGTGTGAATACATAGACCACAACATGTCCCTAGTGAGCCTCTAGTTGACTAGCTCGTTGATCAATAGATGGTTGTGGTTTCCTGACCATGGACATTGGATGTCGTTGATAACGGGATCACATCATTAGGAGAATGATGTGATGGACAAGACCCAATCCTAAGCATAGCACAAGATCGTGTAGTTCGTTTGCTAGAGCTTTTCTAATGTCAAGTATCATTTCCTTAGACCATGAGATTGTGCAACTCCCGGATACCATAGGAATGCTTTGGGTGTATCAAACGTCACAACGTAACTGGGTGACCATAAAGGTGCACTACAGGTATCTCCGAAAGTGTCTGTTGGGTTGGCACGAATCAAGACTGGGATTTGTCACTCCGTATGACGGAGAGGTATCTCTGGGTCCACTCGGTAATGCATCATCATAATGAGCTCAATGTGACTAAGGAGTTAGCCACGGGATCATGCATTACGAAACGAGTAAAGAGACTTGCCGGTAACGAGATTGAACAAGGTATAGGGATACCGATGATCGAATCTCGGGCAAGTAACATACTGATGGACAAAGGGAATTATATACGGGATTGATTGAATCCCCGACATCGTGGTTCATCCGATGAGATCATCGTAGAACATGTGGGAGCCAATATGGGTATCCAGACCCCGCTATTGGTTATTGGCCGGAGAGGTGTCTCGGTCATGTCTGCATGGTTCCCGAACCCGTAGGGTTTACACACTTAAGGTTCCGTGACGCTAGAGTTGTTATGGGAAATTGTATGTGGTTATCGAAAGTTGTTCGGAGTCCCGGATGAGATCCCGGACATCACGAGGAGTTCCGGAATGGTCCGGAGGTGAAGATTTATATATGGGAAGTCCAGTTTCAGTCGCCGGAATAGTTTAGGGGGTTATCGGTATTGTACCGGGACCACCGAAAGGTGTCCAGGGGTCCACCGGGTAGGGCCACCTGCCCCGGAGGACTTAGTGGGCTGAACATGGGTGGGAACCAGCCCCCTAGTGGGCTGGTGCGCCCCCCAAGGGTCCAATGCGCCTAGGGTTGAAAACCCTAGGGGGTGGGGGTGCCTCCCACATGCTTGGGGGGCTAGTCTCCCCCTTGGCCGCCGCCCCCCACTCTAGATGCATCTAGGGGGGCCGGCCCCCTCTCCCCTTCACCCTATAAATAGTAGGGGGGTGGGAGGGCAGCCGCAACCCTTCCCCTGGCGCAGCCCTTCCCCCCTCCAACACCTCCTCCTCCTCCGTAGTGCTTGGCGAAGCCCTGCCGGAGAACCGCAAGCTCCACCACCACGCCGTCGTGCTGCCGGAGCTCTCCCTCAACTTCTCCTCTCCCCTTGCTGGATCAAGAAGGAGGAGACGTCCCCGGGCTGTACGTGTGTTGAACGCGGAGGCGCCGTCCATTTGGCGCTTGGATCGGATCTTCCGCGATTTGAATCGCCGTGAGTACGACTCCATCAACCGCGTTCTGGTAACGCTTCCGCTTAGCGATCTTCAAGGGTATGAAGATGCACTCCCTCTCACTTGTTGCTAGCATCTCCTACATTGATCTTGGTGACACGTAGGAAAATTTTGAATTATTACTACGTTCCCCAGCAGTACACACATGACATTTCCACACACCAAAGTACGTAAACTATTACATGCATAATTAACTAGGATAAACGATCATCTGATCATCATCTACTTCTTGTGACGCTTGCTGCCACTGCTCTACTAGGATAAACGGAACAGTATTCTTTACTGTGAATAGTGTGCTCTGTTGGGCACACAAGTATATGGATCATAGCCTTGGGCGAGCAATGTGCCCGCACGCGTCGTGCTAGCTCGATGTTCCTTCTATGCTAAGTTTTCATTAATTGATGGCATTTTATGAACACACCACCATTTCCTGCCATTTCCTCACCAGTTTCCCGCCGCCACCCAGCGACATTAAGCATAAACCTAGGCGGTGCGCGACGCAGGAGGCAACAAGCGCAGCCTGTAGCACATCCACCTTTTCCAAGCATGCCAACCCACCAAAGCGCCGCCTCTGCCATCAATCTCCTCGGCGAGGAAAACGAGAAGGCGCCATGGCCCGTCGAGGCTGAGGCACTCCCCGACAATGTGATGGCGACGTCGTGATGCGCGTCATCGCCAGGGTTGAGCAGACCCTTGGCGCATGGCGCTTCAGCGCCGTGGATCAAGATAGGCATGTCAGCACCGAGAGGCTGCAGCTCGCCACACAACATGATCGATGGTGCGCCGCAGAGCAAGCTAGGCGCGTCCGCGCCGATAGGCTGCGGCTCGCCGCACAGCGAGACCGTTGGAGCGCCGTAGAGCGAGAGGCGCGGCGCGCCGCACAGCAAGAGTGGATCCATCGGCGCTTGCCTGCTGTCGAGAGGGCGTCGCAGCTGGGTACATGTCCCGTCAGTACCCCCATTCCTCGCCAGGAGTGGGCAGAGGCCGTCTGCATCGTACTTGCACCAGAGACCAGCCGCGCTGTACTTGCACCGGACGCCCGCCGCCATTCGCATGGGCCGCGCCGTTTGCCTTGTCCGCGGCCCCCTCGATGCCAACGCGCTGGTCGCTAGGCTCGACCGCCTCCTTGGCCCAAGTGTCCACCTGGGCGCAATAGAGGAACATGGCCGTCACATCCTCGAGCTGGTGATCTCCAATGAAATAGCCAACTTGGAGCTCGAGATCGTGCTCCAGATGTACCGTGAGCGTGTCGACCGCTTGGACGAACGCCTGCACGAGTTCAGGCAGAGCCAAGAGCTACCGTAGGCAAGGGCTGCTGGTCATGGTCTCATGGACGCATTTTATTTTGTTGACCTGTTTCAACGTGGATCGCTATGTATTCACAACAATCATAATATTGCTCTATTTATTGCTCTGTTTCAATGTGTGTACTTTGTTTTCCGTTCTTATATGTTCTGTTTCAATGTGTGTATAAATGCTTGCCATTATGTATATGTGGATGATAACAGCTAGATACAAATTAGTATACGAAAATAGATAGAAAATGGAATTCATAATATATATTAATTGTTCATTAGTTCATCACAGAATATATATAATATCGTCACATATACGTGATGATACTTAAGTACTAGGTACAATGCATAAAATTGAAAACGAACAATACTAAAACTAATAATCCCTCCTGGGGGTAGTATTCCGGCAGCCCCTCGCCAGCAGCTCCCTGGTGCGCGGCGTCTTCCCAGCGCGGAGGCAGTACTCCGCCTCCTCCGCCTCACAGCGCTTGACGTACTGATCTGCCTCTTCCTGGTGGACGAGCGCGAACAATCTTGTCATTTCGTTGGGCACCCACCAGAGCTCCTCGTCGGTGATACGCTGGAGCTTATTGGCCCGCCTCCACCCAGCGATGAGGCACCTAGTGCCTTTGACCTTCCTCATGAAGTACCCGTCTTCGTACACCTCCTCCGCACGACGACGCGCCCGCCCCCAAAGCTCCACCGCCTCCTTTTTCCAGGCGGCATCACGGCCTTCACAGGCCGCCTGGTACCTTGCTTCATCCTCCGCCATCTCCTTCATGAACGCCACTTGCCTGGCTTTCTCAGCCGACGGCAGCGACTTCCACAGACAAAGATTGTACTGGCCCCAAAACCACTCCAAAGTTGGGGGGTCCGGCGCAACCTCGTCCGGTGGCACGTAGGGGTCCTCCTCGTCACTGCTCTTCGACTGAGCATCCTCGGGGGGCGGCGCCTCCTCGTCGGCGCGTGGGCAGATCGGCGGCGCCATGGCAGAGATTTGAGAGAGAGAGAGAGAGGGCGAGCGAGGGAGGATGTAGATGAGAATGCAGGTGGGACGACACGAGCAAGGTAGTATTTATTGGCAGCCAGAATCTAGATCGACGGGAACAGTATACATGCCGGTCGCCGGAATTTACGAGTACTGTAGTTTGAATTACACACGATTCCCGCGGCAAAAGCCGTGTGTGAACTTAATAGCTGACGGTTTCCAATACAGAACCGCGTCTGATTAATAACCCGCGCCACTCACCTCCAAACCTTGAGGTGCGAAATAGAGTGCCAATCGTGTGGGGCCCGGTTGTCTTGCCAGATCTTTACAATTTCATTTTTGAATACCAGATATTTACATCGTCTGATCATTTCTTAATTTTTTGGAATTTAAATGCCATGGCACTCCATGCATGTGTCCAAGCCGTGACACCAATATGTTTGAAAATTCGTTCCAATTTACTGCACATGGAATTAACTCGCACACAAGTACACAAATATGATTTTTGAAAGTGCGTTATATCGACTAGAGGGGGGGTGAATAGGCAATTTTTACAAATTCATCACTGAGGAAATATGACTTGAGGAATTTGCTAAGTGACGAACTACAAGCAGCGGAATAAGTACCCTGGTGCATGCATAACAAGACAGTAACATAGTCATCATGACAAAATGAAACATACACAGAGCACAATGAGCTTGTAAACAGGATAAGCAGGCAGAAGACAAGATGACTGAAGAAATAGGATTGAGGAAATTCAGAAAGTCTTTAGTCAAAGTCTTCAAACAACAACGATCAATTTCATCAACACATGAATGAGGAAATGAAAGAGTTGAGGAAATAGAACCAGTAGCTCGGTGAAGACAATGATTTGGTAGACAAGTTCCAACTGCTGTGACAGTTGTACGTCTGGTTGGAGTGGCTAGGTATTTAAACCAAAGGACACACAGTCCCGGACACACAGTCCTCACCGTATTCTCCTTGAGCTAAGGTCACACAGACCTCGCCCAATCACTCGAGGTAAGTCTTCACAGGTGACTTCCAAACCTTCACAGACTAGGTCACCCGGCGATCCACAATTCCTCTTGGATGCTCTAGACCTTGACGCCTAACCGTCTGGAAGATGCACAGTCTTCAAAGGTAACAAGTGTCAGTTCCACACAGGAACAATCTCTTCAGTGATGCTCACTCACTTTGGGTTTAGGTGTTTGGGTTTTGGGTTTTGGGTTTTTCCTCACTGATGATTTTCTCTCAAAGTCCTCGGAGGATCGGATGCTCTAAATGACAAGTGTCAGTTTCTCTCGGAGCAGCCAACCAGCTAGTGGTTGTAGGGGGCGGCTATTTATAGCCGGGGAGCAGCCCGACATGACAAGACATAAATGCCCTTCAATGATATGACCGTTAGGTGGATAAGATATTTGGGATAGCTGGCGCGTACCACAGCAACGGTCGGAAATTTGAGCTCTCAAATTCCTCAGGGCTATCATGCTCCTCACTTGTAGGCAATCAGCACTGGCGAATTCCTAACTCCTCAGCCAGAACAATTTCCTCAGAGAACAGAAGATCTTCGTCTCTGTCACTGAAGAAAATGACTGAACTGTATGAGATTTCCAATGGCTTCACTCGAAAGGATTGGGTATGTGTAGGCTTTGAGATGAGCATCACTTGAAAACTTTTCCTTAGTTTTACCTCGACCCCCTTTAACAGTACGGTGTTTCCTATGACTCAAGAAAGAGAATATGAAACTACGAAAACAAAAGTCTTCACGCTTCATAATCCTCGCATCAATATCAATGTCTTCAAGGTCACACCAATTTCCTTATTTTCAAAGTCTTCAAATGAAGACATTCATTTTTAGGGGTCGACTTTCTTCATAAATATCAAACTCCTCATAGACTTATAGAACCTGTGTACACTCACAAACACATTAGTCCCTTAACCTATAAGTCTTCAATACACCAAAATCACTAAGGGGCACTAGATGCACTTACAATCTCCCCCTTTTTGGTGATTGATGACAAATAGGTTAAGTTTTCAATGGGGATAAAACATATGAAGTGTAAATACTGATATTGAGGAATTTGATTGCAAGATATAGAAGAACTCCCCCTGAAGATGTGCATATTGAGAAGTTTGCTTTGGATTGCAAATGCACATTGTAGAGTAATATCATGGAGATCTCCCCCTATATCTTGTAATCCATACACACATTTAACATATGATATGAAGAATTTGAAATGCATGATGAAATATGGTGTGTGACGAAATTCAGCATGCGTGCATTAAGGTACTTGAGGAAATAAGCATGCAGAAAGCAGTTCAAAAGTATCCGACCACCATAGGACTTAAGTTTACAACTCATCAGAGCAAACACCGCAGAAGAGCAAGAGTTGTAACTTGACAAAAAAACAGCCCATATATAAGACCCGCTTGAAGACTAACTCAAATTTCTCCCCCTTTGTCATCGAATGACCAAAAGGGACGAAAAATGAGGACTAACACCCCTGAAGAATATCATCATGAAGTCGATGGAGGAGCGCCAGCGTTGTTGGGGTCGTCCGTTGAGGTAGGGCCTACCGCAGTGTCGTTGAGGTCTTCAGCTTCATCGGTATCACACGATGAAGAATATGAACTTGTGACAAGTTGAGGAACTTTGACCTTCTTGAATTTCTTCGAGGGAGGCTGAGACCAGTCAAAGTCCTGCTGAAATCCCATCTGCTTGAGGTCTTCGTCACCGTAAAGGTGAGACAATATGGCCCAAGTGCGATCGAAGATTTCATGAGCATGGTAGTGATTCTTCTTCACGGTGTTTTGCATGATAGTCATGTTCTGAAGAATTGAGCCAAATTGACGCTTGACCCATTTGTGATTGCGATCGACCTTCTGATGAAGACTTAGAAGAAGCGCATGATCGGTCATCATGCGTGGGGCAGTGGCTTGAGGAGTTGGCTTTGAGGCTTTTGCGGCAGAGTCTTGCGTTGCAGAGTAATCATTGGTGGGATAATATGCAGCTTTGCGAAACTGACCATCCAATGGACGAGTGCCTTCATCAATAATAGCAGCTTTGCCTTTTTCATCAGCTGAAGAAATAATCCTTTTGAGGACTTCAATAGGAGGCAAGAAGCTGAGGTGATTGTGACAATCTGCCTTGTAGTGAATTGAAGACCTGGTTCTGATGAATTTCATAATCCATGGAGCATAGGGCTTCAACTCAAACGGTGATAGTGCAACATTTGCCAAAGTCCTCATGAAGAAATCATGGTAGTTAATGGGAATACCATGTATAATGTTGAACAGCAGATTCTTCATGATGCCAACAACCTCTTATTCTTCTGAGTTGTGGCCTTTGATTGGACTGAGGGTTTTGGTTAAAATGCGGTAGATTGTCCTTGGCACATAAAGCAAATCCTTCACTAAGAAGGTGGTTCTCTGAGCTTGGCCTGGACGCAAGGGCTTCATCAGTACTTGCATGAGATGATTTTGAAGTTCAGGTTCTTCATACATGCGCCTTGCGCCATCAGCAGGCGGACTGACTGGAACGACATGAAGCAATTCAGAGGCCGAAGCTTTGTAGTGAGTGTTCTCAGTCATCCAATCAAGCACCCAGGAATTAACATCATCCACATTTCCAGTGAGGTGCAGAGTAGCATAAAATTGAAGAATTAGCTCTTCATTCCAATCGCAGATGTCAGCACAGAAATTCAGGAGCCCAGCTTCGTGAAGAACATTCAAGACAGGTTGGAAGCAGGGAATGGACTCCATATCCACATGAGGAATTTGACGGTGCTCAAATACCTTGTCCTTATCAAACATAAGTGATGAATAGAAATTCATCTGGCTTGCAGTCCAGAACCGCTTGCGTCGAAGTCTTGCTGAGTCATATGGATTGAAATCAGTGAAGAAATGATGCTCAGCGAAGAAATCATCAGTCTTGAATTTCGCCCTTTTTGCATGACGATTTTGTTGCTTGGGCTGAAGATTAGCTGTTGACGGTCTCACAACATCTTGTGTCACAACCTCAGGTGCTGCTAACTGAGGAATTGAAGCTTCAGGATCTTCAGCAGCAGTCTGGGTTTCCATTTCTTCAGCTGTTGCAGCTAGAATTTCTTCAGGGATGGAATGAAGTGAAGCTTGTCGTCCTTCAGATCCCATTTGAATTTCTTCAGTTTGCACAGTGGACTGAGGAATTTGATGCAGAGGTGTAGCCAATGGTGAATTGGGGTGAAGATTTTCCCAATAGTCATCATTCAGCACAGGCGTAGTTGAGCCAATGTCCACGTCTTCTTCAATTTCCTCAACGCCTGCCTCTTCAGCTGTGAACTGAGGCATAGGCGATGATATCAGTGGGGTGGAAGGAATTTCTTCCACTTTAATTTCTTCATCCAACTGCGCTGAAGAAGCAGCAGAAGGATTTTCCTCATCAATGTCATCTGGAATGGCATAGTCTTCACCAAAAGGGACAAGTTCCTTTGATGGCACTATCAAAATCGGAACAGCATCAATTGGGTTGGTGAAAGAGCTCTTCAATGTCCTCACTTTCTTGGGAGCTGAGGACTCTGCAGTGGTTGATGCTTTCCTTTTCTTCATAGCTGCCTTCTCTGCAGCTTTTGTTTTCTTCACTTCTGATGCAGAAGGAAGACTGATTTTCTTCACTGTTGAAGATTTAGCGAGAGGAGCAGATGGAGCTGGTTCAGTTTCTTCAGGCACAACTGATGCAGTTGCCCTGGCAAGTTCAGTTTCTTCAGGCACAGCAAATTCTTCAGCTGGCCTGTGTTGTTCTTCGGGCGCAACATTGGTGGTTGCCCTGGCATGGTCTTCAGGAGCTGAAATTTCTTCATCAGCCCTGGTAGCTTCTTGGGCAGCCTGATTTTCATCAGCTGCGCTTTCATATTCTTCAACAGACTGAGCAGAAGTATCATCCTGAGGAATTTGTCGTTGCGATGGTGCTGCAACGTTAGTCTTGAGGTTCTTGGTAAGCTTGATAAACCTGACTTTGGCACCTAGCCAATCGGCATAATATCTGTCAAATTCATCACTGGGACCTTTGATTTCCTTTTGCAGAGTTACAAGTTCTTCAGGAGACATGTTCAGAACGTTGTTCTTCAAAAAATGCTCCTTCTTGTACTGAGCCTTCTTGACTTGTCTGCCCTTTTCAAATTTCCATTTTTCTTCACTTATGAATGCCGTCAACATATGACTTTGACCAGGAGTGAGGTTTTGGTCAGGCAGTGGAGTGTTGGGATCTTTGTGCCAGAGGTCAATGAAGTCGAGGATCTTCTTTGGATCCAGCATGAGAGGCACAGAACTGCCTTTGGCTCTAGCGGCCCTTTCTTGTCTGTCCTTAACGATTTTAGCAAGTTCTTCATCATCAACTTCATCGTCATCAGACGGAACATGGAACGCCACTTGCTTCTTATGAGGACTTGGCCTCATTCCACGTCCAACAGTGGCCTTTTTCTTCAGCAGAGTTGGACCAGTTAAGGACTGTGGTGGAGCTGAGGAACTTGCAGATGCTCCAGAAGCAATTGAAAAGCCTGCAGTCCGTTGACATGTTGCAAGGTGCACTGGTGTTGAGGACTTTGTGGCAGCAACTGAGGATTTTGTGGCAATAGAGGGGATTGGCACTGCCCTTGAAGAATTTGCCTGAGGAATTTGCCTTGAGGGCTTTGACTTTGAAGAACTTGGCCGTGAAGGCATTGCTGTTGAGGAACTCGGCTTCACAACTCATTTCTTCGGCATAGCGTTTTTAGGCTTACTGGCAAAGGCCTCAGCAGCAGCAGCTTGAGAATCCTCATTGAATTTCTTCTCTGCTTCTTCTGCAATTTTAGCCAATTTGGCTTGGCGCTTGGCCCATTCTTTAGGAAATTCCTCACCACGCCTGATGTTGGTGGGATTAGCAACTTGGCCAACAGCCAATGGAGGTCTTGGAGATGGAGGGTTCACGGCGAATTTCTTCATGTACTTGGGAGAGACATAGTGGTATTCCCTCCATTCCTTAGCCCATCTCCTCTCAATTCTTTGAATGCACACTTTGCGCTGAGTCTTGGTTTCTTTGCCATAAGTTGCTTTATCAGGTGTGCAATATTCATCATATACATCTTCAGGGATCTCAAAAGCAGTGTTTGTTTCTGGCCTCTTGCCTCCCTTCTGAGGTCTCTTCCCATCTGCCATTTTTCTCACTTGGGTACTTTAAACTTTGGATGTTTCTGAGGAAGTATGCAAATTATCTTCGAGGAACGCTACAAATGAGTTAAGCTGATGAGAACCTAGTGATTCAGTAGCGGACATTTTGTACCTGTGAACAGAGTATAGGTGCGAAGAATTTGGAGAGGTCATATGCGTTCTCAGAAATTTTCAAAAGTATCAAGTTTGAGGAATTTGACCATAGGTGTCTTGAGAAATTTCACTAAGCGTTCTTGACTTAGGTTCTAGAGTTGTATAGATTTGAAAATCCACACAATTGAGGAATCTTGAAGAAAAACAAAGCTTAGAGAAACAAATCAAGATACAGAAGCATTCGGGTGTTTATGGAGTGGTAAGTTGAAGAATAAATACCTTTTGAAGATTTTTAAGAAATCATAAGAATCAAAGTAGGGCAATAAAATTAGATTTTATTTACCCTGGACGAAGAACACGACGAACTAGGAGTGGAGTTTGGAGAAGTTCGCTCGTTCAGATCTCCCACGCCCTAACTTGGTGGCGGGAGACAGCTACGGCGACGCTGGAGTGAAGATATCCGTGGTCGGCGCGAGTACGACGGCGACAATGTCGAGGCAGTGAAGCTCTTCCTCACTGGTGACGATGGAGTGTAGCGGCGGCACTAGGTCTGAGAGCTCGAGCGAGATTGAGGTCGAGCGGAGTGAATGAGGTCTGAGGAAGGGAAGGGGTATTTATAGCCACGGTGAAAAACTGCTCGTCCGAAGATTTTGGACGAACATGCCCCTGACCTTTACTATCCTATTGACATGTGTCACCCACGTACAGAGAGGTGGAGATCGTGGGGGATCGTGGGTGAGTTGTTTAATCCATCATGGGATGCGGAATGGTTTGAGTGGCAACAGCCAAAAATTTTGAAATGAATATTTTAAAGTTTTCGTTTGCAAAGTCTTCAGCTGTCAAGGACACAATCAAGATTTTGAACGGGTTTCAAGTAGAACGCACATGAAGAATTTGTGAACAGACTGGGTTAACTTTAGCATAGAGGGGGAACGGATCCGATCACATTCACTTAGATGAAAATCAGCTTGAAGAATTAGCAATAAGTGAATGCTGTTGAGGTCATTGAAAACTCACATATATATATATATATATATATATATATATATATATATATATATATATATATATATATATTCAATGAAGAACACCAATCGAAAAGTTTGAAGACTTTGCAAAGTTGAAGAATTTGAAAATTGAAGAATTTGCAAAATGAAGAAAAACTCATTTTTGAAGATTTTCAACTTTTTGTTGGTGGCATGACCCACTGTATAAGAATGATGATTTCAGACACTGTGTACAATTGTCGTAGGGCTCTGAGAATCAAATTCTTCATTAATTTCTTGTCTTCATTGATTGAAGAAAAATGTTACTTCGTGTGTTGCACATCTAAGTCATCAAGTTTGCATAAGTGTTAGGATGTGTGTCCTTTCAAAGAACATTCGAAGATTCTAAGATATTTAGCTCACACCACAACTTGCTAAATCTCTTCTTATCCAAGGGCTTTGTGAAGATATCCGCTAGCTGTTCTTTAGTCTTCATGTGGTCGATGGAGATGTCGCCCTTCAACACATGATCTCGAAGAAAATGATGACGAATCTGGATGTGCTTAGTCTTTGAGTGCTGAACTGGGTTATGAGCAATCTTGATGGCACTCTCGTTGTCGCAGTAGAGTTGCACATTCTTCATATTGATGCCATAGTCCTTGAGGGTTTGCTTCATCCACAGCAATTGAGCACAGCAAGAACCAGCAACAATGTACTCAGCTTCAGCAGTAGAGAGTGATACGCAGTTCTGCTTCTTCGAGGACCAACATACTAAGGATCGTCCAAGGAAATGGCATGTGCCTGATGTTGACTTGCGATCCACTCGATCACCAGCATAGTCAGAGTCAGAATATCCAATGAGATCAAAAGCCGAGCCCTTGGGATACCATAATCCAAGTGTTGGAGTGTGAGCTAGATATCGAAGAATATGTTTCACAGCCTTATGGTGTGATTCCTTCGGTGTAGCTTGAAAACGGGCAAACATGCAAACACTAAGCATAATATCTAGCCTAGATGCACATAGGTACAATAAAGAGCCAATCATGGAGTGGTATACCTTTTGATCGAAGTCTATACCATTTTCATCGGTGCATAGATGGCCATTTGTGGGCATAGGGATTTTGACGCCTTTGCAATCTTGCATGCTGTATTTCCTCAGAACGTCCTTGAGGTATTTCTCTTGAGATATGAATATGCCATTGTGTTGTGACAAATTTGAAGACCTAAGAAGAATTTCAATTCTCCCATCATAGACATTTGATATTCCTCACTCATCATATAGGCAAATTCGTCACTGTAACGTTTGTTAGTAGAGCCAAAGATAATATCATCAACATATATTTGGCACACGAATAATTCATCATCATATGTTTTGGTGAAAAGAGTTGGGTCAAGTGAACCAGGTTTGAAGTCTTTCTTCATGAGGAATTCCTTCAGTGTATCATACCATGCCCGAGGGGCCTGCTTGAGGCCATAGAGGGCCTTATTGAGTCTGAAGACTTTGTCAGGATGCTTAGGATCTTCAAAACCTGGGGGTTGAGCCACATATACTTCTTCCTCAAGCTTACCATTGAGGAATGCACTTTTCACATCCATTTGATATAAGATGATATTATGATGGTTAGCATAAGCAAGCAATATGCAAATAGCCTCAAGTCTAGCAATAGGTGCAAAAGTTTCATTGAAATCAATTCCTTCAACCTGTGTGTAGCCTTGAGCTACAAGACGAGCCTTGATCCTCACAACTAGGCCATTTTCATCTTGCTTGTTGCGGTAGGTCCATTTGGTACCGATGATATTGTGCTTGCGTGGGTCTGGTCGCTTGACAAGTTCCCACACATTGTTGAGCTCGAATTGATGTAATTCCTCTTGCATAGCTTGAATCCACTCAAGCTCCAGAACTGCCTCATCAACTTTGGTGGGCTCCATGATAGAGACAAAAGCAAAGTGCCCACAAAAGTTAAGCAAATGTGAAGCTTTTGAGCGTGTGAGAGGACCTGGTGCATTGATGTCGTCGATGATTCTCTCAATTTGCACTTCATTTGTAACGCGAGGATGAGCAGGTTGACGACTTTGATTGGGCTCAGCATTTTCTTCAGAGCCATTTTCTTCAGATGCACCAGCATGATTTTCTTCACGATCTGGAATGACTTCTTCAGCAGATTCTTCAGTAGGTATGACATCCTCAGTAGCCTTTAACTTGATGGATTCCTCAAGAGTCATTTCATCTAGCACAGGAGGTAGGTGCTCTCTTTGGGAGCCGTTAGTTTCATCGAACCGCACATCTACAGTTTCAACAACCTTGTTGTGATAGGTGTTGAAGACCCTGTAGGTGTGCGAGTCCTTTCCGTAACCAAGCATAAAACCTTCATGTGCTTTCGGTGCAAATTTAGAATTGTGATGAGGATCTCTAATCCAACATTTAGCACCGAAGACTTTGAAATAAGTCACATTGGGTTTCTTGTCAGTGAGGAGTTCATATGAGGTCTTCTTGAAGAATTTGTGAAGATATACCCTGTTGATGATGTGGCATGCAGTATCAATAGCCTCAGGCCAGAAGCGACGAGGTGTCTTGTATTCATCAAGCATAGTGCGAGCCATCTCAACAAGAGTCCTGTTCTTGCGCTCCACGACGTCATTCTGCTGTGGAGTGTATGGGGCAGATAACTCATGAGTAATACCAAGTTCATCAAGATAGTCATCAAGACCAGTATTCTTGAACTCGGTTCCACTATCACTACGTATATGCTTGATCTTCACACCGAAATTCGTCGAGGCCCTTGAGGAAAATCGTCTGAAGACTTCCTGCACTTCAGTTTTGTAAGTAATGATGTGCACCCATGTGTAACGAGAATAATCATCAACAATGACAAAGCCATATAGAGATGCTGCATTTGTTGGTGTGGCATAATGAGTAGGGCCAAAGAGGTCTGTGTGAAGCAATTCAAAAGGACGAGTGGTAGTCATGATAGTCTTCGAGGGGTGCTTGGCTCTGGTCATCTTTCCAGCCTCACAAGCCCCACAAAGATGATCTTTGAGGAATTTGACACCCTCAATGCTAATGACATGCTTCTTCTTCACAAGCGTGTGCAAATTCCTCATGCCAGCATGACCGAGTCGATGATGCCATAGCCAGCCTTCTGAAGCTTTTGCAAGTAGACATGTGGCAGGCTGTGGTCCTGCAAAGAAATCAACAATATACAAGTCTCCTCTCCTAAAGCCTTCGAAGACTTTGGAATTGTCAGATTCCATGAGCACAATGCAACGATATTTGCCAAAGACGACAACCATATCAAGATCACAAGGCATTGAGACAGACATGAGGTTGAATCCGAGGGACTCGACAATCATGACTTTGTCCATGTGTCGATCCTTTGAGATTACAACCCTACCTAGACCCAATACCTTGCTTTTGCCTTTGTCAGCGTAGGTGATATGCTTCAGATGCGATGGAGATAAAGGAGAGTCCATCAGTAAGCTCTTGTCACCGGTCATGTGATTTGTACATCCACTGTCGAGGACCCACTCAGTAGCTTTGGATAAACCATCCCGCAGATGAATTAGTGCTTCTTACGAACTCATATACTTCCGAGTGAAGAATATGACATCAGATTCATCAGGCAGAAATTCATCAAACAATGCAACACACACATATATATAGTAGTATTGAGGACGTGAGAAATGAGTGAATCATTTCTTCATGATTTGCTTGCGTCCTTTCAAGCATTCTCAGGTCTCCAGCTAATTCTTCAGACGATTAAGTTCGTCTGGAGACCTGACCCTGCATAAGAGATTAGTTCTTTTCTTCACCACCCACATCTGGAGGGGTGGTAAAGAATTCATCATCCTGCGAGCTCCATAAAAGAAAGGTGGCATTGAAGCCAGTGCACTTCGTTTCACAGAAGAGGGGTTAGAGTAGGCATATGAGTAAGCAGAGAAATTCTTTGAGGAATTATGAACATAATGATTTGAAGAATAATGCACATATTCATAGCTCTTAGATTTTTCCTGCGAAACAGAAGCGTTAGCACGATGATGCTCATATGAGGAATTTGGTCCATATGATGATTTTGTTCCATATGAAGACTTTGGTCCATATGAAGAATTTGATCTGGGGTTCCTGTTCTTCATAGGTGGTGTCATGAGGACATTCACCTGAAGACTTTCAAGGCACCTTTTGGGAACCTAGATTTTCTTCATAGGAGGACCGTTCCTGCAGTTAGTTCCAACATATCTAGCAAATACTTCACCATTCTGATTTTTGAACAACTTATAGTTGGAGTCAAATGACTAATCAGATGAATATGAAGATTCACATGTAAAGCCAGATAAAGTGGATGGATCTACGGGAGGTCCTTTCGCAGCAACCCATGAGGTTTTGGGATACTGCTCAAGTTTCCAATAGGTTCCATCTGCATTGAGTTTCCTCTCAAATGCAATACCCTCTTTCCTAGGGTTCCTGTTCTAGATCTGCTTTTTGAGCACATCACAAAGAGTCTGATGCCCTTTGAGGCTTTTGTACATGCCTGTCACATACAATTCCTTCAACCCTGCATTTTCGTCAGTGATACTTGTGGTATCCTCAGATGAGGAATTTGTGACCACAGAAATAGTTGAAGAATTTGCAGCAATAAAAGCATTTGAACTTTCAGGTGAAGAATTAGCAGATTCACGTTCAATGCATTTCAAACATGGTGGAATAAATTCTTCCTGAGCGGAACTGATCTGTTGAGCAAGTAATGAATCATTTTCCTTCTGAAGATCTTCGTGACTCACCCTTAGCTTCTCAAGATCTTGCTTTCTCTGAAGAAATTCATAGGAAAGCTTCTCATGATCGGCTAAGAGTGTTTCATGATGACCTTGAAGATTATCAAACTTAGACTGTAGTCATTGTAGATTATCAGTCAGAATTTGAGTTTGATTCATTTCCTCACGCAACAGGTCATCGCTTTTGTCTAGCTGATTTTGAACCTTTTCCAAAGCCTTTTGTTGTTTTATGGCAATATTAGCAAGTTTGGAATAGCTAGGTTTGAGATCATCATCAGATTCATCCTCACTTGATTCAGAGGAGGGATATTTGAGTACCTTGGCAACTTTTGCCATGAAGCAATAGGTGGGAGCATAGTCATTGTTGCCGTCGTCAGCAGTGTTGGGGAAGCCATTTTCCTGAGTGTTGAAGATGGACTTGCTGACGAAAGCAGTAGCGAGAGCTAGGCTCGCCACACCAGAGTTTGACTCCTTAGATGCCTCCTCTGCCTCATTTTCCTCAGATTCAGCTTCAGAGTCTGTTTCCTTGCCAATGAATGCCCGAGCCTTTTCGGAACTACTCTTCTTGTGAGATGAAGTCTTTGAAGATTTTGACGATGAGGACTTTGAAGATTTCTTCTTTTTCTTTGAGTCGTCTAAACTGTCATCCTTGTATTTCTTCTTCTTTGATTCCTTTGCCCACTGAGGACAATCAGTCATGTAGTGACCAGGTTTCTTGCATTTGTGGCAAGTCCTCTTCTTGTAATCACGGGATGAGGAATCTGATCTCATATCATCACCTCTTGAAGATTTTCCAAAACGACCACGTCTTAAGAACTTCTGGAATTTCTTCACGAGCATTGCTAGCTCCTGGCTTAGTTCTTCAGGGTCACCAAGGCTGCTATCAGAATCTTCCCCTTCAGATGAGGAAACTGCCTTGGCCTTCAGAGCGCGTGATCTTCCATAGCTTGGCCCGTAGAGATCTCTCTTCTCAGCTTGTTGGAATTCATGAGTGTTCAGCCTCTTGAGGATATCAGCAGGATCTAGTGACTTGTAGTCTCCACGTTCTTGAATCATCAGTGCCAGTGTATTGGATGAGGAATCAAGTGATCTCAGCAATTTCTTCACCACCTCATGGTCGGTGATGTCAGTGGCACCAAGTGCTTGAAGCTCGTTTGAGATGTCAGTGAGGCGATCAAAGGTTTGCTGGACATTCTCATTGTCGAGTCTTTTGAAGTGGTTGAAGAGATTGCAAAGAACGTCAACTCGAGCATCATGTTGGGTTGAGATTCCTTCGTTGACCTTGGACAGCCTGTCCTAGATGAGCTTTACAGACTCCAAAGCACTCACTCTGTCGTACTTTCCTTTGCTCAGATGACCACATATGATATTCTTCGCTTGAGAGTCGAGTTGCTTGAATCTCTTCACATCAGCAGCGTTCATGGAAGGAGTGATAGAGGGAAAGCCATTTTCCACAACGTACCAGAGATCGTTGTCAATTGCCTCAAGATGCATGCGCATCTTGTTCTTCTAGTAGGGGTAGCCCGTCCCGTTGAAGGTAGGACACCTAGCCGAGACCTTGATTATGCCTGCAGTCGACATAACTAAAACTCCAGGTGGTTAAACCAAAATCACACAGAACAAGGGAGTACCTTGCTTTGATACCAATTGAAAGTGCGTTATATCGACTAGAGGGGGGTGAATAGGCGATTTTTACAAAATTGTCACTGAGGAAATACGACTTGAGGAATTTGCTAAGTGAAGAACTACAAGCAGCGAAATAAGTACTCAGGTGCATCCATAACAAGACAGTAACATAGTCATCATGATGAAATGAAACATACACAGAGCACAATGAGCATGTAAACAGGATAAGTAGGCAGAAGACAAGATGACTGAAGAAATAGGATTGAGGAAATTCAAAAAGTCTTCAGTCAAAGTCTTCAAACAGTAATGATCAATTTCATCAACACATGAATGAGGAAATGAAAGAGTTGAGGAAATAGAACTAGTAGCTCGGTGAAGACAATGATTTGGTAGACAAGTTCCAACTGCTGTGATAGTTGTACGTCTGGTTGGAGCGGCTAGGTATTTAAACCAAAGGACACACAATCCTCACCGTATTCTCCTTGAGGTAAGGTCACACAGACCTCGCCCAATCACTCGAGGTAAGTCTTCAAAGGTGACCTCCAAACCTTCACAGACTAGGTCACCCGGCGATCCACAATTCCTCTTGGATGCTCTAGACCTTGACGCCTAACCGTCTGGAAGATGCACAATCTTCAAAGGTAACAAGCGTCGGTTACACACAGGAACAATCTCTTCAGTGATGCTCAATCACTTTGTGTCGGGGAAAACAAACAGGGGCATGTATTTTTCCCTGACTCGTGCATGGACACGCCAAGGCCGTGCCAGAATACAAGAGACCAAGATCATCAAAGAGCCAAACATGCAGATCAAGAGGGACCAAGATCAAGCCAAAGAAGCAAGGCACCATCAGGAGAAGGGCCTCCTTTGCCGGGCAGGCGAGCTCGGCAAGGGGCGAGGCCACCTCCAGAAGACGACGTCCAAGCCTTGCCCTACAGGAAACACCTGCAGATGACACCCGTCCTGCGACGTGTCAAGCGAGCAGGCGTGGAGCTGGCGAGATAGCCCGGCAAGCCTTGCCGGGCAACCAACGATGTGACGTTGAGCGGTGCATTTAATGCGCCCTGTCAGCCCGCAGAGTTAGGTATGATAGCACTGTTTGCTATCTTATCAGTGCATAATGGCTGTTTTACCATTGTGGGGACCCCTTAATCTATAAAAGGAGGCCCATGGCGACCGTAGAGGAGGTTAGAAGGTTGGATAACTCAGACCCCATACGCGCTGTGATGACCCCGGCTTAATCGTGCACTAATCATACACGCAAATGCACACGATCAAGCCTAAGGACTCACTTGAAGATATCACAACACAACTCTAAAACATAAATAAAGTCATAAAAGCTTTATATTACAAGCCAGGGCCTCGAGGGCTTGAATACCTAGCTTGATGTCATACAAGTGTCAGCGGAAGCATCAGATATCTGGGTACAGATATAACAGAGTTACAGATAGGCCCTTAAGAAGGCGGGGCAAAATAAAACACTACGATGGAAAGGCGTAGGCTTCCTGCCTAGGACCCTCCGAATCTACTCCTGGTCGTCGGTCGGCTCCTCGTAGTAGTACTCGCCGAGAGGGTAGTAGTAGTAGTAGCCGTCGGCGGGGGCAGCTGGCTCAGGGACTCCGTCATCTGGTTGCGACAAATGGATATGGGGAGAAAAGGAAAGCAAAGCAAACGTGGGTACTCATCCGATGTACTCAGCAAGCAAGGATCTACACTACATATGCAACATTTTCAAAGGGAGGCTGTATATGTGGACTGGGCTGCAGAAATGCCAGAATAGAGGGGAGAGCCTAGTCCTATCGAAGACTAGCTTCTTCAAGCATCTTCAACGGTCTTGCAGCATTAGAAGAGTGCAGGTTAACATCATGTAAAGTAGTAGTAATGTCAACAACCTCGCCCAGAGATCCTTCCTTGACTCCCTACGAGAAAGCAATCCCAGAGCCATACTATCTATTTCATCTCAAGTCACCAGTTCTAGTTGTACCGATCGGGATACAACTCCGAGTGTCCGTTACCATAGGACAGGCTATCGATAGATTAGTTCTTCCCTGCAGGGGTGCACCAAATTACCCACCACGCTCGCTTAACTCCGGCCGGACACACTTTTCTGGGTCATGCCCGGCCTCGGCCAAACGATACGCCGCAACCCGACCAAATACTTAACAGAGAGGTCAGCACGCCGGACTAACCTATGCCCCCAGGGGTCTTGGGCCATCGCCCCGGACGCTCCTGCACGTTGCGTACACCGCCGGTGAGCAGACCTAGCAACCCCTTAATACAAGCGCGGTTGCGTTACCAGTCCAACCCAGTGTGTGCCGCTCAGTTGCTGACGTCTATTAAGCTTCGGCTGAAGTATACGACGCAGAACGCCCATACTATGCCCACATGATGGTTAGTGCTATCAGGCCAGAGGCCCCTCGGATCAAATATCCGAACCGTTAGTGTGTTGGTAGTGCGGTAACGAGCAGAGACTCATGAAAGATGTGACCCCGGCACCCTATCTTGAGGACTTGCGGCAAGGGCTTGGAATGCCCGGCCACGCCTCGTACATATCTCACGGGCACCTTCCAGGTCAACCCGACTCCATATCACTCTCATCATAATCTCGTGCGGTACCCCTCAGGGCCGACCTGTCTTTATCCAGAATAAATAGTATCAACAGTAATGTAAAGGCATCCGTGTGGCTACCATATCAAGAAGGAATTCGAGGCATCACCCTCGTTGGATTCCCACCTGACGTAAACATCAAGGTGAACGGAGGAGGAATCACCCGCGAGGTCCACTCTTGAGGAGTTGCGTGATGGTGTCGTTATCGGGGGTGGTGTAGGAGGAATCACCCTCACTGACCACGTCCAATTAACTAACCTACAAGGTGATCATCAGAAGTCCTGATGAGGTATCACCCTCGGCACTCGATAGTAACCCAGTAGTGTCGAGCAACTAAGGGGAAGTGATGTGCGGTGCCGGGGCCTGGTTTTCGATCCCGTTGCTCGGGTCTTCTATTAATCCAGCGGGGCAGTTGGGATACAGTGGGGTCTCTGCTGGGTCTCTACCCAACCTATACTAAACAGTTTAGGATAAGCAGGTAGGTAACAATAGCAGGTTACAATAAACAGGCTATGCAGCAGAAATAGGATAACAGCAGCAACAGTAACTTCTAAGGCAAGCATAAGAGAGAAGAGAGTGGGCGATATCGGAATGCTCAAAAGGGGGGTGCTTGCCTGGAAGCTCGGCGGCAGGGGTCTGATAGTCAGGAGCATAGTCGACCTCCGGAGCTACGTCGGTCTCGGGAGCTATGTCAACGTCGGGGTCTACCGAGAGAGAAGAGGGGGAAGAAACATATAAATACACAGCAATATTGCAACATAGAGCATGCCATGCCTAGGATGCAGTGCTGGGTTGCCTAAAGATGCATCTATGTCATTTTAGTTATTTTAGGATTAACGCGGGATTTATTAACCGGTGAATATGCACTATTCATATACCGGAATCGGGCTAAAAGTTACGGGTTCACCTACGTAGGGGGTTCCAACAAAGAAACAAACGACACGATCAAATTCGTCGCGTCGTTTTGATCAAATTTCATGTAGAAAGTTTTTCGATCCGAGCTACGGATTATTCATTATGAATTTCTGAAGTTTAAAGGATTTCCTAGAATTATTTTTATTTAACAGAAAAGGAATTATGATGTTATCATGAGGTCACCACTGCGTTAGCAGTCAACAGGACGATGACCAGGGTCAAACCTAACCTGTGGGTCCAGTGGGACCCACATGTCAGCCTCTGTTGATTTTCCAATGGATTAAATCATCTAGCAGGGTTAATTAGGGATGTGGACCCAGCCTGTCAGCGAGACATTAGACTAAAAAAATTATTTTATTTATAAAATCATTTATTATCTAATTAACCGAGGGGCCCACATGTCAATGGCTGGGTTGCCCAGTCAGTACGTTGACTGGGTCAACCCAGTCAACGGGGCCACCCGAACCCATTGGTTAGAGACCCAGGGGCGGGGCCCACTGCACCACGTCGGCATCGGCGCCGGAGGCATCTCCGGCGACCTAAATCGCGGCGGGGCTCACCGGAGCGCGTCGGAATCGCGCTTACCAGCACCAAAATGCACGCGGTTCAATGCGTTCGAACGAGGACTCGACGCCGCATCGATCTACGCCGGAGTTGAGAGCTACATCGACGGCGGCTAGCAGCGCGCTCGGACGGAGCTGGAAAATCGGAGCAACGACGCTCGTTCGACCAAAAGAAGAGGCTAGGCGGGGTCTAAGGCGCTCCGGGAGCTCGTCGGAGCTACTGGCCCGAGCAGAAGAGCTCGGAGGCGAGTGCAACAGCGACAATGGCGGACGGCGGAGCTCGGTATGCAGGCGAGCTAGCTACGGTGCGCTAGGGGAGTAACGGGGAGGAGCAGGGGACGGAGTAGCTCACCGTGCGGCATGCAAGTCGGCCCGTGAAAGTTTTGGAGCTGCAGAGGCGTCGCCGGAGCCGGAGAAGAGCTACGGCAACCGTAGCTGAGGACGAAGGGGATCTAGTGATTCTGTGCTCCCCAGTTACAGCTGAGGCCACCAGTGGATGGGGAGGACGACGACGAAGCTCTACGACATCACGGCGGGTCGGGTTGATGGCGGTGGCCGCGGCAACGACGGAAACACGGCGGCGACGGCGCTCGAGCGCTGGATCTGAGAAGGAGGGGAGGCGACGGAGCGAGCAGGGAGAGGGGAGAATGATGAGGAGGACCAGGGGGGAAGCACCAGCTCGCCCTTATCTCCCCGCGGCGTCGGTGGCTGCCGCCGTGTCGCCGTTCGACCGGCGCGCGCGCGCACAGCCACGGCGGTGGCGACACGACGAAGGAGAGAGAGGGAGATGGGCCAGGTGGGCCGGAATCAGGGCACTGTGCACTTAGGCTCAGTGCATAGTGCCTCTTTTCTTTTTATTTTTCTGTTTTCTTTTATTCTTTTCTGTTACATTTTATTTTTAAGTCCATTTGACTTTTTGAAAATATGTGGCTTGCCAAATCAATTACTAGGCAATGGTTGGCACTGCCACATAAAGTTTGGGCATTTTTGGAATTCATTTGGAATTTACAAAAATGAATATGGCATTTAAAATGCTCCTTTTTGGCATTGTTTTAAATGCTAATGCCATTTTGAATTGATGATGATGTTGTGTTCCTTAACCTCTAATGGTTTTTGATTATTTGCTATAAGGTGAACATTTTTCCCACAAGTTTTGGGCAACTTCATATTTCACTTTTGAATTTGAGTTGATTTTCAGAATAGAATTTGAATCATTTTGATTAACCATTATGACTAGGCACTGCAAATGGAGATGACTTGGCATACTTAGCAGAGTGGCACAATGCTTATTACAAGGGGGTGTTACAAATTCTCCTCCTCTAAAAGAAATTCTCGTCCTGAGAATTTAGGAGGTAGAAGGAAAGAGGTTGGGATATTCTTCCCGAAGATGATCCTCGCGTTCCCAAGTGGCTTCATCTTCAGTGTGATTCGACCACTGCACTTTTTGGAACTTGGTCGTCTTCTGACGAGTTCGACGTTCAGCTTCGTCGAGGATGCAGATGGGATGCTCCTTATAAGAAATATCATCTTGCAATTCGAGCATTTCATGATCCACTGCTCGGTGCGGAGATTCCTTGAAGCATTTATGAAGTTGCGACACATGGAAGACATCGTGGATATGAGAGAATTGCGGTGGCAACTCCAATTTATATGCCACCTGCCCACGTCTGGCAACGATGCGAAAGGGGCCGATGTAGCGTGGAGCTAGCTTGCCCTTGATTCCAAAACGACGAGTGCCCTTCATAGGAGTGACACGAAGATAAGCTTGATCACCTGGTTGGTAAGTCAGACCCCATCGTTTGCGATCATAGTTGCTCTTCTGACGATCCCGAGCTGCCTTGAGATTTTCTCGGATAATTCGGACTTGTTCTTGGGCATGTTGAATAATGTCCGGTCCCATGAGTGATCGTTCCCCAGTTTCTGACCAATTCAGAGGGGTTCGCCACTTACGTCCATAAAGCACTTCGAAGGGGGCCATTTTCAAGCTGGCTTGATAGCTGTTATTATAAGAGAATTCGGCAAATGGGAGAGATTCTTCCCACTTCTTACCGAACGATATAACACAAGCCCGAATCATATCTTCCAGCACTTGATTTACTCGCTCGACTTGGCCTTGGGATTGTGGATGATATGCTGAACTCCAGGTAATGTGAGTTCCCATAGCTTCTTGGAAACTTTCCCAGAATTTGGAAGTGAAAAGACCGCCACGGTCCGAACTGATCTCCTTTGGAATACCGTGGAGTGAAACAATTCTGGAGATATACAGCTCTGCTAACTGACTAGCAGTGATAGTCTCCTTGACAGGCAGAAAACGTGCAACTTTGGAGAGTTGGTCGACGACGACAAGAATAGCATCGTGACCCTTCTGAGACTTGGGAAGGCCAGTAATGAAATCCATTTGCACTTTATCCCACTTCCACAAAGGAATAGGGAGTGGTTGAAGAATTCCAGCAGGCTTCTGATGTTCTGCTTTCACGCGACGACATATGTCACATTCAGCAACATATCGAGCAATGTCCTGCTTCATTCTGGACCACCAGTACCTCTGTCGAAGATCGCGATACATCTTGGTGCTACCCGAATGGATGGACATCGGTGTATCATGTGCCTCCTTCATGACTTTGTCAGTCATAAGTTCGAAGCGAGGTACCACAATTCGATCTCTGAAATACAAGGTTCCATCTTCAGCAATTGAGAAATCCCTGTACTTCTCGAGGTGAAGTTCTTTCTTCATTAGATCTACTTCGGCATCTTTTGCTTGCGCAATCTTTACAGCTTTCTCAAGATCTGGCTGTACCACAAGGTTATTAAGAGAACCCTGCGGAATGATGCAGATGTTCAACTTGCGCAGTTCTTCATAAAGATGGGATTGAGCTTGCTTAACCATGAGGTTGTTGCAATAGGACTTGCGGCTCAAGGCATCAGCCATCACATTAGCCTTGCCCGGGGTATAAGAAATACCACAGTCATAGTCCGTGATTGTTTCCAACCATCGCTGTTGACAAAGATTAAGATCTGGTTGAGTGAACAAATACTTCAAACTCTGATGGTCGGTATATATCTCACACCGGTTACCAAGAAGGTAATGTCGCCACTGCTTCAAAGCATAGATTACAGCAGCAAGTTTGAGATCATGCACTGGATAGTTTTCTTCATGCGGACGCAATTGTCGCGAGGCATATGCAATTACTTTTCGTTCTTGCATTAGGACACAGCCTAATCTCTGACGAGAGGCGTCGCAATATATCATGAAGTCCTTGCGAGAATCGGGAGGAGCAAGCACTGGAGCAGAAGTAAGCTTGTCCTTGAGGGTCTGGAAACTTTCTTGACATTTGTCTGTCCACTCAAACTTAACGCCTTTGCGGAGCAGATTAGTCAGGAGCTTGGCGATCTTGGAAAAGTTCTCGACGAATCGGCAGCAATAACTTGCAAGGCCGAGAAAACTTCTGACTTGCTTGGCGTTCTTCGGAGGAGTCCAATCAAGGATAGCCTGAACACGCTCCGGGTTAACGGCGATACCGTCCTTGGAAATCACATGCCCAAGGTAGGTCACTTCAGAAAGCCAGAATTCACATTTGGAGTACTTGGCATACAACTTGTGCTCTCGAAGCCTCTCCAGAACAAGGCGAAGATGTTCGGCATGTTCTTCCTTATTCTTCGAATATACTAGAATATCATCCAGATATACCGCGACGAACTTGTCGAGGTAATCCATGAATATATAATTCATCAGGCGGGAGAACGTAGCTGGAGCATTCGTTAGGCCAAATGACATGACAGTGTATTCATAGGAGCCATAACGAGTAACGAAGGCGGTCTTCGGAATATCCTCTTCACGGACACGGATCTGGTGATAACCCAACCTCAAGTTGAGTTTAGAAAACACCGATGATCCAGCTAGTTGATCATATAAATCATTGATCCGAGGAAGCGGATATTTATTCTGAATGGTTGCCTGGTTGATAGGACGGTAATCTTGAACCAACCTATTCGTACCATCTTTTTTCTTGACAAAGAGAGACGGTGCTCCCCAGGCAGAGGAACTAGGGCGAATGAAACCCTTCTTAAGTGACTTGTCGATTTCTTCCTTAAGCTCGAGAAGATGGTGTGGAGGCATCTTGTAAGGACGCTTCGCAATAGGAGTGGTGCCAGGCTTCAAGTCGATAACAAACTTGACAACTCTAGCAGGGGGTATTGCTGGAAGTTCTTCTGGAAAAACATCCTGGAAGTCACAGACGACTGTAATGTTTTTGATCCCCTCAAGCAGAGAGGCGTTCAACGCATTTAAGGCATAAATTTGAGCCTTGGCGTTCTGAGTGAGGTGAGCATGATAATTCACTATCTGACCTGATGGATGCAGGAGGTGTACAACTTTAGTGGCACAATTGATTGAGGCATAGTGAGCCTTCAACCAATCCATTCCCAGTATAAGGTCAATGTTGGAATTATTCAGAATGATAGGGAAGGCCTGAAAATTCCTCTCTTGAATCACAACAGTGACTTCGGGGCTAAATATGGTGGCTTGGCACCGACCCGCGGGAGTGTTTACTACTAACAGATGGTGTAACGTTTCACATTTAACGTCATGCAAGAGTGCAAAATGTTCTGACATGAATGAATGTGATGCTCCTGAATCAAATAAAATAGATGCTAGTACTGAATTTACAAGAAGTGTACCCATCACAGTTTCAGGTTGATCCTGAGCTTCAGCCATGTTGACATGATAGCTATGTCCACGACCATAAGAAGGTCTGGCATTGTTGTTACGCTGCTGAGGAATTCCACGACCATTACCACGGCCAGCAGGAAGAGGCACTAGCTGATTCTGATTCTAAGAACAGTCTCTGGCTCGGTGACTTGGCTGGCCACACTTGAAGCAGAGTACACTTTCTGGACGTGGTGCAGGAGCTCGAGGTGGTGGAGCTCGAAGAGGCTGCCTCGGTGGTGGAGGAGGTAGACGAGGTGCAGCATAAGCAGGCATGTACACTGGAGCTGTTGGACGGTACATGCTTTGTGGAATCCAGATGCGGCACTTCTGGGAAGACGAGCCCGAAGATGAGCCCGCTTCACGAGTGCGCCTGGTCGCTTCCTTGTGCTTCTTCAGACCAGTCTCGACCATGATAGCCTTGTTCACCAAGGTGGCGAAATCAGGAAAATCTTGGACGAGTAGGGCTAGCTGAATGTCATGGTGTAGCCCTTCACGGAACTTTTCCTGCGTACGAGCATCAATGGGGATGTCTTCTTCAGTGTAGTGAGACAAATCAAGGAACTCACGCTGATAGACTTCTACAGTCTTGTTGCCTTGAACGAGGCTACGGAACTCAGCCTTCTTCCAATCTATAACTCCTTGCGGAATATACCGGGCATGAAAAGCAGCCTTGAATTCCACCCAGGTGATGACAGTTCCAGGAGGTAAGGTCTGTCTGTGAGTTGCCCACCATTGTGCTGCGGGTCCCTTTAGGAAGTATGTCGCGAATGTGACATAGCTGACAGGGGAAACATCAGATGACTCCATCTCATAGAAGATGTCACGCAGCCAGTCATCGGCATCCAGCAGATTAACTGTGTTGCGGAATACCGATGGGTTGAGACGCACAAACTCTGGTAGCGTGATTGAAGCTGGCTGATGGTTGGCATTGGGACGAGGGAATTGATCCATAATCCCCGTCATGAACTGATAGTTGAGTTCAAATTGTTGCATCATAGCGGCCATATAAGCAGGCGGTGGCGGCGGTGGTGGATTGTTATCACCCATCCTGCTAAATTCAACAGGGGTAGTTTAGCAGAAGCCATTGCGAGTGTTTAGCAACAAACATGATGTAACACGATGGAATTTAAGTAGTTTAACAGATGCTTAACATAGTCATTAAGACATATAGATCCATACAGAGTCGGTTACATCCGGACAGCATAACAACGCAAATTCAAAAGCTAGACATGCTAGGCGGCACGTAGGCACGCGGTAAGGAAGTACACAACGAGACATAGCAAAGGCTACATCAACGTCGGAGAAAACCACTGAAACGGGGTAGCTGCAAGTGCGGACGACAGATGTTCATCGCAGAAGGATCCTGCGCTTCATGTGAACTGTGATGCAGAACCCAGTCTTGAACTGAAAGAAGAGGTCCACGTGCAGGTGTGTGACCTCCCAGAGCAGGCCAATCGATCCTTGGTGGCATCTCGGTCCTGCGCGGGTAAAGGATGTGCTCCGGATGTATCCCTGCACGAACAGCTGGTAGCAACTACGTCATAGCATCGTAGAGTCGTGCTCGAGTGGCAAACAACTCGACGGCAAGAGCCCGAACAGTGCAATCCAGAGCCTGAGTACACTGAATCAGAACTCGCGGATCATAGCGACAAGGCTCGTACGGGGCACAGATAGCTGTGTAGTATCCAATAGCATCTCCAGCAGGGGCACACAGAATGTATCAAAACTCAGAGGCATCCAAGCTAGCGCTGAGCTCTCCTCTGAGACGTGCGACAGCAGAGTAGGCGGCATCATGGACTGCCATCTCAATCGTCATGCCGATACCGTGGAAAAGGTATAGCTCAGTGTCTGAGTCATCTTGCTAATCATAGATACGAACATCAGCATAGTACTGCTCCTAGTTGAACTCGTGGTAAACCTCGTAGACCATATACTCGGGGTACCAGCGGTAACCCAGTCTGGTCAAGAGGGCGATCAGGACAGCTGGAAAACCAGGGGCATCACGAGCCCAAGTGCGAAGCACAAGCTGCGTCGTAGGGCGTGGTGGAAACAGACGATCCATCTAAAATAAAGGAAATTGAGGATTGTCATTTGATGACGTGAAGCATAACAGATCTCGAAGAGAAAGGTTAAAGAAAATAATGGAAAGGAAAATGATTATCAGACTAATCAGATCAATGACAGGGAAATCGCACAGATATCCAGCTCTCTGGAGGACGGGATTTACGAGATCCTAAGTGTCAGTGTTAGTAAATTTATTTAACCCGAATAGAAAAGAGATCAGAGTCCCAGAGTAAAGACGAGGAATAAAAGATCCTAATTCCACCCAGTTGGCGACGTGGGCCTGTAAGCCACACAACCAAGTTAGTAAAACAATGTTCGGTTACTAGACTCAACTTCGGCCAAGGAGTTGGATAGGGGGATTCCTAGAGGCAGTCGGCTCTGATACCAACCTGTGACGACCCTGGCTTAATCGTGCACTAATCATACACGCAAATGCACACGATCAAGCCTAAGGACTCACTTGAAGATATCACAACACAACTCTAAAACATAAATAAAGTCATACAAGCTTTATATTACAAACTAGGGCCTCGAGGGCTCGAATACCTAGGTCGATGGCATACAAGTGTCAGCGGAAGCATCAGATATCTGGGTACAGATATAACAGAGTTACAGATAGGCCCTTAAGAAGGCGGGGCAAAATAAAACACTATGATCGAAAGGCGTAGGCCTCCTGCCTAGGACCCTCCGAATCTACTCCTGGTCGTCGGTCGGCTCCTCGTAGTAGTACTCGCCGGGAGGGTAGTAGTAGTAGCCGTCGGCGGGGGCAGCTGGCTCAGGGACTCTGTCATCTAGTTGCGACAAATGGATATGCGAAGAAAAAGAAAGCAAAGCAAACATGAGTACTCATCCAAAGTACTCAGCAAGCAAGGATCTACACTACATTTGCAACATTTTCAAAGGGAGGCTGTATACGTGGACTGGGCTGCAAAAATGCCAGAATAGAGGGGAGAGCCTAGTCCTATCGAAGACTAGCTTCTTCAAGCATCTTCAACGGTCTTGCAGCATTAGAAGAGTGCAGGTTAACATGATGTAAAGTAGTAGTAATGTCATCAACCTCGCCCAGAGATCCTTCCTCGACTCCCTGCGAGAAAGCAATCCCAGAGTCATACTATCCATTTCATCTCAAGTCACCAGTTCTAGTTGTACTGATCGGGATACAACTCCGAGTGTCCGTTACCGTAGGACAGGCTATCGATAGATTAGTTCTGCCCTACAGGGGTGCACCAACTTACCCACCACGCTCGATTAACTCCGGCCGGACACACTTTTCTGGGTCATGCCCGGCCTCGGCCAAACGATACGCCACAACCCGACCAAATACTTAACAGAGTGGTCAGCGCGCTGGACTAACCTATGCCCCCAGGGGTCTTGGGCCATCGCCCTGGACGCTCCTGCACGTTGCGTACACTGCCGGTGAGCAGACCTAGCAACCCCTTAATACAAGTGCGGTTGCGTTACCAGTCCAACCCAGCGTGTGCCGCTCAGTTGCTGACGTCTATTAAGCTTCGACTGAAGTATACGATGCAGAACGCCCATACTATGCCCACATGATGGTTAGTGCTATCAGGCCAGAGGCCCCTCGGATCAAATATCCAAACCGTTAGTGTGTTGGTAGTGCGGTAACGAGTAGAGACTCACGAAAGATGTCCCCCGTCGCCCCGTCTCGAGGACTTGTGGCAAGGGCTAGGAATGCCCGGCCACGCCTCGTAGATATCTCACGGGCACCTTCCAGGTCAACTCGACTCCATATCACTCTCATCATAATCTCATGCGGGTACACCTCAGGGCCGACCCGTCTTTATCCAGAATAAACAGTATCAGCAGTAATGTAAAGGCATCCATGTGGCTACCATATCAAGAAGAAATCCGAGGCATCACCCTCGTTGGATTCCCACCTGACGTAAACATCAAGGTGAACGGAGGAGGAATCACCCTCGAGGTCCACTCTTGAGGAGTTGCGCGATGGTGTCGTTATCGGGGGTGGTGTAGGAGGAATCAACCTCACTGACCACGTCCGATTAACTAACCTACAAGGTAATCATCAGAAGTGCTAACGAGGTATCACCCTCGGCACTCGTTAGTAACCCAGTAGTGTCGAGCAACTAAGGGGAAGTGATGTGCGGTGCCGGGGCCTGGTCTTCGATCCCGTTGCTCGGGTCTTCTTTTAATCCAGAGGGGTAGTTGGGATAAAGTGGGGTCTCTGCTGGGTCTCTACTCAACCTATACTAAAAAGTTTAGGATAAGTAGGTAGGTAACAATAGCAGGTTACAATAAACAGGCTATGCAGCAGAAATAGGATAACAGCAGCAGTAACTTCTAAGGCAAGCATAAGAGAGAAGAGAGTGGGCGATATCGGAATGCTCAAAAGGGGGGTGCTTGCCTGGAAGCTCGGCGGCAAGGGTCTGATCGTCAGGAGCGTAGTCGACCTTCGGAGCTGCGTCGGTCTCGGGAGCTACGTCGACGTTGGGGTCTACCGAGAGAGAAGAGGGGGAAGAAACATATAAATACACGGCAATATTGCAACATAGAGCATGCCATGCCTAGGATGAAGTGCAGGTTTGCCTAAAGATGCATCTAGGTCATTTTAGTTATTTTAGGATTAATGTGGGATTTATTAACCGGTGAATATGCACTATTCATATACCGGAATCGGGCTAAAAGTTATGGGTTCACCTATGTAGGGGGTTCCGACAAAGAAACAAATGACACGATCAAATTCGTCTCGTCGTTCTGATAAAATTTCATGTAGAAAGTTTTTCGATCCGAGCTACGGATTATTTATTATGAATTTCTGAAGTTTAAAGGATTTTCTGGAATTATTTTTATTTAACAGAAAAGGAATTATGACATCATCATGAGGTCACCACTGCGTCAGCAGTCAACAGGACGCTGACCAGGGCCAAACCTGACCTGTGGGTCCAGTGTGACCCACATGTCAGCCTCTGTTGATTTAACAGTGGATTAAATCATCTAGCAGGGTTAATTAGGGATGTGGGCCCAGCCTGTCAGCGAGACATTAGACTAAATTAATTATTTTATTTATAAAATCATTTATTATCTAATTAGCCGGGGGGCCCACATGTCAGTGGCTGGGTTGCCCAGTCAGCACATTGACAACGGGGCCACCCGGACCCACTAGTCAGCGACCCAGGGGCGGGGCACATTGCGCCACATCAGCGTCGGCGCTGGAGGCATCTCTGGCAACCAAAATCACGGCGGGGCTCACCGGAGCGCGTCGGAATCGCGCTACCCAGCACCAAAACGCACGCGGTTCAATGCGTTCGAACAAGGACTCGACGCCACTTCGATCTACGCCGGTCCCGTGGCCTAACTCGGCCGGAGTTGAGCGCTACATCGACGGCAGTGGGTGGCAAGTTCGGCCGGAGCTGGAAATCGGAGCTACGGCGCTTGTTCGAGCAAAAGAAGAGGCTAGGCGGGGTCTAAGGCGCTCCAGGAGCTCGTCGGAGCTACTGGCCCGAGCAGAAGAGCTCGGAGGTGAGTGCAACGGCGACAATGGCGGACGGCGGAGCTCGGTATGCAGGCGAGCTAGCTACGGTGTGCTAGGGGAGTAACGGGGAGGAGCAGGGGACGGAGTAGCTCACCGTGCGGCACGCAAGTCGGCCCGCGAAAGTTTTGGAGCTGCAGAGGCGTCGCCGGAGCCGGAGAAGAGCGACGGCGACCGTAGTTGAGGACGAAGGGGATCCGATGATTCTGTGCTCCCCAGCTACAGCTGAGGCCACCAGTGGACGGGGAGGACGACGGCGAAGCTCTACGACATCACGGCGGGTCGGGTCGATGGCGGTGGTCGCGGCAACAACGGAAACGCGGCGGCGACGGTGCTCGGGCGCTGGATCTGAGAAGGAGGGGAGGCGACAGAGCGAGCAGGGAGAGGGGGAGAATGATGAGGAGGACCAGGAGGGAAGCACCACTTGCCCTTATCTCCTCACGGCGTCGGTGGCTGCCGTCGTGTCGCCGTTCGACCGGCGCGCACACGCGCAGCCACGGCGGTGGCGATACGACGAAGGAGGGAGAGGGAGATGGGCCAGGTGGGCCGGAATCGGGGCACTGTGCACTTAGGCCCAGTGCACAGTGCCTGTTTTCTTTTTATTTTTCTGTTTTCTTTTATTCTTTTCTATTACATTTTATTTTTAAGTCCATTTGACTTTTGGAAAATATGTGACTTGCCAAATCAAGTACTAGGCAATGGTTGGCACTGCCACATAAAGTTTGGGCATTTTTGGAATTCATTTGGAATTTACAAAAATGGATATGGCATTTAAAATGCTCCTTGTTGGCACTGTTTTAAATGCTAATGCCATTTTGAATTGATGATGTTGTGTTCCTTAAGATCTAATGGTTTTTGATTATTTGCTATAAGGTGAACATTTTTCCCACAAATTTTGAGCAACTTCATATTTTACTTTTGAATTTGAGTTGATTTTCAGAATAGAATTTGAATTGTTTTGATTAACCATTATGACTAGGCACTGCAAATGGAGATGACTTGGCATACTTAGCAGAGTGTCAAAATGCTTATTACAAGGGGGTGTTACACACGCGTAGCCACTGCTGCCCTGAGGCAACCCTTGCCGGGCGAGTGTACTACGCTCCACCACTGTAACACCCCAAAAATTTAATCATGTTTTTACTAAATAAAAATTTGGCCAGAAATAAAAATTTGGTTTTTGCTAGGTCTTTTATTAATTTCAGAACCATTTTCTGTTTCTGTTTTTCTCAAAATTCTTCCCTCCACATAATTTTTTTGAAAATAATGTTGTGGCTTTGGGAGTTTTCTTAAACCATTTCATTTATATTTCAATAATAGTAGGAATTATTTTCATAATAATTTTTTTGCCCAAAACAATTCTTTTAATAGCTATTTCAATATTTTAAATGCATCTGTTGCCCTACAACTTTTTTAAATAATTCTGTTTAATTCCACAAAAATTATGGGAGGTCATGTGTAGCCTATATATCACTTTTATGCAAAAACCCAACTTGGTCTTTTGGGAATTTTGAGTGAAACAACCTCTTTTCAATTCTGTCCTCTATTTGAGTTTCTACTACAACCCCATTTTTCCTTGCTCCAAAAATTCTGAATTTTTTCCCACTGATAGTCCTTCCAACCAAACACTTAAGTCCAAAATTTTAGCTTCATTGGAATCATTTTAGTTCACCAAATATTCCACTGAAGTTTCTGTCCAGAACTGAAATTCTTCTAAACTTTCACTACCAAGTTTTCACTTTCCACAAACCAACTCCACCAACATTTCTATCATCCAATGAGACACCATTCTACCAAATATCAGTTTCTTAGGAATCTTGTAGATGGCCCTAGCATTCTGTCGAACACATCATGAGCATGACAGAATTTGGCAACCTCTTCGAACTTCATATGAAACATGATCATCTTGCCAAAGTAACATGTCCATCATCACCACCACCCACGCTAGCATCACCCTGTTAATTTTCAGCTCATTTGGGTCACTCTAGATGCCATTGGCATTTCAACGAGCAACTGGTGAGCATGTCCAGTGCGCGAGCAAAGTGCAGTTACTGCACCGCCGGCGCCCGAGCGCTGTCGCTCCCCAGCTCCTCCCCTCGACCGTCCTGATCCATCCCTGGATCACCGGGTCACCCAAGAATCCCGCCGACACCCAGGAATCTGTAACAAGGACGTGTCCACCAGTAACAGTAATCCTGGGCTGGTGGTAACACGAGGGGTTAAATTTCTGGGATATTTTGTGTCCCTGAAATCCGGCCCCGACAGCCTTGGTATCAGAGCCAGGCTGACCATTGGCTAATCCTATCTTAGCCTGGTCACTATCCCTAGGTTCCACGCCGTCCACACCCTTCTGTCCATAGTCAGGTCCGTCCTATCCAACAGCTTGCAGTGGCCAGCCGACACCTTTTAGCAGTCGGTGCCCAACCTATCTCCCTAACCGACAACCACAGTAATACGTCACATTTTGTGATTTGTATCCATGACTTTGACCCCGACCACTCTAGAGCAGAATCAATACCCAGAAATCGTACCCACACTAAAATATGCTCCCTAGCCAGGCGCTATATAAGAGACCACTCACGCAACCACAATTTGCATCCCTCACCTTGTACACTGCCAACATAACCATTACCCCCATGTCGCACCTTGGGATTCATCTGAGAACCCCAGATGCAACCCCGGGCAGTTTGTCAAGATATTGTGGGATTTCACCCGCAACACTCTTGGCTCCACTCAACCACCCCAGTACGAACTGTTCAAATCGAGGATCAACCACAAAGCCTTGAAATATTGGGCAGTCGCACACATCCCACCAGTAGACCCAAACCAAGGCCCTACAAGTGTCGTCTTCATCGGGAAATCTATGCCAACTCCAAAAATGGCAATGGAAGTTGCTGCCTACGAAGCAATTACCCGTCTCCGGTTCGCAGTGCCTCGTGCCGGCGAAAGGGGGTATTACTACTTCCCGAGCCGCGCAGTATCCGGGGAAGAAGCATCTTTTCCCTGCAGACAATCAGAGAGAGATCCAATGCTAGCCAACCTTGTTCAATATGTCATCACGCAAGAGCGTCTGACCCAGCAAGTGATGGACTTCTTCCAGACTCTTGCTATTCTGAATCCTCAGATCGCCATCGGCGGACCACTGTTGCCAGACCAGGGAGGGAACGTTCTCCGACTCCTCCATCCACTTTCCCCGGGAGAAGAAGAATGTGTTCCGATGCCGGGGATATTTCCTCAGGACCCTATCGATTTTACCTTTGTACCGTAGGGACCATGGTTGAGTTTAATTGTCCAGCGTTTAATTGCATAATTTGGTGTCTGTGTTGCATCTTAAGGATTTACCCTATGAGTGAATTGTTTGGTTGCAGTTGCGTATGAGTAATTTGGTTACCATATTTTATAATGGATTTTTCACCCTTAGCGAATCTCGGGTTGGGAATTTATTAAGGATCGCTACGACTAATAATTTTCGCAAACACAGAATCAATTCACGCACCACCACGACATCCAACTTACAGTCACACTCACTCCACTACATGCACTAAGTGCAGAACCACACACACACACACTTAGCACCTAATCAACCGCCTCACACACCAGACCACTCTCATCACACCACAAATTTCCTTTTCTGAAGAAAAATTTGTGGGATTTCTTTTACAGAGCTGCTGCAGAACGCACTAACACTCACTCGTAACCACCACCGATGCCTAACCCTCACGATCACCGCCGCCTCGAAGAGCCACCACTCGAGCTGCGGCATCACGGCGATCGTCCAGGATCAGCATGCATAGGAGCAGCGAGAACCCGAGCAACGCCGCCACTGCTCCGGACATGAGAATCACAAACCACCCCGGAAGCACATCCTCCATTGGAGCCTCGTCCGAGCTCCTGCGTTCAAAAAAGGAGGAGGAGGAAGAAGTGAGGCAAGGTGTGATGAAGAAGAGAGTAACACTGTGTTCGTTTTATAGCCTGGGCTCGGTGCATGGTGGACGAGGTCCACCAGCGCCGCTCGTCGCCCGATCACCGGTGTTCGGAGGAGAAATCACGAGCAGTGCCGACAGGGTGCTGGCCCACGAGGTGAGTGCACGCTGCACCTGTAGCTTGCACGCCGCGCACTGCCACAGTACGGCCCTAGATACCCTACGTGCTAGATGCCGCAGGTGGAGGAAGCACGCGAGAGGGAGAAGGAGAAGAGAGCCGGAGGAAGAAGAAGAGACTGACAATGGGCCCTGGGTCCACCCGCCAGCCGGAGAAAGCACTATGCACTGGAGTACGGCAAGCGAATTTTGGAATTTACACTTTTTCCAAATTTGTCGTAACAGTCACAGTAAAACCACAGCACTAGTGCCTCACTGTAGTTACACCATTTATCAGGAGCCCTCGTTCACTGTGCCTAAATAGGTTATTTCGAAACACTTAGGAAAATCTCCCCGAGAGGTGGGTTTAATTTTGGTAACCACCTAACAAATCTCGAGGACGAGATTTTCTTAAGGGGGGTAGAGTTTGTAACACCCCAAAAATTTAATCATGTTTTTACTAAATAAAAATTAGGCCAAAAATAAAATTTTGGTTTTTGCTAGGTCTTTTATTAATTTTAGAACCATTTTCTGTTTCTGTTTTTCTCAAAATTCCTCCCTCCACATAATTTTTTCGAAAATAATGTTGTGGCTCTGGGAGTTTTCTTAAACCATTTCATTTATATTTCAATAATAGTAGGAATTATTTTCATAATAAATTTTTTGCCCAAAACAATTCTTTTAATAGCTATTTCAATATTTTAGATGCCTCTGTTGCACTACAACCTTTTTAAATAATTCTTTTTAATTCCACAAAAATTATGGGAGGTCATGTGTAACCTATATATCACTTTTATGCAAAAACCCAACTTGGTCTTTTGGGAATTTTGAGCGAAACAACCTCTTTTCAATTCTGCCCTCTATTTGAGTTTCTACTACAACCACATTTTTCCTTGCTCCAATCCTTCCAACCAAACACTTAAGTCCAAAATTTTAGCTTCATTGGAATCATTTTAGTTCACCAAATATTCCACTGAAGTTTCTGTCCAGAACTAAAATTCTTCTAAACTTGCACTAACAAGTTTTCACTTTCCACAAACCAACTCCACCAACATTTCTATCATCCAATGAGACACCATTCTACCTAATATCACTTTCTTAGGAATCTTGTAGATGGCCCTAGCATTCTGTCGAACACATCATGAGCATGACAGAATTTGGCAACCTCTTCGAACTTCATATGAATCATGATCATCTTGCCAAAGTAACATGTCCATCATCACCACCACCCACGCTAGCATCACCCTGTTAATTTTCAGCTCATTTGGGTCACTCTAGATGCCATTGGCATTTCAACGAGCAACTGGTGAGCACGTCCAGTGCGCGAGCAAAGTGCAGTTACTGCACCGCCGGCGCCCGAGTGCTGTCGCTCCCCAGCTCCTCCCCTCGACCGTCCTGATCCATCCCTAGATCACGGGGTCACCCAGGAATCCCGCCGACACCCGGGCTTGGCCGTTAGCGCCGTCCACCGCCGCCATTCGCCACCGCCCGACACTGCGTTCCCCGCCACGGCTCTGTCGAGACGCGTGCTCGCTCCCTTGCCAGCCAGCGTGTCCCGGGCGTAAATGCAGACGGCCACCGCCGCATATACCACGCTGACCTCGCCACCGTCCTCCACCGACCAAGCAACGGCCTCAACTACCGCCGTAATGGCCACCGCCATCGAGCCTTTGTTAGGAAGCCATGAAACCGACTTCACCTGGCCTATTTAAAACCCTCGGGCTCGTCCCTCTCGTCGGCACCACTTCCCCTTCCTCCCACAAGCCCCCCAACGCAGCCACATGACCGGGAGGGGTCGTCTTCTTCCTCTCCGGCACCCACTATCGTCGCCACTCCTCGGACGATTCCAAGCCAACTATGGCTTCCCTCTCTCCACTTTCTACTCCAGTAGCTTCCCCTTGACCCCACGGTTCCTTTCCACCCCTCAATTTCACCAGAGAAGCAATGTAGGCGAAAGCCCTCTTTCGTCCGACGCCATCGACCGCGGGAAACCTCACCGCCGGCGACCCGGTGACCTCCGGTGGTCAAGGCACAACTCACCGAGGTTGCCTCAGTAAGGGTAGTATGCCCATGTGCTTGGACCTTCTAGTGGCGCCGCCGTTCGCCGGCAAGGGTCGCCGGAGGCCGCGCCCTGTTCAGCCGGAGGAGAGGACGCGGGGTGGACCTGGTCAAACCCGATAGCCGGGCCCCTCCCGTCAGCCTCACCTCTCTCTCCCTCTGTCGGCGCGGCTGGGCCAGTCCGATAGTCACGGCCCAGCGGCACCAGCACTTCCGGCCCAGGAGCGCCAGACGGTTAAATTCCGCCCAGAGCGCGCCTTGGCTTTCTTCTTTTCTTTTTCAGTAGTTTTCAAATAATTCCACAGCCTTTATTTCAAATCGAAATCCGATTATTCCAATTTCTAAATAATTATAAAATTATCCTATAATAATTCTGCTAGGGTGAACATTTTTCCCAAACTCTGTTTCCACTGGATATTTTAAATATTCTATTTCTCTAATTATTCCAACTTAGAAATTTCATTAGTAATTCATATGAACCCCAAATAAATTGATTCTTTCTCTGTTATTTTTCATTTTTCATCTAGTTTATTTTAGTATTTATTTCAAAAATATTTGAAACACTTTTTAGTACTATTTTAGAAATATGTGGTAATTCAAATATTTTTGAAAATAGGAAATGGAGGGGAGTTAATATTTCAAACTTTTGGAGTGCACCCTATACTTCTGCATGCTCAAAGCAAGCATCTTGAACACTTGATATGGTGAATGCATGGTAGATTAATTGCTAGAATAATTTGAACATGACTATGTTGAATTCAAATTAAATTGGCATATTGCTAGTAGTGCTTGCATGGTTTGAATTCGAGTAAAATTTGCATGCATGTAGTGTTGGCATGTTTCATCGTACCATGCAACATGTACTTGTCATGACTAACCTGCAGGAGCAAGCATAAGAAAAATACCGTTAACGGCAGAAGGGTGATCACGTTGGAGCGTGATCATGCCTTGTTGGTTATGCTTGTTGGAGCATGCAAGGGTTGTGGGCCTGTTGGTATTGCTATTGAAAGAATACTTTGTTGTGCTAACCGTTGCAGGAAACTTGAGCATCCTGAGTCGACCGTAGATCGAGTCTTGTTCCGGTAACCCCCATACTTGATTCGTGCTGCCACTTGTCCCTACCACAGGTGGGGTATGGTTCGGTAAGTTGCTAACCCCTTTCCGTGCACACACCGTACAGAGGGCCACGATGAGGGTTTTCCAGGGATCCGGGACTAAATCCTGTCATCGGGTCAGGGGGCATGGGTGTTTCCAGTTGTGACTGAGAGGGGGGCACCCCTTGGAATCCGCGCGTATTAATAGTGATCCCATGCACGACGTTGGTCTCACCGTCTCAGAGTTTTTCTGGAATGATGCTTTGGGTGATTCCTGGCATCCGGAAAGTTATTCTGTTGTGTGCTGGTCAGGTCTGTTTCAACCCAAAGACCGTAATGGGAATTAGTCAGTGTCACGGTGCTGACTAAAGAAATCCTTTACTTGTGGGTAAAGAGTACACCCTCTTCAGAGTTAAACCTATTCGAATAGCCGTGTCCGCGGTTAAGGGCTACAGTCTGGGTTGGTCAAGTGTCGGTCTTAGTGTCGATCTTCGAAGTAAAATAATTAAATTGGGCCTGAACTATTTTGCAGGATATTGTTATCATCACTAACACTGTCGTGGTTATTTTGAATACTATTACTGTGAATATTTCTATGGTTACGCATATTATTGAGGACTAACCCGTTTCTCTTATTTTATATTTCCTGAGTGTCTCAGGGGCTGGCTAGACTACCCCGGGCACTCAACTTTATTTTCAAGACCTCTCGTGGCGTCCCTCAAGTTTACAGGCGGTCCCGCCACTACTCTTGTGGACACCCGATAGGCATTTCTCTTCAAGTCCGACCGTGGCGTCACTTGACACCCGACTGGCATTTCTTTTCAAGACCTCTCATGGCGTCGCCTGAGTTGTCGGATGGTCCTGTCTCATCCGATTTCTCTTTTAGACACCCGTTTGGAATTTCTTTTCAAGACCTACCGTGATGTCATTTTAGACATCCGACCGGCATTTCCTTTATTTTTTTTCCTTTAAACTTTCCTTGTTCATTACTAATATTTTTATATATCCTGTTATTTGCACATGCTAATAAGTTATCATGCCAAGATTTAATTCCAGACAACATGCCTTTAAGTCCATCATGAGCATACGCATATAGTGTGGTTCATCATGATCATATAATTTAATTGTTGCATTCGGTATATCATCTGTTCATGATGTTTGCGAGTACATTCAAATGTACTCACAGACTTGTCCCTGGCTATTTACTTGGCCAGGTCAGGATTTCTTCGAGGAGTACCACCACGACGACCGTGCGGAGCCTAGGATAGCAGCCACACGGATAGGAGTAATCCGGGTCAGCTTTTCCTGTGGGAATGAAGCCCCATCGACGTTGGAGAACCACGAGTCATTTCCGTCATCCACCACCGAAATCACTGTTGTATCATTAGACCTTTATGGTTTTGTATCCAATTCTTGTAATAGCTTGGTAATCTGTAACAAGGACGTGTCCACCAGTAACAGTAATCCTGGGCTGGTGGTAACACAAGGGGTTAAATTTCTGGGATATTTTTTGTCCCTGAAATCCGGCCCCGACAGCCTTGGTATCAGAGCCAGGCTGACCATTGGCTAATCCTATCTTAGCTTGGTCACTATCCCTAGGTTCCACGCTGTCCACACCCTTCTGTCCATAGTCAGGTCCGTCCTATCCAACAGCTTGCAGTGGCCAGCCGACACCTTTTAGCAGTCGGTGCCCAACCTATCTCCCTAACCGACAACCACAGTAATACGTCACATTTTGTGATTTGTATCCGTGACTTTGACCCCGACCACTCTAGAGCAGAATCGATACACAGAAATCGTACCCACACTAAAATATGCTCCCTAGCCAGGCGCTATATAAGAGACCACTCACGCAACCACAATTTGCATCCCCGACCTTGTACACTGCCAACATAACCATTACCCCCATGTCGCACCTTGGGATTCATCTGAGAACCCCAGATGCAACCCCGGGCAGTTTTGTCAAGATATTGTGGGATTTCACCCGCAACACTCTTGGCTCCACTCAACCACCCCAGTACGAACTGTTCAAATCGAGGATCAACCACAAAGCCTTGAAATATTGGGCAGTCGCACACATCCCACCAGTAGACCCAAACCAAGGCCCTACAAGTGTCATCTTCATCGGGAAATCTATGACAACTGCAGAAATGGCAATGGAAGTTGCTGCCTACGAAGCAATTACCCGTCTCCGGTTCGCAGTGCCTCGTGCCGGCGAAAGGGGGTATTACTACTTCCCGAGCCACGCAGCATCCGGGGAAGAAGCATCTTTTCCCTGCAGACAATCAGAGAGAGATCCAATGCTAGCCAACCTTGTTCAATATGTCATCGCGCAAGAGCATCTGACCCAGCAAGTGATGGACTTCTTCCAGACTCTTGCTATTCTGAATCCTCAGATCGCCATCGGCGGACCACTGTTGCCAGACCAGGGAGGGAACGTTCTCCGACTCCTCCATCCACTTTCCCCGGGAGAAGAAGAATGTGTTCCGATGCCGGGGATATTTCCTCAGGACCCTATCGATTTTACCTTTGTACCGTAGGGACCATGGTTGTGTTTAATAGTCCAGCGTTTAATTGCATAATTTGGTGTCTGTGTTGCATCTTAAGGATTTACCCTATGAGTGAATTGTTTGGTTGCAGTTGCGTATGAGTAATTTGGTTACCATATTTTATAATGGATTTTTCACCCTTAGCGAATCTTGGGTTGAGAATTTATTAAGGACCGCTACGACTAATAATTTTCGCAAACACAGAATTAATTCACGCACCACCACGACATCCGGCTTACAGTCACACTCACTGCACTACATGCACTAAGTGTAGAACCACACACACACACACTTAGCACCTAATCAACCGCCTCACACACCAGACCACTCTCATCACACCACAAATTTTCTTGTCTGAAGAAAAATTTGTGGGATTTCTTTTACAGAGCTGCTGCAGAACGCACTAACACTCACCCGTAACCACCACCGATGCCTAGTCCTCACGATCACCGCCGCCTCGAAGAGCCACCACTCGAGCTGCGGCATCACGGCGATCGTCCAGGATCATCATGCATAGGAGCAGCGAGAACCCGAGCAACGCCGCCACTGCTCCGGACATGAGAATCACAAACCACCCCGGAAGCACATCCTCCATTGGAGCCTCGTCCGAGCTCCTGCGATCAGAAAAGGAGGAGGAGGAAGAAGTGAGGCAAGGTGTGATGAAGAAGAGAGTAACACTGTGTTCATTTTATAGCCTGGGCTCGGTGCATGGTGGACGAGGTCCACCAGCGCCGCTCATCGCCCGATCACCGGTGTTCGGATGAGAAATCACGAGCAGTGCCGACAGGGTGCTGGCCCGCGAGGTGAGTGCACGCTGCACAGGCAGCTTGCACGCCGCGCACTGCCACAGTACGGCCCTAGATACCCTACGTGCTAGATGCCGCAGGTGGAGGAAGCACGCGAGAGGGAGAAGGAGAAGAGAGCCGGAGGAAGAAGAAGAGACTGACAGTGGGCCCTGGGTCCACCCGCCAGCCGGAGAAAGCACTATGCACTGGAGTACGGCAAGCGAATTTTGGAATTTACACTTTTTCCAAATTTGTCGTAACAGTCACAGTAAAACCACAGCACTAGTGCCTCACTGTAGTTACACCATTTATCAGTAGCCCTCGTTAACTGTGCCTAAATAGGTTATTTTAAAACAGTTAGGAAAATCTCCTCGAGAGGTGGGTTTAATTTTGGTAACCACCTAACAAATCTTGAGGACGAGATTTTCTTAAGGGGGGTAGAGTTTGTAACACCCCAAAAATTTAATCATGTTTTTACTAAATAAAAATTTGGCCAGAAATAAAATTTTGGTTTTTGCTAGGTCTTTTATTAATTTTAGAACCATTTTTTGTTTCTGTTTTTCTCAAAATTCTTCCCTCCACATAATTTTTTTGAAAATAATGTTGTGGCTTTGGGAGTTTTCTTAAACCATTTCATTTATATTTCAATAATAGTAGGAATTATTTTCATAATAAAATTTTTGCCCAAAATAATTCTTTTAATAGCTATTTCAATATTTTAAATGCCTCTGTTGCACTACAACCTTTTTAAATAATTCTTTTTAATTCCACAAAAATTATGGGAGGTCATGTGTAGCCTATATATCACTTTTATGCAAAAATCCAACTTGGTCTTTTGGGAATTTTGAGCGAAACAACCTCTTTTCAATTCTGCCCTCTATTTGAGTTTCTACTACAACCCCATTTTTCCTTGCTCCAATCCTTCCAACCAAACACTTAAGTCCGAAATTTTAGCTTCATTGGAATCATTTTAGTTCACCAAATATTCCACTGAAGTTTCTGTCCAGAACTAAAATTCTTCTACACTTGCACTAACAAGTTTTCACTTTCCACAAACCAACTCCACCAACATTTCTATCATCCAATGAGACACCATTCTACCAAATATCAGTTTCTTAGGAATCTTGTAGATGGCCCTAGCATTCTGTCGAACACATCATGAGCATGACAGAATTTGGCAACCTCTTCGAACTTCATATGAAACATGATCATCTTGCCAAAGTAACATGTCCATCATCACCACCACCCACGCTAGCATCACCCTGTTAATTTTCAGCTCATTTGGGTCACTCTAGATGCCATTGGCATTTCAACGAGCAACTGGTGAGCACGTCCAGTGCGCGAGCAAAGTGCAGTTACTGCACCGCCGGTGCCCGAGCGCTGTCGCTCCCCAGCTCCTCCCCTCTACCGTCCTGATCCATCCCTAGATCACCGGGTCACCCAGGAATCCCGCCCACACCCGGGCTTGGCCGTTAGCGCCGTCCACCGCCCGACGCTGCGTTCCCCGCCACGGCTCTGTCGAGACGCGTGCTCGCTCCCTTGCCAGCCAGCGTGTCCCGGGCGTAAATGCAGACGGCCACCGCCGCATATACCACGCTGACCTCGCCACCGTCCACCACCGACCAAGCAACGGCCTCAACTACCGCCGTAATGGCCACCGCCATCGAGCCTTTGTTAGGAAGCCATGAAACCGACTTCACCTGGCCTATTTAAAACCCTCGGGCTCGTCCCTCTCGTCGGCACCACTTCCCCTTCCTCCCACAAGCCCCCCAACGCAGCCACATGGCCGGGAGGGGTCGTCTTCTTCCTCTCCGGCACCCACTGTCGTCGCCACTCCTCGGAAGATTCCGAGCCAACTATGGCTTCCCTCTCTCCACTTTCTACTCCAGTAGCTTCCCCTTGACCCCACGGTTCCTTTCGACCCCTCAATTTCACCAGAGAAGCAATGTAGGCGAAAGCCCTCTTCCGTCCGACGCCATCGACCGCGGGAAACCTCACCGCCGGTGACCCGATGACCTCCGGTGGTCAAGGCACAGCTCACCGGGGTCGCCTCATTAAGGGGAGTATGCCCATGTGCTTGGACCTTCTAGTGGCACCGCCGTTCGCCGGCAAGGGTCGCCGGAGGCCGCGCCCTGTTCAGCCGGAGGAGAGGACTCGGGGTGGACCTGGTCAAACCCGACAGCCGGGCCCCTCCCGTCAGCCTCACCTCTCTCTCCCTCTGTCGGCGCGGCTGGGCCAGTCCGACAGTCATGGCCTAGCAGCACCAGCAGTTCGGGCCCAGGAGCGCCAGACGGTTAAATTCCGCCCAGAGCGCGCCTTTGCCTTTCTTCTTTTCTTTTTCAGTAGTTTTCAAATAATTCCACATCCTTTATTTCAAATCTAAATCCGATTGTTCCAATTTCTAAATAATTCTAAAATTATCCTATAATAATTCTGCTAGGGTGAACATTTTTCCCAAACTCTGTTTCCACTGGATATTTTAAATATTCGATTTCTCTAATTATTCCAACTTAGAAATTTCATTAGTAATTCATATGAACCCCAAATAAATTGATTCTTTCTCTGTTATTTTTCATTTTTCATCTAGTTTATTTTAGTATTTATTTCAAAAATATTTGAAACACTTTTTAGTACTGTTTTAGAAATATGTGGTAATTCAAATATTTTTGAAAATAGGAAATGGAGGGGAGTTAATATTTCAAACTTTTGGAGTGCACCCAATACTTCTGCATGCTCAAGGCAAGCATCTTGAACACTTGATATGGTGAATGCATGGTAGATTAATTGCTAGAATAATTTGAACATGACTATGTTGAATTCAAATTAAATTGGCATATTGCTAGTAGTGCTTGCATGGTTTTAATTCGAGTAAAATTTGCATGCATGTAGTGTTGGCATGTTTCATCGTACCATGCAACATGTACTTGTCATGACTAACCTGCAGGAGCAGGCATAAGAAAAATACCGTTACCGGCAGAAGGGTGATCACGTTGGAGCATGATCATGCCTTGTTGGTTATGCTTGTTGGAGCATGCAAGGGTTGTGGCCCTGTTGGTATTGCTGTTGAAAGAATACTTTGTTGTGCTAACCGTTGCAGGAAACTTAAGCCTCCTGAGTCGACCGTAGATCGAGTCTTGTTCCGGTAACCCCCATACTTGATTCGTGCTGCCACTTGTCCCTGTTGGGGATCGTAGCAGAATTTTAAAATTTTCTACGCATCACCAAGATCAATCTATGGAGTCATCTAGCAACGAGAGAGAGGGGAGTGCATCTACATACCTTTGTAGATCGCGAGCGGAAGCGTTCAAGAGAACGGGGTTGATGGAGTCGTACTCGTCGTGATCCAAATCACCGATGACCGAGCGCCGAACGGACAGCACCTCCGTGTTCAACACACGTACGGAGCGGAGACGTCTCCTCCTTCTTGATCCAGCAAGGGGGGAGGAGAGGTTGGGGAGGACAGCTCCAGCAGCAGCACGACGGCGTGGTGGAGTTGGAGCTGCGTGGTATTCCTGCAGGGCTTCGCCAAGCACCGCGGGAGGAGGAGGAGGTGTTGGAGAGGGGAGGGGCTGCGCCAGGGATGAGGTATGGCCTCCCTCCCACCCCTCCACTATTTATAGGGGGAAGAGGAGAGGGGGCCGGCCCCCTCAGATCCAATCTGAGGGGAGGGGAGGCGGCCAGGGGAGGGAAACTTGCCCCCCAAGCAAGGTGGAAGGCTTCCTCCCCTAGGGTTTCCCAACCCTAGGCGCCATGGGCCCTTGGGGGGGCGCACCAGCCCACTAGGGGGCTGGTTCCCTCCCATATACAGCCCATTAGGCCTCCCGGGTAAATCAGCCCCACCCGGTGGACCTCCGGACACCTTTCGGTGGTCCCGGTACAATACCGATAACCCCCGAAACTATTCCGGTGACCGTATGACAGCTTCCCATATATAAATCTTCACCTCCGGACCATTCCGGAACTCCTCGTGACGTCCGGGATCTCATCCGGGACTCCGAACAACATTCGGTAACCACGTACAAACTTTCCCTACAACCCTAGCGTCACCGAACCTTAAGTGTGTAGACCCTACGGGTTCGGGAGACACGTAGACATGACCGAGACGACTCTCCGGTCAATAACCAACAGCGGGATCTGGATACCCATGTTGGCTCCCACATGCTCCTCGATGATCTCATCGGATGAACCACGATGTCGAGGATTCAATCAATCCCGTACGCAATTCCCTTTGTCTATCGGTATGATACTTGCCCGAGATTCGATCGTCGGTATCTCGATACCTTGTTCAATCTCGTTACCGGCAAGTCTCTTTACTCATTTCCGTAACACATCATCCTGTGAACAACTCCTTGATCACATTGAGCTCATTATGATGATGTCCTACCGAGTGGGCCCAGAGGTACCTCTCCGTCACACGGAGTGACAAATCCCAGTCTCGATTCGTGCCAACCCAACAGACACTTTCGGAGATACCCGTAGTGCACCTTTATAGCCACCCAGTTACGTTGTGACGTTTGGTACACCCAAAGCACTCCTACGGTATCCGGGAGTTGCACAATCTCATGGTCTAAGGAAAAGTTACTTGACATTGGAAAAGCTTTAGCAAGCGAACTACACGATCTAGTGCTAGGCTTAGGATTGGGTCTTGTCCATCACATCATTCTCCTAATGATGTGATCCCGTTATCAATGACATCCAACGTCCATGGTCAGGAAACCGTAACCATCTATTGATCAACGAGCTAGTCAACTAGAGGCTTACTAGGGACATGTAGTGGTCTATGTATTCACACATGTATTACGATTTTCGGATAACACAATTATAGCATGAATAACAGACAATTATCATGAACAAGGAAATATAATAATAACCATTTTATTATTGCCTCTAGGGCATATTTCCAACAGTCCCTACCACACGTGGGGTATGGTTCAGTAAGTTGCTAACCCCTTTTCGTGCACACACCGTACAGAGGGCCACGATGAGGGTTTCCCAGGGATCCGGGACTAAATCCTGTCATCGGGTCAGGAGGCATGGGTGTTTCCAGTTGTGACTGAGAGGGGGGCACCCCTTGGAATCCGCGCGTATTAATAGTGATCCCATGCAGGACGTTGGTCTCTCCGTCTCAGAGTTTTTCTGGAATGATGCTTTGGGTGATTCCTGGCATCCGGAAAGTTATTTTGGTGTGTGCTGGTCAGGTGTGTTTCAACCCAAAGACCGTAATGGGAATTAGTCAGTGTCACGGTGCTGACTAAAGAAATCCTTTACTTGTGGGTAAAGAGTACACCCTCTTCAGAGTTAAACCTATTCGAATAGCCGTGTCCTCGGTTAAGGGCTATAGTCTGGGTTGGTCAAGTGTCGGTCTTAGTGTCGATCTTCGGAGGAAAATAATTAAATTGGGCCTGAACTATTTTGCAGGATATTGTTATCATCACTAACACTGTCGTGGTTATTTTGAATACTATTACTGTGAATATTTCTATGGTTACGCATATTATTGAGGACTAACCCGTTTCTCTTATTTTATATTTCCTGAGTGTCTCAGGGGCTGGCTAGACTACCCCAGGCACTCAACTTTATTTTCAAGACCTCTCGTGGCGTCCCTCGAGGTTACAGGCGGTCCCGCCACTACTCTTGTGGACACCCGATTGGCATTTCTCTTCAAGTCCGACCGTGGCGTCACTTGACACCCGACTGGCATTTCTTTTCAAGACCTCTCGTGGCGTCGCCTGAGTTCTCGGATGGTCCTGTGTCGTCCGATTTCTCTTTTAGACACCCGTTTGGCATTTCTCTTCAAGACCTACCGTGATGTCATTTTAGACATCCGACCGGCATTTCCTTTATTTTATTTTCCTTTAAACTTTCCTTGTTCATTACTAATATTTTTATATATCCTGTTATTTGCACATGCTAATAAGTTATCATGCCAAGATTTAATTCCAGACAACATGCCTTTAAGTCCATCATGAGCATACGCATATAGTGTGGTTCATCATGATCATATAATTTAATTGTTGCATTCGCTATATCATCTGTTCATGATGTTTGCGAGTACATTCAAATGTACTCACAGACTTGTCCCTGGCTATTTACTTGGCCAGGTCAGGATTTCTTCGAGGAGTACCACCACGACGACCGTGCGGAGCCTAGGATAGCAGCCACGCGGATAGGAGTTATCCGGGTCAGCTGTTCCTGTGGGAATGGAGCCCCATCGACGTTGGAGAACCACGAGTCATTTCCATCATCCACCACCGGAATCACTGTTGTATCATTAGACCTTTATGATTTTGTATCCAATTCTTGTAATAGCTTGGTAATCTGTAACAAGGACGTGTCCACCAGTAACAGTAATCCTGGGCTGGTGGTAACACGAGGGGTTAAATTTCTGGGATATTTTGTGTCCCCGAAATCCGGCCCCGACAACCACCACCTTTCCACCATCAATCCACCAAAGCAGGAGTTGGGTTTTGCGCCTCACGGCGGCCCGAACCTGGGTAAAAATGCCTGTGTGATCTCTGTCGTGCTGCCACACGCTCGTCTGCTCTTTGTGCAACGCGACGCCCCCCTGCCGAACCAGCAAGGGGCCTCCTGGTCCCATAGGTGGCCGTGGTTTCCCGCGACACTTTGGGTTTAGGTGTTTGGGTTTTGGGTTTTTCCACACTGATGATTTTCTCTCAAAGTCCTCGGAGGATGGGATGCTCTAAATGACAAGTGTCAGTTTCTCTTGGAGCAGCCAACCAGCTAGTGGTTGTGGGGGCGGCTATTTATAGCCGGGGAGCAGCCTGACATGATAAGACATAAATGCCCTTCAATGATATGACCGTTAGGTGGATAAGATATTTGGGACAGCTGGCGCGTAGCACAGCAACGGTCAGAAATTTGAGCTCCCAAATTCCTCAGGGCTGTCATGCTCCTCACTTGTAGGCAATCTGCACTGGCGAATTCCTAACTCCTCAGTCAGAACAATTTCCTCAGAGAACAGAAGATCTTCGTCTCTGTCACTGAAGAAAATGACTGAACTGTATGAGATTTCCAATGGCTTCACTCGAAAGGATTGGGTATGTGTAGGCTTTGAGATGAGCATCACTTGGAAACTTTTCCTTAGTTTTACCTCGACCCCCTTTAACAGTACGGTGTTTCCTATGACTCAAGAAAGAGAATATGAAACTACGAAAACAAAAGTCTGCACGCTTCATAATCTTCGCATCAATATCAATGTCTTCAAGGTCACACCAATTTCCTCATTTTCGAAGTCTTCAAGAAAACCAAAGTCTTGAAATGAAGACATTCATTTTTAGGGGTCGACTTTCTTCGTAAATATCAAACTCCTCATAGACTTATAGAACCTGTGTACACTCGCAAACACATTAGTCCCTTAACCTATAAGTCTTCAATACACCTAAATCACTAAGGGGCACTAGATGCACTTACAAATTTTCAAACCGTTATGATTAGCCGTTGCAAGTAGATGTAGTTCAAATTTGGATTACGGTCATTAAATGGCTAGAAAATCACTTAAATGTCTTAAAAATGTCAAATGACCCCTGGAATTTTCCAAAATTTGACATGACAGTTGTATTAGTGCACGTTAACTGTAGAAAATTTTTGAAGGCCATAAGAGGAAGCTATCGTCGATTCGTCATAAACATGCATTGTTCCCTCTCGGAACCACGAGTCTTCTAGTGAGTTGCTCCGGTTTGTGAGGGGTGTGTGTCCAAACTTTTGTCAAACATGCCAATTTTTTTACCACATCATCTTGGTGACATGACATTATGTTAAGCAAGGTTTAATGTGTTTCTGATCATTTTTTATTTTTTGGAATTTAAATGCCATGGCACTCCATGCATGTGTCCAGGCCGTGACACCAATATGTTGAAAAATTCCTTCCAATTTACTGCACATGGAATTAACTCGCACACAAGTACACAAATATGATTTTTCAAACTGTTATGGTTAGCCGTTGCATGTAGATGTAGTTCAAATTTGAATTACGGTCATTAAATGGCTAGAAAATCACTTAAATGTCTTTAAAAGGTCAAATGACCCCTGAGATTTTCCAAATTTTCACATGACAGTTGTATTAGTGCACTTTAACTGTATAATTTTTTTGAAAGCCATAAGAGGAAGCAATCGCCCGTTCGTCATCAAACATGCATTGTTCCCTCTCAGAACGACGAGCCTTCTAGTGAGTTGCTCCGGTTTGTGAGGGGTGTGTGTCCAAACTTTCGTGAAACATGCCAATTTTTTTACCACATCATCTTGGTGACTTGACATTACATCAAGCAAGGCTACATGTGTTTTCTGATCGTTTTTCAATTTTTTTGGAATTTAAATGCCATGGCACTCCTTGCATGTGTCGAGGTCGTGACACCAATATGTTTGAAAATTCCTTCCAATTTACTGCACATGGAATTAACTCGCACACAAGTACACAAATATGATTTTTCAAACCGTTATGGTTAGCCGTTGCATGTAGATGTAGTTCAAATTTGAATTACGGTCATTAAATGGCTAGAAAATCACTTACATGTTTTAAAAAGGTCAAATGACCCCTGGAATTTTCCAAATTTTCACATGACAGTTGTATTAGTGCACGTTAAATGTAGAAAAAGTCTGAAGGCCATAAGAGGAAGCTATCGCCAGTTCATCATCAAACATGCATTATTCCCTCTCGGAACCACGAGCCTTTTGATGAGTTGCTCCGGTTTGTGAGGGGTGTGTGTCCGAAGTTTCGTCAAACATGCCAAATTTTTTACCACATCATCTTGGTGGCATGACATTACATCAAACAAGGCTTCATGTGTTTCTGATCTTTTTTTTATTTTTTGGAATTTAAATACCATGGCACTCCATGCATATGTGTCGAGGCCATGACACCAATATATTTGAAAATTCCTTCCAATTTACTGCACATGGAATTAACTCGCACACAAGTACACAAATATGATTTTTCAAACCGTTATGCTTAGCTGTTGCATGTAGATGTAGTTCAAATTTGAATTACGGTCATTAAATGGCTAGAAAATCAATTAAATGTCTTTAAAAGGTCAAATGACCCCTGAAATTTTCCAAATTTTCGAATGACAGTTGTATTAGTGCACATTAACTGTAGAAAAAAATTTGAAGGCCGTAAGAGGAAGCTATCACTCGTTCGTCATCAAACATGCATTGTTCCCTCTCGGAACCACGAGCCTTCTAGTGAGTTGCTTCGGTTTGTGAGGGGTGTGTGTCCAAACTTTCGTCAAACATGCCAAATTTTTACCACATCATCTTGGTGGCATGACATTACATCAGGCAAGGTTTCATGTGTTTCTGATATTTTTTTAACTTTTTGGAATTTAAATGCCATGGCACTCCATGCACGTGCCTAGGCCGTGACACCAATATGTTTGAAAATTCCTTCCAATTTACTTCACATGGAATTAACTCACACACAAGTACACAAATATGATTGTTCAAACCGTTATGGTTAGCTGTTGCATGTAGATGTAGTTCAAATTTGAATTACGGTCATTAAATGGCTAGAAAATCAGTTAAATGTCTTAAAAAGGTAAAATGACCCCTAGAATTTCCCAAATTTTCACATGACAATTGTATTAGTGCACGTTAACTGTAGAAATTTTTTGAAGGCCATAAGAGGAAGCTAGCGCCCGTTCGTCATCAAACATGCATTGCTCCCTCTCAGAACCACGAGCCTTCTAGTGAGTTGCTCCGGTTTGTGAGGGGTCTGTGTCCAAACTTTCGTCAAACAGACCAATTTCTTTACCACACCATCTTTTGGCCTTGCCATTACGTCAAGCAAGGTTTTATGTGTTTCTGATCATTTTTTAATTTTTTTGGAATTTAAATGCCATGGCACTCCATGCTTTGTGTCATAGCCGTGAGACCAATATGTTTGAAAATTCCTTTCAATTTACTGCACATGGAATTAACTCGCACACAAGTACACAAATATGACTTTTCAAACCGTTATGGTTAGCTGTTTCATGTACATATAGTTCAAATTTGAATTACGGTCATTAAATGGCTAGAAAATCATTTAAATATCTTAAAAGGTCAAATGACACCTGTAATTTTCCAATTTTTGACATGACAGTTGTATTAGTACTACAAATTTTCTTGTACATTTAAAATACCATCCGTTGCCACTTTACTCCAAATTCGTCTTTCACAGCTAACAAAAAATATCAACATCACACACAGTTTTTTTGTAGGAACCGTTTGCGATGAAAAGTCGTGGGTCTATTTAAGTCTTCCTCCTTAAGCTTCGCTGGCTTCGTCTGCTCCAGTGCCGGCAACCCCCGAATCCAAGAATCCCGATCCCCATTCCCGCAACCCCTTCTTGCAATGATGACGCCGTGGAAACGCTTCGTGAGGGCCCGTACGGTGGTCGTGTCCTCACCGAGCGCCGCCGCCTGCGCCGAGAGCATGGCCGCCTACGCTGAGAGTGCCGCTGCATCCGCATTGAGCGCAGCCGCATCCTCCAAGAGGGCGTCTGTGGCAGCCGAGAGGGCAGCTGCAACAGCCGAGACGGATGCAGCAGCTGCTGCGATGGCGGCTGCAAAAGCAGAGAGCGCTCGAGCTGCCGTCCGTGCCGTCGATGTCGACCTGGCCCGGGTCGAGGCCATCCATGCCAAGATCGAGGATGCACACGCCAAGATATTCCAGGCCACCTCGGAATCCAGCATGCAACCCATGTCCGAAAAGGCGGCGGTGGCCACGGAGCACCTTCTTCCTCATGAGATCACCGAGTGGGAGCTGGAGATGCAGGAGGCGATGAAGATCGAGGAGCGCCGAGAGGAGGAGTTGCACCTGGCCGAGGTCGAGGTAGAGAAGAGTTTGCCTGTCGAGGAATCAGCGGTGGAGTACCAACGCGAGATCTGGCGCAACCACTACTACGAGTACTAGAACCTTGAGGGTGGCGCCGAGGATGAGGACGCGGTCGACTTCAGCAGGGGGGACACGGAGTCCACCAACGGGGGCATGTCGCCAGGACAAGTCATCGACGTCTCATCTCACACCGGCGATGCATAGGCCGGCGCGGCGGCGGCTTTGTTAAAATTATTCGTACTTAGGCTTTGTTTTTAATGCTGGTCTTTTGTTAGAGGAATGTTTAGGTCAACTGGCTCTGTTTAATTACTAAAATTGCATAATTCAGTAAGTGTGGTCTGTGTGTTGTACGCTCTTTTGTGTGCCCAAATTAGCAAGCGATGTTAAATTATGCAAGGACGTGGATGAGGACAGTACCCAGGGAAATTTCCACCGAACTTTGAATTATCAAACTCATCCCATGAGCGTAAAGCAAAAGAATCATTTGTGATGTACACAATCGTTCAAAGTGAATGGTGTCCAGCGGCACCGCGCGCAAAGTTTCCCTCCACATTTCAAATTTTTTAGCCTACCGCTGAAATATCTAGCCCCCCTTCCCCACCCCCTTTTCTTCCTGACCACAAGTCACATTTCCCCTATTTCCTCCTTCCGTCCTTCCGAAGCTATAGCCGCTTCCTCGCTTGCTTCCTCGCTCTCGCCGTCTCGCATCCTACCGTTGGGGTTGCCATGGTTTTCTTCAATGACCTGTCCAGGGATTCCTCCTCCTCCGACGACTCTTTCACAACCTGGGTATGCCTCTCTTCTCTCTCTCAGGTTATGACTTGGAATGAAGGATTTTAACCCGGCAGTCGATTTGAGTCATTTCTTCCTCTTGTAGCTCCCTAGGACCATCAGTTGCAATGAATGGAGCGAGGTGGCTAAAGATCTGCCTGCTCATTGTCGCCATCGATCTCCGTGCGTGAAGTTAGTTGTGTTTGAATCTGTGGACAGTGGGAGGAAGTTTCTGTCATGTGCAGAGAAGGTTAGCCCCACTTTTGTTGTTACAAATCATTTGTTAGATGTGATTCAGACACTGTCACTGTGCTATGTTATTCTGGATGTTAAGACTGTCACAGTTTGTACCTAGTGTCTAAAAATGTTGCCTTCTCATCAGCAGTGCCATTAGAAAATTATCTGGCACCGCTTCAGCAGTTTGTGTAGCCAACTTTGGTCCACACATTCGAGCAGCCAAGCAGTAAAATACTAAATCTTTATGGCATGAAGGAACTGGGCATCAGAGCAACTAGGTGCTCCGGAGTCTGGTTCCCTAATTTTTTTTCCGCTGCATAAGCTCGCCAGTGCAGGGCACCGGTGCCAAATGTAGAAATAGTTGTCTTGACACCGGTTTTGGCATACATAGTGGACAGCCTTAGTGCTATTAGTTCTATGTTACTAAATTTGTGCCTGTACACACTTGTTAGTATCAATTTGATGTCATCCAAACACTATCGTTATGCTGTTGCAGTTATATTTAGCTTCCTCATAAAATATTCAATTTATTATTTATTGTACATGACTAAGAACTTGTAGCATTGTTGTAGTTAATTATAGCTTCTGATGTTTCAGAATTTGGTTGTTGTCTCAGTAGCAATTAATTCATTTGCACATTGATCTTTTTGAGAAGATATGTCATAATTAACCTGTTTCTTCAGTTTTTCAAAATATGTGTTTGGTGATTTTCTATGTTGCTAGAAACCCATTTCCCCTACAATTGTTACTGATCTAGTTTTAAATATTATAGGATGAACGGAAGTGTTCTTACCTGGAGTGGGTTGATCAAGAGTGGCCATAGTCTTTGAAGATGTGCCTAGCAAAGCTCTGGAACATGTATGAGGAAGAGAACAGAGGTAGGCTTAGAGAAAGTGTTGTCAACGCTAAAGAATATTTCAAGATGCGGGAAAAAAAGAGGAAGATGGAGAATGAGCTCAGATTTTTAAATTAGACTTTGCTCAGATGGTGCTGGCGAAGGAGGAGGCACTTTCCCAGTTGGTCAGTGCAAAACAGGTTCTTACTGAACTAAAAGCAGAGGTGGATAAGACGAGCCTGGATGATCTCGATTAGGGAAATGAATGTATTGTTCTAATGGTGTTCTTATGAAGGTGAACTAGCTATATGCTGTACTGCGATGTTTTCAGGTAGCTATCATAATGTGATGTTAAAATATATTTATGTGCCTGATATGAAATTGGCAAACAGCTGTTCGATATGAAATGTGAATTTGTGTAATACTGGAATTATTAATTGTAAACTAATAAACCTACTAAATGGGTCATGGAACTTTGTAAACGGTTCTAGCAGTAAAAGCGGTTGTGATGGATAGCCCAATGCCATATAGTTTTCTTCATCAAATCGTGTGTGGTGTAGTTGAATAAAAGCAAACAGTTAACCGAGGCAGAGCGTGTGTGATAGTTACACCTATCACACATAAGGCTATACATAAAACTGTGTGGGATGTATATATGAACGAAAATGTTTACCCTTGATTGACTGTGTGGCATATACATACGAACGGAAACCTACTTCTTGGATTGACTGTGTGGGATGTAAGAACGGAAACGTATTCCTTGGATTGACTGTGTGGAATGTACATAACAAACGGAAATGTTTGTCTGGGACTGACTGTGTGGGATGTACTTACGACCGGAACTGATTGGTCCTGTATAATTGTATTTGATCGCTCGCCCATCGCACAGGATCTCATTTTGCCCAGCGTGTGTAACCCGAGGGCCAATCCCCGATGGTTTCTGGGTCGTGTGGGAAGAACCCCCGTATCGCACACACTCACTTGGCGACAATTTAGAATGCCGTCGCGGAAAGGGGTTAAAAACCATTTGTATAGCACCTCGCTGTACCAGTGACAATATGCACTCCCACGCCACTGAAGACTGCCACGAGCTCAACCTGCTTCGCGACGAGCGGTACGAGAAACGCAGCGACCGCAACGACCGCGGGTCAAGCTGCAGTGGCAACCGCAAGGGTGGACGCTGGAAGGATCGCAACAACGATAACAACAACTCCCACCAGGGTTGGTAGAACCAGCCTCGGCAGGCCAACCCTCGCGAGACCAATGCGGCCCTGTCGCGCCCCAACAGGAACAATGACAACTAGCTTGAGGGGGACGCAGGGGGCTACCAGGAGCCCCGCCCCGCACCGTGGCATGCTTCCTCGGTGGGGCTCAAGCTCCTCCATCCAACTGCCATTTCAAGCAGTTCTCTCGCGGGGTGAATGCAGCCCTCCCGGAGGCCACGGACTCCAAGCCCCTCAAGTGGTCACAGTACGGAATCTCCTTCAATCGCACCGATCACCCCAAGTCTACCAAGTCTGTGGGCACCATCCCTCTGTTGTGCACGCCCACCATCAACAACGTGGCAGTCACCAAGACACTCATTGACGGCGGTGCCGGCCTCAACGTGATCTCTATGGAAACCTTCGAGCAGCTTCAAGTGCCTTACAAGCGCTTGATGCCCACAAGGCCCTTCCCGGATGTGACCGACGGTTCCATGACGCCCCTGGGGTAGGTGCGCCTTGCCGTCACCTTCAGCTCCCACAAGAACTACCACACCGAGCTCACCGACTTCGACGTGGCGCACATTGGCCTACCCTACAACGCCATCTTGGGCTACCCTGCGCTCACCAAGTTCATGGCAGTGACCCACCACGCCTACAACACTGTCAAGATGCCGGAATGCAGCGGGACCATCACCATCCACTGCGACGATAAGGACGTGATGCGCACCCTCAAGCACACCTAAAAGGCTGCCGCCACCGCGTACCCGATAGACGAAGATGAGGCGGGGCCCTCTGAGGCCGCCCCAGTGAAGAAGAAACCGCAGTTCTCCCAGGTCCGTGTGAAGACGAAGAAGGTGTCACTGGACGGCACCACCTCGGGCCCCTCCCTCACAATTGGGGCCGGCCTCTCCCCCAAATAGGAAGACGCGCTCGTCGCCTTCCTCCGGGTAAATGTTGACATGTCCGATGTACCGAGGGAGGTGATCGAGCATCACTTCGTCGTGTGCCCCAACGCACGCCCCGTGAAGCAGAAGGTGCGGCGCCAGGTGCCCGAGAAGCAAGAGTTCATCGTTCAAGAAGTCAAGAACTTGCGTGAGGCAGGAATCATCTGCGAGGTGCTCAACCCCGAGTGGATCGCCAACCCCGTCATCGTCCCCAAGGCAAATGGCAGCAAGCGCATGTGTGTCGACTTCACCAACATCAACAAGGCCTGTCTCAAGGACCCCTTCCCCATTTCATGGATCAATCGGATCATGGACCCACTCGGCTACATGTGCATGCCCTTCGGCCTGGAGGGTGCGGGAGCCACCTTCACGAGGCTGATGTGCATGAGCCTAGAGCCCCAAGCTGAAAGGAATGTTGAGGCATGCATCGATGACGCGCTGGGCGTCGGGCCCTAATAATCAAGGACTTTCTAAAGGAGTATACCTATTTGTGCATCAGTAAAATTTCATTTCCTAAATATTTTCATGTGCTTGTCAAGAAGTGGCCTCAGGAGGCATGCGCACTCGTGATCTTCCTTCTGCGTATCATGCAAGCGGGGGCTGGACACAGTGTCTATGCTTGGGTTAGACCCAGCAGCACCACTAAACTCAAGCAGCTGAGCTCTGGCTCGCGGGCCTATTCCCGTGCACGTCACCTCACCAAGGTCCTTGGTATCTGTCTCCATGCATGGTACCCACATGCAATATCACGAGCGTGCGCCACCTCATTATTCAAAAAAATTTGGCCATCTCACTAATGCAGGGTACCGGAGGCCTTAGGCGCCCCCTCCCCTCCTCGGGCGGCCTCACGGGAAATGCTCCGTGGCAAAGCGGGCTTCGTGGATGAGCATCCCTGGCGAGCTGTTCCCTGCAAAGGGCACCGTGCTGCATTATGCCACGATAATCTAAGTCTAGCGGACCTGCGCGGGCCAGCCGCGGCATCTCCTAAATACTTCCCTTCGTGAACCCCACAGAGCGCCGATCTTTCCCCTCGCGCGAGCCGCTTGCTCGCCAAAGGGGGGCTCTCTCCTGAGCATCGCTTCTCGGAAGCCTTGACCACCTCGCAGAGCCCTACACCCCTGGCTTTGTCTAGGCATGCATCCTACAATACTAGAAGCGGCCATAGCTCGCTCGGGGGCTGGGTCCTGACGACGTAGAGCACCAAGGCAAGTAGGGAAAGAAATATAAGCGCCATAAGGGGCGTAGCGTGCAACAAAAATGTCGATCGTTTAATACGAGTTTTTGCCGAAGCATCATCTTCACGCCCCCACGGGGCTACATTGGTTCTAGTACAGGAACAGGGGAGCTCACCTCCTAGGTGTGGAGCTCCAGCGCGTCCGTCACGGCACCTGCAGCACCTCCCGAGGCCGTCGTCACGAGGGGACAAGAGGCTTCAGGAGCGCCCCTCCTCAGGTGGCTTCGCGAGTGCTGCACGAGGCGGCCGCCGCACTACCATCAAGTCCTGCAAGGGCCTCGCGGGAGGAAGCCTGCTGCAAGGCACGACCTGCAGACCACGACACGCCAAAGACATCACACTAGAGAGCTAAGTCTAATGTGCTGTGAAGGCCACCTACGACACCTCTTAAATTCCTCCACTCGCAGCCTCGCGGAGTGCCGATTTCCCTTCTTTGTGCAAACCGCTTGCATGTCAAAGGGTGGCTTCCTGAGCATCGAGCCTCGGGAGCCCGTGCTTCCTCTCGAAGCCCTACACCCTCTGGCCTTGTCTAGTCACGCGCCCTAACATACCAGTGACGGTCGTAGCATGCTCGAGGGCCGGGTCCTGACGACATAGAGCACCAGAGCATGCAATAAGAAAAAATAGGCCTCGCGAGTAGTGCACATAGCAACGAAACATTAAGCGCTTAGTATAAGTCCTTGTAAAGCATCGTTTTCACACCCAGCGGGGCTACATTGATTCTGCAGGAACAAAAGAAGGAAATCGTCTTCAAAAGCCCGACTCAGGCGCCGCCCATGCCTAGTCGGAATCGTCGCCCTCGCTCTTAATGCTCCAGGAGCTCTCGTCACTTTCGCTCCCGCTGGTGGAGTTGGTGTCGCTCCCGCTCTTGCTCTCCGTCCAGCACTCCAAGTGACCGCCGGAGACCCCGAAGAACTTCACAAAGAGGGTAGTGTCTTCGTCACACCGGAACTGAAGAGCCTGCCCGCGCTTCAGGCCACGGGAGCGGACGAACTACTTCTACCCCCGCGTCAGGAACATGAAGCTGATGGGGGAGAACTCCACCATAACCCAGGAGGGGGCGTTGCAGCAGCCATCCACCTGCAACCATAGACCCAGGGGTTCGCCATCCTCCATCGCCCTTGCAAAGGAGTCTGGGAGCCGGAGCCAGCTGCGGGGCCAGCGATGCAACCCCACAATGAACTCGTGCGCCGGCACCGCCGCATGGGCATCCACCGGGGGAAGAGGGGCGGGTGCTCCACCGTGCCCCCACGGCCATGAACGCCGTGCCCCCCGCAGCCGTAGGTCGCGGTCTTCCCACGGGCGCTGGAGCCAGCCTCCGCGGCAGCGGCCGCAGAGCGCGTCCGGCCCCGAGGGGAGGCCCTTGTCGCAGCAGCAAGTGCGTAGGCGTGGCCCTTCCCTTTCGCCGGTGCCGACTCCGGTGGCAGCACCGCCTCCATCATTGCCTTGCCCTTTGCAGCGGTGAAGGCCTTCTTGGGAGCAATGGCAGCGGTTGCGGCAGAAGTAGAGAAAGCAGAGGAGTACGACGGAAGGTGGAGAGGGAGATGAGAAGAAATGATGCGCTCGCGCCCTGAGCAAGTAGGCTTTATGACCAAGACGGCGGTTAATAAGGCATCATGGGGAGTGGGGGTGCCCCCATCCCATCCTGCTGCCATGCGTCCCTGCCTGGGCACGACAGTCTTTGGCCCCGTGTTGTTTCGCTCCTCAACGGGCGAAACATGCGCGCCGCGGGCCCGGGAGCTACTGTCAGCCCAGTGGGAACCAGGTTACCATGGACCACCTGCCAACAGCCCAGGAAGGGACCCCCGGGCCCAACTCATGGGGCAGCCCACCAACGGGCGCCGCTAAGCCAGGACAGTTTCCCCTTCGGTGCTAAGGGGGCAGCTGTGCCCACCTGCCCCCAAGGCAAGTCCCAAAGGTTTCCCCTTTGGTGATAGATGACCAACACGGTGGCGCGGTAGGACAGAGGTCATCATGGAGCCCCTGGCGTGTCATGGATAACACCTTTTGCAGGCGAAGACCACCTTTCGTCAGGAGAAGCACTGGCGCCTATCCCCTTTGAAATTGCCGCCCTGTGGTAGCCCTTTCCCCCTCATATTTTCAGGGAAAATGCCCAAGGCATCTATATAAGGGACAGAGCAGCCACCGCAGCAGATGATCGACTCCTGCCCAAACCCTAGCGCCATTGCTAGGACCCAAAGAGCTCCGGCTCATCTTGTAGTTCCAAGATCAGTGTCCACAAGCAATACAACCAAGCAGGAGTAGGGTATTACACCGCACGGTGGCTCGAACCTGGGTAGCTCATTGTGTCCTCGTCGCGCCTAGCTCATAGTTTCGTAGACGGAAAGCCAGCCCCCGAGAGCTTGAACCAGGGTTTTTGGAGGATTTCCCGTGGCTCAGAATCAATCCCCTGATAGTGCTGGCGTCAGCATAATTAGCACGTTAGCTTTACATGTTTAATGCTGGCGTTGCTTTTTCTAGACATGCCACAAATCTGTTAGCCCATATGTACTCACCGTTTTGAATGTAGTGGTGGCGTTGGTTTTCTATGCACACCATAGTAAATTTGTTAGTGTCGGCGTTCGTTTTCTATGCATGCCAGAAACAATTTTTCCATTTTATCTTGTGTTTTAAGTATTTAATGATTATATTAGTCACAAAATAATGAACATTTTATATTATATTTTTTGTCATCATTATTTTTAGTGTTTTTATCATTTTAGGACTTTTATTTGTTTACTACTAGTTCTAATTTTGAGCCTTTTATTTTGTTAAGTCTTTGAATAATGTTAGTCCTTTTTTATTTGGGTTGTCATTAGCTATGGCGTTGCTCTTTAGTCCAAGCCAGCAATAGCCCACCTGAGTCAACTTAGTAAAAGACCTAAGTCACCGCGCTCTCATTTCACACCCACCCTGGCCATATACACTTTCCCCTCGACCAAAGCCACCCATCGCCGCTCCGTCGCCACCCCTCGCCGGCCGGCACCAAGGTCCGATCCATTCCTCCTCCCATCGCATCTCCTTCCTCTTCACTCCCACGTCCTCCATTCGTGGACACGCCACACGGGATCCATTGGGATTCATGTAGTTGATTTAGGGGATTGATTTAATTTGTGTAGAAATTTTAGTATATATCATGGGATTGCTTTCTATGATGTAGAATCCAAAGTTAGTTGCATGGATTGCTTTGTGTAGAAATTTTAGTGATAATCCGATTGCTATTGTGTAGAATCCGATATTTATAATGCATTTTGATTAGGAATATTTTGAGTGTCTAGATTATTAGGAATAAATAAAATGAACTCCTATAAATTACTACTGTAGAATTTGTTTATTTGTGTCTCCCTCCGTGGATTTTGTTGATTTGTGTATACAATTACTAGTGTAGAATTATATACTTAGTTTTCAATATATTTTGTGTAAAATGAACTCCAATTATGTTTAGTAAAAATGATTTACTAGTGTACAAACTGATTATATACTTAGTTTCAATTATATTTTGTGCAGAATGGCGTAGCCGCCACCATGTCTAGTTTGCAAGTCAAGGTGTGGAACCAGCCTTGCAAGTGGCACGCTGTTTGGCATCTACTTCCAGCCGTGTTTTGTTCCTGCAGCGGTAACGCATTATATGAACTTTCTAACAGTTAGTTGTTTTGTTTTTGTTGTTATTTACAGTAATGCAATGTGTTTGTTTTTTTGGTTTTTCTTACACAGATCGTTCCTTGCAATGTGAGATTGGAGTTCGATGAGCTCATTACTGAGGACACTGTGATCTTCGATGCTCCTGGGGCCCCTACACTATGGAGGTCCACAAGGGACAAAAGATTCCCAGATTGGAGGAGATGAATGAGATCGTTTCATCGCCCACATGCATCTCACTGGGGGTGAACTAATCATCTTCTCCTTCAGAAGACAAACTCCAAGGATGGCTATTATCTACCTCAACTCAGGACGAAGATGATGAGGACCCACCTTGATGAAGCCCTCTATGCCAAAGGAATCAGGCTGAGCGAGGATGAATCGGGCAACCTCTGGTACATACTTCCTCCACGTGATGACTACATCGGGATGCCATTCGTGACCTGCCTGACAAGGACAAATGTTAACCGCCATGTCATGGTATGGTACTTAGTGTAGAAATTTGATATGCTTAATTAGTAATGCTGTGATATGCTTAGTGTGTAGTAATGTGATATGCTTAGTGTAGTAATGTTGTGATATGCTTAGTGTGTAGTAATGTGATATGCTTAGTGTAGTAATGTTGTGATATGCTTAGTGTAGTAATGTTGTGATATGCTTAGTGTAGAATTTGATGATATACTTAGTGTAGTAATGTGATATGCTTAGTAATGTGATATCCGCTTAGGGTAGTAATGTGACATGCTCATTCATCATATCTGGTTTTTTTTCTTTAGAAATTACCTAAGAGGCTACGTGCGAGCTGTGCATCGAGCCGGATGAAGCAGGCATTGCTGGACTATGCCTTACCGCAAGGGGCTCCATTACCAATTATGCTTACACAGTGGACACGGACGGTCGCACTGTCTTCAGAGCCGCGGGGTGGAACAACTTCCTTGCTAGCAAGAATCTCCAGGTTGGACGGGCTATCTTAGTCACCATCAGGAACACCCGATGCCATGACTTGAGGATGATGATCATCATCGACCTTATTTAGAACTATCTGTGTGGCAGAGCTGTAGATGCTAAATGATCTGCTTATGTATTAGCGCTATATACTAGTGTTTTAGCTAGTAATGTTCTATTAATTGGTAATGTAGTGAGATCTAGCTACTACGACACACTGTTTGTGAGATTGCCACTTAGTTATTAACTTGTAATGTTCTATTATATGGTACTGTTCTACTGTGTAATGTTATATATGTGCTTAGTTTTAATGTGAAATGCTAAATGTTACATGGTGTCAAAAAAAAAAATCTGCACGAAACGTTCATCGCGTGCAAATTACATTGCGCACCCCTAGGTGAGCGAATATAGTGGTGTCGTTGCAAATGTGGCACGCTAGCAACACGTATAATATTGCTGATGTAGCCTCCAACGCCACCACTATTTCTTAACAGATGACGCCATATTGGTGGCGTCGAGCTTCCACGCCAGCAAGGCTGTTTTTGGCACACCATAGCTAGGCTTTTCTGCACTAGTGTTAAGTATAACGATAGTCCTAAAACAACATTGAGATTATGACGTTGGAAGAATGGTCATATTGAATCGACCCAAACTTGTTTGTTATGAATTGAGATAATATCATATGTAATCAATTGTAATAACATAGAGTGTTAATGTGTGATTTTGCTCCTTAGAACATGAGAGTATCATGGGCACTTCTTATCATACGGTGGCTTTGGGGTTGCTCAAACGTCACCTGTAAGACGGTGATCATAACAACAACTTACATGCTCGTCAGAAAGTTTGACAAGTGACCAGATAGCTCAAGAGTGAGATTTGCTCCTCCGATGAAGGAGAGATATTCTTAGGTCCCTCTCGGTGTGACAACATCCATCATCAGTTGTCCAGACACAGGTGACTACATCATGGGGATGCCAGAACACAATAACAAGAAAGAAGAACAAAACCGGTAACGAGGATTTCGTTATAGTGACCATAGTGATGACTCAGGAGGATACCGATGCATCCCGGGTTTTGTGAAGTATCGGGAAGCAAAGGTAACATCAGCTGATAACCAAATGTTCACTTTAATACCATTCGTTTACTCACAAGGACCAATTTGGACGTCCACGGTTCCGCTATCGGTCATTGAACGAACGGTTTCGTCCATGTTTATGAGTTACATAACCTACGGGGTCGTAAGCTTAAGGCAATCACAACCTGCTGAATGTTAATAGGACAGGAGTCATGATAATATACTTGTGGAATTATTTTATGAATATTCGGAATAAATCCGAGAGGATCCAGAAGCGTTTCGGGGTCATCGGAAGGGTTTTAGTGAGTGTCGGGTAATACCGGGTATTACCGATAAATTATATGTAGGTGGAAAAAGTTTTCAGAGATTTAAAAAAAATTAATGGTCTAGAAGTATTTAGAACATTTTATACTTAATTTAAATATCAACGGGCCTAAAAAAGCCAAGAGGTGGAAGGCAACTTGGGCCAAAAAGGCCCAAGTGGGAAAGTGCCTCCTTCCTTAGGGAAGGAGGCCGAATTGGAAAAGCGGGAGGAGTCCTACTCCCCCTCATAGGCTAGCCCACCAAGGGGGAGACTTTCCCCCTTGGCAGCAGCTCTCCCTGTCCCCTCCAACCTGAGGATTTGTGCTCTTTTGTTCATACAAGTTTTGGAGCCTCTTCTAATTCTTCTAGTTATAGTTCTAGTTGGTCCTATTTTATTAATTAGAGCTTGACTAATCCTCCAATCCTCAAAATTAGAAGAACAGTGTGGTTCTAATCTCCTCCCTCTAATTCTCCGGTGATGATTAGCTTTGGACGGCGAAGCACTGCAGATCTTGAAGGCTGCATGTTTGCAACCAAGTAGAGAGGTCGTGCTATCGGTCTTTGGTTCAAGGGACTATTCATGGGCAGTACGAGGGATTGTTCATCGACAGTTCGAGGGACTCGAAGTACGATCCACACCGACATGTGGTTCTTTTGCTGCAACTTGGTGACGGTAATGATCGTGATCCCAACCCGTTATGCATCTTCATATTGATCTTGGGTGATCGTAGGTGCAATTTTTTTTGTTTTCTACTACGTTTCCCAACACGGCAAAGGACGGAGGCGGCGAGGATTGAATCCCCGCCGTCGTTGAGCCCAATATCACGAGCTCCGGCACCGGTGGCAGAGCTAGGGCGAGTGGCGTTGGCACTGCATTGACCCAGGGCGGCGGCATGGTGCAGAACGGCGACGGCTCATGGATAGCCACGTCCAGATCCCTTCTGGATGCGGAGAGGCCGACAATACACCTCTCCTCGATGGGATTGCTACCGTCAATAACAGGAGTGGGCGGGGCGTAGTGAGATGGCAGTGTTGCCATTGGAGAACCCAAATGGGCGGCGAGGGAAGAGAGAGGGAGTGCGTGTGAACTGGCAAGAGAGATGACATGAGGAAGCGTGGTGCTACTTGTGAACTGCGTTGGGATTTGCTCGAAGAGGAGAGGATGATGCAGTACAGTAGAGATAAGTATTTCCCTCAGTTATGAAACCAAGATTATCAATCCAATAGGAGAACCAAGCAACACTATGTAAACATTACCTACACACAAACAACAAATACTTGCAACCCAACGCGTAGAGGGGTTGTCAATCCCTCTACGGTTATGAACAAGGTTAAATTGTATAGGTTTGAGAAATAGATCTAACAAAAATACAAAAAAATTGAAGCAAGGTATTTTTAGGATTTTATATATGATAAAAGTAGACCCGGGGGCCATAGTTTTCCCTAGAGGCTCTCTCCAGAAAATAGCATACGGTGGGTAAACAAATTATTGTTGGGCAATTGATAGAAAAGCAAATAATTATGACAGTATGCAAGGTAATGATCATGTAAATAGGCATCACGTCCAAAATTAGTAGACTGAAACGATTCTGCATCTACTACTATTACTCCACACATCGACCACTATCCAGCATGCATCTAGTGTATTAAGTTCATGGAAAAATGGAGTAATGCTTTAAGCAAGATGACATGATGTAGACAAGATATACTCATGTATGAAATAAATCCCATCTTGTTACCCTTAATAGCAATGATACATGCGTGTCATGTCTCTTTCTGTCATTGAGATTGAGCACCGCAAGATCGAACCCGTCACAAGGCACCACTTCCCATGGAAAGAGAAATCAATCTAGTTGGCCAAACCAAACCAATAAATCAGAGAAGAAATACGAGGCCATAACAATCATGCATAAAAGATTTCAGAGAAAACTCAAATAATATTCATGGATAGATTTGATCATAAACTCACAATTCTTTGGATCCCGACAAACACACCTCAAAAAAGAATTACATCAAATAGAACTCCAAGAACATCAAGGAGAACATTGTATTGAAGAACATCGAGAGAGAAGAAGCCATCTAACTACTAACTATGGACCCGTAGGTCTATGGTAAACTACTCACGCATCATCGGAGGGGCAGCAAGGATGATGAAGAACCCCCTCCGTGATTGATTCCCCCTCCGGCAGAGTGCGAGAAAGGGTCCCCAGATGGGATCTCTCGAGAACAGAGGCTTGAGGTGGCAGAAAAAGTATTTCGTGGACTCCCTGGTAGGCTTTATGATTTTAAGGTATTTATAGAGGCGGAGGTAGGTCAAACGGAGGCTCGTGGGCCCCACTATGCACCAGGGCGCGCTAGAGGCCCCTGGCGCACCCTGGTGCCTAGTGGGCCACTGCTCCATCTTCTGATGGCCTCCCGAAGCTTCCAGGGTCTCTTATCGCCAGAAAAATATCTCCAAAAAGTTTTGTGGCATTTGGACTTTGTTTGGTACTAATATTCTGCAAAGTCAAAAAACAAGCAAAAAAACAGTAACTCGCACCCGGCACTAAGTTAGTAGGTTAGTCCCAAAAAATGATATAAAGTTGCTTGTAAATGTATATAAAACATCCGAGATTCATCTATAATAGCATGGAACAATCAAAAATTATAGATACGTTGGAGACGTATCAAGCAACCCCAAGCTTAATTCCTGCTCGTCCTCGAGTAGGTAAATGATAAAAATAGAATTTTTGATGTGGAATGCTACCTATCATTTTCATCATATAATCTTTTCTTTTATAGCATGGACATTTGGACTTGAATGATTCAAAGGAATAGTCTATAATTTGACATGAAAACATCAATACTCAAGCATATCAACAAGCCCATTATGCTCAATCATTGATCCATTCATGAAACACACTCAAATATTAGATACATCCAATGCACAAGTATGACAATAGTGTTCCCTAGTTGGTGCATTATAAGAGAAGATGGAGACTCAAAATTAAAATAAAAATTGCATAAAAGTAAATAGATAGGCCCTTCGTAGAGGGAAGCAGAGATTTGTAGAGGTGCCACATCTCAAAGCTTAAATTGAGAGATAAAAATATTTTGAGAGGCATCCTTTTCCTGTCAACTTAAACGACTAAGAATTCCCAATATCTTCCATGCTAGATAAATCATAGGTGGTTCCCAAACAGAAAGTAAAGTTTATTTTCTTTGCACCATTCTCACACAATCCATGGCTAGCCGTATCCACGGGTGCCTTCCATACCAACACTTTCCAAGGAATTTATTATTAACAACATATGAAATATTTTTTTCATTTCGGGACTGGGCATCCCTATTACCTGCCACACTCTCGTGCAATGACAAGTGAATAAACACTCATCTTGAGAATAAAATACCTAGCATGAAAAATATTGGCCACCCCCTGTCGCTTCATGAGCAGTACAGGCACACAAAACGAAAATTCATTTTGAATATTAGAGTTGGCACATACAAATTTACTTGGAACGGCATGGAAACACCGCATATAGGTAGGTATAGTGGACTCATTTGGCACAACTTTGGTTTAAGGTGTTGGATGGACAAGCAGCATTCCCGCTTAGTACAAATGAAGGCTAGCAAATAGATTGAGAAGCGACCAACCAAAAAACGAAAACGGTCATAAACACGCATTAAACATAAGTAATATTGAATAATGCACCATAAGTAGGATATAACTTCGTTGCATAACTATTGACTTTCGTGCTTGCATAGGGAATCACAAACCTTAACACCAATATTCTTACTAAAGCATAATTACTCACCAACATGAGTCACATATCACTAGTTTCATATCGCAAAACTATTGCAAGGAATCAAGTTTATAATATCCAACGATCTTCATGAAAGTTTTTATTATATCCCTCTTGAATATCTATCACTTTGGGACCAAATTCATATCTCGTGCAAATTACCATTGCTATTATCAACTCTCAAAAAGATAAAAGTGAAGCATGAGAGCAAAAATATTTCTTCAATTTTTTTCATATATCAACTCCCAAAATAATATAAGTGAAGCATGAGAGTGCATTTCTTCAAATTTTACTAACTCTCAAAATAATATAAGTGAAGCATGAGAGTTCATTTCTTCAAAATTTACTAACTCACAAAATAATATAAGTGAAGCACGAGAGTTTATTTATTCAAAATTTAATTGCCACCGTGCTCTAAAGGATTTAAGTGAAGCACATAGAGCAATTGCCTAGCTCAAATTTAAGTGAAACACATAGAGAAATTCTAACAAATCATGATAACATATGGTTCTCTCAAATAAGTGTGTCCAACAAGGATGATTGTGACAAACTAAATAGCGAACAAAGCAAAGACTCATATCATACAAGACGCTCCAAGCAAAACTCATGATAAGTGATGAATAAAAATATAGCTTCAAGTAAAATTACCGATAGTCATTGGAAGAAAGAGGGGATGCCTTCCGTGGCATCCCCAAGATTAGTTGCTTGGGAGTCCTTGAATATTACCTTGGGGTGCCTCGGGCATCCCCAAGCTTAGGCTCTTGGCACTCATTATTCCTTCATCCATCGTGATCTCACCCAAAACTTGAAAACTTCAATCACACAAAACTTAACAAAAACTTTCGTGAGATCCGTTAGTATAATAAAGCAAATTACCACTTGAAGTACTGTTGCAAACACATTCATATTTTGTTATTGCATTATATCTACTGTATTCTAACTTTACCATGGCTTATACCCCCTGATACAATCCATATATTCATCAAAATAAGCACACAATTCAACGAAAATAGAATCTGTCAAAAACAGAATAGTTTGTAGCAATCTGAACATTGGCCATACTTCTGTAACTCCAATTTTTTTGAAACATTAGGAAGACGTGGGAAATTTGTAAATCAATTATATGTAAAAAATTCAGAGCCAAAGCACGTTTCTGTGAATTTACACAATTCCAGAACTTGGCGCAAAAGTTTCTGTTTTTCAACAGAATCAAGTCAACTATCACCCAAACCATCCTAAAGGCTTTACTTGGCACAAACACTAATTAAAACACTAAAACACAATCATAACAATAGCATAATTGTATATCTATTGAAAAACAGCAAGGAAAACAGAAAATTAAAAGATAACTATTGGGTTGCCTCCCAACAAGCGTTATTGTTTTATGCCCCTAGCTAGGCATAATGCATAGTTTCAAGTATTGTCATCTTTGGTTTTAGCTCCATAGGTTGCCCTCATGATTGACTCATATGGTCGCTTAATTATAGTTCTAGGGAAGTGTTCCATACCCTTCTTTAACGGAAACTAAAATTTAATATTCCCTTCTTTCATGTCAGTGACGACACCTATAGTTCATAAAAACGGTCTACCAAGTATGATGGGGCAAGACGGATTGCAATCAATATCAAGTACAATAATATCAATGGGCACATAGTTCCTATTTTCAAGAATACGAACATCATTAATTCTACCCAACGGCTTTTTTAATAGTAGAATCCGCCAAGTGCAAATTAAGGGAACATTCATCCATATTGGTAAAACCTAGCACATCACATAGAGATTTCGGAATTGTGGAAACACTAGCACCCAAATCACATAAAGCATGGCATTCATAATTTTGGATCTTGACTTAATGGTGGGTTCCCATTCATCATATAATTTTTTAGGAATTGAAATCTCTAATTCTAGCTTATCTTCTAAAGCTTTCATCATCACTTCTACAATATGTTTCGTAAAAGCCTTATTTTGTTCATACGCATTGGGTGAATTTAGCATGGATTGTAACAAACAAATACATTCAATTAAAGAGAAACTATCATAATTAAAATCTTTGTAATCCAAGATAGTGGGCACATCACTAGTTAAAGTTTTTACCTCTTCAAAACTACTTTTAGTAATTTTTTCATCAAGATTTTCACCCTCCGAGCTATGGGGAAGCCTTCCAACTAAAGTTGACTCTTCTTCAGTCCCTTTATCCTCAAGTTTAATATTACTAAACAAGGAATCAATAGAAGAAACACCAATCATTTTAACCTCTTCATCATTACTACGTTCTAGAGATTCCGGCTTACCTGCCATTTGATTTACTAGCATAGCCTGTGCATCGAAGATTTTTCCTAGCAAATTTTCAGTATGAGCAAACTGAGATTGAAGATTAGCAACTTCTTTGCTGACATGATCAAGTTGTTTCGCGATAGCGTCAAGTAAAATAGAGTGTTCCTTAAGCTCTTCGGTAAAAAAATTGTTGTGCTCAAACTGCGTGGTCAGATAAGCCTTAGTATTTTTCTCAATCTCTACCAAGATATTAAGATAGGAAATACCATGATAATTTTCTTGAAACATCGTGACTACGCAAAAAAGATAATAAGCAAGCAAATGATCAAACAAGAAAAAGGCAAACGGAAAATATTTTTGTATTTTTTGTGAAAACTTTTTAGAAGTGTGGGGCATGAAAACGAGAGACTAATGGGAAATAAAGTAAATGCAAGGAGATGAAAATTGCTGCAAGGTATTTTTAGGATTTTATATATGATAAAAGTAGACCCGGGGCCATTGTTTTCACTAGAGGCTTCTCTCAAGAAAATAGCATACAGTGGGTAAACAAATTACTATTGGGCAATTGGTAGAAAAGCAAATGATTATGATGATATCCAAGGCAATGATCATGTATATAGGCATCACGTCCAAGATTAGTAGACTGAAACGATTCTGCATCTACTACTATTACTCCACTCATCGACTGCTATCCAGCATGCATCTAGTGTATTAAGTTCATGAAAAAACGGAGTAATGCTTTAAGCAAGATGACATAATGTAGACAAGATAAACTCACATATGAAATAAATCCCATCTTGTTACCTTAATAGCAATGATACATGCGTGTCATGTCTCTTTGTCACTGAGATTGAGCACCGCAAGATCGAACCCATCACAGAGCAGCTCTTCCCATGGCAAGATAAATCAATCTAGTTGGCCAAACCAAACCAATAAATCAGAGAAAAAATACGAGGCTATAACAATCATACATAAAAGAGTTTAGAGAAAACTCAAATAATATTCATGGATAGATCTGATCATAAACTCACAATTCATCGGATCCCGACAAACACACCGCAAAAAAGAATTACATCGGATATAACTCCAAGAACATCAAGAAGAACATTGTATTGAAGAACATCGAGAGAGAAGAAGCCATCTAGCTACTAACTATGAACCCGTAGGTCTGTGGTAAACTACTCTCGCCTCATCGGAGGGATAGCAAGGATGATGAAGAACCCCTCCTTGATTGATTCCCCCTCCGGCAGAGTGCCAGAAAGGGTCCCCAGATGGGATCTCTCGAGAACAGAGGCTTGCGGCGGCGGAAAAAGTATTTCGTGGACTCCCTGGTAGGTTTTCTGAATTTAGAGGCGGAGGTAGGTCAAATGAAGGCTCGTGGCCCCACTATGCAGCAGGGCGCGCTAGAGGCCCCTGGCGCGCCCTGGTGCCTAGTGGGCCACTGCTCCATCTTCTCGTGGCCTCCCGAAGCTTCCAGGGTCTCTTATCGCCAGAAAAAAATCTCCAAAAAGTTTCATGGCATTTGGACTTTGTTTGGTATTGATATTCTGCCAAGTCAAAAACAAGCAAAAAACAACAACTGGCACTGGGCACTAAGTTAGTAGGTTTGTCCCAAAAAATGATATAAAGTTGCTTTTAAATGTATATAAAACATCCAAGATTTATATTATAATAGCATGGAACAATAAAAAATTATAGATACGTTGGAGACGTATCACGTGGGCAGTTATGAGACGTCGTGTCGTCTCCCGCGCTTCCCCTAGCGTGCACTCGCTCGCTACGCATGGCTCGAGAGAGCCTGGCTCAACAAAAAGGGCGATTTGACTGTTCCTCCAGAGCCAGGCCCGGTGGTGCTTTGAGGTTCGTCTGGGCTAGGAAACATATGCAACCCAGGCAACCAAACGGGCTGAATTCTTTCCGGATGGGCCTGGCTAGACCTAATGCAGCCTACCAAACGCATCCTTGATGTTTACGCTGGACTAGTTCAGATTTTATTAGTTTTATATTTTCTTCCTTTTTCTTTATTTTCTTTATGTTTCTTTCTTTTTCTGTGTTTTTCTTTACGGTTCTCGATGGTTTTCACTATATTTTTTTCTTGTCTTTTTCTGTGTTTCTCTTTATGGTTTTCGTCGGTTTTTAGTGTTTCCCTTTTTTTCTGTGTGTTTTCCTTATGGTTTTCATTTTTTTCTTTCTTTCCTTTTAAGTGTTCTCCTTTTACGTGTTCCATCGGTTTTGTTTAGATTTCGTCGGTCTTTTCTTTTTATTTTTCTTCTTCTTTCTATATGTCTACTTTTATCAATACACGTTAGATTTTTTCAATACATGTGGATTTTTTATAGAAGCTCAACAATTTTCAAATACATGATGAACATTTTTCCATATACATGTTTTGAATATTTGTTTGAATACATGTTAAATATTTGTCAAATATGTGTGGATTTTTTGAATGGTATGAAGCATGTTTTTGAAATTCCATGAGCATTTTTTTACATTGTATAAACATTTTTTTCAAATACATGTTTGAACATTTTTTAATAATTATTAAACATTTTCAAATACACATTGAACATTTTATCAATGATATAAACATTTTTTAATCGACATGAATATTTTTAACCTCATATAAATGTTTTATTACAACTAGCACAAATGCCCGTGCGTTGCAACGGAAAAACTAAACCCTCGCATGACAATGCACGGTCAGACGGAGTCTCTTGATTGATGTGGCCATTGCCAAGCTCCCATTGTGGCCACCGTAGCTGCTAGTGCAGCTGGGTATCCTCCATAGTTTTAAATAGCATGCTAAGCCTCTTAGTAACGGACCACTTCTAAACACTATAGCGTGCTATAGCGCCCTATTTAAAATGCCTGTTCATGTGTTTGAATCAAAGTTTCTTAACGAAGGGCATCTTCTAAACGCTATAGTGTGCAGGCAGATGCTGTGTGGCAGCCGCGCCGCCGCGAAAGTCGATGCTAGACGATTGAGCGCGGACTGCTAGCTTTGCCGTATCATGATGCGTCAAACAATTTATTTTTTCTGAGCATGATCTTGCCGATCTACATGGACGTGCTTGAGCTGACAGCATGGCCTTCGGCCCAGCAGCAGGTTAGTGCAGCTGCTGCGGCGACACTATTTCATCTCTAGCCGCCGCCACTCCTTGAGTCTTGTCCTCCGTTTATCTTCTTTGCATTGTGCTCATTTTCTGTGACGCCGCAAGCTGAAGAGCTGCTCGGGGAGGTTGGCGCCGGGGACGCATTGCAGCTGAACCGGTTGCTGCAAGGGAGCTCATCGTCCATGAACGGAGTTGCCGCGTCCGGAAGGTAGGGTGGTGGCGAGACTTACGTCGATCTAGGGTTTCGGGCTCGATGCATGTACGGGTTGTTTGAGTTAAAGTGCATCAATGGATGTATATGTGTATGTGTAGGCGGCTCGGTTCAAACCAAGCTGTACATAAGGACTTGTAGTCCGGACTGAATTGTGCAACGTATGGTTTTCTGGCTCGATGCATGCATATGCGGATTTTTTTAGGGGATGCATGCATATGTGGAATATGCGGGCTCCCCAAAACCATCAACCAGGCAGAATCTTCTAAGCCCGCTAAAATTACAACCCGAAGACCACGTACACGCTGTGTTCGCACGTAGTTCGGCTTCCGTACGCTTTGACATACCAAAAAAGCCTATATTCAAAGACGGACGGAAATTTGGGCTATATAAAAATATTACTATGGATCAAACCAAACTAAGAATACCTATTACCTTTAATAATAGGTATAGATGTCATGAACAATGTTTTGGAAAGTGTGAACATTTTCTTAATATTCTCGGACACTGTTTTGAATGGTACGCATCATTTTTTTTAATCTGCGTAAACATTTTTTTTCCATTGTATAAACATTGGTTTAATGTCACAAACATTTTTTGAATGGTACAATTTTTTTTATAAACCATGCGAACATTTGTTTAAATTGTAAAATCATTTTTTACATTGCATAAACATTATTTTAATGGTACAAAGTATTTTTTATAAATTATGTGAACTTTTGTTACATTGTACTATTATCATTTTTTTGAAATGTCGCGAACATATTTTTGAATCATGGGACATGTTCTTAGATGCCAAGAACATTTTGTTTAATGGTATCAATATTATTTAAAAGCTGCGCAAAGTTATTTTTATTACCTGGCCATTTTTAAACAAGTGATTAACATTTTTTAAGTTTAGATAAAATATTTTTCCATTTGAATTATAAATAGAAGTTATAAAAGAAAAAAGAAATAAATAAAGGCGCGCTGAGAGCCAGCGCTTCTCCCACGGTGGGGCGACCCATTTAGGGTTCGGCTGAGGGGAGCGTATCGTTCAGCTCGCAGTCGCAGGAGGCGAGTAATAGTAGTGTCCATATACATGTGAAATTAGAGAAAAAGACGTACGTAAAATGTGATGCATGTGTTCCTCGCTGGGTTGGCTCGCGCTTATACGTTGGTCCAGGCTTGGGCACGAATTTAGGCAAAATTTCAAGGAAATCCCTAATGGACGATCATTGCATCTTTTTTTTAGACAATCAGCGAAGCTTTTATTAAACCGTCACAATGTTTACAGGGATGAACAGAAGTTCACCAGGATGGCCTAACCAGACATGGCGGCCCACCCTAGTTTCAAAACATGCTTTGCTAGATTGTTAGCCTCGAAATTCAAGCTCCTAAACTCATGCACAAAGTTGCATAAATGAAAACTACTAGAGTACTCTATGATCTCATGTATGATAGCACCATAGCTAGGGCCATTTTTCTGCTTGATGTCATCAACAATCACTTTGCAATCCGTTGCAACATGTATCGCCTACAAATTAAGATCCTCCGCTAGTGCCATTCATTCCCAAACTGCCAAAGCCTCAAGAGTAGTTGGGTCGGAGATGCCTTTAAACACAATGGCAGACGCTCCAAGATAAAGTCCCTCCCCGCTCCTGCAAACCGCAGCAACTGAACCAACACCCGATCTCCTTATAGTGGCCGCATCAACATTCACTTTCATCATGCCTAAAGGTGGTTGGATCCACTGTGTTGGCCTCACGGCCACTGAATGCACCACTGTAATTTCTAATTTCTTCAAGATTTGGATATCGTTCAGAAAGGAGTTGACAAAAGAGTGAGTGGAAAAAGGACTCTGTAATATATCCTCATAGACAGCCTTTCTCCTCGCTGCCCAGATTGCCCATAGGATAGTTGTCATGCGAATAAAATGATCATTCGTCAAGACATTCTTCATAGCAAAGAGCCAGTCCCTCACGTTTTCACTGTCAAACCGACTCATTTGATCCACAATAGCATCATCAGCTAGTGCCCATACGCTGCGAGCCAACAAGCAGTTCAACAAGGCGTGTCTCCACGAATCCCTGGCACCACATAAGACACATGCCGCTGATGTTGACATGTTTCTATGCTCAAGAACATCTGCTGTTGGAATAGAGCTCCGTGCAAGGCGCCACAAAAACATCTTAATTTTTTATGGTACTTCGGTCCTCCACAGATCAGTCCACTCATTGCCTTTATGGTCCGCTGCCAATGTACCTTCATTTTCCTCAATCCAATTCTCCCTCCTGAATTTTGTTTGCATGATCAGCTTGTATGCAGATTTGACAGAGAAAGTTCCTCTCTTCTCTCCGCTCCAGGCCCAAAAATCATCTATATTTTGTGTGCACAAGGGAATAGCTAGTACTGCTTCGGCATCAATTGGCAAGAAAACCGACCGAACCAACTGCTCGTTCCAGCTCGTTATCACTATGTTTATCAGTTCTGAAACCATCTGTGGCGGGTTGGGGATCAACGGCGCGATAGGTCTCATCATACCTAGTCTCGGCAACCAATTATGTGTCCATATTTTGGTCGTTTACCCGTTAACGATCCTCTGAATTAAACCCTGCCTAAGCATGTCTCTTTCATCTAGGATCGCTCGCCAAATTTGCGAGGGTCTGCTCCCAAGCTCCGCCTCCATCAGAGAAGTTTCACGGAAATATGTTGCCTTCAACATTCGTGCATTGAGTGACAATGGATCATTTAGTACCCTCCATGCTTGTCTTGCTAGTAGAGCAAGGTTAAAAACATCCATGTCCCGAAAACCAAGGCCTCCAAGGTGTTTTGGCCGTGTCAAAATATCCCATGCCACCCATGCTGCTTTGCGTTTCCCCGCCTTACTTCCCCACCAGAATTGCCGAATTATGGAGGAAATATTCTCACATAGACCCCTTGACAGTCTATAGCAGGCCATGGAATAGACTGACAGTGCCTGCGCCACTGCTTTAATTAGCACCTTCTTTCCCCCTGCCGACATGAGCTTCTCCATCCAACCCTTTACCTTTTCCCACACTCTTATCTTTGAGGTACCTGAAGGTGCCCATCTTGGACTGCCCCGCGTTAGTGGGCATACCCAAATAGTGCTCATTAAGTGACTCATTTTGGACGTTCAAAGTTGCCCTGATGCTGTCTCTCAACTGTTGTGGGCATCCTTTGCATAAAAATATTGACGATTGTCATGGTTGATTCGTTGCCCCGATGCATTACAATATACCTCCAATAGGTTTGAAACTGCTATTGCCCCCTCTGTACTAGCCTTGAATAACAACAGGCTGTTGTAATGCCCGGATAATTAAGCTATACTAGTCCCAAGTTAATGGTGCCATGTCATCAGTATCACTATTGCTAATGCTCATTTGATCCAAGGCATAATTCAAATTCAAATTCAAATTAAAGTTCAAGTTTCAAATTTCTCAAACATGCAAACTAAAATGTTCAAAGTGTGGCAAATATTCCCTAACTAATTATGGTGGTGACCCAACATTTTTGTAAAGTGTTTAAATGCCCTAAACTAAATAAAACAGGGGCTAAAAACAATGGTTGAATGCTTTTAAATAATAAACAAATTTAAACCTATTTTACTAAGGTGCCAAATTATTTGTGGCAGTGGCATAATTAATAATACTAATTTAGGGGCTAGTGTTGTATTTTATAAAACCAAAAAATAAAATGACACTAAAAAGAAAACAGAAAAGATAAAAAAAGAGGAAATAAAATAGGGACAAAGCCTGGCACTGTGCACTTGGGCCCAAGTGCACAGCACCAGGCCCAGCCCTTATTCTTCCCCCCGGGTCGGCTTCCTGTTCCACGAGCGCCTGGGGTCGCCACCAGGCCACCTCGCCGGCGACGCCACGACGAGGGGATAAGGCCGCCCCCTCGGGCTCCCCCTTCCCCCTGATCCACTCACCCGCCCGCTCGCCTCCCTTCACCCCCTACTCACTCTTCCCCCCTCCTCCATCGAGCTCCCTCTCGATTTGGAGCTCCATCCAACGCGGCCGTCGCCGCCGCGCCATTATTGCCATAGCCACCGGCCACTTCGAGCCTCTTCAGGGTGTCGGGGAGCACCGTCGCTGACTACCTCGTCTTCCTCGACTATCGGACCAAGTCGGGAACCCCGACACCACCGGCATCAACCCTTCTTCCTCCTTCGGCCGCCGTCGTTCTTCCCCAAGATTCGTCGCCGTTCTGCGCTCCCGGTTCTCGACGGGCCTCTGTGCGCCTCCTCGGTAAGCGCCGCACCGCCTCCCCCTATTTTTCTTATGCTCTGTCGCCCCTAGCTCCATTTGCTACCATGGCGGAACCTCGCCGCCGCTGCTCACTCCGCCGCCGTGGCCACCGTGGTCCGAGCTCATGTCTGAGCTTGCGGGCGAGTTCCTGGGCTCTCCAGGAACACAGCGCACGTAGCCCTGCCCCCTGCCGTGCCTCACATCGCCGTAGCCGCCCACGCCCAAGCCCCGGCGTCTGCCCTGGCGCTCGCCGCCGTCAGCTCCGAACACCTCAGCTCGGGCCGCCACCACCATTCCATGCAGACGAGTTCCCACTGCCCGTAGAGGCGCTCGGCTCGCCCAACCGCCGCCTGTATCGCGTTCCCATGTGTCGCCGCCGTCACTGGAGGTTGTCGGCGCGCGCCGGAGTTCAAACCGGTCGCTGCCTCACTGATAGTGGGCCCGGGTTATTATCTAGACGGATTAGCCACTAATACCCCGCTGACAGTAGGCCCCCCACTAATTGAATTGTTTGAATTAATTAAAATATGTTAAATTTAGTTGTGACACTGACTACTGGGTCCCGCTGGACACAGTTGACTGAGTCAAATGCTGACTGGGATTTCATCAGTCAATGACAGGTGGGCCCCATTGAGTATGTTCACTAGTCAACCTTGACTGGTTGACTGATGACTCAGCACCCCCTGGCCCACCTGTCATACTCTGTGGCTAGCTGCTGCTGAGTATAACTAGTAATTTCAGTTTAATTTTCGAATTAATTTAATTATAGAATTTTAGAAAATCAATTAAACTTTGAAAAAACATATAAAATAAACCGTAACTCGGATGAAAATAATATATATATGAAAGTTGCTCAAAAAAATATGACGAATCCGAATACGCACTCCGTTTGTCTGTCACGTGCCCCAAGCATAGTGAACATGGAACCTTCCTTCTCTTTTCATTTGTTCGGAAAAAGCCAAACGCCGGGAAAACCCCTCCGGTTGTTTTCCCTCTTCGTCTGCAATGTATAGTACTGTGTTAGAACACCCCTAGCACTGCCTGTTGTCATGTCTTACATCTATGTTACATCTGTGTGCTTTGTATTTACCGTTTCTTCCCCCTCTTCTCTCCGGTAGACCCCGAGACCGCTGCTGATGCCACTTTCATCGGCTATGTCGCCGACGACCCTTCTTCCCTTTCAGCTGAGCTTGCAGGCAAGCAAACCCCCCCTGATCATTCTGATATCGCCCATTCCATTCTCTCTCATGCTTGCATTAGATTTTTCTACTGTAATTGATTGCTCCTATTCTGATGCATAGCCTGCTTTGTAACCTGCTCTTGTACCTTACCCGCTTATCCATAACTACTTAGTATAGGTTAGTTTGTGATCCATCAGTAACCCATCACTTTGTCCCTGTTGCCCCCGCTGGATTACTAGATGACTCAATCAACGTGGTCGACGTCCACGGCCCAACACAACACATCACCTCCTTAGTTGCTCGGCTCTGCAGAGCTACTATCGAGTGCCGAGGGTGATACCTCATAACGCACTCCTGATGATAACTCTGTAGTGTAGCTAGTCGGTAGTGGATTACGGAGGGTGATTCCTCCTTCACCACTCCCGATAACGACTCTGTCATGCAACATTTCAAGCATGAACCTGCCGAGGGTGATTCCTCCAAGTTCACCTTGATTGTTACATCAAGTGGAATCCATCGAGGGTGATTCCTCGGATTTCCGCCTTGATGTTCGGACACACAGTTATCTTTACCTGTAGCCCCCGTGTACTGTTACTACGGGACTGAAGGGACAGGCGGTACCAGCCCGGTAGAGGTGGACCCGAGTTTTCGACAGTCTCTGGATAGTCGGGTTGACCTAGAGGGTACCCGCGAGATAATTACGAGGCACGGCTGGGCAGGTAGACCGCCCTAGAGAGAGAGGGTTGGGCGTGGCCCTTGTCGTATTTCCTCGAGACGGGGCGACGGGGTCACATGATCGTGAGTCTCTGCTCGTCTCCGTGAGCTCCCAATACAGTAAGGATTTGGGTATTTGACCTGAGTTAGCCTCTGGCCTTTTTCGCACTGACCACCACGCGGGAATAAGTATGGGCACACGGCGTCGTAGGATTTTTCCAAAAGCTCTGGCAGACATCTAGTTCAGCATTGTGGCATGGTCGGATCGTGCCATCCAGGACAGAGGTGGCGATGGTATCCACGCTGCTCACAACGACCCGGAGTGCAAAGGATGATGGGCCCAAGACCCCTAAGCACTTAGGATGTAGATCGGCGGGGACCTCTCCGCGGAGCCTAGGTAGGACTACGGTGTGTTGATCGGCCGATGCCAGTCATGACCTGATGGTGTGTACGGCCAGAGTTGATCGAGCTTGTTGGGTAAGTTGGTGCACCCCTGCAGGGAAGTATATCTATTCGAATAGCCGTGTCCACGGTAATGGACGCTCGGAGTTGTATCCCGATTTATTACAACTAGAAATGTATACTTGATACATGAGATGGATATGATGGCTCCGGGATTGCTTTCTCGCAGGAAGTCAAGGAAGGATCTCTGGGCGTTATTTACAACATGTGTGTTAATTATAATATTCTATTTTGTACTCTTCTGAATGTTGCAAGATGCTTGAAGATGCTAGTCTTCGATAGGCTAGGCCTTCCCCTCTATTCTGGCATTCTGCAGTTCAGTCCACAGATACATCCCTTCCCTTGATACCAATGCATACTTAGTATAGATCTGATGCTTGCGAGTACTTTGGATGAGTACTCACGGTTGCTTTGCTACCCCTTTCCCCCATCTTTCTTCTTTCCGTATGTTGCGATCAGATGATGGAGCCCAGGAGCCAGATGCCACCGCCAACGGCTACTACTACCCCGAGGGTGCCTACTTCTACGTGGAGACCACCGACGACCAGGAGTAGTTAGGAGGTCCCAGGCAGGAGGCCTTGCCTTTTCGATCGTTGTTGCTTTTGTGCTAGCCTTCTTAAGACAGTCTTGTTTAACTTATGTCTGTACTCACATATTGTTGCTTCCGCTGACTCTTGTGTATTCGAGCTTCTGTATGCGAGCCCTCGAGGCCCCTGGCTTGTAATATGAAGCTTGTATTATTTTATTTGTGTCTAGAGTTGTGTTGTGATATTTCCCGTGAGTCCCTGATCTTGATCATACACATTTGCGTGTATGATTAGTGTACAATTGAATCGGGGGTGTCACAAGTTGGTATTAGAGCCGACTACCTATAAGAACCCCCCTTTCCAACTCCTTGGTCGAAGTTGAGTCTAGTCTTTGAAAAACTGCTTTACTAACATGGTTGTGTGGCTTACAGGCCCACGTCGCCATTGGGTGGTATTAGGATCTTTTACTCCTCGTCTATACTCTGGGACTCTGATCTCTCTTCTATTCGGGTTAAATGATTTTGCTAACTCTATCCTAGGTTCTCATGTTCACATCCATCCGGAGATTTGTATTACCCCTTTCTCGAATTGAGGGCCAAGATCTGCTTCACATTGTCCACTGACCGCAGGATCCTCGTATCGAGGGCACCCTGCGTTGTCACTTGCAAATCCCTCGCTCCAGTGGTTTTTCTCCGACATTGATGTAGCCTTTGCTATGTCCCGGTGTTGAATCCCTCCATCGCGTGCATGCGTGCCGCCTAGTATGTCTAGGATGTTTCTCTTGTCCGAACTCATGCGAACAACGTGTAATTGGTTCCGTATATGTATTGTATGTCTTCAATGACTACTGCTTTGTACATACTGCGCCTTTGCTCACTGTTCAGTTTACATCATGAATGACTCCGTGCACTTTCTCCACGCCTTGCTAAACTACCCCCTGTTGCTTGTAAGCAGGATGGATAGACCCGTTAGTCGTGGCTGTGGTGGCGACAATCCACCACCTCCCGAATACAGGGCCGGAATGATACATCAGTTGAGCTGAATCGCTAGTTCATGGAAGGAGTCATGGCTCAGTTCTTGCGTCCCAATATGAATCAGCAGCCAGCCCGAGTAACACTGCAAGACATGCTCGTCTCAACCCTCCCTTCTACCGCAACTCAACTCAGCCCCTTGATACTGATGACTGGCTCCGTGACATCACTTTCGAGTTGGAGTCTATTGCTGTAGCCCCTGCCAACTATGTCACCTTCGCAGCTTATTACCTGAAAGGTCCCACTTCTCAATGGTGGGACAACCACAGGCGTTCCTCACCTATTGGAACTGCCATCACTTGGCCGGAATTCCAAGCTGCATTCTGCAGGCCAATGTCGAATCACCATGGTTTGTCACAACGTCCCATTTGGAATTGAAGGGTTGGAATTCCATGTTTACCCCATTGTTTTGAAGTCTTCCAATATTGACCTCATCCTGGGAATGGAATGGTTGAAAACACATACCGCTTCTATCATTTGCGCCACTAAAACCGTCCATCTACTACATCCTTCATGCGAGATAGTAAGCTACCATGCTCATCTTTTTCGAAATGCCGAAGCACGAATTTATTCCTTTGAATGCGTTAAACGCTTCTCCTCTTGTGAGAATTGAAAACGCTCCAGTCGTTTCTGAATTCCAAGCTGTCTTTCGAGAAGAACTACCCAGTCCATGACCTTGAACTTGCTGCAACTAAATTTGCACTGAAGTTGTGGTGGCATTTCCTTTTGGTACTCATTGCGAGATCTTCACCGATCATTAAAGTCTGAAGTATCTGTTTACTCAGCAAGATCTGGATCTCAGTCAGCAGCGATGTATGAAAACAATTATACACCATGACTATGGTATTTCTTATACCCCTGGCAAAGTAATGTCATGGACGATGCCCTGAGTCGCAAGTCTTATTGCAACAACCACATGGCTTATAAAGCTCAACCCCTGCAAGATGATCTCACTTACAAAGAGCATCCGATCCGCGTTCTCGTTCAAGCTGAATGTCATTCCCGTCAAAGGGCTATCAAATTTCTTAAAGTCCAGTGGTCAAATCATTCTGAAGATGAAGCCACTTGGGAACGCGAGGATCGTCTTCATGATGAATACCCCGCTTTGTTTCCATCTACCTCCTAAATCTTGGGACGAGATTTCTTGTAGTGGAGGAGATTTGTAACGCCCGGATAATTAAGTTATAGTAATCCTAAGTCAATGGTGCCATGTCATCAGTATCACTATTGCTAATCCTCATTTGATCCAAGGCATAATTCAAATTCAAATTAAAGTCCGAGATCCAAATTTCTCAAACATGCAAAATAAAATGTTCAAAGTGTGGCAAATATTCCATAACTAATTATGGTGGTGACCCAACATTTTTGTAAATTATTTAAATGCCCTAAACTAAATAAAACAGGGGCTAAGAACAATGATTGAATGCTTTTATATAATAAACAAATGTAAACCTATTTTATTAAGGTGCCAAATTATTGTGGCAGTGGCATAATTAATAATACTAATTTAGGGGCTAGTGTTACATTTTATAAAACTAAAAACTAAAATGAAACTAAAAATAAAATAGAAAAGATAAAAAAAGGGACGACAAAACCTCGCACTATGCACTAGGTGAAGGAAAGATGCCCTAGAGGCAATAATAAAGTTGTTATTTTACATTTCCTTATTCATGATAAATGTTTATTATTCATGCTAGAATTGTATTGATCGGAAACCTAAATACATGTGTGAATACATAAACAAATACCGTGTCCCTAGTGAGCCTCTACTTGACTAGCTCGTTGATCAAAGATGGTTAAGGTTTCCTAACCCTGGACATGAGTTGTCATTTGATAACGGGGTCACATCATTAGGAGAATGATGTGATGGACAAGAACCATCCGTTAGATTAGCATAATGATCGTTCAGTTTTGTTGCTATTGCTTTCTTCATGTCAAATACATATTCCTTTGACTATGAGATTATGCAACTCCCGGATACCGGAGGAATACCTTGTGAGCTATCAAACGTCACAACGTAACTGGGTGATTATACAGATTCTCTACAGGTATCTCCGAAGGTGTTTGTTGGGTTGGCATAGATCGAGATTAGGATTTGTCACTCCGAGTATCGGAGAGGTATCTCTGGGCCTCTCGGTAATACACATCATAAGCTTGCAAGCAAATGACTAAGGAGTTAGTCACGAGGTGATGTATTACAGAACGAGTAAAGAGACTTGCCGGTAATGAGATTGAACTAGGTATGAAGGTACCGACGATCGAATCTCGGACAAGTAACATACCGATAGACAAAGGGAATTACGTATGTTGTCATAAGGTTCGACCGATAAAGATCTTCGTAGAATATGTCGGAGCCAATATGGGCATCCAGCTTCCGCTATTGGTTATTGACCAGAGAGGTGTCTCGGTCATGTCTACATAGTTCTCGAACCCGTATGGTCCGCACGCTTAACGTTCGTTGACGATATAGTACTATATGAGTTCTGTATGTTGGTGACCGAATGTTGTTCGGAGCCCCGGATGAGATCATAGACATGACGAGGAGCTCCGGAATGGTCTGGAGGTAAAGATTGATACATAGGATGATATGGTTCGGCCAAGGGGTAAAGCCCACGGGGCTTTAAGTCGGTGCAAAAGGAGTTTTAAGTCGGTGCAAGGGGGCCAAACGCCGGGGACCCTGGCATCTGGCCCTGGGCCAGACGCCAAGGATTATGGCGTCTAGTCATGGAAGTCCAAGAAGGATTCTTCCTTGCGGGCAAAACCCACTTTGAGGAGGCTTTTACTCCAAGTTTCGACCCCAAGGCTCAACATATAAATAGAGGGGCAGGGCTAGCACCTAAGACACATCAAGAAACACCAAGCCATGTGCTGGCAACCCCGTCCCTCTAGTTTATCCTCCGTCATAGTTTCTGTTGTGCTTGGCGAAGCCCTGCGGAGATTGTTCTTCACCAACACCGTCACCACACCGTTGTGCTGCCGGAACTCATCTACTACTTCGCCCCTCTTGATGGATCAAGAAGGCGAGGACGTCATCGAGCTGAACGTGTGCTGAACGCGGAGGTGCCGTACGTTCGGTACTTGATCGGGACGGATCGTGAAGGTGTACGACTACATCAACCGCGTTGATAAACGCTTCCTCTTAGCGATCTTCAAGGGTATGAAGATGCTCTCCCCCTCTCGTAGCTATGCATCTCCATGGATAGATCATTGCGTGTGCGTAGAATTTTTTTTGTTTTCCATGCAACGATTCCCAACAGTGGCATCCGAGCCAGGTCTATGCGTAGATGATATGCACGAGTACAACACAAAGAGTTGTGGGCGGTGATCGTCATACTGCTTACCACCAATGTCTTATTTTGATTCGGCGGTATTGTTGGATGAAGCGGCCCGAACCGACCTTACATGACCACGTTCATGAGACCGGTTCCACTGACAGACATGCAACTAGTTTTGCATAAAAGTGGCTAGCGGGTGTCTGTTTCTCCTACTTTAGTTGAATCGAATTTGACTATGGCCGGTCCTTGTTGAAGGTTAAAACAGCAAACTTGATAAATCACCGTTGTGGTTTTGATGCGTAGGTAAGAACGGTTCTTGCTAGAAGCCCGTAGCAGCCACGTAAAACATGCAACAACAAAGTAGAGGACGTCTAACTTGTTTTTGTAGGGCATGTTGTGATGTGATATGGTCAAGACATGATGTGATATACATTGTTGTATGAGATGATCATGTTTGGTAAAAGTTATCGGCAACTGGCAGGAGCCTTATGGTTGTCGCTTTATTGTATGAAATGCAAATGCCATGTAATTGCTTTACTTTATCACTATGCGTTAGCGATAGTTGTAGAAGCAATAGTTGGCAAGACGGCCACGATGCAACGATGGAGATCAAGGCATCGAGCCGGTGATGATGGAGATCATGACGATGCTTTGGAGATGGAGATCAAAAGCACAAGATGATGATGGCCATATCATGTCACATATTTTGATTGCATGTGATGTTTATCTTTTATGCATCTTATTTTGCTTAGTACGGCAGTAGCATTATTGTAACACCCCAAAAATTTAACCACATTTTTATTAAGTAAAATTTGGCCAGAAATAAAATTTTGAATTATATTAAGTCCTTTATTATTTTCAGAGTATCTTCTGTTTCTGTTTTCCAAAATTCTTCCCTCCATATAGAAATTTTTGGAAATAATATTGTGGGCTCTGGTAGTTTTCTCAAAACATTTAATTTATATTTTAATAATAGTAGGAATTATTTCCATAAAAGAATTTGCCAAAAACAATTCATTAAATAGCATTTTCAATATTTTAAATGCCTCTGTTGCACTACGACCACTTTAAATAATTCTTTTAAAATTCCACAGAAATTATGAGAGGTCAGGTGATGCCTATAAATCACTTTTATGCAAAAATCTAACTATGTATTTTGAAAATTTTGAGTGAACCATCGCCTTTTCAATTCTGTCCATTTCCTAGGTTATAACTACAACCCCACTTTGCCTTGCTCCAAAAATTCTGAAATTTTTCCCACTCATAGTCCTTCCTAGGAAACCCTTAAGTCCAGGAGATCAGCCCCATTTGCATCATCTAGATCCACCAAATGATCCCCTGCATTTTCTGTCCAGAATTGAAATTTCCCCAAACTTGCACTAGCAAGTTTTGCATTTTGCCAAACCAACTTCACCACTATCTTTACCTTCGAAAGAGACATCACCCTGCCAAATTTCACCCCCAACAAAGCCATCTAGATAGCCATGGCATTCTGTCAAGCACCTTGTGTGCATGACAGAAAATTTTCCACTTCCTAAACTACATTGGGAATTTGATCGTATGGCCAAGACATCATGTCCATCACTCCTACCAGGTTAATTTTTGCCACTCTGCCAAAATCCAGATCATTTTGATCACCCTAGGACCCCGTGACATTTCGTCGAGCACCTCGGGTGCATGCTCAGAGTACGCCCAGCGCGCGCGTGTTACACCACCGACGACACCTGAACCCTGCACCACTGCTGCTGCCTTCCCTAGCCGCTCCACATGCCCCAGCTAGCCACCCGCCCCCGCTGCGACCTTTCCCACACCCAGCATTCTCCCTGGCGCCGGTTAGCACCGACCCGAGCCGCTGCCGCCGTGTTTCGCTCGGGCACGGCACCGCCTGAGCTGCCCGACCTCGCCAGCGCATCCCTGACTTAAATTCGGATGACCATCGCCCACACCTATCCTCATCGACCTCCACCGCCCTCAACCACCTCGCCGCCGACCACGCCGTGCCATTAATGGCCATCCGCCGCGGTGGCCTCCTCTGGAAGCCACGGGATCGGTGCCCCCTCTCTATATAAGCAACCCCGGGAACCTCCTCATGACCAGCACCACTCCTCCGTCCCACATGAGCTCTCCCGAAGCAACCAAACGACCGGAGATGGTCGCCTTCTTCATCTCCGGCAACTACTGCCGCCGCCACTGTTTGGGATGGTTCCAACGCCGTCCGGCCCAACCTCTTCCAAATCTCTTCACCAATAGCTTCCTTGAACGCCCACTAATCCATCCTCCTCGTCAATTTTGCCGGAGGAACGCCGTGGGCGAAAGCCCCAATTCGGCTCCGCCACCGTGCTGTGGGAGACCTCGCCGCCGGCGAGGCAGGGCTTCCCGCCGGCCATGTCATACCTCCACAGGGCCGCCCATACCACCTGAGCACATCGGTGGGCTCAGATCGCCAAGGGTCGTCGCCGTTCGCCGGTAATCGCCGCCGGCGAGTCGCCTATGTTCTGCTGCGAGGGAGGGAGAAGACCAGCTGACCTGGGTCAAACCCGACAAGCGGGGCCCGGTCATCAGCCTCTCCTCGCCTCTCTACTGGCGCGGCTGAGCAGCTGGGCTGGCCTAGTAACACCGCTCGGTTATACAGCGCACAAGGCGCAGCTCTGCCCTTTTTTTTTTCTTTTTCAGTATATTCCAAATAATTTCACAGACACCATTTCTTGTCCAAATTCGGTGTTTCAAATTTCTAGAGATTTCTAAAATCATGCTCTATTTATATAGACTAGGTGAACATTTTCCTAAAATTTAGTATCTACTGGATCTATTAAGTAGTCATTTTCTTTACTCTTTCCATCTTAGAAATTCCATAAGTAATTCATATGAACTCGAAATAAATTGATTCTTTTTCTGTAATTCCTTATTTTTCATCTAGTTTATTTTAGCATTTATTTCAAAAATTTCCAAACAACTTTTTAGCACTGTTATGACTTTATGTGGTAATTAAATATTTTTGAAAATAGGAAAATGGAGGGAAGATAAATATTTCAAACTTTTGGAGTGCACCCAATACTTCTGCGTGCCCAAGGCAAGCATCTTGAACATTTGATATGGTGAATGTTTTTGTGGTTGCTAGCTAGAATATTTGAATCATGGTTGTGATAATTTTTAATAGAATTTGCATATGGCTATTTTTGCATGCATGATCCATGGCTATTTTGCTGTCATCTTTAAAGCATGAAATATGAGTGAGTATGGTTACTTTCACTTGTCATGTATGCCCGTGTTGTTATGGACTAAACTGCAGGAAAGAATCAGTCACGAGTAAAATGACCGTGGGACTGAATTTCTCTTGGTGACGAGAATGATCAGTAAGGGCATGTCGGGACATGCCGGGTGGTGATGCTGTTGGGTATCACCAAGGAATATATTGTGCTAACCACTGCAGGAAAACTTAACCTCCTGAGTCGACCGTAGATCGAGTCTTATTCCGGTAACCCCCATACTTGTTTCGTGCTGCCACTTGTCCCTGCCACAGGTAGGGTACGGTTCAGTAAGTTGTTAACCCCTTTCCGTGCACACACCACATAGAGGGTTGCGATGAGGGTTTCCACGATGGTGGACTAAATCCTGTCATCGGGTCAGGGGGCATGGGTGTATCCGGTTGTATCCGAGAGGGGGGCACCCCTTGGAATCCGCGCGTATTAATAGTGATCCCATGCTACTCGAGATTGTTGTCTCCCCGACTTAGAGTTTTTCTGAAACAATGCTTTGGGTGATTCCTGGCATACGAACGGTTAATCCGGTGTGTGCTGGTCAGGTGTGTTTTCAACCCAAAGACCATAATGGGAATTAGTCAGTGTCACGGTACTGACTAAAGAAATCCTTTACTTGTGGGTAAAGAGTACACCCTCTGCAGAGATTAAACCTATTCGAATAGTCGTGTCCGCGGTTAAGGACTACAGTCTGGGTTGGTCAAGTGTCGGTCTTAGAGTCGGTCTTCGGAGGAAATAATTAAAATGTGCCTGAATTATTTTGCAGAATAATTATTGTCACCCTGATGCTACCATGAATATTTTCCTATGCATATTAATATTATTGTGGTTATGCATATTATTGTGGACTAACCCGTTTCTCTTATTTTATTTTTCCTGAGTGTCTCAGGGGCTGGCTAGACTACCCTGGGCATTCGGTTTTATTTTCAAGACCGACCGTGGCGTCACTTTTTGACACCCGACTGGCATTTCTTTTCAAGACCTCTTCGTGGCATCCCTTGAGTTCTCAGGCAGTCTATCACGCCACTACTCTTGTGGATACCCGATTGGCATTTCTTTTCAAGATCGACCGTGGCATCACTTTTTGACACCCGACTGGCATTTCTTTTCAAGATCTCTTCGTGACGTCCCTCGAGTTCTCAGGCGGTCTATCAAGCCACTACTCTTGTGGATACCCGATTGGCATTTCTTTTCAAGACCGACCATGGCGTCACTTTTTGACACCCGACTGGCATTTCTTTTCAAGACCTCTTTGTGGCATCCCTCGAGTTCTCAGGCGGTCTACCACGCCACTACTCTTGTGGATACCCGATTGGCATTTCTTTTCAAGACCTCTCCGTGGCGTCCCTCGAGTTCTCAGGCGGTCCTATCACGCCACTACTCTTGTGGACACCCGATTGGCATTTCTTTTCCATTAAATTTTCTTTATTGCTTGTCACTAACCTGTTATATTTATTCTTTGCATCGTATTATATTTAACCTGTCATGATTTAAATTTCAGTCAGCATGAGCATAACACTTAGTTAAGCATGAGCATATGCATTCGGTATATCTTGTGTTCATAATGTTTGCAAGTACATTCAAACGTACTCACAGGCTTGTCCCTGGCTATTTACTTGGCCAGGTTAGGAGTTCTACTTGGAGTACCACAGTGACGTCCGTGCGGAGCCTAGGATAGCAGCCACGCGGGATAGGAATTATCCAGGTCAGCCGTTCCTGTGGGAATGGAGTTCCATCGACGTTGGAGAACCACGAGTCACTTCCGTCATCCATCGCCAGAATCATTGTTGTATCATTAGACCTTCATGGTCTTGTATCCAATTCTTGTAATTGCTTGGTAATCTGTAACAAGGACGTGTCCACCAGTAATGGTAATCCTGGGCTGGTGATGACACGAGGGGTTAATTTCTAGGATTTTCGTGTCCCCGAAATCCCGGCCCCGACAATTATAAGATGATCCCTTATCTAAATTTTTGGTATAAGTGTTCTCCCTGAGTATGCACCATTGCGACAGTTCATCGTGTTGAGACACCACATGATGATCGGGTGTGATAGACTCTACGTTCAAATACAACGGGTGCAAGACAGTTTTGCACATGCGGAATACTCGGGTTAAACTTGATGAGTCTGGCATGTACAGACATGGCCTCAGAACACTGGAGACCGAAAGGTCGAACATGAATCATATAGTAGATATGATCAACATAGAGATGTTCACCATTGATGACTACTCCATCTCACGTGATGATCGGACATGGTTTAGTTGATTTGGATCACGTATCATTTAGATGACTTGAGGGATGTCTATCTAAGTGGGAGTTCTTAAGTAATTTGATTAATTGAACTTAATTTATCATGAACTTAGTCCTGATAGTATTTGCATATCTATGTTGTAGATCAATAGCTCGCGGTATAGCTCCTATATAATTTTTATATGTTCCTAGAGAAAACTAAGTTGAAAGATGATAGTAGCAATAATGCGGACTGAGTCCGTGATCTGAGGATTATCCTCATTGCTGCACAGAAGAATTATGTCCTTGATGCACCGCTAGGTGACAGACCTATTGCAGGAGCAGATGCAGACATTATGAACGTTTGGCAAGCTCGATATGATGACTACTTAATAGTTTAGTGTGCCATACTTTACGGCTTAGAACCGGGACTTAAAAAACGTTTTGAACACCACGGAGCATATGAGATGTTCCAAGAGCTGAAATTGGTATTTCAGACTCATGCCCGTGTCGAGAGGAATGAGACCTCTGACAAGTACTTTGCCTACGAGATGGAGGAGAATGGCTCAGCTAGTGAGCATGCACTCAGAATGTCTGGGTACTACAATCGCTTGAATCAAGTGGGAGTTAATCTTCCAGATAAGATAGTGATTGACAGAATTCTCTAGTCACTATCACCAAGCTACTAGAACTTCATGATGAACTATAATATGCAAGGGATGACGAAAATGATTCCTCAGCTCTTTGCGATGCTGAAATCGGCGAAGGTTAGAAATCAAGAAAGAGCATCAAAATGTTGATGGTTAAACAAGACCACTAGTTTCAAGAAAAAGGGCAAAAGGGAAAGAAAGCGAACTTCAAGAAGAATGGCAAACAAGTTGCCGCTCCCATGAAGAAACCCAAAGCTAGACGCCAAGCCTGAAACTGAGTGCTTCTACTGCAAAGGAAATGGTCATTGGAAGCGGAACTGCCCCAAATACTTGGCGGATAAGAAGGATGGCAAAGTGAACAAAGGTATATTTGATATACATGTTATTGATGTGTACTTTACTAGTGTTCATAGTGGCCCCTGGGTATTTGATACCGGTTCAGTTGCTAAGATTAGTAACTCAAAACATGAGTTGCAAAATGAACAGAGACTAGTTAAGGGCGAGGTGACGATGTGTGTTGGAAGTGATTCCAAGGTTGGTAAGATCACCATCGCACACTCCCTCTACCTTCGGGATTAGTGTTGGACCTAAATAAATGTTATTTGGTGTTTGCGTTGAGCATGAATATGATTGGATCATGTTTATTGCGATACGGTTATTCATTTAAGTCAGAGAATAATTGTTGTTCTGTTTACATGAATAAAACCTTCTATGGTCATACACCCAATGTAAATGGTTTATTGAATCTCGATCGTAGTGATACACATATTCATAATATTGATGCCAAAAGATGCAAAGTTGATAATGATAGTGCATTATATTTGTGGCACTACCGTTTAGGTCATATTGGTGTAAAACGCATGAAGAAACTCCATACAGATGGGCTTTTCGAATCACTTGATTATGATTCATTTGATACTTGCGAACCATGCCTCATGGGCAAGATGACTAAAACTCCGTTCTTCGGAACAATGGAGCGAGCCAATGACTTATTGGAAATAATACATACCGATGTATGCGGTCCAATGAGTATTGAGGCACGCGGTGGGTATCATTATTTTCTGATCCTCACAGATGATTTGAGCAGATATGGGTATATCTACTTAATGAAATACAAGTCTGAAACATTTGAAAAGTTCAAAGAATTTCAGAGTGAAGTGGAGAATCATCGTAATAAGAAAATAAAGTTTCTACGATCTGATAGCGGAGGCGAATATTTGAGTTACGAGTTTGGCCTTCATTTAAAACAATGTGAAATAGTTTCACAACTCACGCCACCTGGAACACCACAGCGTAATGGTGTGTCCGAACATCGTAACCGTACTTTATGAGATATGGTGCGATCTATGATGTCTCTTACCGATTAACCACTATCGTTTTGGGGTTATGCATTAGAGACAGCTGCATTCACATTAAATAGGGCACCGTCTAAATCCGTTGAGATGACACCGTATGAACTGTGGTTTGGCAAGAAACCTAAGTTGTCGTTTCTTAAAGTTTGGGGTTGCGACACTCACGTCAAAAGGCTTCAGCCTGATAAGCTCAAACCCAAATCAGAGAAGTGCGTCTTCATAGGATACCCTAAGGAAACAATTGGGTACACCTTCTACCACAGATCCGAAGGCAAGATCTTTTTTGCCAAGAATGGATCATTTCTAGAGAAGGATTTTCTCTCGAAAGAAGTGAGTGGGAGGAAAGTAGAACTTGATGAGGTAATTGTACCTTCTCTCAATTTGGAAAGTAGCACATCAGAGAAATCCGTTCCCGTGATGCCTACACCAACTAGAGAGGAAGCTAATGATGATGATCATGAAACTTCAGATCAAGTTACTACTGGACCTCGTAGGTCGAACAGAGCATGTTCCGCACCAGAGTGGTACGGTAATCCTGTCCTAAAAGTCATGTTACTAGACCATGGCGAACCTACGAACTATGAAGAAGCTATGATGAGCCCAGATTCCGATAGATGGCTTGAGGCCATGAAATCTGAGATGGGATCCATGTATGAGAACAAAGTGTGGACTTTGGTGGACTTGCCCGATGATCGGCAAGCCATTGAGAATAAATGGATCTTCAAGAAGAAGACTAACGCTGATAGTAATGTCACTATCTACAAACCTCGACTTGTCGCAAAACGTTTTTCGACAAGTTCAAGGAGTTGACTACGATGAGACTTTCTCACCCGTAGTGATGCTTAAGTCTGTCCGAATCATGTTAGCAATTGCCATATTTTATGATTATGAAATCTGGCAAATGGACGTCAAAACTGAATTCCTTAATGGATATCTTAAAAGAAGAGTTGTATATGATGCAACCAGAAGGTTTTGTCAATCCTAAAGTTGCTAACAAAGTGTGCAAGCTCCAGCGATCCATCTATGGACTGGTGCAAGCATCTCGGAGTTGGAATATACGCTTTGATGAGGTGATCAAAGCATATGGTTTTATACAGACTTACGGTGAAGCCTGTATTTACAAGAAAGTGAGTGGGAGCTCTGTAGCATTTCTGATATTATATGTGGATGACATATTATTGATTGGAAATGATATAGAATTGCTGGATAGCATAAAAGGATACTTGAATAAGAATTTTTCAATGAAAGACCTCGGTGAAGCTACTTGCATATTGAGCATCAAGATCTATAGGGATAGATTAATACGCTTAATAGAACTTTCACAAAATGCATACCTTGATAAGATTTGAAGAAGTTCAAAATGGTTCAGTCCAAGAAGGGGTTCTTGCCTGTATTACAAGGTGCGAAGTTGAGTAAGACTCAAAGCCCGACCACGGCAGAAGATCAAGAGAGAATGAAAGTCATTCCCTATGCCTCAGCCATAGGTTCTATACGATATGCCATGCTGTGTAGCACACCTGATGTGTGTCTTGCCACTTATCTGGCAAAGAGGGTACAAGAGTGATCCAGGAGTGGACCACTGGACAGTGGTCAAAATTATCCTTAGGTGCCTTAAAGAGGACTAAGGAAATGTTTCTCGGTTATGGAGGTGATAAAGAGTTCGTCGTAAAGAGTTACGTCGATGCAAGCTTTGACACTAATCTGGATGACTCTAAGTCTTAATCTGGATACGTATTAAAAGTGGGAGCAATTATCTAGAGTAGCTCCATGCAGAGCATTGTAGACATAGAAATTTGCAAAATACACACGGATCTGAATGTGGTAGACCCATTGACTAAACTTCTCTCACAAGCAAAACATGATCACACCTTAGTACTCTTTGGGTGTTAATCACATGGCGATGTGAACTAGAATATTGACTCTAGTAAACTCTTTGAGTGTTAATCACATGGCGATGTGAACTAGATTATTGACTCTAGTAAACTCTTTGGGTATTGATCACATGCTGATGTGAACTATGGGTGTTAAATCACATGGTGATGTGAACTAGAATATTGACTCTAGTAAACTCTTTGAGTGTTAATCACATGGCGATGTGAACTAGATTATTCACTCTAGTAAACTCTTTGGGTATTGATCACATGGCGATGTGAACTATGGGTGCTAAATCACATGGTGATGTGAACTAGATTATTCACTCAAGTGCAAGTGGGAGACTGAAGGAAATATGCCATAGAGGCAATAATAAAGTTGTTATTTTATATTTACTTATTCATGATAAATGTTTATTATTCATACTAGAATTGTATTGATCGGAAACCTAAATACATGTGTGAATACATAAACAAATACCGTGTCCCTAGTGAGCCTCTACTTGACTAGCTCGTTGATCAAAGATGGTTAAGGTTTCCTAACCATGGACATGAGTTGTCATTTGATAATGGGATCACATCATTAGGAGAATGATGTGATGGACAAGACCCATCGTTAGCTTAGCATAATGATTGTTCAGTTTTGTTGCTATTGCTTTCTTCATGTCAAATACATATTCCTTCGACTATGAGATTATGCAACTCCCGGATACCAGAGGAATACCTTGTCTGCTATCAAACGTCACAATGTAACTGGGTGATTATAAAGATTCTCTACAGGTATCTCTGAAGGTGTTTGTTGGGTTGGCATAGATCGAGATTAGGATTTGTCACTCCGAGTATCGGAGAGGTATCTCTGGGCCCTCTTGGTAATACACATCATAAGCTTGCAAGCAAACGACTAAGGAGTTAGTCACGAGGTGATGTATTACGGAACGAGTAAAGAGACTTGCCGGTAACGAGATTGAACTAGGTATGAAGATACCGACGATCGAATCTCGGGCAAGTAACATACCGATAGACAAAGGGAATTACGTATGTTGTCATAAGGTTCGACCGATAAAACTATTCGTAGAATATGTAGGAGCCAATATGGGCATCCAGATTCCGCTATTGGTTATTGACCAGAGAGGTGTCTCGGTCATGTCTACATAGTTCTCGAACCCATAGGGTCCGCACGCTTAACGTTCGTTGACGATATAGTACTATATGAGTTATGTATGTTGGTGACCGAATGTTGTTCGGAGTCCCGGATGAGATCACGGACATGACGAGGAGCTCCGGAATGGTCCGGAGGTAAAGATTGATATATAGGATGATATGGTTCGGCCAAGGGGTAAAGCCCACGGGGCTTTAGGTCGGTGCAAAAGGAGTTTTGCGGAGGCCAGGGAGCCAAACGCCGGAGACCCTGGCGTCTGGCCCTGGGCCAGACGCCGAGGCCCATGGCGTCTGGGCCAGACACCAAGGATTATGGTGTCTGGTCCTGGAAGTCCGAGAAGGACTCTTCGTTGCGGGCAAAACCGACTTTGAGGAGGCTTTTACTCCAAGTTTCGACCCCAAGGCTCAACATATAAATAGAGGGGCAGGGCTAGCACCTAGGACACATCAAGAAACACCAAGCCGAGTGCCGGCAACCCCGTCCCTCTAGTTTATCCTCCATCATAGTTTCCGTTGTGCTTGGCGAAGCCCTGCGAAGATTGTTCTTCACCAACACCGTCACCTCACCGTTGTGCTGCCGGAACTCATCTACTACTTCGCCCCTCTTGCTGGATCAAGAAGGCGAGGACGTCATCGAGCTGAACGTGTGCTGAACGCGGAGGTGCCGTACGTTTGGTACTTGATCGGGACGGATCGTGAAGGTGTATGACTACATCAACAACGTTGATAAAGGCTTCCGCTTAGCGATCTTCAAGGGTATGAAGATGCTCTCCCCCTCTCGTAGCTATGCATCTCCATGGATAGATCATTGCGTGTGCATAGAAATTTTTTTGTTTTCCATGCAACGATTCCCAACACTTGGGCCCAAGTGCACAACACCAGGCCCAGCCCATCTTCTCCCCCCCCGGTCGGCTTCCTGTTTCACGGGCGCGCCCAGGGTTGCCATCGGGCCACCTCGCTGGTGACGCCCCGGCGAGGGGAGGGGATAAGGCCGCCCCTCGGGCTCTCCCCCCTTCCCCCTGCTCCACTCACCCGCCCGTTCGCCTTCCTCCACCCCCCTGCTCACTCTTCCACCTCCTCCATCAAGCTCCCTGTCGATTTGGAGCTCCACCTGACGCGGCCGTCGCCGCCACCCCATTATTGCCGCAACCACCGGCCACTTCGAGCCTCTTCAGGGTGTTGGGGAGCACCGCCGCCGACTACCTCGTCTTCCTCGACCACCGGATCAAGACGGGAACCCCTACACCACCGGCATCGACCCTTCTTCCTCCTTTGGCCGCCGTCGTTCTTCCCCAAGATTCATCGCCATTCTGCGCTCCTGGCTCTCGACAGGCCTCCGTCCGGCCGCTCAGTGAGCGCGCACCACCTCCACCTATTTTTCCTGTGCTGTGTCGCCCTAGCTCCGTTTGCCACCATGGCCGAACCTCGCCGCCACTACTCGCCCCGCCACCGTGGCCACCGTGGTTCGAGCTCATATCTAAGCTTGCAGGCGAGTTCCTGGGCTCTCTAGGAACCCAGCGTACCTAGCCCCGCCCCCTGCTGTGCCTCACATTGCCGTACTGCCCACGCCCGAGCCCAGGCGTCCGCCCCGGTGCTCGCCACCGTCAGCTCCGGCCACCTCAGCCCGGGCCGGCACCACCATTCGATGCGGACGAGTTCCCGCTGCCCATAGACGTGCTCGGCTTGCCCAACCGCCGCCTGTATCGTGTTCCCGTGCATCATCGCCGTCATTGGAGGTCATCGGCGCGCCCCGGAGTTCAAACCGGCCGCTGCCTCACTGACAGTGGGCCCAGGTTATTAGCTAGATGGATTAGCCACTAATACCCCGCTGACAGTAGCCCCCCCCCCCCACTAATTGAATTGTTCAAATTAATTAAAATTTGTTTAATTTGGTTGTCATACTGACTACTGGGTCCCACTAGACCCAGTTGACTAAGTCAAATGCTGACTTGGATTTCATCAGTCAATGACAGATGGTCCCCATTGAGTATGTTGACTAGTCATCCTTGACTGGTTGACTAATGACTCAGCACCACCCTGGCCCCACCTGTCATACTCTGTGGCTTGCTGCTGCTGAGTATAACAAGTAATTTTAGTTTAATTTTCGAATTAATTTAAGAATTTCAGAAAATCAATTAAACTTTGAAAAAACATATAAAATAAACCGTAACTCAGATGAAAATAATTTATATATGAAAGTTGCTCAAAAAAATGTGACGAATCCAAATACACACTCCGTTCGTCTGTCACGTGCCCCTAGAATAGCGAACATGGAACCATCCCCCTCTTTTCATCTGTCCGGAAAAAGCCAAACGCCAGGAATACCCCTTCGGTTGTTTTCCCTCCTCGTCTGGAACGTATAGTACTATGTTAGAACACCCCTACCACTGCCTGTTGTCATGTCTTACATCTGTGTTACACCTGTGTGCTTTGTATTTACTGTTTCTTCCCCCTCATCTCTCCGGTAGACCCCGAGACCGCTGTTGATGCCACTCTGATCGACTATGTCGCCGACGACTCGTCTTCCCTTTCAGCCGAGCTTGCAGGCAAGCAAACCCCCCTTGATCATTCTGATATTGCCCATTCCATTCTCTCTCATGCTTGCATTAGATTTTACTACTGTAATTGATTGCTCCTATTCTGATGCATAGCCTGCTTTTGTAACCTACTCTTGTACCGTACCTAATTATCCTAAACTGCTTAGTATAGGTTGGTTTGTGATCCATCAGTGACCCCTCACTTTGTCCCTATTGCCCCCGCTAGATTACCAGATGACTCGATCAACGTGGTCGACGTCCAAGGGCCACACAGCACATCACCCCCTTAGTTGCTCGGCTCTGCAGAGCTACTATCGAGTGCCGAGGCTGATACCTCGTAACGCACTCCTGATGATAACTCTGTAGTGTAGCTAGTCGGTAGTGGATTACGGAGGGTGATTCCTCCTTCACCACTCCCGATAACGACTCTGTCATGCAACATTTCAAGCGTGAACCTGCCAAGGGTGATTCCTCCAAGTTCACCTTGATGGTTACATCGAGTGGAATCCATCGAGGGTGATTCCTCGGATTTCCCCCTTGATGTTCGGACACACAGTTACCTTTACCTGTAGCCCCTGTGTATTGTTACTGCGGGACTGAAGGGACAGGCGGTACCAGCCCGGTAGAGGTGGACCTGAGTTCCCGACAGTCTCTGGATAGTCGGGTTGACCTAGAGGGTACCCGCGAGATAATTATGAGGCACGGCCGGGCAGGTAGACCACCCTAGAGAGAGAGGGTTCGGCCTGGCCCTTGCCGTATTTCCTCGAGACGGGGCGACGGGGTCACATGATCGTGAGTCTCTGCTCATCTCTGCGAGCTCCCAATACACTAAGGATTTGGGTATTTGACCTGAGTTGGCCTCTGGCCTTTTTCGCATTGACCACCACGCCGGAATAAGTATGGGCACTCGGCGTCATACGATTGTTCCGAAAGCTCTGGCAGACGTCTAGTTCAACATTGTGGCACGGTCGGATCATGCCATCCAGGACAGAGGTGGCGCTGGTATCCACCCTGCTGACAACGACCTGGAGTGCAAAGGGCAATGGGCCCAAGACCCCTGAGCACTTAGGATGTAGACCGGCGGGGACCTCTCCGCGGAGCCTAGGTAGGACTACGGTGTGTTGATCGGCCGAGGCCAGTCATGACCTGATGGTGTGTCTGACCAGAGTTGATCGAGCGTGTTGGGTAAGTTGGTGCACCCCTGCAGGGAAGTATATCTATTCGAATAGCCGTGTCCACGGTAATGGACGCTCGGAGTTGTATCCGGATCTATTACAATTAGAAATGGATACTTGAGACATGAGATGGATATGATGGCTCCAGGATTGCTTTCTCGCGGGGAGTCGAGGAAGGATCTCTGGGCGTTATTTACAACATGCTTGTTAATTATAATATGCTATTCTATACTTTTCTGAATGCTGCAAGATGCTTGAAGATGCTAGTCTTCGATAGTGAAAGCACAAGTGCTCCCTGGGTGATTTTGGTAATTAATGTCAACATATCTCTTGTTGGACTAATATTTTTATCTAGTATATTTCAGATGAGTTCAACAGTGGAGTGGGAGGACAGGAGGATGTGGAACCTCTTCAAGATGCTAAGGACACATATTGGCAAAAGCCCAAGACTCTTCATTTTCATTTTAGTGATCCAAGATCACATTGAGTCCATAGGAAAAGCCAATACTATTGAAAGTGGATGACGTGTTGCTTAATGGTCTACTTGCTCAAAGTGCTTAGTGATATGCTCCATAGCCCTCAACCACTTTCTCATTCCAAATATGTCCTAAACCTAAAGTCAAACTCGGCCCCACCGATTTGATTCATCCGGCGCCACCGAGTTCACTTGACATAGCCGTTGCTAGAAACCCTAATCAGTTTGGTCTCACCGATGGGATCTCGGTCTCACTAAGATGGCCCTGCAAACTCTCTGTTACCTATTGCAGTTACTTTGGTCTAACCGAGATACGCAGTCGGTACCACCGAGTTTGCTTGGCCAAGTCTCTGTTTTCTTATTGCTGAAATCGGTCTCACCGAGTTCATGCAATCGGTCTCACCGAGATGAGGTTTCGCCCTAACCCTAGCTCATCGGTCCCACCGAGTTGACCTTGTCGGTCCCACTGAAAAGCCTAACGTTCACATTTTGAACCAGGTCGGTCTCACCGAGTTTCACTATTCAGTCCCACCGAGTTTGGTAAATTGTTTGTAACGGTTAGATTTTGTGTGGAGGCTATAAATACCCCTCCACCCCCTTCTCCATTTGTGAGAAAGCCATCAGAACGTGCCTACACTTCCACTACTCATTTTCTGAGAGAGAACCACCTACTCATGTGTTGAGACCAAGACATTCCAATCCAACCACAAGAATCTTGATCTCTAGCCTTCCCCAAGTTGCTTTCCACTCAAATCATCTTTCCACCATATCCAAATCTATGAGAGAGAGTTGAGTGTTGGGGAGACTATCATTTGAAGCACAAGAGCAAGGAGTTCATCATCAACACACCATCTATTACCTTTTGGAGAGTGGTGTCTCCTAGATTGGTTAGGTGTCACATGGGAGCCTCCGTCAAGATTGTGGAGTTGAACCAAGGAGTTTGTAAGGGCAAGGAGATCACCTACTTCGTGAAGATCTACCCAAGTGAGGCAAGTCCTTCGTGGGCGATGGCCATGGTGGGATAGACAATGTTGCTTCTTCGTGGACCCTTCGTGGGTGGAGCCCTTCGTGGACTCGCGCAACCGCCACCCTTCATGGGTTGAAGTCTCCATCAACGTGGATGTACGATAGCACCACCTATCGGAACCATGCCAAAAATCTCCGTGTCTCCTATTGCATTTGCACACTCCAATCCCGTCCCTTTACTTTCTTGCAACTTGCATGCTTTACTTTACGCTTCTCATATATTCTTTCCATGCTTGCTTGAAATGTATTGTGAATGTTTAAACTTGTGCTAAAACTCCACCTTAACTTGAAGAAATTAAAAACTGCTACTTTTCTTTGTTGAGGTTCTAATCACCCCCCCTCTAGACACCTCTTCTCGATCCTTTCAATTGGTATCAGAGCTTTGGTCTCCATTTCTTTGGTTTAATCACCATTGGAGGAAGATGGATGAGTCTTAGACATAGAGTACCCATACTTGATGGAGAGTTCTTTAATGCTTGGAAAAATGAGATACTTGAGATTTTCAATGAATATCACTTGAACAAGTACATTACTAGCCCTTGTGCGCCCCTTGTTGATCCTTTGCATCCTACCCTCGATGAGTCTCTCGACATGATTCGCAATCTTAGAACTGTCAATCTTATTACTAGAGGTTTGCCTAGAAATTTGATAGCATGCTTGCCTACTCTTGCTTGTGCTTACACCATGTGGAGATTCCTTGAGGAACGCTTTCCAGACTATTCCTTGAAAAGTCTTGATGTGATTCTTCAAAAGTCCATTGCTTTAAATAAGATGAATCCTAAAGATCCTATGTTTGGTGATTGTCTATTTGAGCTTCGTGACCTTATGCGTGCCAAAGGAGATATTGGAATCATTAGTAATATTATCTCGGAAGTCATTAGAATTCATAAAGATGAACATTGTCATGATCATAAATCTAATGAATCACTCTCTCTAGGTGATGATCAATCACAAGACGATGTCGAACATGGATACTATGATGAGGATGATGATAGTGACTTTGATCTCGATGAGTCTATGAGACACTTTGGTCTTATGGCTAATCCTTGCGACTACATGGCTAGAGGAAAGGAATGGGTTCTTGATAGTGGATGTACCGATCACATGACCGGAGACAAGGATATGTTTCGTGAGCTTGCTGAAAACAACGGCCCTCAAAAATATGTCACTTTTGGTGATAACTCAAAGGGTAAGGTGGTTGGCCTTGGTAAGGTGGCCATCTCACATGACAGCTCCATCCAAAATGTTATGCTCGTTGAATCTCTTGGGTATAATTTACTTTCTGTATCTAGACTAGCCGATTTCGGTTTCAATGTCCTATTTACTGAAGTAGATTGCCAAGTGTTTCGAAGAGATAATCATAAAATGTTATTTACCGGTATACGTAGAGGTGATCTATACATTGTTGATTTCACTAAAAAGGCTCAACCTAGAACTTGCTTAATTGCTAAATCTTCTAAAGGTTGGTTGTGGCATAGAAGGTTAGGTCATGTGGGCATGCGAAATCTTGATTAGCTTATTAAAGGTGATCATATCCTTGGAGTGAAAGACGTTATATTTGACAAGGATAGATTGTGCAGTGCTTGTCAAGCAGGAAAACAGGTTGGAGGAAGCCACCCCGTGAAGAACATCATGACCACGAGAAGACCGCTCGAGCTGCTTCATATGGATCTTTTTGGTCCAAACGCCTATAAAAATCTCGGTGGAAATTCTTTTGGTTTAGTCATAGTCGATGATTTTTCAAGATTTACGCGGGTGTTCTTTCTTGATGATAGATCGCAGGTCCAAAAGATCTTCAAGAACTTCGCTAGGAAGGCCCAAAATCAATTTGAAGTGAAGATCAAGAAGGTTCGTAGCGACAACGGAACGGAGTTCAAGAACGCAAATGTGGACACCTTTCTTGACGAAGAAGGGATTACACATGAGTTCTCGGCTACGTACACGCCTCAACAAAATGGAGTTGTTGAGAGGAAGAACCGGACTCTTATTGAGATGGCGAGAACGATGCTTGATGAGTACAAGACACCAAAACACTTTTGGGTGGAAGCGGTTGAGACAGCTTGTCATGCAACAAATCGTCTATATCTTCACAAGCTACTCGGCAAGACGGCATACGAGCTTCTAACCGGTAACAAACCACAAGTTGGATACTTTCGAGTATTTGGCTCAAAGTGCTACATTCTTGATAAGCATCATTGTTCGAAATTTGCTCCTAAATCTCATGAAGGTTTCCTACTCGGTTATGGCTCAAACTCTCACAGTTACCGTGTCTACAACAATTTCACCCGAAAGGTTGAAGAGACGGTAGATGTGAAGTTTGATGAATTTAAGGACTCGCAAGTAGAGCAATTGCCAATTGATGTAGGAGACAAAGACCCTTTGGAAGCAATCCAAGACTTGTCTATTGGCAAGATTCGTCCAACGGAGGTGAAGGAGAGTACCTCATCCGTCCAAGTGGAAGCTTCTACCTCACAACAAGGTGAACCACGGGTTGACTCAGAGGCATCCACAAGTGGGACTCGCCAAGATGAAGAAAACGAGGAAGTACACCAAGATGAACCTCATCAACCTCCTTCTCCGCCTCCACAAGAGAACGACAACACCCACAATGAAGAAGGCCAAGAGGAAGAACAAGATGATGAAGAGGGTGTTTGTCGGCATGCGACACCTATGGGACCCCAAGGGACCCCTTTACGATTCGGCAGGGAGAGAGGTATGCACAAAGAGCAGAACCAACGATCGACGCGGGGCGATTTTACCCAGGTTCGGGCTGCTGATCAGCATAAAACCCTACTCCTGCTTTGTCTTATTATGAGTGTTCTTGAGCCCAGGCTCCAAGAGCGCTTGCAATGAACAGTACGTTCAAAGAGCAGCTACGCATGTAGAATGGGCCAGAAGATCCTCCTCCCCTGTAGCAGTTGCCTTGGGCCTCCTTTTATACGCTCAAAGGGGTCACCACAGTGGCAGAATGTACATACATTGAGGTGTAAAGTAGCTACAGGGTCATCATACCTAACCACTGACGGATTAGGACGAATGCATTTAATGCATTGTGAGGTGTCCGTTTAGGTGTCCTCACTTTCTTGGGGATGGAAAAAGGGGCCATCCCATCAGCACCGCTTAAGCTCTCCTCCACTGGCGCATTGCCACGCATCCAGAGAAGGACCCAGAATGTCGGGCTTGTTGTTGTGTCGAAGTGGTGGCACAGTAGCAGAATCTTGCCGGGCGCCGAACCTTGCCGGCCGCCGAATCTTGCCGGGCGTGAAATCTTGCCGGGCTTCGCAGGCCACCCCGGCAAGATCTTGCCGGGGAGGCTGGCTTTCGGTCTTCAGCTTTTCTTATCTGCTGATCCTCAGATCCTTGTCTTGAGTGTTTCTTTGATAACTTGAATCAACCTCAAACTGTTCCCCGACAAGCCTTACCACAAGTATGGCTACAACTGTCCGTGCACAAGTACGGGGTACTAATGGCCCAATACTTAGTACACCGACAGGAGCCCCCGGGCCTAGGCCACACACGAGTGCGATGCGTTGTTGGGCTAGGCCCAAACAGTGCATGGGCACATGTGGCAGGGGATTAACTGCTCGTAAATATCCCGCTTACTGTGCCCCCCACTACACGCGCTAAATGCGCGACGTGGGAAGCGTGCGCTGAAAGGCTGCAACTGCAGCATGCCTGCAGAGGCGTATTTTCATTGGGGAGTAAAAGAAGCGGCCTCGCCCCTTCCCCATAAAAAGGGAAACCGCAGAAGCGCAGCCTATTTACCCCCCTCTTCTTCTCAATCTGGATTCCGCCATTATCTTCCCCTCTCGAGCTCAAAGCCAGACTTCTCCTCACTCGCTCTTTGCTTCCGCACCCGCTCGATCCTCAGCCTCCGCCCTCGCAATCACCATGCCGCCCAAGGCTAGCAAGGGCAAAGGCAAGAGCAAGGAGACAAAGGCCGATGTCCCGGGGAGCGAGCTGGTGAAGATGCGAAAGAAGTTCGTCGTCTTCCCTCCGACGCTTGATGCGAGGGCTTTGAAGAACCGATACCAGTGCATGAGGGCGAAGGGGACACAAGCTCATTCCGCAATGCGCATGATTCCAGGTTCTTGTTCCAAGAGCGGCCCTGACATATATCATTTCTTCACCGCTTATTTCTATTGCGGACTCTGTCCTCCATTCTCTGATTTCTTCAACGATATTATGTACACATATGGTTTCCACCTTCTTGATTTCACGCCGAACGCCGTAATGTGCATGTCCATCTTCGCTAATCTTTGCGAAAACTTTGCCGGAGTAGTTCCCAACACCACCCTTTTCCGCCATTACTTTATTCCTCGCATCCAAAAGGGGGAGGCCCTTTCCGGTTCTATCGCCTGGATTCCACGGGCTTGGAATAAGGAGATATACCCAGATGGAGTTCAGCGCGAGAAGTGGGACGAATGGCGGTCTGAGTGGTGCTGGATCAAGGAAGCATATCCCCATCCGTTCTGTTCGCCTCGACGGCAGAAGGTGGTCCGCGGCAGTGACTAGAGTGATCTCGCCGTGGAAGATGAGAGGCTCACAATCGCCACCACCAGGATCCTCCGCCTGAAAGCTGCCGGGCTTACAATGGAGATGATCGGCTTCGATTTCCTCCGCCGCCGCATCGCCACCCTACAGAGCAGGGGAAGACCAGCTTGGGAGTACCGAAACGCAGCGGACATCATGAGGCTGTGCCCAGGATTAAACAACAATCTGACGACCATGCAGCTCGGCGCTCTCCGCCACAAGCTATTCCAACGCGATGACAAACATCGGTTGCCGGCAAGAATTGTTCCTTTGTGCAACAACTCCGCGCTGGGGTCGATCATTGCCTTCATGCCAATGTTCAACGCCCACGGTCTTGACGTGACTTGGGCCGAGCCAACCGAGGAGGAAGCACAAAATTTCTTCGACAACTTGTCGGAGAGGACCGTCCGGGAAGAGACGGGCCTCATTCGCGCCACCACTGACGAAGAAGTGGTGTATATTGCCTCTAGGGTGGAGGAAGCGAATCTTGCCACGGAGGCCGGCAGCATCGGTTTCACAGAATGGGAAACCAGTGACGCAGAGGTTGTGATGGAAGAAAATCCTGCCGGGGAAGCTGAGGCTGCCGGGGAACAGAGCAGCGCGGCCGCTGAGGGCTCGTCCGACGAGGACGTAGCCGAAGAAGAGCCACAGGAGGAGCCCCCAGCTCCGAAGAAGACCAAGCGCGTCCTTCGAAAAGCTGCTTCCGGTGTTTCGGCAAGCCAACCCTCCTCGAGTAGTGAGGCTCCCGGCAAGAAGGCGGCTGGCAAGACTACGCCGCTGCAAGGAGTTCAACAGCAACCTGCGCGGCGCGCGAGACCCGCACCTGCGGCAACTGCTGGGGCGGCAGGGGCGTCTCACACAACCGCACCGGAGGCTGAGGTGGCGGAATCACGCCAACCCCTTGCGCCTACTACAGCCAAGCGACCCAGGACCCCTCCTCCGCCCCCTCACACGGACACTGCAACGGAGGTCGATTTCGACATCTCCGACTTTAGCCCGGAATGAGAAGAGGAAGAGTAAGTATCCTGTCATAGCCTTTATCTTCCAAATCTTGGAGTAATCTCATAGCCTTGCTTTGTCTCGTCTGCGTAGTGATGCAGAAAATTTGGCGGAAAGGGCGGCGAAGAGGTTGAGAACTTTCACGGGCGACGAGCCCCCGGCTGGCTCTACGAGCGGGCCGGAAATTGTCGTCGTCAGCCCGGAGCTCAGCCCTCAACGCAGCCCCCAGCGCAGCCTCCAGCGTGAGTTCTCCATTCGTTTCCCGCTGCAGGCGCTGAGATTTTTACCCTTGCCGCTGATATCTTTGGGCTTGCAGGAGAAGAACAGCAACAGGGAGAGGTGGAAACCGCCCCCGTTGTGCCGCCTTCATCTACCGCGCCGCCCACAAGCGCATCCCCGGCAAGAGTTACCACTGACGAAGCTATCCTGGTTGAGGAAGAGCCGGTATACATGGATACCAGCAACATTTCCCCGGCAACCAACATTGCCGGGAGGGGCCAGGCCACCTCTCAACAACTCGGTGCAGGTAACTATTTGCCTTGGAGCGCTTGTTATCCTTTTATTTATCTTTCTTTCTTTTTGTCTCCTTGGACTTCAATCTTAAACTTATTTGGTTTCCTTCCTTCGTCCTCCAGAATTCCCTGTGATGGAACACATGGATGTCGACGTTGTCATCGAGGAGACCGCCAGGGATGCCACCACTGAAGCTGATAGGATTGCCGCTAGCGAAGCCGCCAAAGATGCCACTGTCGACGTCGGCAAAAATGTTGTCGAGGAAACCACCAAGGAATCTGCCGAGAGGGCCGGTGAGGAAACTGATGACCACACTGACGGCATTCCTGCCGTAGGAGCGCCAGGCGCTACATTGGCCACAGAGCCCCCAGTCACCGGTGAGACGAATGTCGAGGACCAACCATCGACGTCCGAAGCCCCCTCATCAAGCAAATATCTCAAGGTTGGGGACAACTTATTCATCAACTTGCCGGGCACGGCAAATATTGAAACATCGACTGAAGGGGAAATCTTCAATGAAGAAGTCATCGCCGCTGCCAGGCTCGAAATTGTTGATGATCCAAGCACCAGCAGTGGTAGATCTGAAGAGGACCAGCTCCTCCAAGCCATGGGCGAAAATTTCCGCAAGCTCCAAGCACTCCACCGTGCTCGGAAAGAGAAAGCAGATTCCAGAATGGCAGTTGTCGAGGCAGCCGAAGCAGATTTCCAGAAGCGCGTCGAGCAAATGCAAGTCTGGTACACCGAGGCCCTTCAAGAGTTGACTGCCAGCCGGGAACAAGTGAGCCAAAACTGGACAGAGATCCTCTTGAAACAATCTGACCTGGAGAAAGCGCAGGAAGAAGTTGCACAAAGAACTGCCGCTGAAGATGCTCTCCTGACGGAGCGTCGCATTGCGCTTGACACTCATGAGGAAGATCTTGTCGCGCGTGAGCAGGCGCTCGCCGCCAAACTTCGCGGCAAAGATGAGGAAATCGATAAGCTTGTCGCGCAGCGAATCCAGGAGCTGGAGCAAAAACATAGGGAGGCGCTCGAAGCTCTAACTGTAGATCACGCCGGCAAGCTCAAGGAGGCCATCGATGCTACCAAGGCTACAGAGGCCGCCAAGAACGAGCTGAGCGACAAAGTGAAGAAGCTGGACGTGGATCTTGAAGAACACGGCAAGGAGCTCTCGATGCTCAAAGGGGACAGGGAGAAAACTCTCCATAGCCTGGCGGAGATGCAAGTTGCCATGTCCGACAAGACCAAGCAGCTCACTTAAGCCAACGATGCCGTTGCCGATCTGAAGCTAAAGCTGACCACACTAGAGAAGTCCCTCAAGGACGGCAGGGCCCGCGAGAAGGCCCTAAGCAAAGATCTTCAGGAAGAAAGGAACTTGCTTAAGAGCGCCGCCGCTGCCCAAATTGACTATGAAAAGGGAGTGAAAATCTGGACTGGTCGCCTTGTCGACGCCGTGGAGAGGCTCACTGCACAGTTGCCAACCATGAGCCAGGATGGCCTGCAAAACTTTAGGTATTCCTCCAAAGAAAGGATATCTTCGAGCGCTAGGTTGACCATGTTCTTCGAAAGCATCGTTGACGCTTTGAAGCTGCTACAGTCCAACCGAGCGACCCAACTGGCCAATGAATCCCGCAAACTTTGCCGGGCCATCCTCCGCAAGGTACTCGTCAAGGTGGTATATAATAACCCTGGTGTTGATCTCAGCAACGTGCTCGACCACTTGCCGAAGGATGCAGATCTCAAGGCACTTGAGGAGCTTGTCGCGCCCATCCTCGAGAAGGTAAATTCAATCAAGAGGATCGAGGGCCGATGCAGGGACTAGCTGCCTCATTTTCCCTTGTCGCCACCATTCCATGCCAAATGACAATCAAGTCTTGTGTTAGAACTGTGGCAATTTATTGATGTAATATAACTTGCATATGTTTGGGTATATGCATGCTATTTCCCTTTTCTGATTCCTTTATGTACGGAGTATACACTATGCTTATTGAAAACTTGCTGGCGCGCAACCTGCCGCGAGCGCTGGGTGCGGGACTTCAGCAGCCTGCTGGAGGTGCAGCGGCCGGCAAGGCACCTTGGCGTTCTCAGTGCAGCCACTTAAATTGTTGAGCGGACTCGAAACAAAATAAGGGCACAACCGATTATGACAAGGGTTCCTTCGCGTGCAGGTTTTCCATACAAAAGTCGAAATCGTCTAAGGAAAATAACTTTGTAAAAAAAGAAACTTGCTTTAAGTTTTATAACTTAGCTTTCTGTCGTTGTTCTTCCTCCGGTAAGGTGTCAATTCTGAACGTTGCTGACCGGTACTCATATCTTCCTTCCCCCCCCCCCCCCGCAAACGTGCACGCAAGGAATCCTTCTGTCTTTTGAAAAAAAAGAAGAGAAAATAAAGATATGGAACCTCGGCGGTTCGTTTGAACTTACCGGGAACAGGTGTCATACAACATCTTAGACAAGCATGCATATATATATATATATATGAACATGGAAATCGATAAGGAAATGCACAACACTTAAGCTTATTCATCTGGGCTCAGGGTCTGCGCCTGACTTTGTACAAAGGATTACATGCCTCGCTGGCAAGACTTGTACAAAAAGGTGGTTGCCGGGGGCCCCCGGCAACCGCGCCTTATGGGTAGAACTTGCGAAGATGTTCGATATTCCAGGAGTTGCTCACTGGAACGCCATCTTCGGTCTCCAGTCGGACAGCGCCGGGTCTGGTGACTCGTACTACCCGATAAGGGCCTTCCCACTTAGGCGTCAACTTGTTTGAATTCTTGGCGGACTGAATCCGTCGAAGAACAAGGTTGCCTTCCTCAAGGCTTCGGGCATGAACTTTGCGGCTATGGTAGCGGCGCAAAGCTTGCTGGTAGCGTGCAGCTCGCACAGCAACCTGAAGACGATTCTCCTGAAGGAGCACAGCATCATCTTTCGCAGTTGCTCTTGCTCAAGCTCATCATAAGCGAGCACTCGAGGTGATCCGTATATGAGTTCCGTGGGGAGAACTGCTTCCGCTCCGTAGAACAGAGCGAAGGGTGTCTGGCCAGTGGCTCGATTTGGTGTCGTTCTGATTGACCAAAGAACCGCCGGCAACTCATCAATCCAGCGTCTTCCTCACTTTCTCAGCCTGTCAAAGGTTCTGGTCCTGAGACCGCGCAGCACTTCAGCATTAGCTCTCTCCACTTGGCCGTTGCTTCTCGGGTGAGCAACAGAGGTAAAACAAATTTTGCCGCCAAGGTCCTGAACATACTGCATGAAGGTGCGACTTGTGAATTGTGTGCCATTGTCGGTGATGATCTTGTTGAGCACACCGAAACGGCAAACTATTCCTTTAAAGAACTTGACGGCTGATTGTGCTGTCACCTTCCTCACTGCTTCCACCTCCGGTCACTTTGTGAACTTGTCGATCGCGACGTACAAGTACTCAAAGCCCCCGGTGGCACAAGGGAAGGGGCCCAGTATATCGAGCCCCCAGACCGAAAATGGTTAGGAGAGAGGGATCATCTGAAGAGCTTGAGCTGGCTGATGTGATTTCTTTGAATGAAACTGGCATGCTTCACACTTGGTTACTAGTGCAGTTGCATCCTAGAGAGTGGTGGGCCAAAAGAAACCTTGCCGAATGCCTTCCCGCTAAGTGCTCTTGATCCTATGTGAGAGCCACATATGCCTCCATGTATCTCTGCCAACAGCTCTAGTCCATCCTCCCGAGGAATGCACTTTAATTTCACACCGTTTGGTCTCTTTCTGTACAGGACGTCATCGACGAACTTGTACATAACAGACCGACGGGCTACTCTTTCTGCCTCTTCCTGTTCCTCGGGGAGTTCTCCTGTCTGAAGGAAATGGACAATGTGTTGTGCCCATGCTGGAGCCTGAGGCTCGACAACTAGGACTAAAGGCATCTCTTCCTCCAGGGGAACATTTGTCTCGACAGCGAAAGCGTGAGGTTCTTCCGGAGCCTGTCGTTCCCCGGCAGGCTTGTCGCTAATCTCGGCAAGTTCCTTGCCGGCGGCTCCAGGGAGCTCTACCGGAAAGTACTGTCCAAAATTCAACTTTCTTCTCTTTTCTTGTCGCATTGATGACGCCACAGATGGTTGAGTCAAATGGAGCACAAAAGTTCCTGGTTCCACAGGCAACTTGAGGGCAGCGCGCTTTGACAGGTTGTCAGCAATACTGTTCTCGACATGAGGAATGTGCTTCATTTGCAGACCGTCAAAGCGCTCTTCCATTTTTCTCACTTCATCCACGTAAGCTTGCATCAATGGACTCTGATACTTCTTGTTAACTTGCCTGACAACAAGCTGCGAATCGCCTCTGATGACGAGCTTCTTGATACCAAGGTCTGCCGCGATCCTGAGACCGGCAAGCAGCCCCTCGTACTCCACATTGTTGTTTGTCGAACTCTCCCGGGGAAAATGCATCTGGATTATATACTTGAGGTGCTCTCCGGTGGGTGCGACAAGCAGCACGCCAGCACCGGCGCCTTGTAGCGAGAAAGCCCCGTCAAAGTACATAACCCATTCTTGATCAATTTCCTTGCCGGGGAGAGTCATTTCTTGAACTTCTCTGTCTGGCGTTGGGGTCCATTCCGCAATGAACTCTGCCAAGGCTCTGCTCTGAATTGTCGAAGTGCTTTCAAACTTGAGACCAAAGCTCGACAACTCCAACGCCCACTCCACAATCCTGCCGGTTGCTTCTGGATTTCGCAAAATCCGTTGCAACGAAAAGCGAGTGACGAGTGATTTCATGTGCTTGAAAATAATGGCGCAGCTTCCTCGAGGCCATAAGGAGGCCGAAGAGCAACTTCTGCACGCCAGAATATCTTGACCTAGCTCCTTGCAAAAGAGAGCTAACAAAATAAACTGGGCGCTGCACCACCTTTTTCTTTTGCACTGGTCCTTCTGACTGCGCAGATCCTGTCTTGCCGGGATAAACCCTTGCCAGGGAAGATCCCGCCGCGTCGCTTGGCGGTCCTGCCACTGGTGTTGCCTCCTCATCAGCTTCTGTTTGCGCCACTAACGCAGCACTAACTGCTTGATTTGTCGCTGCCACATACAGCAGCAACGGTTCTTGTGGTTTAGGCGCGACTAGTGTCGGCAGAGAAGAAAGGTATTTCTTCAAATCTTGCAGCGCAGCCTCCGCTTCCGGAGTCCATTTCATTGGACCTGCCTTCTTCAAAATTTTGAAAAAGGGCAGGGCGCGCTCAGCAGATTTGGAAATAAACCTGCTTAGGGCAGCAACACAGCTGGCAAGACGACGCACATCCTTGACATGTCTTGGCGCTTCAATCTACTCAATAGCTTTGATCTTGTCGGGGTTCGCTTCGATCCCCCGTTGAGATACAAATAACCTGAGAAGCTTGCCGGAAGGAACACCAAACACGCACTTCTCAGGATTGAGCTTTAAGTTGATCTTGCGCAGATTTGCAAATGTTTCTTCTAGATCTTGTATGAGCGTTGCTTTGTCCTTGGTTTTGACCACTATGTCATCCATGTATGCCTCCATATTTCTATGGAGTTGAGGCTCAAAACCAATTTGGACCGCTCTGGCAAATGTAGAACCAGCACTTTTCAACCCGAAAGGCATTCGTATAAAACAATATGTACCACATGGGGTGATAAATGCGGTCTTTTCTTCATCTTCTTTTGCCATGAAGATCTGATGATACCCTGAGTAGGCATCAAGGAACGACAGTAGGTCACATCCAGCAGTGGAGTCCACAATCTGGTCGATGCGCGGCAAAGGAAAGGGATCTTTTGGACAGGCTTTATTGATGTCTGTATAATCAATACACAACCTCCATTTCCCATTCGCCTTACGCACTACAACCGGATTAGCCAACCACGTTGGGTGAAGCACTCCTCTGACCAATCCTGCCGCTTCAAGCTTCCTGATTTCTTCGGCAATGAATTCTTGCCACTCCAAGGCTTGCTTCCTGACCCTCTGCTTGACGGGTCGCGCGTGAGGACAGACAGCAAGGTGGTGCTCAATTACCTCCCTGGGAACACCGGGGATGTCAGACGGTTGCCATGCAAACACGTCGACATTCGCCCGCAGGAAGGCAATGAGCGCGCTTTCCTATTTGTCATCTAGGGCGGAACTTATGGTGAACGTTCCTCCCGTTCCGTCCTTCCTGATGGGCACCTTCTTGGTTTCTGGTGGAGCAGCCTTGGATTTCTTGTTCTTGCTGGTGGAACTCTCTAGTGCGTCCTCAATGGAAGCGCAGCACTCCGAGGAGGTGCGCTTGCCAGAGTTCGCGCCAAGATTCTTGCCGGTCTTCTTCTTCCCACCGGGAGTTCCAGCGGCAGGAGCAGATGCCTTGACGGCAGGTGCTGCAGCTGCTTCCTGGTAGAGTTGGTCGGCATACATGAGCGCATCCTTTTTGTCGGAGTGGACAGTGATGACACTCAATGGCCCAGGCATCTTCAGCACATTATACGCGTAGTGTGATGCCGCCATAAACTTAGCCAGCGCTGGGCGGCCAAGGATCCCATTGTATGACATAGGGATCTTGGTGACATCAAACACCACCTTCTCTGTCCTGTAGTTAAGCTCGCTACCAAATGTCACCGGTAGCGTGATCTTGCCTTTTGGCTGGGTCCTTCCTGGATTGACCCCTTGAAACATGTCTGTTTCCTCGAGATCTTCATCAGGAATTTGGAGCCTCTTGAGCACATCTGGCGAAATTAGGTTCAGTCTGGCCCCACCATCAACTAGCATTTTCGTCACCTTGAGGTTGCGGATTGTCGATGAGACCAACAATGGCAAGCACCCGACCGCGGTTGTGCGATCAGGGTGATCCTCGGCGTCGAAAATGATAGGCGTGTTGGACCACTTCAGGGGTTTACATGCATCGAACGACGGCTCTGTTGCATTAACCTCTCGCACCCATTGTTTAAGCCGACGGTGGGAAGAATGCAATGAGGCGCCCCCGTCGATACACATGGCCTCTGTAGCTTTCTGAAATTCTTGCTCACTAGACTCATCATCATCACCCTCTTCTTATTCACGGCCTCGAGCGGGCCTCTACCTCTGTTGCTTGGCCTTACCGTGGAGACCCCCTCGGTCACCGCGCTTCTTGCCGGACCCCTCAGCACCATCATGGGCCTTCTCCTTATCTCGCCTTTCATACTCAGCTCTCTGCTTCTCGAAAAGCTGCTCAACTTACCGGCAGTTTTGGAGATCGTGGCCCTTGGTGCGATGGATCTTGCAATACTGCTTGCCGGAGCTTTTCGGCTTGTCGGCAGCCGCCAAGGCCTGGCAGGAGGAGCACCCGGCAACTTCCTTGCCAGGGTCGTCAACCTTGGCCTTCTTGGCGGTGCCGGGGTTGCTGGATTCCTCGACAGCAAGCACGGCCTTGACTCTGTGCTTCTTGTTCCGCCGCCGGCCTTTCCTTGGCGGGGTTGCAGCGTCTTCATCTTCTGATTCGCCCCGTGCGCCAACAGCCTCGCCAGGGAGTTTCCTCCCTTCTTCAGCCCGAGCGCACTTGTCGGCCAACGCGTAAATCTCGGCAATACTCCTGACCTTGTTCATCGCCAGCTCTTCACGCATTTTGCGGTTACGCATGTTCTGATGAAACGCGCTAACAACAGCGGCAGGGTGAACGTCAGGGATATTGTACTGCACCCGGCTAAATCTCTGGATAAACTTGCACAGGGGTTCGCCCTCCTTCTGAGGGATGATATGCAAATCACTCTCTTGGCCAGGAGCTTGGTGGCCTCCAACAAAGGCGCCAACAAACTGATGGCACAGATCTGACCAAGAAGAAATATAATTCTCCGGCAGATGCATCAACCACGACCTGACGTTGGGTTTGAGCACCAACGGGAAGTAGTTGGCAAGTATCTTGTCGTCTCGGCCCCCGGCAGCCTGCACCGCAATGGTGTAGATGCTCAACAACTCCGAGGGGTGAGTCTTGCCATCATATTTCTCCGGAACCTCTGGCTTGAAGGTTCGGGAATTGGGCCACTGGACTTGCCGCAGCTCACGGGTAAACGCTGGAGTACCTACCTCATAAGGCAAGTGGCCTGTGTCCCCTGGCACAGGCTCGTCGACAGCGGGCCCTGCGCGCTTATCAGATTGATAGCGCGCTTCCCGTCGCCGCTCGATGGTAGTTCGAGCGTCTTCTTTGCTCCGTTCCTGGAGAACTTGACGCTGATCGGGGCACATCCGTGGATCGGATGACACCGTGGAATCATCATCACAGCCGTCAGTCCGCCAGGTTGTCGACCGCCGCTGGTGTCGTGGAGGGGAGTGCACCGTGGTCGCACCACCTCCGGTTTTCTCCACATTGGCTCGCGCCGGATCGATGGACCGCCGCTACGAGGGCCCTGCCTCCTGTGGCCCATCTTTATTGTCGAAGCCAATGAGGCTCTGGATAGTAGCTCGCCACTCCTCCATCTTCTCCGGAGCAGGAGGGAAATCAAGGAGCAGCTGCGCACGTGCCAAGGCTTCCGCTGGCGTAGGCGGTGGCGACAGGTGCGATGTACGTGAGGTGCTCTGACTCCTGACAATGTTAGAAGGAGCACCGTCACGATCACGCGACCGCGCGTCACTTCCATCAGCAGTTTGACGTGCATGCTGGGCCTGCGCACCTTGGGATTGATGCGCAGAAGTATTTCCACGGGGACGCCCTGAACCGCCAGCGCCATGACGCTGCTCATCGTACACGACCTGGGAAGGCCGTGACGCTTGCGCCGGCGCGGGAGCCCTAGAAGGCGTCCTCTGATTTCTGGAGTTCGTTGCGCCGCCCATAGGCAACACAGCTCCATCTCTAGATCCACCGGCGTGTGGATTGCCGCTGCCGCTGCGAACGACACCGCTCGCCTGGCTTGGATCACCGGAACGCCGTGGAGGCTCTAAACCTCTTCCTTCTGCATCCGCGCCATCTCCCGTACGCGAGGTCACAGGCAAAACGGACGTGGATGGTTGCGCCGTCGCGGCACTCTTCTTCTTAGGTGGCATGACGATGAAGATGATGAAGAAACTAAGGCGCCGATCACTAGATCAGGTTCGCACAACCTTTTATCCCCCTACCTGGCGCGCCAAAGATGTCGGCGTGTGACACCTATGGGACCCTAAGGGACCCCTTTACGATTCGGCAGGGAGAGAGGTATGCACAAAGAGCAGATCCAATGATCGACGCGGGGCGATTTTACCCAGGTTCGGGCCGCTGATTAGCGTAAAACCCTACTCTTGCTTTGTCTTATTATGATTGTTCTTCAGCCCAGGCTCCAGGAGCGCTTGCAATGAACAGTACGTTCAAAGAGCAACTACGCATGCAGAATGGGCCAGAAGATCCTCCTCCCCTGTAGCAGTTGCCTTGGGCCTCCTTTTATACGCTCAAAGGGGTCACCACAGTGGCAGAATGTACATACATTGAGGTGTAAAGTAGCTATAGGGTCATCATACCTAACCACTCACGGATTAGGACGAATGCATTTAATGCACTATGAGGTGTCCATTTAGGTGTCCTCACTTTCTTGGGGATGAAAAAGGGGCCATCCCATCAGCACCGCTTAAGCTCTCCTCCATTGGCGCGTTGCCACGCATCCAGAGAAGGACCCAGAATGTCGGGCTTGTTGCTGTGTCAAAGCGGTGGCACAGTAGCAAAATCTTGCCGGGCGCCGAACCTTGCCGGGCGCCGAATCTTGCCGGGCGTGAAATCTTGCCGGGCTTCGCAGGCCACCCCGGCAAGATCTTGCCGGGGAGGCTGGCTTTCAGTCTTCATCTTTTCTTATCTGCTAATCCTCAGATCCTTGTCTTGAGTGTTTCTTCGATAACTTGAATCAACCTCAAACTGTTCCCCGATAAGCCTTACCACGAGTATGGCTACAACTGTCCGTGCACAAGTACGGGGTACTAATGGCCCAATACTTAGTACACCGACAGTGTTCTACCCTGACCTAAACAAAATCTCTCACGAGTTAGAGCAAGAGTCTCAAGAGACCATCCCGTTGAACAAATCTTTGACGATATCCAAACCGGGAGAATTACTCGCTCTAAAACTCGTTTGGCTAACTTTTGTGAACATTACTCATTCATTTCTAGTATTGAACCTATGAAGGTTGAAGATGCTCTTGATGATCCAGATTGGGTGAACGCCATGCAGGAAGAGCTACACAATTTCGAGAGGAACCAAGTGTGGACATTGGTTGAAAAGCCCGATGAGAAGCACAATGTCATTGGTACCAAATGGGTGTTTTGGAATAAGCAAGATGAAGATGGACAAGGTGTACGCAACAAGGCCCGTCTCGTCGCTCAAGGCTACACTCAAGTCGAAGGTATGGACTATGGTGAGACATATGCCCCCGTTGCTAGACTTGAGTCCATACGCATCTTACTTGCTTATGCCAACCATCATGATATCACATTGTATCAAATGGACATTAAAAGTGCTTTTCTAAATGGTGAAATTGAGGAGGAAGTTTATGTTAAACAACCTCCCAGCTTTGTTAATCCTAAGAAACCCGACCATGTTTACAAACTTCACAAAGCTCTTTATGGTCTTAAACAAGCTCCTAGAGCATGGTATAAATGCTTGACCAAGTTCCTTATTGAAAAAGGCTTTGAGATTGGAAAAATTGATTCAACACTTTTTACTAAAAGGGTTAATGGTGAATTATTTGTGTGCCAAATTTATGTTGATGATATCATATTTGGCTCGACTAACCCTCATTTTAGTGAAAAGTTTGGAAGACTAATGTCAGAGAAGTTTGAGATGTCTATGATGAGTGAACTCAAGTTCTTTCTTGATTTGCAAATCAAGGAAACTAAGGAGGGTACCTTTGTTTCTCAAACAAAGTATACCAAGGACTTATTCAAGAAGTTCAACATGCAAGAATGCAAAGGTATGAATACACCCATGCCTACTAGTGGATATCTTGACTTGACTAAGGATGGCGAACCGGTTGACCAAAAGGTTTACCGCACTATGATTGGTTCATTGTTATATCTATGTGCCTCCCGTCCCGATATTATGCTAAGTGTGTGCATGTGTGCACGATATCAAGCGGCCCCAAAGAATGTCATCTTAAGGCTGTGAAAAGGATAGTGAGATACTTAATTCACACACCAAACTTTGGCATTTGGTATTCTAAGAGGTCTTCTTTTGATCTTGTTGGCTACTCCGATTCGGACTATGCCGGAGACAAGGTTGATAGAAAGTCCACTTCGGGTACTTGTCAATTTCTTGGTAGATCTCTTGTGTCTTGGTCCTCCAAGAAACAAAACTCGGTATCCTTATCCACCGCCGAAGCGGAATACATTGCCGCCGGTTCATGTTGTGCTCAATTACTTTGGATGACCCAAACTCTTAAAGATTATGGGATCTATGTGAAACATGTTCCATTGCTTTGTGATAATGAGAGTGCTATTAAGATTGCTCACAATCCCGTGCAACATTCTCGAACTAAGCATATTGAAGTTTGTCATCATTTCATTCGAGATCATGTTGCTAAAGGAGATATCTATCCTAAGCATGTTCGTACCAATAAGCAATTGGTGGATATATTCACCAAACCGCTTGATGAGAAAGTATTTTGCCGTTTGAGAGGTGAATTGAACATCATTGATGCCTCAAACTTGGAGTAGTAACTCCATTTGGATGCATGACATGACTAATCCTTGATATTTCTCTTATAATGATGATCATATGTCTTGGATCTATACTTGTACCCTTGCATGTTATCTAACCCTTGTAGGTACTTGGATGAGCCCAACTCTATGAGATTGCAACTCACTCACATTCTAAGCAATCTCTACATCACCAAGTCTCTACAATATGGTGGTTGGAGACAAGGAAGCATGAATCCTTTCAATATATCCTTTGACAATATATCAAATTTCATTTGGTATCAAGTTTCATTATTGTCATTTTGGACACACAAGTGCTCTTCCTTGCAAGACTAACCCATGTAGGAAGGTGAACTCAAACTACAAGTGGTGCTCCCAACTCTTGATGAACTACATCAACCTTGAGCATCCAACACAAGTTCAACTACATGATCAAGATCAACACCACCACCCAAGGTATGTTATTCCATCTTAGAGGAGCTTTACCCCAAGACATGGGTCAAAGCAGCTCAACAAGAGGTGAATACATCAAAATGCTTAAAAGAAAAATGGCAACCCCATTTTGAGCTTAAACGATGAGTATGACCTATGATCAAGTGTCTTTACTTGACTCCTAAGTCAATATACTCTAACATAGGTGACTCTGTCGCCGACCAATTCTAGATGAAGTTCTCTAGTGTTTCTCTGTGTTCTTGCATTTATCTCTTGCATAATTCATCTAGATTTCTTTTCTTTTCTCTGTTATTTTCTGCATTCTCTACATTTAATTCATTGCAAATCCTTCAGTTAATTCCCTGCAAATCTTTGTGAGATCTTATTTGCCTAGTGAGCTGAGATGACGAATTTTTCTCTCTTTGTGTTAAATTTGGCCTCGCCGATTTTTTTCTTATCGGCTAAACCGAAACAACTCGGTGCCACCGAAGGAAAAAATTCGGTGTTACCGATTTCACTACTGAGGAAACATTTTGCCATTTGCATCCTGCATATCTGTTCCAGCTCCACTCGGTGATTCTTGTCCTCTACCAGCATCTTAAATTACTTGTTGCTTTGTAATGTGACTTAAGGACCAAACCTACTTGACTCATGCTCCAGAAGATCCCTTCTTGGAAATTGATGTCAAAGGGGGAGAGAGAGCACATCAAAGCTTAACCACATCAAAGGGAGAGGGAGACTTCTTAGCCATCCCAGATGCCTGGTATTCAAGGAGGAGAGAAGCCACATGTCTTTAAGAGGGGAAAGACATGTTAGTAGATGTTTCTTTCTGTCTTTTGCTCGGATTTTCTTTGCTTTGATTTTCTATTCCCTATCTTCTCCCATTATCTAATATCAGATTCAGGGGGAGAAAGACACTTAAGGGAAGAAAATCTTTGGAATTCATTGCATATCTTTATCCCTTGGGGACATGTCAATATCCAAATAGAGTACTAAGTACTCACTCACTACATGTCATCCCAGTCTTGGTACTCTTGTGTTTTCCTGTTCTTGCTCTGTTTAGTAGATGTTCCTGTGTTATCTAACCCTGTTTTCTTAGGTTCATCTCTTCCAAAGTCAGCTCAAGGCCACAAGGTAAGTATATGCATCACACTCATGTGCATGAGGACCTCTTGCTGATGTACATATTGTTTGCAAGAAGGACTCATGAACATGTAGGTATATTTTCTGCACTTCACATCATTTGCTCTGATGCATATAGCCAAGATACATGTAACTCATCGCTTGCTCTGACATGTTTATGCATTCACATACTTTTATAATCTATCTTCATATGATTGCATACATGTAGGGGGAGCCAATGCATGTTGCATGTTCTTCCAAAGCTTTACTTGTTACACTTCATATCTTTATCTAAAAGCTTTGATGTATGTTATCATCAATTACCAAAAAGGGGGAGATTGAAAGCACAAGTGCTCCCTGGGAGATTTTGGTAATTAATGTCAACATATCTCTTGTTGGACTAATATTTTCATCTAGTATATTTCAGATGAGTTCAACAGTGGAGTGGCAGGACAGGAGGATGTGCAACCCCATCAAGATGTTAAGAACACATATTGGCAAAATCCCAAGACTCTTCCTTTTCATTTTAGTGATCCAAGATCACATTGAGTCCATAGGAAAAGCCAATACTATTAAAAGGGGATGAGGTGTTCCTTAATGGTCTACTTGCTCAAAGTGCTTAGTGATATGCTCCATAGCCCTCAACCACTTTCTCATTCCAAATATGTCCTAAACCTAAAGTCAAACTCGGCCCCACCGATTTGATTCATCCGGCGCCACCGAGTTCACTTGACATAGCCACTGCCAGAAACCCTAATCAGTTTTGTCTCACCGATGGGATCTCGGTCTCACCGAGATGGCCCTGCAAACTCTCTGTTACCTATTGCAGTTACTTCGGTCTCACCGAGATACGCAGTCAGTACCACCGAGTTTGCTTGACCAAGTCTCTCTTTGCTTATTGCTGAAATCGGTCTCACCGAGTTCATGCAATCGGTCTCACTGAGATGAGGTTTCGCCCTAACCCTAGCGCATCGGTCTCACCGAGTTGACCTTGTTGGTCCCAACGAAAAGCCTAACGTTCACATTTTGAACCAGGTTGGTTTCACCGAGTTTCACTATTCGGTCCCACCGAGTTTGGTAAATTGTGTGTAACGGTTAGATTTTGTGTGGAGGCTATAAATACCCCTCCACCCCCTTCTCCATTTGTGAGAAAGCCATCATAACGTGCCTACACTTCCACTACTCATTTTCTGAGAGAGAACCACCTACTCATGTGTTGAGACCAAGACATTCCAATCCAACCACAAGAATCTTGATCTCTAGCCTTCCCCAAGTTGCTTTCCACTCAAATCATCTTTCCACCATATCCAAATTTGTGAGAGAGAGTTGAGTGTTGGGGAGACTATCATTTGAAGCACAAGAGCAAGGAGTTCATCATCAACACACCATCTATTACCTTTTGGAGAGTGGTGTCTCCTAGATTGGTTAGGTGTCACTTGGGAGCCTCCGTCAAGATTATGGAGTTGAACCAAGGAGTTTGTAAGGGCAAGGAGATCGCCTGCTTCGTGAAGATCTACCCAAGTGAGGCAAGTCCTTCGTGGGCGATGGCCATGGTGGGATAGACAAGGTTGCTTCTTCGTGGACCCTTCGTGGGTGGAGCCCTCTGTGGACTCGCGCAACCGTTACCCTTTGTGGGTTGAAGTCTCCATCAACGTGGATGTACGATAGCATCACCTATCGGAACCACGCCAAAAATCTCCGTGTCTCCTATTGCGTTTGCACACTCCAATCCCATCCCTTTACTTTCTTGCAACTTGCATGCTTTACATTTCGCTGCTCATATACTCTTGCCATGCTTGCTTGAAATATATTGTGAATGTTTAAACTTGTGCTAAAACTCCACCTTAACTTGAAGAAATTAAAAACTGCTACTTTTCTTTGTTGAGGGTCTAATCACCCCCCCTCTAGACACCTCTTCTCGATCCTTTCAGATAGGCTAGGCCTTCCCCTCTATTCTGGCATTCTGTAGTTCAGTCCACAGATACATCCCTTCCGTTGATACCAATGCATACTTAGTATAGATCTGACGCTTGCGAGTACTTTGGATGAGTACTCATGGTTGCTTTGCTACCCCTTGATGCAAATATGCCCTAGAGGCAATAATAAAGTGGTTATTATTATATTTCCTTGTTCATGATAATCGTTTATTATCCGTGCTATAATTGTATTGACCGGAAACTCAAATACATGTGTGGATACATAGACAACAACCTGTCCCTAGTAAGCCTCTACCGGACTAGCTCGTTGATCAAAGATGGCTATGGTTTCCTAGCCATGGACATGAGTTGTCATTTGATAACGGGATCACATCATTAGGAGAATGATGTGATGGACAAGACCCAAACTATGAACGTAGCATATGATCGTATCAAGTTTATTGCTATCGTTTTTCTGCATGTCAAGTATATGTTCCTATGACCATAAGATCGTGCAACTCACTGACACCGGAGGAGTGCTTTGTGTGTACCAAATGTCGCAACGTAACTTGGTGACTATAAAGGTGCTCTACAGGTATCTCCGAGGGTGTCTGTTGAGTTGGCATGGATCAAGACTGGGATTTGTCACTCCGTATGACGGAGAGGTATCTCAAGGCCCACTCAGTAATACAACATCACAATAAGCTTGCAAGCAATGTGACCAATGAGTTAGTCACGGGATCTTGTATTACGGAACGAGTAAAGAGACTTGCCGGTAACGAGATTGAACTAGGTATGGAGATACCGACGATCGAATCTCGGGCAAGTAACATACCGATAGACAAAGGGAACTGCATATGGGATTAGCTGAATCCTTGACATCGAGGTTCGACCGATAAGATCTTCGTAGAGTACGTAGGAACCAATATGGGCATCCAGGTCCCGCTATTGTTTATTGACCGTAGAGGTGTCTCGGTCATGTCTGCATAGTTCTCGAACCCGCAGGGTCTACACACTTAACGTTTGGTGACGATATAAGTATAGTTGAGTCATTATGGTGGTTACCGAAGGTTGTTCGGTGTCCCGGATAAGATCCCGAACATGACGAGGATCTCTGGAATGGTCCGGAGGTGAAGATTGATATATTGGACGAAGGGTATTGGAGTCCGGAATTGTTCCGGGGGTACCGGGTGATGACCAGCATGACCGAAAGGGGTTTCGGGGGGTCCCGACAAGTGTTGGGGGGCCTCATGGGCCAAGGGGAGGGGGCAAACCAGCCCACTAAGGGGCTGAACGCCCCTCTCACCCCATCTCATGTTACCAGGGGAGGTGGGGCGCCCCATCTAGGGTTCCCTCCACCTGGCTTGGGGGGCAAGTCACCCTAGGGTTTCCCTAGGGGGGCGCCCCCATCTGCCTTGGCCGCCACTCCTAGATTGGATCTAGGGCGCCCTCTCCTCCTCCCTTCCCCCTATATATAGAGAGGTAGAGAGAGGGTAGCCGCACCCCTGGAACACATCTCTACGCCACGGTGCTGCCTCTCCTCTCCCTCGCCTCTATCTTCTTCTCCGTAGTGCTTAGCGAAGCTCTACTGAGATTTCTCCACCACCACCGCCACCACGCCGTCGTGCTGCCGGAGGACTCGAGCTATTACTTCACCATCGCTCGCTGGATCGAGGAGGTGAAGGCGTCATCAAGCCGTACGTGTGTTGAACGCGGAGGTGTCGTCCGTTCGGCACTTGGATCGAAGTTCGTGGGACGGATCGTGATTGGATCGCGAAGACGTTTGACTACATCAACCGCGTTTCTTAACGCTTCCGCTTAGCGATCTACAAGGGTATGTAGATCCAATCTTTCCTCTCATAGATGTTCATCTCCTAGATTAGATTTTGGTGAGTGTAGGAAATTTTTTGTTTCCCATGCAACGTTCCCCAACAGTGGTATCAGAGCTAAGTCTATGCGTAGATGACATCACGAGTAGAACACAAAGGAGTTTGTGGGCATTGATATTCAGATTGCTTCCTTCCTTGGTCTTTTCTTGATTCGGCGGTATTGTGGGATGAAGCGGCTCGGACCAACTTTACATGTCCACGTACATGAGACCGGTTCCATCGACAGACATGTGACTTTGTTGCATAAAGATGGCTGGCGGGTGTCTATCTCTCCCACCTTAGTTGAATCGGATTCGACAATGGCGGTCCTTGTAGAAGGTTAAATAGCAACTTGCATATCACCGTTCTGGCTTTGCGTAGGTAAGAATCGTTCTTGCTAGATACCCATAGCAGCCACGTAAAACATGCAACAACAATTAGAGGACGTCTAACTTGTTTTTGCAGGGTATGTTGTGATATGATATGGCCAAAGACATGATGAAATATATTTGATGTATGAGATGATCATGTTTGTAATAGTTTATATCGACTTGCATGTCGATGCATACGGCAACCGGCAGGAGCCATAGGGTTGTCTTTAATTATTGTATGGCCTGCATGTCAATCATTAAGCGCTATGTAATTCTTTACTTTATCGCTAAGCGGTAGCAATAGTAGTAGAAGCATGGTTGGCGTGACAACCCCGATGGCGACACGATGATGGAGATCATGATGATGGAGATCATGGTGTCATGCCGGTGACGATGGAGATTATGCCGGTGCTTTGGAGATGGAGATCAAAAGCACAAGTTGATGGCCATATCATGTCACTTATGATTTGCATGTTATGTTAATCCTTTTATGCATCTTATTTTGCTTAGGACGACGGTAGCATTATAAGGTGATCCCTCACTAAAATTTCAAGATAAAAATTGTGTTCTCCCCAAGTGTGCACCATTGCGAAAGTTCGTCGTTTCGAAGCACCACGTGATGATCGGGTGTGATAGACTCTACGTTCGCATACAACGGGTGCAAGCCAGTTTTGCACATGCGGAACACTTGGGTTAAACTTGACGAGCCTAGCATGTACAGACATGGCCTCGTAACACAAGAGACCGAAAGGTCGAACACGAGTCATATAGTTGATATGTTCAACATGGAGATGTTCACCATTGAAACCACCTCATCTTACGTGATCATCGGACTTGGGTTGGTGAATTTGGATCGTGTTACACTCGGACAACCGGAGGGATGTTGATTTGAGTGGGAGTTCTTAGGTAATATGATTAATTGAACTCTTTATCATGAACAATAGTCTAAGTTGCCTTTGCAAATTTATGTTGTAGATCAATGGCTCGTGCAGTAGCTCCCCTGAATTTCAATGCGTTCCTAGAGAAAGCTAAGCTAAAAGATGATGGAAGTAACTTTGTGGACTGGACCCATAATCTGAGGATTATCCTCACGGCTTCCCATAAGTCTTATGTCCTTGATGCACCGCTTGGTGCGCCACCCCCTCCAGCGACTGTGGACATTGTGAACGCCTGGCAGTTGCGTGTGGATGACTACTCAATAGTTCAGTGCGCCATGTTGTATGGCTTACAGCCGGGACTTCAAAGGCGTTTTGAACGTCATGGAGCATATGAGATGTTCCAGGAGTTGAAGTTTATCTTTGAGAAGAATGCCCGGATCGAGAGGTATGAGACCTTTGATAAGTTTTATGCCTGCAAGATGGAGGAGAACGGGTCTGTCAGTGAGCACATACTCAGAATGTCTGGGTACTACAACCATCTGGCTGAGTTGGGAGTTGAGCTCCCGCCAAAGGCTGTCACTGACAGAGTTCTTCAATCGCTACCACCTAGCTACAAGAGCTTTGTGTTGAACTATAACATGCAAGGGATGAACAAATCAGTCGCCGAGCTGTTCGCGATGCTAAAGGTCGCTGAGTCAGACATCCAGAAGGAGCATCAAGTGTTGATGGTGAATAAAACCACTAGTTTCAAGAAGAGCAAGGGAAAGAAGGGAAACTTCAAGAAGGGTGGCAAAGCAGTTGCTCCTCCCGTGAAGAAACCCAAGGCTGGACCCAAGCCGGAAACTGAGTGCTTCTATTGCAAGGGAACTGGCCACTGGAAGCGGAACTGCCCCAAGTATCTGGCCAACAAGAAGGGGGCCAACGTTAACAAAGGTATATATGATATACATGTTATTGATGTGTACCTTACCAACTCTCGTTGTAGTGCCTGGGTATTTGATACCGGTTCGGTTGCTCACATTTGCAACTCAAATCAGGAACTACGGAATAGACAGAGGCTGGCGAAGGACGAAGTGACGATGCGCGTGGGAAATGGTTCCAAGGTTGATGTGATCGCCGTCGGCACGCTCGCTCTTCGATTACCATCGGGATTAGTGATGAACCTAAATAATTGTTATTTAGTGCCTGCGTTGAGCATGAACATTATATCTGGATCTTGTTTAATGCGAGATGGTTACTCATTTAAATCAGAGAATAATGGTTGTTCTATTTATATGGGTAATACCTTTTATGGTCATGCACCCATTGTGAGGGGTTTATACTTATTGAATCTCGATAGTGATGATACACATGTTCATAACATTGATGCCAAAAGATGTAGAGTTGATAATGATAGTACCACTTTCTTATGGCACTGCCGCTTAGGTCATATTGGTGTAAAGCGCATGAAGAAACTCCATGCTGATGGACTTTTGGAGTCACTTGATTTTGAATCACTTGACACATGTGAACCATGCCTCATGGGCAAGATGACTAAGACCCCGTTTTCCGAAACAATGGAACGGGCAAATGACTTGTTGGAAATCATACATACTGATGTGTGCGGTCCGATGAGCGTTGACGCGCGCGATGGATATTGTTACTTTCTCACCTTCACCGATGACTTGAGTAGATATGGGTATATTTAATTAATGAAGCATAAGTCTGAAACCTTTGAAAAGTTCAAGCAATTTCAGAGTGAAGTTGAGAATCATCGTAACAAGAAGATTAAATTCCTACAATCCGATCGAGGGGGAGAATATCTGAGTTATGAGTTTGGCAATCACTTAAGACAATGTGGAATTGTTTCACAGTTGACGCCACCTGGAACACCACAGCGTAATGGTGTGTCTGAATGTCGTAATCGTACCTTATTGGATATGGTGCGTTCTATGATGTCTCTTGCCGATCTGCCACTATCATTTTGGGGTTATGCGTTAGAGACAGCCGCATTCACTTTAAATAGGTCACCATCTAAGTCCGTGGAGACGACGCCGTATGAACTGTGGTTTGGCAAGAAACCTAAGTTGTCGTTTCTTAAGGTTTGGGGCTGCGATGCTTATGTCAAAAGGCTTCAGCCGAAAAAGCTCGAACCCAAAGCGGACAAATGCGTCTTCATAGGATACCCAAAAGAGACGGTTGGGTATACCTTCTATCTCAGATCCGAAGGCAAAGTGTTTGTCGCTAAGAACGGGTCCTTTCTCAAGAAAGAGTTTCTCTCGAAAGAATTGAGTGGGAGGAAGATAGAACTTGATGAGGTTGTTGAACCTCTACTTCAACCAGTGAGTAGTGCAGCGCAGAAAGATGTTTCTGTGACACCTACGTCAGTTGAAGAGGAAACTAATGATAGTGATCATGAAGTTTCGGATCAAGTTACTATTGAACCTTGTAGGTCGACAAGGGTACGTACAACTCTTGAGTGGTACGGCAACCCTGTCTTAGAGGTCATGTTGTTGGACAACGATGAACCTACGAGCTATGGAGAAGCGATGGTGGGCCCGGATTCCGACAAATGGTTAGAGGCCATGAAATCCGAGATGGGATCCATGTATGAAAATAAAGTATGGACTTTGGAAGTATTACCTGAAGGGCGAAAGGCCATTCAGAATAAATGGATCTTCAAGAAGAAGACGGACACGGACGGTAATGTCACCCTCTATAAAGCTCGACTTGTGGCAAAGGGGTTTTCACAAGTTCCAGGAGTTGACTACGATGAGACTTTCTCACCCGTAGCGATGCTTAAGTCCGTCAGAATCATGTTGGCAATAGCTGCATTTTTTGATTATGAAATCTGGCAGATGGATGTCAAAACAGCGTTCCTTAATGGTTTCCTTAAGGAAGAGTTGTATATGATGCAACCGGAAGGTTTTGTCTATCCAGAGAATGCTGACAAAGTGTGCAAACTCCAGTGATCCATTTATGGACTGGTGCAAGCATCTCGGAGTTGGAATCTTTGCTTTGATGAGGTGATCAAAGCGTTTGGGTTTATACAAGTTTACGGAGAAGCTTGTATTTACAAGAAAGTGAGTGGGAGCTCTATAGCGTTTCTAATATTATATGTGGATGACATATTGCTGATTGGAAACAATATAGAACTTTTGGAAAATGTGAAGGAATATTTGAACAAGAGTTTTTCAATGAAGGACCTAGGAGAAGCTGCTTTCATATTAGGCATCAAGATCTATAGAGATAGATCAAGACGCTTGATAGGACTTTCACAAAGCACATACCTTGATAAGATTTTGAAGAAGTTCAAAATGGATTAGTCCAAGAAGGGGTTCTTGCCTGTTTTGCAAGGTGTGAAGTTGAGTCAGACTCAATGCCCAGCGACTACAGAGGATAGAGAAAAGATGAGTGTCATCCCCTATGCCTCTTCCATAGGCTCTATCATGTATGCGATGCTGTGCACACGACCGGATGTCAGCCTTGCCATAAGTATGGCCGGAAGGTTTCAAAGTAATCCAGGAGTGGATCACTGGACAGCGGTGAAGAATATCCTTAAGTACCTGAAAAGGACTAAGGAAATGTTTCTCATTTTATGGAGGTGATCAAGAGCTCGTCGTAAAGGGTTACGTCGATGCAAGCTTTGACACTGATCCGGATGACTCTAAGTCTCAAACCGGATACATATATATTCTAAATGGGGGAGCGGTAAGCTGGTGCAGTTCCAAGCAAAGCGTGGTAGCTGATTCTACATGTGAAGCGGAGTACATAGCTGCCTCGGAGGCAGCAAAGGAAGGTGTCTGGATGAAGCAATTCATGACAGATCTTGGAGTTGTGCCCAGTGCACTAGACCCGATAACTCTGTTCTGTGACAACACTGGTGCCATTGCTCTAGCCAAGGAACCAAGGTCTCACAAGAGGACCAGACACATAAAGCGACGCTTCAATTCCATCCGCGATTACATCAAGGAGGAAGACATAAACATTTGCAAAGTGCATACGGATCTGAATGTTGCAGATTCGTTGACTAAACGTCTTCCACGGGCAAAGCACGATCAACACCAGAACTCTATGGGTGTTAGATTCATTACCATGTAATGCTAGATTATTGACTCTAGTGCAAGTGGGATACTGTTGGAAATATGCCCTAGAGGCAATAATAAAGTGGTTATTATTATATTTCCTTGTTCATGATAATCGTTTATTATCCATGCTATAATTGTATTGACCGGAAACTCAAATACATGTGTGGATACATAGACAACAACATGTCCCTAGTAAGCCTCTACCGGACTAGCTCGTTGATCAAAGATGGCTATGGTTTCCTAGCCATGGACATGAGTTGTCATTTGATAACGGGATCACATCATTAGGAGAATGATGTGATGGACAAGACCCAAACTATGAATGTAGCATATGATCGTATCAAGTTTATTGCTATCGTTTTTCTGCATGTCAAGTATATGTTCCTATGACCATGAGATCATGCAACTCACTGACACCGGAGGAGTGCTTTGTGTGTACCAAACGTCGCAACGTAACTGGGTGACTATAAAGGTGCTCTACAGGTATCTCCGAGGGTGTCTGTTGAGTTGGCATGGATCAAGACTGGGGTTTGTCACTCCGTATGACGGAGAGGTATCTCAGGCCCACTCGGTAATACAACATCAAAATAAGCTTGCAAGCAATGTGACCAATGAGTTAGTCACGGGATCTTGTATTACGGAACAAGTAAAGAGACTTGTCGGTAACGAGATTGAACTAGGTATGGAGATACCGACGATCGAATCTCGGGCAAGTAACATACCTATAGACAAAGGGAACTCCATATGGGATTAGCTGAATCCTTGACATCGAGGTTCGGCCGATAAGATCTTCGTAGAATATGTAGGAACCAATATGGGCATCCAGGTCCCGCTATTGGTTATTGACCGTAGAGGTATCTTGGTCATGTCTGCATAGTTCTCGAACCCGCAGGGTCTACACACTTAACGTTTGGTGACGATATAAGTATAGTTGAGTCATTATGGTGGTTACCGAAGGTTGTTCGGAGTCCCGGATGAGATCCCGGACGTGACGAGGAACTCCGGAATGGTCCGGAGGTGAAGATTGATATATTGGACGAAGGGTATTGGAGTTCGGAATTGTTCCGGGGGTACCGGGTGATGACCAGCATGACCGAAAGGGGTTTCGGGGGGTCCCGGCAAGTGTTGGGGGGGCTCATGGGCCAAGGGGAGGGAGCAAACCAGCCCACTAAGGGGCTGAACGCCCCTCTCACCCCATCTCATGTTACCAGGGGAGGTGGGGCGCCCCATCTAGGGTTCCCTCCACCTGGCTTGGGGGGCAAGTCACCCTAGGGTTTCCCTAGGGAGGCGCCCCCATCTGCCTTGGCCGCCACTCCTAGATTGGATCTAGGGTGCCCCCTCCTCCTCCCTTCCCCCCTATATATAGAGAGGTAGAGAGAGGGCAGCCGCACTCCTGGAACACATCTCTACGCCACGGTGCTGCCTCTCCTCTCCCTCGCCTCCATCTTCTTCTCCGTAGTGCTTAGCGAAGCTCTACTGAGATTTCTCCACCACCACCGCCACCACGCCGTCGTGCTGCCATAGGACTCGAGCTATTACTTCACCATCACTTGCTGGATCGAGGAGGTGAAGGCGTCATCAAGCCGTACGTGTGTTGAACGTGGAGGTGCCGTCCGTTCGGCACTTGGATTGGAGTTCGCGGGACGAATCATGATTGGATCGCGAAGACGTTCGACTACATCAAACTCGTTTCTTAATGCTTCCGCTTAGCGATCTACAAGGGTATGTAGATCCAATCTCTCCTCTCGTAGATGGTCATCTCCTAGATTGGATCTTGGTGAGCGTAGGAAATTTTTTGTTTCCCATGCAACATTCCCCAACACCCCTTTCCCCCTTCTTTCTTCTTTTCGGATGTTGTGATCAGATGACAGAGCCCAAGAGCCAGGTGCCACCACCAACGGCTACTACTACACCGAGGGTGCCTACTTCTACATGGAGACCGCCACCGACCAGGAGTAGTTAGGAGGTCCCAGGCAGGAGGCCTTGCCTTTTCGATCATTGTTGCTTTTGTGCTAGCCTTCTTAAGGCAGTCTTGTTTAACTTATGTCTGTACTCAGATATTGTTGCTTCCACTGACTCTTGTGTATCCGAGCTTCTATATTTGAGCCCTCGAGGCCCCTGTCTTGTAATATGAAGCTTGTATTATTTTATTTGTGTCTAGAGTTGTGTTGTGATATCTTCTCATGAGTCCCTGATCTTGACCGTACACATTTGCGTGTATGATTAGTGTACAATTGAATCGGGGGGGTCACAGCTGTCATTCGCAAAGAGGAGGTGGTTGACAGCCAGAGCTGTGTTTGCCACCTTAATCCCCTCAAGCATAGATGACTGAGAACTGGTTTTTAGTAGGCACGAAAGGCCCTCTGCTGCAATCAAGAAAAGATAGGGGGAGATCGGATCTCCCTGTCGGATGCCTCTTGATGGTTTGAAAGACTCAAGCTTCTCTCCATTAAACAAAACAGAAAAGGATACTGAACTGATCATGCTCATTATAATATGTACCCAATGTTGTGCAAAACCCAGTTTGATCATGATAGCCTCGAGGTAAGACCACTTTGTCATATGCCTTCATCATGTCCAACTTCAACGCACAATGACTATTTGATTTGGCCATGCTTCTCTTCATAAAGTGCAAACACTCATAAGCACATATAATATTGTCAGTTATCAACTGACCTGGGACAAATGCAGATTGTTCCTCTGAGAATATATCTGGCAGGATAATTTTCAACCTGTTTGTAACAACTTTGGAAGTAATTTTCTATATGACATTACATAAGCTAATGGGACAAAATTGTGTTAGGAGCGTGGGATTCATCACCTTGGGAATGAGCACTAGTACTGTATCATTAACACACTCTGCACTCTCCTCCCCCTTGATTATCCGCAAGACTGCTGTGGTCACGTCATCTCCACATTTTCCACAATGTCTCTGATATAAATGCGCTGGGAAACCATTTGGCCCCGGTGCGTTTGTCGGTCCCATCTGAAAGAGCGTCGTCTTTACCTCCTCTTTCTTATATGGTGTCGTCAACATCTCCTTCATCTGTTGCGTAACCTTCCTGGGGACATGTTGGAGAACATGTTCCATATTTGCAACGCCCTCGGAGGTGTACAGACTCTTGTAGAAATCGGTTACCAACTCCCTCAGCTCGGCCGAATCATCAACAGTAACCCCTAGTGCATTAGCTAGCGCTTTTATCATATTTTTCTTTCTCCTCCTACTGGCTCGAAGATGGAAAAATCTAGTATTTTTGTCTCCTGACGCTAGCCATTCAATTCTTGATCGTTGCCACCACATCAGCTCTTGCGATGGTAAAGTTCCACTAATCTTTCATTGATTTTGATCTCAGGGTGTGACGGTCCCGTTCTTGCTGGATCACCTCGCAGCCACTCGAGCTCAGCCATCAACTGCTTAATCTCCTTCCGGACACTTCCGAACGTCTCCCTATTCCACTTACCTAGATTATTCGCCACGTCAAGCAGTTTTGCCTGTATCTCCTCCAGGCTCAGAGCCGGGTGATCACTGCTCCAGCATTGCCTCATAGTTTCACTCCATTCCTCATGAGTCTCCCACATCACCTCATATCTGAAGGGAGGTTTAGCTGAAGGCCTAGCTTGTTCGTCAACCATAGTGAGCAAGATCGTACTATGATCGGAAGTTGCTGCACTGAGATGCTTCAAAAATGCAGTCGGAAATCTCGCAACCCATTCAACCGATGCACGCGCCCGGTCCAAACGAACAAGGGTGTAACTTCCTCCCGTGACCTTTTTTTCGAAGGTCCAGAAGTTGCCCTGATAGCCTATGTCCTCCAGCATGCAAACATCAGTCGCATCGTGAAAGCCCTGGATTTGAGCATTGCTACATTCTCCAACTCCTTCTTGTTCTTCTGGACGTAGCACCTCATTGAAATCACCAAAGCATACCCAAGGAAGCTCGCTCAAAATTGCAATCCCTTTCATCGTGTCCCACATCTGGTGACGTAGTTGTATTTGTGCCTCTCCATAAAAGCACGTGGCTCTCCAAGGATCATGGCCTGGTTCATCAAACTTGCAATCTATATGATATATGGAATAGCCTAAGATCTCAATCTTTATTGGGTTCTTCCAAAAAATTCTGAGACCACCACTGCGGCCCTGACTACTAACATCAAAAGCATTATCATAACCAAGGGTACTTGCTAGCTTTTCTACCCTAACTCTATCAATCTGAGTTTCAACGATACAAAGCAGGGTAGGGGCAAATTTTCGCGCTAGCTCGCGGAGCTCTCTGACTATCGCGGCCTTGCCCGCGCCGCGGTAGTTCCAGCTGAGGAGACTCATTGTGCCCGGCGGTACTCCACCTGGGAGTCCGCCGATGTAGCATCTGATGGTTTGCCGCCTTTCTTCTTGTTACCCCTCTCCTGGTTACCCTTCTCCCCTGTCAATCCTGTCTTCGCCCTCTTCTGCTACTGCTTTGGTGGTGGACTAAGTGGCGTCTGCGGCGGTGGCAAGGCCAGCATGCCGCTGTTATTGGTCCCACCAGAGATAACCAATTGTGAGCTCAACGTTGCATTTGGTGGCGCCCTCTTCCTGTTGAACTCCACATCAACCATAGCTGAATCAACCTTCATGCCATTGTCCTCCTTTCCATCATTACCATCATCGTGGTCAGAACGAGCGTCGTTTCCCCGGCCACCACGGCCTCCCCGGGGTCCACCTTTGCAACCACGGCCATGACCAGGGCCCTGACCCGTGCGCATAACCTAGGATGCCCTTAGGTCCTTGAACACCAAAGCCGATGGGGGGTGGATACCGCTGCCATGTTCTTTAAACAAGTGACCCAACATGCCACAAACGGCACACCAATTAGGAAGTTTATCATATTTTACCATGTAGATCTGCCGTCTTCCGTCCCGTATCATAGAGACTGTGTTCTTCAGCGTCTTAGTAACATTGATCCTTACCCAGACGTGATGGAAATTCCCCGCAATCTTGCGATTGGGGTTCAGCAAATAGCACTTCACCCACCTTTGCCGCCAAAGATGGCACAAGATGAGCATACAAGGGTGGAACATCATGAATTTGCACCCAAATCTCGATGGTGTCAAGCTGGACTGTTGAAGGCTTCGCCAAACCATTGTAAGGCTTGAGAATAATGGCGTCGCCTCGGAAGTGCCATGGACCGTCTTGAGTTATTCTCTCCCAATCTCCCAAGCAAGAGAATTGCACTGTATACAGATTTTCCTCCAAGGGCTTGAACTGGACCTCCTGAGCAAGATCCCATGTTGCTCTCATGTTCTTGAAGAACCAATATTGGCTATAGGTTTTGGCAGAGTGGACCCTCGTGAGCGCGATCCATCAAACCGCCTCCGGCGGCACGTCCTTCTCATCGAATACCACGTCGTCGAGATCCTCCTCACACAGTTCAATCTCCTTCATCATTGTTGCCACATCGTCCATCTCCGGTGGTCCAGCCGAAGCAGACCTCGAAGCCCCGTCCGATGCCATCTCCTCTCGATCCCTAACCCGATAGATCAATCGGGCCTTCCAGATGAACCCTAGGTTCTCCCCCTCCCCACAGGCTCCGTCTAGACCAACGAGCGCCGAGACGCCCCCGATCGAGGAGAGACGGCCGAGGATCGTAGCGGAGACAGGGAACGCAGGTCTCAACACAAACTTCCTTATTTATTTTTTGGACAATCACCGCATCTAACTGTCACGGTTTCGCACTGGGATAATGAGTGATCGATCGGCTTGGGCCAGCCCATGTAATCGTTTCAGCGATCCTGATTTTGCGAACCTTCTAGAGGTTTCTGGCCGGGTTTTTTCCGGTATTGGAACCTTCTAGAGGGTTCCTAAACCTATTTTTTTCTTTATGTTTGTTCTTCTTTTTATTTTTATTTTTCTGTTTCTTTTTTGTTTACTTTTTTCCTTGTTTATTTTGTTTGAATGTTGTTCAGAATTTCAAAAAATGTTCTCATTTTCAAAATGTTTTCACAATTTTTGAAAATTGTTCAGGAATTTCAAAAAAATGTTCCATTATCAACATTGTGTTCACAATTTCAAAAAATATTCATGTTTCAAGAAGTTCAAGAATTTCAAAAAAGGTTGTCATTTTCAAAATAAGTTCAAAATTTAAAAAAAAGTTCATTTTTCAATATTTTTTTAGGAATTTCAAGAAAGGTTCTTGTTTTCAAATTAATGCACAATTTCTAAGAAAAATGTTCGTGCTTCAAAAAATATTCGCAGTTACAACATTTTGTTCAAAATTTCAATCAAGCACTCGGAAAATTTATTTGCAGTTTTTAAATGTTAATGTTTAATTTTTTGTTCTGGATTTAATAAAATTTATTGCTTCCAAAAAATCCAAAATTTAATATTCTTCATGGTCTCAGATAATAGTCAGCAATTTCAAAAAATGTTTGCATTTTCATAGTTCGTTTTTTTTTTCAGAAAGTTTCAATTTTGAAGCAGTTTGGAAAACTGTTTGGATTTGGTAAAATTGTTCCATTTTTTTTAATATTGGAACTACAAGAAGGTTTCACTTTTCAAAAAAAAATTGGAATATGAAAAAATTGTGGCATTTGAAACTGTTCGCAATTTTCTAGAATATTTTTGAAAAAGTTTTCCAAATCTCAACCCCAGTTGTGTGTTCTTATTGGGTTTGGAACCTTTATGTGCAACAACTTATGTCTGGTGTATTGGCTAATACCTCGTGGTTAGGAGCCTACATTGTGCGAGGTCTCAGGATTGAATCTTGCTTGTATTGGTTTTATTTTTGTGTCGCTCGATTTAAACAACAAGCGCACGTCGGTATTCCGGCTCGGGTGGAGGACTACTTGTGCGAAGCCCCGCCATTCTGCCGCAGAATGTGGCAGATAGGAGGTCCCCGAGAAAATCTTAGGACTCGCAATAGGCGTGAGAAGTAGCACTCGCGCTAGGGCGCCTCTATTCCTCGCGTTCGGCGAGACAGGAGCGAACCTCTCGCGTCGGGCAGCTCGACATGGGCCGCAGCCCAGCCGGGCGGGAAGCCCCAACCTCCTTTTTCTGTTTTTTTATTTTTGTCCTCTGTTTTCTGTTTTCCTTTTTTGCTTTTTTAGTTTACTTTTGTTTATACTTTAAAATATCATAAATATATATATTAGAACATGAATTTTTTTTATAAGTATTAAAAAATATTGAACAAGTATTTGAAAAATATTGAATAAGTATTAAAAAATGTTGAACAAGAATTTGAAAAAATATTGCACAAGTATTTGAAAATGTTGAAAAAGTATTTGCAAAAATATTGAATAAATATTAAAAAATGTTTGAATGAGTATATGAAAGATGTTGAACAAGTATTTGACAATGTTGAGTAAGTATTTAAAATGTTGAACAAGTATTTGCAAAATGTTGAAGAAGTAATAAAAATGTTGAAGGAGTATTTGAAAAATGTTGAACAAGTACTTGAAAAATGTTGAATAAGTATTTGAAGAATGTTGAACAAGTATTTGTAAAAATGTTGAACAGGTATTTTAAAAAATGTCAATCAAGCATTAGGAATTTTTTTTGAATAAGTGTTTGAAAAATGTTAATTAAGCGTTTGAAAAATGTTAAATGTGTACAGAAAAAATGTCGACCATGTTGACCATGTATTTAAAGAAATGTTTAAAATATATAAAAAATGTTGATCATGTATTAAAAAATGTTAATATTTTTTTGGAAAATATTAACCAAGCATTTGAAAAAAAAATTGTATAGAAAAATGTTGTTTATGTATTTTAAAATTGTTTAATTTGTATTGGAAAAATGTTAGACGTGTATTGACATATACAAAAAATGTAGAATAATAACCATAAGAAGAAAGAAAACCGAAAAACAAACCAAAATAAACAAAAGAAAAAGAATATGAAAAAACAAAGAAAAAATGCAAAAAAGAATGAAAGGAATGGAGGAGAAAAAGAAAGGAAACAAAAGAAAACGAAAAAAACTGGCTTGAATTAACTCAAGTAGGACGCGCTCCTGCAACTAACTACGTGTAGGAACTGGGTGGGGTAGGTAGCAACGCACACGCTTTCCCAAGAGACCAGGGATCGAGCCCTCCTTCGCCCCTTTTCTTAGGTATTTTTACTTGCTACCCTTGCCCGAATGGGCTGGCCCAATACCACGTGCGGGAAGGTGAAACCTTCAGCGAGACATCCCCGCACGACCACTTAATGCGATAAATAGCGTCCGCGCTTGCGCTATGCATACATCAGCCCGAGGTACAAAAGAGTAAACTGCCAAGCGTTTGTTTTTTGGATTTTTGGTATGTTTTTTTATTTTGGCTTTCATTTTTATTCCCTTTTTTTGGTTTTATCGTGAATTTTTTTCGTCAAAAACCTATTAACATGGATTCTAGTTTCAAAAATATCGATGCGAGAAATCCAACGGTTTGGTATTTGCACGCATGTTTCAAGAAAAACTTAAAAAAAACAAATCTATAAAAAACTCTCGGGTTGCGTAAAGTGGCACACATGCGGTGCACCATTTATTATCCCACGGTAGGTGGGGCAGTGACTTTTGCAAGGTGTGCCCATAACTTGTGATTTCGGATCTATAGACGCCCCCTCTTGGCGAGCAACTTAGGAGCATCCATAGCTTGCAGCAATCGAGACATTCACTTTGCCTATGGCAGATGAGGGTTAGGGCGGACCAACAAGCACATTTAGCACTGCTTTCACGTCTCTCAGTGCAGTGTGTCAATTTCAATAATAAAAATAGGTAAAATACATTCATACATTATTCATGTAGCTTAATAAGTGTGCACATATTTAAAAAAAATAAGTGCCTAGTAAGAATGTACTCCCTCCGTTCCTAACTATAAGTCTTTCTAGAGATTCCACTAAGAACTACATACGGAGCAAAATGAGTGTATCTACACTCGATTGTGCGTCTATATACATCCGTATGTAGTCCGCATTGAAATCTCTAAAAAGACTTATATTTAGGAACGGAGGTAGTATTTGATATAATATGTTCATATTTTGTAGACGAGTCGTTCATGTTTTGAAACGGAAAATGTTCCCAATGTTAAGAAAATGTTCATGTGCTTTCAAGAAACAAAAAAAAAAAAATCACAATGTTAAAACGGGTCCATGCTTTATTTTTTCACGTAAGTTAAATTAAATGTTCACGCACTCCGAACAAAATGTTTACACTGTTAAAAAAGTGCATGTGCTTTTAATAAAATTTTCATGCAATTAGAAGAATTGTTCATGTTATTGAAAAGAAATGTTCATATATTGTTCAAAAATATTCATATACTTTTGAAAAGTTGTTCGTGTAACATAAAAATATATACACATGTCTAATGTAACAGTTCATGTAGCTCTAAAAATAAGCAAAATAAAAAATGAAATCCAAAATAATAATAATAAGTAAAAGAATGCAAAAAAACGTAAAAGAAGAAACAAAAATTAAAATAGACAAGGAAAATAAATAAACTAACAAATCTAGAATAGTCAAAACCATGGATAACACATAGAAAGCCGAACAAAAATACAACATCCAAAAAGACAAAGAAAAAAAAACACAAGAAACTCACTCCCTCGAAAAGTACACAATCCCAAAGAAAACTGCCTCTAGCCACCATTACTGGGTCTTGCCCAATTGGAAACTGAAAGTGCGTTATATCGACTAAAGAGGGGGTGAATAGGCGATTTTTACAAATTCGTCACTGAGAAATTTCAAGGTCAGGAAATTCCTAAGCAACGAACTACTTAGCAGCAGAATAAGTACTCAGATGCAAACATAACATGGCATAAGAACAGACATCATGATGAAATGAAATAGGCACAGAGTACAGGTAGCGTGAAACACAGGATAAGCAGGCTGAAGACTATGTGACTGAAGAAATAGGATTGAGGAAATTGAGAAAGTCTTCAGTCAAAGTCTTCACACAGTAACGATCAAGTAAATCAACACATGAATGAGGAAGTGAAAGAGTTGAGGAAATAGAACCAGTAGCTCGGTGAAGACAATGATTTGGTAGACCAGTTCCAACTGCTGTGACAGTTGTACGTCTGGTTAGAGCGGCTAGGTATTTAAACCTGAGGACACACAGTCCCGGACACACAGTCCTCACCGTATTCTCCTTGAACTAAGGTCACACAGACCTCGCCCAATCACTCGTGGTAAGTCTTCAAGTGACTTCCAAACCTTCACAGACTCGGTCACTCGGCGATCCACAATTTCCTCTTGGATGCTCTAGACCATGACGCCTAACCGTCTGGAGGATGCACAGTCCTCAAAGGTAACAAGAGTCGGTTCCACACAGGAACAATCTCTTCAGTGATGCTCAATCACTTTGGGTTTGTAGGTGTTTGGGTTTTTGGGTTTTTCCTCACTTGATAATTTTCGCTCAAAGTCCTCGGAGGATGGGATGCTCTAAATGACAAGTGTCTATCTATCTCTCGGAGCAGCCAACCAGCTAGTGGTTGTAGGGGGCGGCTATTTATAGCCTAGGGAGCAGCCCGACATGATAAGACATAAATGCCCTTTCAATGATATGACCGTTAGGAGGGTAGGATATTTGGACAGCTGGCGCGTAGCACAGCAACGGTCGGAAATTTGAGTATCAAATTCCTCAGGGCTATCATGTTCCTCACTTGTAGGCAATCCGCACTGGCGAATTCCTAACTCCTCAGTCAGAACAAATTCCTCAGAGAACAGAAGAACTTCGTCTCTGTCACTGAAGAAATTGACTGAACTGTATGAGATTTCTAATGGCTTCACTCGAAAGGATTGGGTAGGTGTAGGATTTTGAGATGAGCATCACTTGGAAACTTTTCCTTAGTTTTACCTCGACCCCCTTTAACAGTACGGTGTTTCCTATGACTCAAGAAGAAGAAAATGAAACTACGAAAACAAAAGTCTCCACGCTTCATAATCCTCGCATGAATATCAAGTCTTCAGGGTCACACCAATTTCCTCACTTTCAAAGTCTTCAAGAACACCAAGGTCTTCAACTGAAGACATTCATTTTTAGGGGTCGACTTCGTCGTAAATATCAAACTCCTCATAGACTTATAGAACCTGTGTACACTCACAAACGCACTAGTCCCTTAACCTATAAGTCTTCAATACACCAAAATCACTAAGGGGCACTAGATGCACTTACAATCTCCCCCTTTTTGGTGATTGATGACAATATAGGTTAAGATTTCAACGGGGATAAACATATGAAGTGTAAATACTGATATTGAGGAATTTGATTGCAAGATATAGAAGAACTCCCCCTGAAGATGTGCATATTTGAGGAATTTGCTTTGAATAGCAAATGCACATTGTAGAGTAATATCATGGAGATCTCCTCCTATATCTTGTAATTCATACACGCATTTAACATATGATATGAAGAATTTGAAATGCATGATGAAATATGGTGTCTGACGAAATTCAGCATGCGTGCATTAATGTATATGAGGAAATAAGCATGCAGAAAGCAGTTCAAAAGTATCAGACCACCATAGGACTTAAGTTTACAACTCATCAGAGCAAACACCTCAGAAAAGCAAGAGTTGTAACTTAACAGAAATATAGCCCAATTATAAGACCCGCTTGAAGACTAACTCAAATTTCTCCCCCTTTGTCATCGAATGACCAAAAGGGACGAAAAATAAGGACTAACGCCCCTGAAGAATATCATCATGATGTCGATGGAGGAGCGCCAGCGTTGTTGGGGTCTTTCGTTGGAGCAGGGCCTGCCGCGGTGTCGTTCAAGTCTTCAGCTTCATCTGTCTCGCGCGATGAAGAATATGAACTGGCGACGAGCTGAGGAACTTTGACCTTCTTGAATTTCTTCGAAGGTGGCTGAGACCAGTCAAAGTCTTGTTGGAATCCCATCTCCTTGAGTTCTTTAGCACTATGAAGATTCGACAGAATAGCCCAAGTGCGGTCAAAGACTTCATGCAAGTAGTAGTGATTCTTCTTCACAGTATTTTGAGTGGCTATCATGTTTTGAAGAATTGCACCAAACTGACGCTTGACCCACTTGTGATTTCGATCAACTTTCTGATGAAGACTAAGGAGAAGTTCACGATCAGTCATCACACGCGGAGCTGTGGCTTGAGGATTGTGTTCTGAAGCTTTGGCGGCAGAATCTTGTGTTGCAGAGTCATCATTGGTGGAATATGAAGTAGCTTTGCGAAACTGTCCATCCAATGGACGAGTACCTTCATCAATAACTACAGCCTTGCCCTTCTTGTCAGCTGAGGAAATAGTCCGTTTGAGGACTTCAATAGGGGGCAAATAGCTGAGATGATTTTGAAAGTTAGCCTTATAATGAATTGAAGACCTTGATCTGATGAACCTCATGATCCAGGGAGCATAAGGCTTCAACTCAAAGGGTGACAGAGCAGCATTGGCCAAAGTCCTCATGAAGAAATCGTGGTAGTTGATAGGTATACCATGAATGATACTGAACAGCAGATTCTTCATGATGCCAACAACCTCTTCATCATCAGAGTTGTGGCCCTTGATTGGACTGAGGGTTTTGGTCAATATGTGATAAACTGTCCTTGGTACATAGAGCAATTCCTTGACAAGGAATTTGGTCCTTGGAGCTTGGCCTGGCTTCAAAGGCTTCATCAGCACTTGCATCAGATGATCGGATAGTTCAGGTTCAACATAGAGAAGCCTTGCACCTTCAGTGGGAGGACTGACTGGGATGGCATGAAGCAATTCAGAGGCCGGTGCTTTGAAATGAGTATTATTGGTCATCCAGTCCAATACCCATGAATTGACATCATCAACATTTCCAGTAATGTGCAGCGTGGCGAAGAATTGAAGAATGAGTTCTTCATTCCAATCGCAGATGTCGGTGCAGAAGTTGAGTAACCCAGCGTCATGAAGAACACTGAGGACTGGGGTGAAGCAGGGCAGCGATTCCATATCCACATGAGGAATTTGTTTTTGTTCAAAGATCTTGTCCTTATCAAACAACAGTGAGGAATAGAAGTTCATCTGACTAGCAGTCCAGAAGCGCTTGCGACGAAGTCGAGCAGAGTCATAGGGATTGTAGTCAGTGAAGAATATGTGCTCATTGAAGAAATCTTCAGCATTGAAATTCTGCTTCTTGGAGTGAGGGTTCTGTGGCTTGGGCTGAAGATTAACAGTTGAGATCTTCACAGCCTCTTGAGGTATAGCCACTGGAGCCACAGGCTGAGGAATTTCAGGAGCAGAGGCATCAGCAGCAGCCTTGGCTTCCATTTCTTCAGAAACATGTACATCAGCACTAGTGGCTGGAACTTCTTCAGGAATAGAATGAAGTGAAGCTTAACGTTCATCAGAGCCCGTATGAATTTCTTCAGTTGGCACAGGGGACTGAGGAACTTGTTGAAGTGGAGTCGTCAGTGGTGAATTGGGGTGATGACTTTCCCAGTAGTCATCATTCAGAATTGGTGTAGTACACCCAATGTCCACATCTTCATCTTCATCATCAATTTCCTCAACGCATGCCTCTTCAGTTGTGAACTGAGGCATGGGCGATGATACCAGCGGAGTTGAAGTGATATTGTCCACATCAATTTCTTCATCTAACTGTTCTGTCGAAGTAGCAGAAGGATCTTCTTCATCAGATTCACTTGGAATTGCATATTCCTCACCAAAGGGAATAATCTCCTTTGATGGCATCCTTGATATTGGAACAACATCAATTGGGTTTTTAGATGAGCTCGTTAAAGTCTTCACTTTCTTGGGAGCAGAAGACTCTGAAGATGCAGATGCTTTCCTTTTCTTCACAGCTGCACGCTCTGCAGCCTTGGTTTTCTTCGCTTCTGATGCAGAAGGAAGGTTGATACTTTTCATCTGTGATGACTTTGTAGGAGAAGCAGATGAAATTGGTTCAGTTTCTTCAGGCACAACATTGGAGGTTGCCCTGGCATTTTCTTCAGAGACTGGAATTTCTTCATCAGCCCTGGTGCTTTCATTTTCTTCGACAGTCTGATTTTCATCAGCTGTGCTTGCATGTTCTTCAGTAGACTGAGCAGATGTTTCAGTCTGAGGAAATTTGGGTTGCGATGAAGCTGCAACATTTGGAGTGAATCCCTTTGCCATTCTGACGAATCTGACTTTGGCACCTAGCCAATCTGCACGATAAGTGTCAAATTCATCACTGAGTGCTTTGATCTCAGCCTGCATAGTCACAAGTTCTTCAGGAGACAATTTCTCAACATTTTTCTTCAGAAAGCGCTCCTTCTTATATTGAGCTTTCTTGACTTGCCTGGCCTTCTCAAATTTCCATTTTTCTTCGGCTATGAAGGCCGTCAACATGTGGCTTTGACTAGGAGTGAGGTTTAATTCAGGCAAAGGTGTGTTAGGGTTCTTGTGCCATAGATCAATGAAATCAAGGATCTTCCTTGGATCCAGCATGAGGGGCACAGCAATGCCTTTGGCACTAGCGGCCCTTTGTTGTCGATCTCTGATGATCTCAGCTAATTCTTCATCATCAGCTTTGTCTTCGCTTGATGGAACCTGAAAGGCGACCTGCTTCTTGTGAGGACTTGGCCTTGTGCCTCGTCCAGCAGTGGCCTTTTTCTTCAGCAAGGTCGGAGCTGTTAAAGACTGAGGTGGAGCTGACGAACTTGCAGAGATTCCTGAAGCAATTGAGATTCCAGTAGTCCTTTGGCACGTGGCAAGATGCACAGGTGCTGAGGACTTTGCAGGAGCAGCTGAGGATTTTGCAACTGAGGGAGTTGTAGCTGCTTTTGAAGGAGTTGCTTGAGGATCAGGCCGTGAGGGCTTTGAAGAACCTGGCCGTGAGGGCATTGCAGCTGAGGATCTTGTCTTGACAGCTGGTTTCTTTGTCATAGCCTTCTTAGGCTTGCTAGCAGAGGCCTCAGCAGCGGCAGTAGCAGAATCTTCGTTGAATTTCTTCACTGCCTCTTTAGCCATTTTGGCCAGCTTGGTTTGATGTTTAGCCCACTCCTGAGGAAATTCCTCACCTCTTTTGATGCTTGTGGGATCAGCTTCTTGGCCTGGAGCCAAAGAAGGTCTTGGACATGGAGGGTTGACAGCGAATTTCTTCATGTACTTTGGAGTCACATATCGATACTCCCTCCATTCTCTTGCCCATCTTCTCTCAATCTTCTGAATGCGCACTTTGCGCTGATTTTTGTTCTCCTTGCCATGAGTTGCTTCATCAGGAGTACAATATTCATCATAGATGTCATCAGGGATCTCAAAAGCAGTATTTGTTTCTGGCCTCTTTCCTCCCTTCTGAGGTCTTTTACCATCAGCCATTTTCTTCACTTGAGGATTTTGAACAATGGATGTTTCTCAGGAAGTGTGCAACTTATCTTTGAGAAATGCTGCAAATGAGTTAAGTTAATGAGAACCTAGTGATTCAGCAGCAGACATGTGTACCTGTGAACAGAATATAGGTGCGAAGAATTTGGAGAGGTCATATGCGTTCTCATAAGTTTTTCAAAAGTATCAAGTTTGAGGAATTTGACCAGGGGTGTCTTGAGGAATTTCACTAAGCGTTATTTGACTTAGGTTCCAGAGTTGTATAGATTGAAAATCCACACAATTAAGGAATCTTGAAGAAAAATGTTGCTTAGAGAAACAGATCAAGAACAGAAGCAAGTTGGTGTTTAAGAACATGAAAGTTGAAGAATAAACACCTTTTGAAGATTTTTTGGAAATCATCAGAATCAACAAGGGTAGTAAAAATAGATTTTATTTACCCTTGACGAAGAACACGATGAACTGAGAGTAGCAGTGGAGAAGCTCGTCCGTTCAGATCTTCCACGCCCTAACTTGGTGATGGAAAATAGCTACGGCGGCGGCGGAGTGAAGATTTCCGCCGCCGGCGTGAGTACGACGGCGACGAGGTCGAGGCAGTGAAGCTCTTCCTCACCGGCAACGATGGAGTGTAGCGGCGGCACTAGGTCTGAGAGCTCGAGCGGGGTAAATGAGATCTGAGGAGGGCGAGGGGTATTTATAGCCGAGGTGAAAAACCGCTCGTCCGAAGAAAATGGACGAACGTGCCCCTGACCCTTCTTATCCTAACGACATGTATCACCCACGTACTGTGAAGTGGAGATCATGTTAGATCGTGGGTGAATAGATAAATCTTATCGAGGGACATGGAACGGTTTGAGCGGCAAAAGCCGAAAATTCAGATAAGAATATTTTAATGTTTCGTTTGTGAATTCTTCAGCTGTCAAGGACACAGTGAAGACTTTGAACGGGTTTCAAATAGAACGCACATGAAGAATTTGTGAACAGACTGGATTGAGTTTAGCATAGAGGGGGAACGGGTCCGATCACATTCACTTAGAAGAAAATCAACTTGAAGAATTAGCAATAAGTGAATGTTGTAGAGGACTGAAAACTCAAATATATATATATAGTCAATGAAGAACACAGTCAGAAAGAGTGAAGACTTTGCAAGGTAGAAGAATTTGAAGATTTGAAGAATTTGCAAAATGAAGAAAAACTCAAATTTTGAAGATTTTCAACTTTTTGTGGTGGCGTGACCCACCGTGTAAGAATGGTGATTTCAGACGCCGCGTACAATTGTCGTAGGGCTCTGAGAATCAAATTCTTCATTAATTTCTTCACACTTAGAGGGTTAGTCTTCATTGATTGAAGAAAAATGTTTCTTCGTGTGTTGCACATCTAAGTCATCAATTTGCATAAGTGTTAGGATGTGTGTCCTTTTCAAAGGACATTCGGAGATTCTAAGATATTTAGCTCACACCGCAACTTGCTAAATCTCTTCTCATCCAAGGGCTTTGTGAAGATATCGGCTAGCTGTTCTTCAGTCTTCACGTGCTCGATTGAGATGTCGCCCTTCAACACTTGATCTCGAAGAAAATGATGACGAATCTGGATGTGCTTTGTCTTTGAGTGCTGAACTGGGTTATGAGCAATTTTGATGGCACTCTCGTTGTCGCAGTAGAGTGGCACATTCTTCACATTGATGCCATAGTCCTTGAGGGTTTGCTTCATCCATAGCAATTGAGCACAGCAAGAACCAGCAGCAATATACTCAGCTTCAGCAGTAGAGAGTGATACACAGTTCTGCTTCTTCGAGGACCAACATACTAAGGATTGTCCGAGGAAATGGCATGTGCCTGATGTTGACTTGCGGTCCACACGATCACTAGCATAGTCAGAGTCAGAATATCCAATGAGATCAAAAGCTGAGCCCTTGGGATACCATAATCCAAGTGTTGGTGTGTGAGCTAGATATCGAAGAATATGCTTCACAGCCTTATGGTGTGATTCCTTCGGTGTAGCTTGAAAACGGGCGCACATGCAAACACTAAGCATAATATCTGGCCTAGATGCACATAGATACAGTAAAGAGCCAATCATGGAGCGGTATACCTTTTGATCGAAGTCTATACCATTTTCATCAGTGCATAGATGGCCATTTGTGGGCATAGGGATTTTGACGCCTTTGCATTCTTGCATACCGAATTTCCTCAGAACGTCCTTGAGGTATTTTTCTTGAGAAATGAAGATGCCATTGCGTTGTTGACGAATTTGAAGACCTAAGAAGAATTTCAATTCTCCCATCATGGACATTTGATATTCCTCACTCATCATATAAGCAAATTCGTCAGTGTAACGTTGGTTAGTACAGTCAAAGATAATATCATCAACATATATTTGGCACACGAATAATTCATCATCATATGTTTTGGTGAAAAGAGTTGGGTCGAGTGAACCGGGTTTGAAGCCTTTCTTCATGAGGAATTCCTTCAGAGTATCATACCACGCCCGAGGGGCCTGCTTGAGGCCATAGAGGGCCTTATTTAGTCTGAAGACTTGATCAGGATGCTTAGGATCTTCAAAACCTGGGGGTTGAGCAACATGTACTTCTTCCTCAAGCTGACCATTGAGGAATGCACTTTTCACATCCATTTGATATAAGATGATATTATGATGGTTAGCATAAGAAAGCAATATGCGAATAGCCTCAAGTCTAGCAACAGGTGCAAAAGTTCCATCGAAATCAATTCCTTCAACCTGTGTGTAGCCTTGAGCTATAAGACGAGCCTTGTTCCTCACCACTAGGCCATTTTCATCTTGCTTGTTGCGGTAGATCCATTTGGTGCCGATGATATTGTGCTTGCGTGGGTCTGGTCGCTTGACAAGCTCCCACACATTGTTCATCTCGAATTGATGTAATTCCTCTTGCATCGCTTGAATCCATTTAGGCTCCAGAAATGCCTCATCAACTTTGGTGGGCTCTGTGATAGAGACGAAAGCAAAATGCCCACAAAAGTTAGACAAATATGAAGCTTTTGAGCGAGTAAGAGGACCTGGTGCGTTGATGGCATTGATGATTCTCTCAATCTGTACTTCATTTGCAATGCGAGGATGAGCAGGTTGACGACTTTGATTTGGCACAGCATTTTCTTCAGAGCCATTTTCTTCAGATGCACCAGCATGATTTTCTTCATGATCTGGAATGACTTCTTCAGCAGATTCTTCAGTAGGTATGACATCTTCAGTAGCATTTAGCTTGATGGATTCCTTAGGAGTCATTTCATCTAGCACAGAAGGTAGGTGCTCTCTTTGCGAGCCATTAGTTTCATCGAACTGCACATCTACAGTTTCAACAACCTTGTTGTGATAGGTGTTGAAGACCCTGTAGGTGTGCGAGTCCTTTCCGTAACCAAGCATAACACCTTCATGTGCTTTCGGTGCAAATTTAGAAATGTGATGGGGATCTCTAATCCAGCATTTAGCACCGAAGACTTTGAAATAACTCACATTGGGTTTCTTGTCAGTGAGGAGTTCATATGAGGTCTTCTTGAAGAATTTGTGAAGATATACCCTGTTGATGATGTGGCATGCAGTATCAATTGCCTCAGGCCAGAAGCGACGAGGTGTCTTGTATTCATCAAGCATAGTGCAAGCCATCTCAACAAGAGTCCTGTTCTTGCGCTCTACGACGCCATTCTGCTGAGGAGTGTATGGGGCAGATAACTCATGAGTAATACCAAGTTCATCGAGATAGTCATCAAGACCGGTATTCTTGAACTCGGTCCCATTGTCACTACGTATATGCTTGATCTTCACACCGAAATTCATCGAAGCCCTTGAAGAAAATCGTCTGAAGACTTCCTGCACTTCAGTTTTGTAAGTAATGACATGCACCCATGTGTAACGAGAATAATCATCAACAATGACAAAGCCATATAGAGATGCTGCATTTGTGAGTGTGGCATAATGAGTAGGGCCAAAGAGATCCATATGAAGTAATTCAAAAAGATGAGAGGTGGTCATGATAGTCTTCGAGGGGTGCTTGGCTCTGGTCATCTTTCCAGCCTCACAAGCCCCGCAAAGATGATCTTTGAGGAATTTGACACCCTCAATGCCAATGACGTGCTTCTTCTTCACGAGCGTGTGTAAGTTCCTCATGCCAGCATGACCCAGTCATCGATGCCATAGCCAGCCTTCTGAAGCTTTTGCAAGTAGACAAGTGGCAGGCTGTGGTCCTGCAGAGAAATCAACAATATACAAGTCTCCTCTCCTAAAGCCTTCGAAGACTTTGGAATTGTCAGATTCCATGAGCACCAAGCAACGATATTTGCCAAAGACAACAACCATATCAAGATCACAAAGCATTGAGACAGAGATGAGGTTGAATCCGAGGGACTCGACAAACATGACTTTGTCCATGTGTCGATCCTTTGAGATTGCAACCCTACCTAGACCCAATACCTTGCTTTTGCCTTTGTCTGCGTAGGTGATATGCTTAAAATGTGATGGAGATAAAGGAGTGTTCATCAGTAAGCTGCTGTCACCGGTCATGTGATTAGTACATCCACTATCGAGGACCCACTCAGTAGCTTTGGGTAAATTATCCTGCAGATGAATTAGTGCATCTTACGAACACATATCTTCAGAGTGAAGAATATGACATCAATTTCATCAGACAGAAATTCATCAGTTAATGCAACATATGTATATATAGCAGTATGAGGACGTGAGAAATGAATGATTCATTTCTTCATGATTAGCTTGCATCCTTTCAAGCATTTCAGGTCTCCAGAAAATTCTTCAGACGATTTAGTTCGTCTGGAGACCTGACCCTGCATAAGAGGTTAGTTCTTTTTCTTCACCACCCACATCTGGAGGGGTGGCAAAGAGTTCATCATTCTGCGAGCTCCATAAGAGAAAGGTGGCATTGAAGCCAAAGCGCTTCGTTTCACAGGAGAGGGATTAGTATAGGCATATGAGTAAGCAGAGAAATTCTTCGAGGACTTATGAACATAATGATTTGAAGAACAATGCACATAATCAGAACTCTTAGATTTTCCCTGCGAAACAGAAGCGTTAGCATGATGATGATCATATGAGGACTTGGATCCACGTGAGGAATTTGATCCATAAGAGGACTTGGATCCATATGAAGACTTTGGTCCATATGAAGAATTTGATCTGAGGTTCTTATTCTTCACAGGTGGTGTCATGAGGACATTCACCTGAAGACTTTCAAGGCATCTTTTGGGAACCCAGATTTTCTTCATAGGGGGACCATTCCTGCAGTTAGTTCCAACATATCTAGCAAATACTTCACCATTCTGATTTTTGAACAGTTTATAGTTAGAGTCAAATGACTCATCAGATGAATATGAGGATTCACAAGTAAAGCCAGATAAAGTGGATGGATCTATGGGAGGTCCCTTCGCAGCAACCCATGAGGTTTTGGGATACTGCTCAGGTTTCCAGTGGGATCCATCAGCATTGAGTTTCCTCTCAAAGGCAATACCCTCTTTCCTAGGGTTCCTGTTCAAGATCTGCTTTTTGAGCACATCACAAAGAGTCTGATGCCCTTTGAGGCTTTTGTACATGCCTGTCACATACAATTTCTTCAACCTTGTATTTTCGTCAGTGATACTAGTGGTATCCTCAGATGAGGAATTTGTGACCACAGAGATAGTTGAAGAATTTACAGCAATAGAAGCATTTGAACTTTCAGGTGAAGAATTAGCAGTTTCACGTTCAGTGCATTTCAAGCATGGTGGAATAAATTCTTCCTGAGCGGAACTGATCTGTTGAGCAAGTAATGAATCATTTTCCTTCTGAAGATCTGCATGACTCACCCTTAGCTTCTCAAGATCTTGCTTTCTTTGAAGAAATTCATAAGAAAGCTTCTCATGATCGGCTAAGAGAGTTTCATGACGACCTTGAAGGTTGTCAAACTTAGACTGTAGTTGCTGAAGATTATCAGTCAGTGTTTGAGTTCGATCCATTTCCTCACCTAACAGGTCATCGCTTTTGTCTAGCATATTTTGAACCTTTTCCAAAGCCTTTTGTTGTTTAACAGCAATATTAGCAAGTTTGGAACAGCTGGGTTTGAGGTTATCATCAGATTCATCCTCACTTGATTCAGAGGAGGGATATTTGAATACCTTAGCACCTTTTGCCATGAAGCAATAGGTGGGAGCATAGTCATCGTTGTCGTCATCAGCAGTGTTGGGGAAGCCATTTTCCTCAGTGTTGAAGATGGACTTGCTGACGTAAGCAGTAGCGAGGGCTAGGCTCGCCACACCAGAGTCTGACTCCTCAGATGCCTCCTCTTTCTCATGTTCCTCAGATTCAGCTTCAGAGTCCATTTCCTTGCCAATGAATGCCCGAGCCTTCTTGGAACTGCTCTTCTTGTGAGATGAAGACTTTGAAGATTTTGATGATGAGGACTTTGAAGATTTCTTCTTCTTCTTAGAGTCATCTGAACTATCATCCTTGTATTTCTTCTTCTTTGATTCCTTTGCCCACTAAGGACAATCAGTTATGTAGTGACCAGGTTTCTTGCATTTGTGGCAAGTCCTCTTTTTGTAATTACGGGATGAGGAATCTGATCTTGTGTCATCACCTTTTGAAGATTTTACAAAGCGACCACGCCTTGAGAACTTCTGGAATTTCTTCACGAGCATTGCTAGCTCCTGGCTTAGTTCTTCAGGGTCACCAAGGCTGCTATCAGAATCTTCTCCTTCAGATAAGGAAACTGCCTTGGCCTTCAGTGCGCGTGATCTTCCATAGCTTGGCCCCTTAGAGATCTCTCTTTTCAGCTTCTTGGAATTCATGAGTGTTCAGCCTCTCAAGAATGTCAGCAGGATCAAGTGACTTGTAGTCTCCACGTTCTTGAAGCATCAGTGCCAGTGTATCGAATGAAGAATCGAGTGACCTCAGCAATTTCTTCACCACCTCATGGTCGGTGATGTCAGTGGCACCCAGTGCTTGAAGCTCGTTTGAAATGTCAGTGAGGCGACCAAAGGTTTGCTGGACATTTTCATTGTCGAGTCTTTTGAAGCGGTTGAAGAGATTGCGAAGAACGTCAACTCGAGAATCACGTTGAGTTGAGATTCCTTCGTTGACCTTGGACAGCCTGTCCCAGATAAGCTTTGCAGACTCCAAAGCACTCACTCTGCCGTACTGTCCTTTGCTCAGATGGCCACATATGATATTCTTCGCTTGAGAGTCGAGTTGCTTGAATCTCTTCACATCAACAGCGTTCACGGAAGGAGTGACAGAGGGAACGCCTTTTTCCACAACATACCAGAGATCATGGTCAATTGCCTCAAGATGCATGCGCATCTTATTCTTCCAGTAGGGGTAGTCCGTCCCATCAAAGGTAGGACACCCAGCCGAGACCTTGATCATGCCTGCAGTCGACATAACTAAAACTCCAGGTGGTTAAACCAAAATCACACAGAACAAGGGAGTACCTTGCTCTGATACCAATTGAAAGTGCGTTATATCGACTAGAGGGGGGGTGAATAGGCGATTTTTACAAATTCGTCACTGAGGAATTTCAAGGTGAGGAAATTCCTAAGCAATGAACTACTTAGCAGCGGAATAAGTACTCAGATGCAAACATAACATGGCATAAGAACAGACATCATGATGAAATGAAATAGGCACAGAGTACAGGTAGCGTGAAACACAGGATAAGCAGGCTGAAGACTATGTGACTGAAGAAATAGGATTGAGGAAATTGAGAAAGTCTTCAGTCAAAGTCTTCACACAGTAACGATCAAGTAAATCAACACATGAATGAGGAAGTGAAAGAGTTGAGGAAATAGAACCAGTAGCTCGGTGAAGACAATGATTTGGTAGACCAGTTCCAACTGCTGTGACAGTTGTACGTCTGGTTAGAGCGGCTAGGTATTTAAACCTGAGGACACACAGTCCTCACCGTATTCTCCTTGAGCTAAGGTCACACAGACCTCGCCCAATCACTCGTGGTAAGTCTTCAGGTGACTTCCAAACCTTCACAGACTCGGTCACTCGGCGATCCACAATTTCCTCTTGGATGCTCTAGACCATGACGCCTAACCGTCTGGAGGATGCACAGTCCTCAAAGGTAACAAGCGTCGGTTCCACACAAGAACAATCTCTTCAGTGATGCTCAATCACTTTGGGTTTATAGGTGTTTGGGTTTTTGGGTTTTTCCTCACTTGATGATTTTCGCTCAAAGTCCTCGGAGGATGGGATGCTCTAAATGACAAGTGTCAATCTATCTCTCGGAGCAGCCAACCAGCTAGTGGTTGTAGGGGGCAGCTATTTATAGCCTAGGGAGCAGCCCGACATGATAAGACATAAATGCCCTTCAATGATATGACCGTTAGGTGGGTAGGATATTTGGACAGCTGGTGCGTAGCACAGCAGCGGTCGGAAATTTGAGTATCAAATTCCTCAGGGCTATCATGTTCCTCACTTGTAGGCAATCTGCACTGGCGAATTCCTAACTCCTCAGTCAGAACAAATTCCTCAGAGAACAGAAGAACTTCGTCTCTGTCACTGAAGAAATTGACTGAACTGTATGAGATTTCCAATGGCTTCACTCGAAAGGATTGGGTAGGTGTAGGATTTTGAGATGAGCATCACTTGGAAACTTTTTCTTAGTTTTACCTTGACCCCCTTTAACAGTACGGTGTTTCCTATGACTCAAGAAGAAGAAAATGAAACTACGAAAACAAAAGTCTTCACGCTTCATAATCCTCGCATGAATATCAAGTCTTTAGGGTCACACCAATTTCCTCACTTTCAAAGTCTTCAAGAACACCAAGGTCTTCAACTGAAGACATTCATTTTTAGGGGTCGACTTTCATCGTAAATATCAAACTCCTCATAGACTTATAGAACCTGTGTACACTCACAAACGCATTAGTCCCTTAATCTATAAGTCTTCAATACATCAAAATCACTAAGGGGCACTAGATGCACTTACAGAAACACATGGCAAGATGGTTGCTCCTGAAATTCGAAAAGATCTTCCAAAGGGTCGTGCATATGAGGTCACCAAATGTGATCATGAGATAAACTGGCGATAAAAAAATTCTCTATTCTTATCGACGAGTAACCTAATATATATTCAACAAAGAGCAAATGTGGAGGCAATTAGTGGTCAGTTATTATACTTACCTATTGTTTCATAGTTTTTCACACTTTTTTTTTGCGAGAAAACTTCCGGTCTATGCATCAACTGTAAAGGTAGTACAAAGAACACTAGAAATAAAATTTACATCCAGGTCCGTAGACCACCTAGAGACGACTATAAGAACTGGAGCGAGCCGAAGGCGCGCCGCTGTCATCGCCCCTCCCTCGTCGGAGCCGGACAAACACTGTTGTAGTAGACAGTCGGGAAGTCGTCGTGCTAAGGCCCTATAGGACCAGTGCACCAGAACAGCAACCGCCGTCGATGAAGAAAAGCATAGACCGGAAGGATTCAACCAGCAGACACACAAACATAGACGAACAAAGACCGGATCCAGTCGGATCCACCGAAGACACACTTTTATTTAACCTTGTTCTGTTGTAAGTATTGATAAAGGAAAAGTTCTTGAACGATTTCTCTATATATATTAGATTATTAGGTAAGTGAGACAACATCACCGGCACTAAAGATGGCTCTTGATGCCATTCTTGATCATTACAACCAGTGGCGGAGCCTGCGCCTAGCGACCCTGAGCACTTGCGCGGGCTCGCTGCGTAACGACGCTGTACTATGCATGTTACAACTGCCAAGCCCACCTCTCCGTCGTGTGGTTTCCCGAAATCACTAATTAAAAGATACCCTTTGCAAAGATCACACTTTTCCAGATTGTATGTGCGTCACTTGTTGCAACCAGGGACTTTTTCCTTTTTTCGTAGATTTGTACCAAGTCGCGAATCATTTTTACTGTTAGATTTCTTGCATCGAGTTCGAAACTAGGTCTCATGTTAATAGGTTTCGACGAACTATTTTTTCAAAAAAGAAGAAGGAAAAACCAGAAGAAAAAACCCGAGCCGGAAGCACGATTTTTCCCACTTTTCTTTTCCACTTTCGAGAGTCACAGTTGTGCCTCTCGCAGAAGCAAACCTGTGCCTCCACGAGAAGCAAATTTGTGCCTCTCGCAGAGGAAAAAACACGTTTTCCTTTTTCTTTTTGAGAGTCACAACTATGCCTCTCGCGGAAGTAAAATTGTGCCTTCACGAGAAGCAAATATGTGCCTCTCAAAAAAGAAAAACACGTTTTTTCTCTCTTTTCGATAGGCACAGCCGTGCCTCTCGCGGAGCAAACCTGTGCCTCCAGGACAAGCAATTTTGTGCCTCTGGGGGAAGGAAAAAACACATTTTTTCCTTTTCCAAGAGGCACAACTTCTCGCAAAAGAAAAAACATGTTTTTTTGGACAAAAAAAAAGAATTTTAAAAAAAGTCCAAAATCTAGGGAAACCGGGCAAAAACCAAAAAAAAAAAAAAAAAAAACTATCTAAAACCCGAAAAATCCTACAGAAAAATAATTAAAAAGCAAAATCCTGAGGGAGCGCCCAGCACGCGACACATGGCGGCGCCTGAGAACACGCCAAGTGACGCGCTCTCAGCCTACCCAAAGTGACCGTTGAGAGGCTCTCGCAAGGGGTACCCCTCAATTAGTTGCTCTCGTGGTTTCTCAGGCAAAATTCTTTGGGGCTTCTTTATGGAGCGGGCTTTCATGAAGTGTCTACCTTCCTGAGAATCAACCTGGACGCGGAGACCGACTGGCGACAATGAACGACGTCTGGGTGTGCTACCAGCAACGGGGGGAGCGACTGAATCCATCCCCCAAAAGGCAGGTACGACTTGCATCCTCTACTACTTGTCCACTCCTTTTGCGGTTAGGTTAAATTGTGAACTGATCTGGACATCCGGGGCATAGATTTAGGGCTTAAATAGTACGTGAGGAATGGTCCATTGTGAATAATCAGTACTTTCTGAGCCAAGCCTTCATCCGGGGCATAGATTTATGGCTTAAATAGTACGTGAGGAATTGTCCATTGTGAATAATCAGGACTTTGTGAGCCTAGTCTTTGATCTAGATATTTTTGTTCTAGTTGAATGCTAGCTTTAAAAGTTGAATAACTAAATTTCACAGATTAGGAGGTATTTGGTTAATAGAGCAAAGCAATGAAAATGTGAATGATGTGCAACCAGAAACAGAAGTAGAGCCAAAGCCACCACCCAAGTTGCCCAATGAGTTTAATCCAAATGAGATTGAGTGTGATCCAGGTAAAAGGAAACAATTTTTTGTGAGTATCACCCTGATATTCAAGACCAAGTGAGGCGAGCATTTATATTAAAAAATGTAAAGGTTCCGTGCAATCAGTTTATCAAATTTTAGTCATAATGAATTGTTTAATGACTTGATGATATGTTACACAGAGAGGGAGTTATTTAAGTCACTTGATGATAAGGGTACTATTCGGATATTTTACCACGATGAAGTCTCGAAAAGGCCATTTGCCTCGTGATATTCTATAGCACATATAGTTGGTATTTTTCATCTGACCAATTATATTCTTGCAAGCTATTTATTTTAAGTATATTAAAAAATCACAAGACTTCATTTATGTGAACTACAAATCCATTTTTTTATATTGTACTGTCTTCTATTGCATTTGGATGGTTATTGGGATATCTATACTTTCTTTGGCCACATGACGAGTTTTGTTCTATATATGGCCTAGTTCCAGGGCTTATGTTGTTGTCAAGTCTCAACTTTCTTTTGGTCTACGCACTAATATTGATATGTTATATATTAGTTCACCTTAAAATTACATGGATTAATGGTTCAGAAGTTTGGAGATATTTTATTTGTTGTGTATCCAAAGACCCAATTTTGATTTTTATAGTAGACACTTAGACTCAAGTTTGCCCAGGCTTCACAAAAGTTCTGGCTCCGCCACTGATTACAAGGTATACATTCATAGGCTACTAAGGCATGTGTATGATGGAGCTTCAAATATGATAGGTGAGTTCAATAGTTTACGAAAGAAAAAATCTTGATGAGGACCCTTATGCCTTCTACGTACATTGCTTTGCGCACCGGTTACAATTGGTGGTCATCTCAGTTGCTAGTTATTGCTCCTCTATTTATTCTAGTTATTGCTCCTCTATTTATGCTAGTTATCGCTCCTCTATTTATGATTTGTTTGAGTATGCCTCCCTGATTGTGACCACGACAAGTGCGCCTTGCAAGAGAAGGGATTCATTGGGCGGGGAACATCATCAAACTATTTTAGATCACCTTGGGAGTGGTGAGATATTTAGTGGAAATGGTTTGAACCAAGAAACATATTTAGCAAGACCCCGGGATACTAGATGGGATTTACACCATACACACTTTGCTTCATTTGAGTCAAATGTGGAAGTTGGTGTTATATGTGCTGAAGGGCGTGGGCCGTCACAAGCGGCCGATTTGATAGAAACAATGGAGAGCTTAAATTTTGTGTTTGTCTTGCATATTATGATAAAGTTGCTTGCTATCACAAATGAGCTCTCATACTTTTTGCAAAGAAGAGATATAAACAGTGTCAATGCCATTGAAGTAGTTGGCGATGCCAAAGCTCGGTTGGCCTCTATGAGATAAAATGGTTGAGAGAGCTTGTTCGATGAAGTCCAACACTTTTGTGCCGCCAAGGGTACTCCTATGCCCGATATGAATGAACGAATACCGGCTCGTGGTCGTTCAAGGCATTATGGTGACTTATACTACTCTTCATTTCTATCGAGTTACGATTTCCCACGTTGCCATTGACAAGAAATGCACCGAGATGAGCCATTGCTTCAATGAAGCATCTTCAAAGATAATAGTGTCCTTCTCATGCCTTCATCCAAAAAATTATTCTGCAAGTTTGATGTTGACAAACTTGCTAGCTTAACTGAAGTTTATCATGGAGATTTCTCTACTGGTGATGGTGCACTCATAAGAGACCAACTTCAAACTTACATTCTGCAAGTACAAAGGCAAGGCCTTTTCTTGTTGTAAAGATCTTGAAAGTTTGGCTACAAAGATGGTTGAAACCGATAAACATTTGGTTTTCCTATTGGTATACAAACTCATGGAGTTGACTTCGTTATTGTCGGTCTCAATGGCATTGGCAATACATATTATGAAGTCTAAATTGCACAACAACATGAAGAATACATGATTACTAGATAATTTGCTACACTAAGCAGGGTATTTTTGGATGACTTGATGTTGATGCTATTGTTAAAGGCTTCAATCCATGAAGTTTTGGAAAGGGCACATGGTTGAACATTGGAGATGAACTTTTGTGGTTGAAACGTCCAAAAGCTAGTGTTTAGCGAGTAATTTTGGTATATTGTATATAATATTTTTTTACTTCTATGATCTATGAAACATTAGTGCATACATTGCACATGACGCTCATCCAAATATGTAATACTTGTGGTTTTTGGTAGACCGGAGTATCCAGGCTTTGGCAAATCGCTAGCTCAGCCATTGTTGTCAGGAACAAAAAATTGTAGCGGGGATGAAGAAAATAGACGGGAAAAAAAGCCAAATATATTCATGTGTCGTGGTGTGGCCACTTCGGATTCCTACATGGCGCGCGAGTGACACTTCCGGCTGAATCAAGACAGTACATAGCTAGGTCAAAGCCAAACCAAATCTGGAATTTATCTCTGGTCATGTGAAAGTACATAGTACTCGATAAAACTTAAAACTGTCGTTTAATCAAACAAATCACAACCTGGGGTTATATGTAATTACTTGTCCATGTTTATTTCTAGACCTAGCGGGCAAGCAAGTATGACGTTTGTCGTTCAGAGCATCTCCAATAGGCGCGCTTCGCCTCGGCGCGGTATAATTCTTTTACAACGTTAAAATAGTCTTTTTGCGCGCAGGAGCGACGAAGAGATTTTTCAGATGCACAAAAACACGGTGGCCCCACCTACAGCAGCTCGCGCGCACAATCCGGCGCCCCAAATTTGCAGCCCAGCAGCCCGCGCGCACACCTGTGCGCTAAAGTTTTTTGTGCGTGCTCTATTTTACAGTGTCTGCTGAAGCGTTGTTTTTTGTCTCTGGCGCACAAAAACGATGATTCTTAGCGCGTGAGGCATTTTTTAAGCGCCTGTTGGAGATGCTCTCAAGCACTATGCACCAAACTTCATGTTGTTACGCAATCCCAGGTCCGCTAACACCAGCGTTTTCGACCAACATGCGTCAACCAGGCCCAACCGGAGAGCAACACCGACTTATGAGAGGCCTTGGGCCCTCTCCCCCCAAAAGACTAGCCTGTTAGGAGGGGACACCCCCGCCCTTATAAGTCGTGTTATGTCTTCCCCCACAACCGATGTCGGACTAAACCCAACAATCCCCCCCCCCCCTATGTATGAGAGGCCTAGAATACAAGTGTCCTAATAGGACACGACTCCGTATTCTATATAAACACAATACTACACAGAGTCCAACTGTAACCTACCTTGTACAATAATATTCGATACAACTCTAACACATGTAACCCAATGGCAGTTTTGAGATAAATACATAGCCTTTTATCCGTCAACTTATACATTTTTTATAGAAAGAGGCAGAAGTCAGAACCGCGCCTTTCATATCACATGTAAGGATGCAAGGAAAGAGTAAACATGACCGGCTGAAACATAAGGAAAATGCCCTAAACCAAAACCGGAAAGAAATTTGGTGGATTGATCGCAACGTGCCGCGGCTCCAGGAACCTTCCTAGACATGTCGATACGGCATGCAATCTCATGTGATCTCCTATACTATAGAAAGAGGAGACGCCATGCCTTGTGTGCCCCGCGATTCCCCGACCGCGATCTCCCTCCCTCCCTCGCTTTCCACGCAGAGATCGATCGACATGCCTCGTACGAAGCAGGTAATGAAGCTGGTCGAGAACGGCAAGAAGCGCGAACTGACGTACAAGACCCGCCTGGGCAGCCTCGTCAAAAAGGTCGAGCAGCTCTCCACGCTCTGCGGCATCGACGTCTTCCTCCTCTGCGTCAAGCCCGGGCCGGCCGGCGGCGAGATCACGGCCTGGCCGGAGGACCGCGACGCCCTGCGGGAGCTGGTCGCGCGGTTCCGCGAGACCCCCCCGGAGAGGGTCAAGGAGAACCTGAACGCCGCCACGTACCTCCAGGGCGAGCTGGCCAAGGGGCAGCGCAAGCTGGTCAAGGCCAGGCACTGCCGGCTCGACGACTTGCTCACGCAGTGGGACCGCCACCTCGACGACCTCTCCCTCGACGACCTCAACCAGCTGTACCGGACGCTGGGCGAGACGCTGCAGAGGGCGCAGCGCCGGATCGCCGAGCTCGGCGTGACATCGTCCGCGCTCGCGGTCACCGCGCCCGAGCAGCACGGCCCGGCGTTCCCGGGCAACGCCCTCGACTTCGGCTTCAGCTGCTTGTCGGGCGCAAGCTCCTCCGTGGCCCTACCAGGAGCACACGACTACCACTACCTTCCCCGAGACATCCCGCCGCCGCAGCCGCTCTCTGTCCAGCCGCCCTACCTCGGCTTCCACGTGCTGCCGTCGGGCATCGCCTTTGGGTCCACGCTGCCCCTGCCCCTTCAGATGTCGGCGCCGTCGGGTTTCAGCTTTACCAGCGCAGCAGGCATAAGCATGACGATGGACCGCCTGCATTATGACGCCAACGCCGTCGTCAATGGGGGCGCGGCGGCAACCGGTGCGGCGTTCTATGATGATTTTGGCAGCAGGCAGGGGCAGGGTTTTGGTACTGGTGCGGCGTACCACCACCAAGATCTACTCGCGCATGGCTGCTTTGACGCCGGCTACGATATCGAGCCCCGGGCTGCCGGGGTTTGGCCGCTGGGCACTCCGAATAATAATCAAGTGGTGGACGCTGCCGCCTACCAGCTTCAGAATGATCCGGCGTTATGGTCGGACAACAACGTGGGTCACCTTGCCCTGCAGGGCGGACAAGAAGAGCGAGGTCGGCTGCGGCGGTTTCACCGGAGGGTGTAGCATCAGCATGAACATGCATGCATGCATGATGTGTTCAAGGTTATTACTCCGTATGTGTCTACCCACAACACTACACAGTTAGATAATGTTTGCAAAATGTTTTTCTTTGTTGCACCGGATGTGGTATCATGCATGTGTTATACTATATTCAGATATTAGTCTCTTTAAAGCATGCATGCAATCATTATTTAATAGAGATAGATGCCTTTCTTATCAGTATACATGCTCTTATTAGCATAACCTATCCTGAATAGATATATTTCTTCTCAGTTTACATGCCCTTAGTTAATTAGCATAACCTATATAGGTTGCTGCATTATATGAAAATTTTGAACTTGGTATAATATCTAATAACTGAGTGCAAATATATTTTTTTGTAAACTTTAGTTTATAAAAGTTTTGAGTTCCTACTTGATTTGTACAGAAAAGTCTGAAGACACAAATATCCACCTTCTATGTAAGTATGATCACATACAAGTCTGCTTAGGTTATGTTCACAATAGATGATGCAGCACTCAAAATACCCAATTTTGGTCATAAGTCTCATCAGAATAAACTCATCCGACCAAGCAGTGAACTCCCAACTGCGACTACAGAGATGCGCCAGCGCCATTGAGCGAGCCAATCGAATTGAATTTCAATCAAGCAAAGTTCGGACGATCCATGCAATACCATGGTGTTATAATTAGTGGCAAGGTAGACACAAAATGAGTGAGTGAGCGACTGTGGTGGTGGTGGTAGGGGTGAAGGGGGGGGGGGGGGGGGTGTAAAAATAAATTCCAACCGTCCGTTTTTATGTCCGGACGTGGTCCGTGGACACGATACGGGAGGAGGCCATCTAACGCTATTCACAACTTAATCCGGTTGGGAGGAGAGAGAGTAGAGGGAAACCATCCATGTGGTGTGATGTTGTGGTGTGGTGTCTGGTTTGGGAGGAGAAAGAGGAGAGGGGGACCATGCATGCGAAGAGAGAGAAAAGACAGGAGGACCACGTGGGGGGTTTTTTGTTGGTCAATTGCATGTCTGGACTCTTGCATAGCTCTCCCCAGTTTAGTTTTGATTTGCGGGGAAACGGACGTCCGAACAACTTTGCATTGGATGTCAAAAGTTGACACAAGTGGCTAGACACCACAATCCAGACATATACCTAAACTTTGAGGGTCTCCTTTGAAGATGCCCTAAGCTTATGTTTGCTAATGCCCAGGGTGGGGGCAACGGCCCCCTCTGGTCCTCCCCCCAACTAAGCCATAGCTCCACCGGTAGTTACAAAGAAATATTCAAACCTTATTAATGTTGGGATGCACCATTTGAGGAACTTCAGGGGAATCTCGTGTTGATACCGAGAACTATAGTACCGCCACCTATCAGTCCTATCAGTCCTCCCTACAGAGCAAAGTAACAGTGAAGCCACAAACAGTAAAGTGATATTTACTGCGTAGACAGCAGATGCTCAATATTAATCCAATCCCTGCTGAAATTACAGTACAAGATTACCTTTTCCTCTTTTTGACTGCCTCTAATTCTGCCATTATGCTGCTGCAATTCTTCTCGTCCCCCATCACATCCATAATGATCTTATCTTCACCTGTTGTGGGTTGCCAAATGAAGAAATTGCCTCCACTACAAAACCTCGGGGACCGCCTCTTCTTTCGCCATTCACCCACGAAGTTTCGGCGAAGCAGAGCATCCCAAGCGTCGTCCTCCTCCTCCGATGGCGAAGCAGACGACCCTCCTCCTCCTCCTCCTCCTCCCCGCCGCCGCCGCCGCAGAGGCGCGCAACATGCCACCGGACTCGCAGGTACGACATTCTCGACATTTCCCTACGGTATGACATTCTCGACATTTCCCTATGGTGCGACATTCTCGACATTTCCATACTCGCAGCTCCTTCACCAGATCACACTTGACCACGAGGGCACTCATCGGTTTGTCGTCATGTCAAAGGGCTGACGTATCGGCGCATTCAACCTCACAGCAGGTGAAGGCAAGACGAGGGCATGTCGATCGATCTCTGCCTGGAAAGCGAAGGAGAGATGGAGATTGCGGTCGGGGAATCGCCGAGCACACAAGGCATGGTGTCTTCTCTTTCTATAGTAATAGTATAGGAGATCACACGAGATTGCATGCCGTATCAACATGAGTTTATCCGACCGAGATCACATGAGAACTATAGTACCGCCACCTATCAGTCCTCCCTACAGAGCAAAGCAACAATGAAGCCACAAACAGTAAAGTGATATTTACTGAGTACACAGCAGATGCTCAATATTAATCCAATCGTCCCTGCTGAAATTACAGTACAAGATTACCTTTTCCTCTTTCTTGACTGCCTCTAATTCTGCCATTATGCTGCTGCAATTCTGCTCGTCCTCCATCGCATCCATAATGATCTTGCCTTCACCTGCTGTGAGGTTGAATGCACCGATACGTCGGCCCTCTTTCAAATATTAGGCTCTTTAAAGCATGCACGCAATCCTTATTTAATAGAGATAGATGCCTTTCTTATCAGTGTGCATGCTCTTATTAGCATAACCTATCCTGAATAGATGCATTTCCTCTCAGTTTACATGCCCTTAGTTAATTAGCATCACCTGTACAGGTTGCTGTATTATATTTAAATTTCGAACTTGGTATAATATCTAATAGCTGAACGCAAATTTTTTGTAAAGTTTAGTTAATAAAAGTTTTGAGTTCCTACTTGATCTGTACAGAAAAGTCTCAAGACACAAATATGCAACTTCTATGTAAGTATGATCACATACAAGTCTGCTTAGCTTATGATTACAATGGATGATGCACCACTCAAAATAGCCAGTTTTAGTTATAAGTCTCGACAGAATAAATTCATATGACCAAGCAGTGAACTCCCTAATGCGAGTCGCAAGGCGACATAACAAAAGTCTCAAGACACAACTATGCACCTTCTATATGTAAGTTTGTTGATCACATACAAGTCTGCTTAGGTTATGATCACAATAGATGATGCATCACTCAAAATACCCAATTTTAGTCATAGGCCCCATCGGAATAAATTCATACGACCAACCAGTGAACTCCCAAATGCAAGTCGCAAATCGACGCCAGCGCCATTGAGTGAGCCAATTGAATGGAATTTCAATAATGCAGAGTTCAGATGATCTACGCAATACCATAGTGTTACAATCACTGGGAAGGTAGAGAAAAATATATATGTCTGCTCGTGTTTACTAATGCACCCCCCCCCCCCCCCCCCCTACCCTCGCGCGCGACTTAGCCATAGCTCTACCTTGGTTACAAAGAAATATTCAAACCTTATTAGATGTTGGGATGCGGCATTTGGAGAACCTTAGAAATATAGGAAAAGAAACGAGTTGCCCCCCCCCCCCCCCCCCCCCACCTCCTCACATGCACATGCATGGATGCAGGAGTTTGAAACGAATTTCAATCAAGCAGAGTTCGGGCGATCTAGGCGAATACCATGGTGTTACAGTTAGTTGCAAGGTAGAAAAGAGGGGCGAAACACAAAATATGAGTGTATGTGTGTGTGTTGATTGGGCGGGGGCGGGGGGAGATAAAAAAAACATAACCTTTTACTGGGCCTGGCCGGAGCAAAGAGCACGCTTGTTCAAGGGCAAGCGTGAGGTTTCCCGCTGTGGCGCTCATATACCTTGTCAGTATCAACCCATATACCCTTCTGGAAAAACAAAGTATTAGCTCATATACATCAAAAATTCGTTTCGGTGCTCGAGCCCAGATGCACCCGATATCTTGGTCGCACTTTCCTCTCGAATCTCCGCCCTTCGCAGTATTCTCTTGTGTATTCTGTGTTGTATCGATTGAAAATTCACCCAGCGTCCGCATTTACTGCTAGTAGGTACCGTCTACCTCCTTTGCGGTCCAGATGTTTCAGACACGGCCCAGCCATTTTACTGGGCCTTGTCGTGCCGTTCTGCCCCCGTCTGACAAAGTTTTTCAAAAAGAAAATGAAGGCGGACTGCGTGGATAGAAATATGACCCTAAAGTAGCGTCTTAGGGATACTTTACGTCTTTAACCCCTCAAGTACTTTATAGGACACTCGCCCCATACAATAATAAATCGGTGCTAATTACTGTCTAATCCCTTCTTTCATCCGGTTCAACTAACGTGGTCTATTATGAAGCCGCTTCTCGCCACGTTGGCTGGCACCTCACGCTGCATGCACTAGCAGGCATACTGTTTCCTTTCATCCCAATTTGCCAAGGCACTCTCCGGCGGTGAGGGGCGCCACCGCATATGCATCGGCCTGGAGGCTGTGCATAATCCAGCGGTGTTCATCCACACTTAAAAAAATTTGTTACGTAAAACCATTGTGGTGCCAGACCAGTGTCAATACGTCACTGTTTACAGTTCACCAATTACTCTTCCACTGACCACAATTCAACCATTGCTCTTACCAGTTCACATACCACTTACATAAATTGCATTATATTTTTTTAATGTAGAATCAAGTATCACGTGCAATTGCCACGTGCCCTCTCCATCTTATCCTCTTCAGAGACATCGCCCACCGCGATTCTGCCAGCCTGCACGACCACCACTGATGCTGCAAAGCAGTGCCATGGCAACGACCGCTGCAAGCCGTTCCTGCGATGAGTGCTGCAGCCTGGAGGGCCGGTGCCGACCACCACCACCACACACCGGCGCAACATACGACATGCTGAAAAGTGGAGGGTCACCGCGGCATCTCTGCTGCATCTGTCACTACAACATTCACCATGTTGCAAATCATCAGGATTGCGGGAGTGGCGGAGATGCTCCAAAGCAGCATCGATGGGGCTTCGCAACTTCTGATGTCCCGTTCACATACCACAATACCTCCAAATCAGTTAGCTGAAGCGTAGCACATGCCTTGAAGTAAAGAAGCATGATGTAAAACGTGTCAGATCGGAAATGTAAATTCGGTTCAGTGCATATGTCAATTCAAACTGCCATGGCGACATAGAGAAATACTAGTAGCAAACTTGACAAAAAGGGCAATTTTCCAAGGTTGGTAAAATTAATCAAACTTAACAAAAAAGGAATTTTTCCCAAATTCCTAAATTGATTGATCTGAAGCCTAGTACAGTACTACTACCAAGTGCATCCAACCATGGAGCACTGAACAAAGACATAGCAGTAAACTGATTATATAATCTAGTACAAATTGACTCATGGAGCACAAGGATCAACACAAGGAAATGTGTGAAAAATAGTTAAGAGATAGGTAGTATGTGAGATCGTAAGGCATTATTCTCCTCATTAGTACCAAGGAAGAAGAAAGAACTAAAGGACCTAGAACAACAACACCTGCATTCTCTTCTTACTGATTGCTAATGAGTGTTTATTTTGCACATGCTTCCTTTTACCAACTAGCCACGGGACAGCCAGACGAGCACCAACTGTAAATATATGCATGTGTATGTCCTCTGATGACAACAAGGGCATCCTAGTGCCGAGTAGTACTCAAAGTTCATGTAGCAGCAGGTTGTGATGATGATTGATTGGTCTTTATATTTTGCAAATGGGCAACCTTACAATTTATGTTACCTTTAGTGTCGTTGCCATCTTAAGTTCAGATATGCTACAATTCCGTATGCATAAATTCTGAAAATTCCATATGCTACAATTCAGTAGAAATGTTGTCTGAACATTCCATATCATAACTTGGCCACTGTAAAGAAAAGCATGCATATATAGCTGACCAAGAGATATCATTTAGTAGACATGAAAAGACGGCAAAGAATCTTGTCTTGATAAAATCTAATTAGAGGTGAATTGGCAGATGTGACGTGGAAAAGATTGCCTTCTTTCGTGGATGAAAGTGTGATCTCTCCATGGCCAATTTGATCTTCGCTGTACAATTTACCCTCCGCATTTATCATTTATTTTTCCAGTGTAATTTTAATAGGGACATGCTTAGGATTAATATGGCCACTAATTACTAGAGAAAACATCAAAGATGTAACCTGTTGTATCGCAGACTTTTATTATCTTGTGATGCGGAAAGCACAAGAGAATAGTAGTGGCTTCTCTACTATTGGTGATGCCCGGATAAGTGCTTGTGCACTAATTTCCCTCCTAATGATAGATAAATTATCGAATAATGTTGTATGGCAATAAAGAAACTTGTGCTAATCTAATACACGATATTGACAAAGAAACAAGTATGATTGATGTCCTGATGCCATGTTACACAAACCTGTCTAAATCTACTTGTATGCTTTGGACTGAACCAACATCAGATACTGCCTACTCACGTATTGTATACTTGCACGTTCCAACAATTAAAGATCAACATGATAGAAATCTTGAAAATTTCACAACAAGCATCAACACTCTGGATCATGAATCCATGTAAAAGAAGATTAGGGAACTGGATTAGTTACCCGTGGTGTCTGGTGGAGGCTGCCGGACCAGAGATCTTGCGCAGAACCAAAGGGGCCATGGACTTGTTGGTGCCGGAGAACGAGATGCCACCGACCAGTACAGGAGAAAGACGACACCGGCGAGCAGCTGTCCAGTAGAGGGGACCAAGGCAGAGAGGAGCGCCGGCGAGACTGGGATCTAGAGAGCAGCGGTGGCGTCGGGGTCAACGGCGATGGGGCAGTGGCAACGGCATTGGCGACGATGCAGCCCAGCGGCCATGGACGGACGGAGAAACCCTAGAGTGTCCGGATTTGGCTGCTCCAAGCTGTCGGCGAACTCTTCCCTGAGTGGGAACCTTGAAAACCACAGCAGAGTAAGCGGCGGCGGCGGGGAAACGGGGAATCCATCGAAGCACGAAAATCCAGAGGTGAGCGCTGCGGTAGAAAAACTCACCGGTCAACTGGCTGCAGCAGGAACTCCCGCCCATCGGCATCCACCGCCGCTCCGCCGCGCCCGCCATTACCGTGAGGTACCTCCCCACCAGCGCTCGATCCCATTGCTCGTCAAACCGCCCGTCCCGAATCCCTCGACATGTTTCCCAGACGGATCAGGGAGACACGCATTTCTGTACCCAGACCCTGGTCACGGCTCAGCATAAAAGTGACTAATCTAGGCCACGGACCAGCTTTTCAATCTGTCGGGATGAACGTGCGCACGTACGATTCGGGCCCACGACCACGCACTGTTCGCTACGCTGCACATCAGTATATCGATTTACCAACGCCTCAGCGCAGACCTGTCAGACCGCTTTTCTCGAATGAGAAAAGTCTGAAATAAACCTTGAATTCGGACTCTCGGTCTAAATCAAACCTTAAACTTAAAATCCCTGAAATTGGCACCCTGTACTTTCTAATCCCAGTAAATCCCGGTTGATTTCTGCTAAATACTTGTTTGTCGCATCGGAAAAAAGAACAATCCCGACTGGGATCACACACTTATCTCACTGACTACGTGGGCCTACACGTCAACTCCAACTTCTTCCCACACTCTGCTTCTCTTTCTCCTCTCTATCTTTTTTTGGGGTCCAAATCCATCATTACAATATGCTAATTACGGTTGACGAAACAGAAGATGAGACAGAGGAATTAGGATCCGGAAAAAGCCGGACGTGGATGGTGTTAGGTTGATCTCTCTCCCGTTCGAGCCCAACGGGTCGAACGGGCCCTTGCATCGCGCCCTGATCGGGGGTGCCCAACCAAACCATGGTTGGTGGGCCCCTGTGACCCGCGCTATATAAACAGAGGTGGGGGCCGGGGCACGGGATACGAAGTTCACCGCCGCCACAAACCCCACCGATATTCCCTACCGATTTAGGGTTAGTGCGGTGCTCACGGGAAGCACTCCACTGCCGTCATCTTTCTGTCATCGCCGTCGTGACCATCTCACCACGATGGCCTCCGGCTCGAGCTCGTCTGGCCAGGCAGAAGGTAGGTTCACCGGAATCACTAGCCTACTTCGATAAGAGGATCCATCAATGGTATCAGGCCAGGCTAGGCTAAGATTTTCGGTACAAAGAACAAAGAGAGAAAGAAAGATTCCTCCCCCCTCCCAAGAACCCTAGACAGGGCAAAGTAAATCACCGGAGAAGGGCCTCGGGTTCCACCGGAAAAGTTGCACCGCCGTTATGGCCGCGCCGTTCCTCCCGAGCCCGAATCGCATCGGCATGCCGAGGATTCGGGAAGAAGAACTCCACCCCGAGAGGGGCAAAGGGCGCTGCTCGCCAGGAAAAGAAAGGAAGAACACAAAAAAAGAGATGGGGGTGACCACCGCGGCCAAATCCCTCGACGGCGGCGCGCTCACCGCAGAGGGAGGACGCGCGACCGGCGAGGAGGATGGCCACGGCGCAGAGTTGCCGCGCTCCTCTTCCTCTCTCTCATGCGGAAAAGAAAAGAGGGATCCTCGCTGCGCCTCTCTGTCTCTCTCTTGGAAACGGAGAGGGGAGGGGAGGGGGAAGGGGCTGGCTCGTCGAGGTGCCGCCCTGGCTTGCCGCGCCGGCGTGGCTTGAGGAGCCGGAACCGAGCGAGCGGGCGAGAGAGGAGCGAGCGGTCGAGAGCGGCGCGAGCGATGTCGAAATGAGGCTAGGGTTCGGGCGGTGAGGCCGGCCGGGTGGTTTTGATCCAGCGAGATCCACGGCTGGCCGTCGGATCGCATCGGACGGCTGCCACTGCAACCCTAGCGCCACAGTGGGTCGCTGGGCCGAAAGTGACAGAGGCCGGCAGCGGCGGCGCGGGCGCAGCCCACGCGCGCTGGGCTGAGGCCGGAGGCTGCAGGCCGAAGCGAGGCCAGCTCGCGCGGAGCGCAGAGAAGGCCGTGGGCCGAAGCGCAGCGTGGCTGAGCCGACGTTCTTTTTTATTTTTTCGTTTTAATAGTTTTCTGTTCAGTTTTTTGGGCAATTTTCTATATAGTTTTTCTATTCCGATTTATCCAACGAAAAATTTGTCTAGAAAATAGAAAAGTAAAAGAAATGTTATGAAAAGAAAAATAGAAAAGTTTCTAAAAATGAAAATAGAAAATTTTTAGAAAAAGAAAAGTTCATGAATTTTATAAAGAAAATAAAAGGTTCATGAATTTTCTATTCATGTTTTTCCGCTGCATAAATAATTAATAGTGCTCTTTTACAAAGAAAATAAAAGTTTAGATAGAATTAAGTTTTTTAAGAGCATGTTATAGTGATTATTAAAATGAATATGATTATGTTATTTTTATGACCAACGTTGTTAATAACATGATCATGTTTTATTATTGAAATTAAAGGTGTATTTATTTCTAATATTTTGCCCAACGGTAATATAGATTTAATTGCATAGACAATTGTATGTTTAATTTGACCAACGTTAGATTAATTCATATGATTGTTATACTGATCTCACTTAAATTGTGATTTCAGGAGGCTACCACTTGATGAGTTGCCTAAAAGATGTTCCGACACTCAGAGGTGACAACTACACTGAGTGGAGGAAGAAAGTAGACCTGGCATTTGTCTGTGCTGAGGTGGACTGGGTTGTGGATGAACCACAGCCGGTCAGACTTACAGAGCCAGTCAGAGAGGCCACTGATGATGATGCTGCGTGGGATAAAAAGAGAGGGGATCATCCTCCATTGGAGATGTTGTATTCCATCGAAAACCAAAAGTGGGTCAATGCAAACAAAAAGTGCATGGCATTTATAAAGAATACAATTGAGAACGCCATCGGGGACTCGATTGCATAGTGCACTTCCGCAGGGGAGTTGCTTACAAAGATAAAGAGTCAGTTCACTGGTTCTTCAAAGACATACACCACCCAGTTGATAAAGCAACTGGTGACAGAGAACTACACTGGTGGTGGTCATGGAATAAGAGAGCACATCCTCAGGATGAGCAATATGGCAGCAAAGCTCAAGCCCATGGATGCGGATCTGGAAGTCAAACCAGCACTCCTGGTCCACCTGGTCATGGCTTCATTGCCAAAGGAGTTTGAAACCTTTGTTGTAAACTACAATATGTCACCTGGAACATGGGACATTGAAAAGACAATAGCCATGTGTGTCCAAAAAGAGGAAAGACTAAAAGCCTCACATGGTGGTTCAATCAACTATGTGAAGGATAAGAAAAGGAATTACAATCAAAATAGCAAAAGTTCCCCTTCAAAGCCACATGGAAAAACTCTCTATCAGCATCAGCACAAGTCTTTTCCAGTGGACAAAGACACTTGTCTGCACTGTAAGAAGACTGGGCACTATAAGAAAGATTGCCCTGATTGGCTGAAGTCCATCGTGGCAAAGAAAGGTAACAACATTGCTTCCTTTGTAAATGAATCCTTGTATACACAATTTTCGAAATCTACTTGGTGGATTGACTCAGGAGCAACTATTCATGTTGCAAATTCGTTACAGGGATTCCATTCGACGCGGACTACGCAAAGAAGCGAAAGACGCATTGAAGTGGCAAATGGAGTTGAAGCAGAAGTTGAAGCTGTCGGTGACATCTCCTTGGAGTTAGCTGATGGATTCAACCTTCTACTTAGAGATGTTTTATTTGTTCCGTCATGTCATAGAAACTTAATTAGTGTTTCATGTTTGGACAAAGATAATTATGAATGTTATTTTGGACATGGCAAGTGTGCCATATGGTTTAACAATGCTTATGTGGGTGATGCTTTACTACACGATGAGCTTTATTTGTTATCACTACGTGAAAAAGTGCATTCTGTGTGTAATGTGAATGATCATGTCGCGTCGAATAAAGAACAAAAAAAAAGAAAGAGAACTCATGACTCATCAAAATTATGGCACTGTCGCTTGGGCCATATTTCCAAGGGGAGAATAGAAAGATTAGTCAAAAGTGAAATTCTTCCTCCGTTAGAGTTCTCAGACTTAGAACAATGCATAGATTGCATTAAAGGAAAGTATGTAAAACAAATCAAAAAGGGTGCAAACCGTAGCACAGCAAAACTAGAAATTATTCACACTGACATTTGTGGACCATTTCCGGTGAAAAGTGTGGATGGATATGACTCGTTCATAACATTCACAGATGATTACTCTCGCTATTGTTATATTTATCCAATCAAAGAAAGATCTGAAGCGTTTGATAAATTTAAGATATTCAAAGCTGAAGTTGAAAATTAGCATGATAAAAGAATAAAGATAGTAAGATCTGACCGTGGGGGAGAGTACTACGGTCGGCACACTCCATATGGCCAAGTCCCTGGACCTTTTGCAAAGTTCTTGCAGGAGACTGGCATAGTAGCCCAGTATTCAATGCCGGGCGAGCCTCAGCAAAATGGAGTAGCTGAAAGGCGCAACCGTACACTTATGGATATGGTGCGCAGCATGATGAGTTACTCCACCTTGCCATTGGGATTATGGATGGAGGCGCTTAAAACTGCCATTCACATTCTCAATAGAGTACCAAGCAAGTCGGTGCCCAAAACACCCTACGAGCTATGGACAGGAAGAGTGCCCTCCCTACAACACTTCAGGGTGTGGGGGTGCCCTGCTGAGGCCAAAATGTTTAATCCAAACATTGCAAAGTTAGATCCCAAAACAGTGAGTTGCCACTTCATTGGCTATCCAGACAAATCAAAGGGTTTTCGTTTCTACTGTCCAGACAGATATACAAAGTTTGTAGAAACAAGACATGCAGTCTTCTTAGAGGACGAAATGATGAGGGGGAGCATGGTAGCTCGGAAAATTGATCTTGAGGAGAAGAGGGTGCATGCACCTAATCCGATGATTCAGGAGCCATTTTTCTCACTACCAGTTGCAACTCCACCCATGACAACTATGGGGGTAGACCCGGAACCTGTCCGTTAGGAGCCGACTGAACCCGTTGTTGAGCATGAAAGGGAGGTGCAGCAGTAAATTTTAAAAGAAGTGCCAGAAGTTGAGGCACAGAATGTGCCAGAAATTGAGGCCCTTAGAAGGTCTACAAGACACAAAAAGTCAGCTATTTCTACTGATTATAAAGTTTATAACACAGAAATAGTTCATACGGAAAAAGATCCCATCTCATATGAAGAAACCATGAGAAGCCCCCATTCATCGAAGTGGATGAAGGCAATGGAAAACGAGATGAAATTGATGAGTTCCAAAGATGTTTGGGACTTAGAGAACATTCCTAAAGGAGCTAAAACAGTAGGCTGCAAATGGGTCTACAAAATCAAGTATGACTCTAAAGGGAATGTAGAAAAGTATAAAGCCCAACTTGTGGCAAAAGGATTTACACAAAGAGAAGGGATAGACTACAATGAGACTTTTTCCCCAGTCTCATGTAAGGACTCCTTCAGAATCATAATGGCATTAGTTGCACATTTTGATTTAGAGTTACAACAAATGGATGTTAAGACGACATTTCTGAATGGTGATTTAAAAGAAAAGGTCTACATGAAACAACCCAAGAATTTTATCATGGAAGGCAATGAAAATATGGGATGCCGCCTGAAGAAATCCATTTATGGATTAAGACAAGCCTCTAAATAGTGGTATCTAAAGTTTGATCAAACAATTAAAAGTTTTGGATTTAAAGAAAATATTGAGGATAACTGCATTTATGCAAGGTTTAAAAATGAGAAATATATTTTTCTAATCTTGTATGTGGATGATATCCTGCTTGTTAGCAGTGATGTTAGTCTACTACAAGAAACAAAGAAGTTCTTATCCTCAAATTTTGACATAACAGATCTTGGTGAAGCATCATATGTTTTGGGTATAGAAATTCACCGAGATAGGAACAATGGAGTCTTAGGACTATCGCAGAAAGCATATTTAGAAAAGGTTCTTAAAAAGTATAATATGCATGCGAGTAAAGCCACACCTGCTCCTATAGTCAAGGGCGACAGTTTTGGGAAATTCCAATGTCCCAAGAACCAGTACGAGATCGATCAAATGAAAGCAGTACCATATGCTTCGGCTGTTGGAAGCTTACAGTATGCACAAGTGTGCACTCGCCCTGACTTAGCTTTTATCACCGGGGTACTCGATAGATATCAAGACAATCCAGGCATAGAGCACTGGAAGATGGTAAAGAAAGCATTGCGTTATGCGCAAGGCACGAAGGACTACATGCTAACATACAGGAGAAGTGATTCCCTAGAGATAAAAGGGTATTCAGACGCGGATTTTGCGGGGGACAGAGATGATAGAAAATCCACGTCAGGATACGTATTCACTCTCGCTGGGGGAGCTATTTCGTGGAAAAGCTCCAAACAATCAATAGTTGCATCATCCACGATGTATATAGAATTCATAGCATGCTTCAAGGCGACAGGGCAGGCGATATGGCTAAAGAAATTTATACCCGACTTGAAAGTGATAGATTGTATTCACAAACCACTAAAGATGTACTGTGACAACTAGCCCGCAGTATTCTATGCTCACAACAACAAGTCGAGTAATGCTGCCAAAACAATAGAGATATGGTATTATGTTGTGAAGGATAAAATCCAGGATCACACTATAAGTCTCGAGCATATAAGGACAAAGGATATGCTTGCGGATCCGCTTACGAAAGGCTTACCACCCAATGTGTTCAAGGAACACTTAGCCGGCATGGGTTTAATGGAAAGCCTATGATTCCTGGATCATAAGAGGCCCAAAAAGAAACAGAATTTGTTTCTGAACAAAACATATGTTGTAGCCGTATGATTCTATCGGCAATTAACACTACTAGGAAAAAGGATATAGCTGATAGGGACATTAATGGCGCACCATGTATGTGGTGCGCCACTGCTATATAGCAGTGGCGCACCAGATACAGGTGCGCCATTAGTGTCCTCATTACTAATGGCGCACGAGACACACGGTGCGCCATTACTAGCAAATTTTTTTCCAAAACTACTAATGGCGCACCAGGGCACGGTGCGCCATTACTAGTTTTAACTAGTAATGCCGCACCACACACTCCGTGCGCCACTACTAACAATTTTTTTTTACTTTTTTTTTCAAAACTAATAATGGCGCACTATCCACTGGTGCGCCACTACTACACATTTTATTTTTATTTTTTTGCAAAACTAGTAATGGCGCACCACGTAACAGGTGCGCCATAGTAAATCTAGGGTTAATAGGGAGACAAGAACCCGCCCCGCTGCCTCATCATCCCTTAACCCTCACTCTTCGTTAACTCCACCCCCAGCCCCATCTTCCTCATTCATCCTCTGAACTCTAGTCTCGAATCTCACGGTCCCCTCTGTATTAGGGTGCGTCATTACTAACTTTCTGAGTCTTACAATTTATTCACACCGCACACACACACAACCCCCCCCCCCCCCTCCCGTGGACCGCCTTTTCAGTTTCAAAAAAAATAAAAGAAAATGATAGAAATGTCAAAAAAATAAAAAATAAATAAGATTCCCATGTGATATGTGGTCTAGTTGTTAGCAAAATTTACAAACATGAATTTTCGACTTTTTTGCAAAATCTCTCGAGAATTTGTAAAATGGGCATAACTTTTGCATACGAACTCCGATGAAAAAGTTTTTTATATGAAAAATCATCTACTCGAAAAGTTACATCCGAATTTAACGGGGGAAACCCCGTTAAACATTTTCAGAATCCCCAAAAACCTAACAGAACGAAAGATACGGAGCTTTTAAGATATAGAGGGGAAAAAATGGAAAAAATTTCAAACTTACTAGTGGCGCACCATTTGCTAGGTGCGCCACTAGTAACAGAAAAAAAAATTTGGTTTCGAAATTTTTTTTTTTGGAATTTTTTTTCAAAATATGATACGAAATATGACCGGGAAGTTTGAAATATTTTTTCAAAATTTCATCACACTAATGAACATGAACAAAAGTCCTAGACATCAACAAGGTTTAATAGGATTGATATCATAGATATATCAACAAGTGCTTGTTAAGTGAGGTGGTGCTGGGGTTGGATAGAACTGCGAAGTTAAGCGTGCTCGGGCTGGAGTAGTGTGAGGATGGGTGACCTTCCGGAAAGTTTGACCACTTAGTGTGATTTGACTTGAGATTAAGCATATTGACCCGAGATTAAGGCATAGTGACCTGAGATTAAGAAAAAAAACGAAAAAAAAATTGAAAAAAAAATTTGAAAAAAATTTGTTAGTAATGGCGCACTTCTATGTGGTGCGCCATTACTATCTGACTTAGTAATGGCGCACCACATAGAAGTGCGCCATTAGTAACCCAGAGCACAAGGTAAATATGGCCCCCTGGGAGGCATACTAATGGCGCACTTCCTGGTGCGCCACTACAGGGGTGCGCCATTAGTATTAGTTACTAATGGCGTGATGATAGTGGCGCACCTGTAGTGCGCCATTAATGGCCAAAACAGGTGCGCCACTAGTAGGCCTTTTCCTAGTAGTGTAAGCTGTGACGATGAAACATGCTCTATATACCAATATGTGATGAAACAAATAAACTAGAAAGTATAAGGTTAAAAGTAAAGTTGAGATTAAGGGGGAGAATGTTAGGTTGATCTCTCTCTCGTTCGAGCCCAACGGGTCGAACGGGCCCTTGCATTGTGCCCTGATCGGGGGCGCCCAACCAAACCATGGTTGGTGGGCCCCTGTGACCCGCGCTATATAAACAGAGGTGGGGGCCGGGGCACGGAATACGAAGTTCACCGCCGCCACAAACCCCACCGATATTCCCTACCGATCTAGGGTTAGCGCGGTGCTCACGGGAAGCACTCCACTGCCGTCATCTTTCTGTCATCGCCGTCGTGACCATCTCACCACGATGGCCTCCGGCTCGAGCTCGTCTGGCCAGGCAGAAGGTAGGTTCACCGGAATCACTAGCCTACTCCGATCAGAGGATCCATCAGATGGATCTTGAGCATCCGTACGCTGTAGGCATGAACTCAACGTGGGGCGCCATGGCTCCATGTCTTCGGCCACGCAGGAGCAATCGAGGTGGAGAGTTGAGTTGTGGGCGACTCTTGGGGCAAGACTGAGAGGTGCCTTGTACGTACTACGCGAGCACATCAGCCGCACAAACGAGCGCTCGAAAGTGCCGGACCACCTAGCCATGCTTGCGTGCGTCGCGTTCCTCAGCTAAGGCTCACTGCCGCTCGGTTTGCTCCTGGTAGCCGCGCGCCACATGCCGGACGCGCACATCAACAACTACGACAGGTGCGGCACGGTTCAACGCTGGGCGAGCAGGCTACTGCTGCGCCGCCCGCCGCCGGCGGCCGACGGCGGGGCCCATACCACACATGTCGTTCCACACAACACAGATGAAGACGCCGCGCAGCAGGTTGCTACCGAAGACTTGCCATGTTGACACGATGGACGAAATATGGAGGCACGCATGACTAGACCTGCGTGTGGAGGGTGTGGTGATTGATGTCGTTTGCTCTTTGCTGCTTGTATTGGCGGCCTACCTGAGGCTAAGACATAGTACAAAGTTTACAAGTACTGCTACCAAAAAAATCACAGAGTCGGTGACCACGGCACATGAAGTACTAGAGGAGGAGCTCGAGAAGGAACATGTCGGGAATGACGGAAGAGGAGCACAGCATCAGCAACGACGACACAGGGAGGGCTCGGATCTGTTGCAGAAGGGAGAGAGGCAGAGTGAACGAGGAAGATGAATATGACATGTGTCCCCATATAGTCAGTGAGAGCAGTGTGGGATCCTGCCTGGGATCATCCTTTTCCCGATGCAACAAACAAGGACTTTGCAGAAATTAGCCAGGATAGACCGGGATTAAAAAGTATGAGGTGTCAATTTCAGGGATTTCAAGTTTAGGGTTTGATATAGATTTAGAGTACGAATTCAAGGTTTCTTTCAGACTTTTCTCTTCTCAAATCCCCAGAAGCGAACCAACGAGACAGATTTAGGGAGCAGCTGCGCCCGAGCACCAAAACGCCGTGTCCCTGCCACACATTCCATAAAAGAAGTGGCAGCCCATTCTTTACAATACACCTCCCTAGTCCCTAGAGACAAAATGGGGACCTCCTATATGCCGCTCATTGCGGCAAATTCTACCGCAACGCACACAGGCGAGCCAGACTTGACCCGCCCATCAGCATCGTGAGACACTGTAGCAAATCGGACCCTAGCGAACCGGTTTTTAAAGTTTTCTATTTTATTTTGTTAAACGCAATCATTTTTTAATTTCAATTTTTTTTAAACGTCAACGTTTTTTGAGTTTGTGAGAAATTTCTGAAACAAGAACATTCTTTTAAATTGTGAAGAACATGGCTAACAGGAACATTTTCTGAAAAATCCCAAACATTTTTTAATTTATGAGGAAATAAATATAATAAGAATATGTTTTGAAACTGCAAACAATTTTGGAAAAAAAATTATTTCAAGAATCCCCAAACATTTTTTTAATTTATAAACAAATCTGGAAAACAGGAACATTTTTTGAAATTTTGAACAACTTATGGAAAACAATTTTTTTAAAAGAAAAAGAAAAAGAAACATAAAAGAAAGGTATGATAACTGGCGAGCGTCAGATTTCTCAGGCCTCCCAACAAACACCCTCAAAGTTTTTTTATGATGACCGAACGAACGACTATTTTTCTGCGAAAGTTGCAATTTTTTCTGCTTTATTTGCGGTACACGGTAATTTTCACCTCCTATCATGGCAAATCCTACAAAGTTGTCAATAGCAACTTTATTTGGTTTAGCATTCAATGGGAAAATGCTCCCTGGGATGTTCACCAGTTTTTCCGGTCCAAACAAACAAAAAAATAACAAAAAGGAAGAAAAGGAAAATATAAAACAAAAAGTGGGCCAGCCCATCTCCCACACTCGGGGTTAGATCCTTTTGCGAAGCCACGGTCCCTCTTTTTCCACAGCCATGCACGCACGCAAGCACAATCCACGCCAACCGTCCAGCGGTCACATGGCCCGCATGTTCCTTTCATGTCCGCACGTATGTTTTTACGGCTTCTTTAGATCACAGGATTTGCAAAACAAAGGAATAGGAAAAATGGAGGATTTCATTGCCATGACATAGCCAATCCTATGGAATTTTTGCAGAGGTCGGACCTCATGTGTAAATTCCTCTCGAATCAGCACCTTGGCGACACAATCCTGAGGAATTTTAGTGACCCAATCCTGTGATCCAAATGCATTTCATAGGAAACAATCCCGAGGATTGATATCCAGTGAGAATCCTGTGAGAATCCTCCAATCCAAAGAAGGCGTTAGTGATTTTCATGACACTTTTAGGGTAGTCTCAACCAATCAATCATACTACGTGTGATGATAGTGCAACTGCAACCATCTGCGAGTCCCAACCCTTGCAGGAGGCGAGACGCTCTCAGTGTTAGAAACGGCACAAGACTTTTGCAGCAGACGAGTACGGGTACCGATTGAAAACCTTGCGTACATACCACCGAAGCTGCTTCCTTGATGCAGGCTGTACGACGGCCGGCGGTACATCCAGACTTTCCGGAGTGCTTTCACGGCAGCAGCGAGACTTTCAGGAGCCACTAAAAAGTTTGATTTGATGTGGTCGGCCGGGCAAAACGAAACGAGTTTGCCACTGCATGGTCAGCAGTCGTCGTTCAACCCCCACCATGCAATGCAATGCACCCGCCGCATGCACAGAGCGCCGAGGTTGGTCCACCGCACGCGTACTGCTGCTACAGGACTAGTAGTACAGGGTGAGGAGCCGGTTTGGCCGGCCCTGGAGGCGGCTAAATTTCGTGTTGACTCTTTTTCTAAAGTTAATCGAGATCTGACCCTAGTTTACAAAAATTTCAGGATCTGACCCTTTTTTTACTGCCAGAGGCCATGACGGTAGGCTGTTATAAGTTAATCGAGATCTGACCCTAGTTTGTAAAAATTTCGGGATCTGACCCTTTTCTTACTGCCAGAGGTCATAGCGGTAGGGTATAACAGCCTACCGCCAAGGTCCCTGACGATAGGGTTGCACACCCTATCGGAATTTTTTCCTAAGTATGAAACACAGTGCATGCTCGCATCTACCGCCGGGCACCTTGGCGGTAGGGTTGTACAGCCTACCGCCAGCCTATTTGGCGGTAGGGGTGTTTTCTACCGCCAAAGTCCCTGGCGGTAGACTGTTACACCCTACCGCCATGGACCATGGCGATAGCAAAAGGGTCAGATTCTGAAATTTTTGCAAACTAGGGTCAGATCTTGATTAACTTTCAGAAAAGGGTCAAAACACGAAATTTTACCCGTGAAGGATCCCAAAGTGTGTCAAAAGGCGGCGACATCAGCTCATAAATGGCATTAGGTGACCCGAAAACGACGCCGTCGATTGTCGTGATCATCAATGCACGTATGGTCGTCGCCCCATCAATGCCCCTTCGCTCACCTTTGATCGGCAGCACGCGTGCACATCATCAGCTCCGTTGTCATCTCTCATCAGGGCAAGCAAAGCAAGTGGACCGAGGCTCGGTTCAATTCAATTCAAACTTGAAACCTCTCAATTAGTGGTGCGGTCTGATCTGCGGCCAGCTCGCCCAACGCGTCCGGCCCGGCCCTCTTGCGAGTAACTCGCGCCGTCGTCGTCTCCGGCGACGACGAGATTGATCCGCTCATCAATGTGGTTGGGAGGAGCCGATCGATGATCGCTTGAACGGACCATTGAATGCGGGAGCGGGACGTGTACTGCGGGGTGGCACACGTTGCGTCGTCGTCATCCTAGCTAGCTAGCGTGATCAGATCGGTGGAGCGCGACCGCGACGGCGAGGCCAGGGTTAAATGCGGCGTTGGGCTTGCACGCCGAAAGGCAAAGGCGCGCACCTGTTTCGGGCTGGGCGGCGCCGGCGACCCAACGACCGTACGCGTCGATAGCTTCCTGTGCACCTGATCAGTCGATCGCATCACGTCCATCGGTTCATCATCGTCAGTACTCAGTACTACTGCTGACTTGCGCACAAGCGTACAAACAAAATGCACGGTCGATGTGTCGATCCAGCTCTAGACGACCGATCCAAGACGGCATCGCGAATCATCGGCCATCATCTATGGCAGGCACTGTAGCAGCAACCATAATGTATTTATGATGTCATGTGCTAGGAGTATGTGTAGGTGCGGGCGCGCGCAATAAATCGCAAAGCGACCCGGAGGATTCAACCGCGCACATCGCCCCATAAATATTCCCTGGCCCGTCTGGCCTGAACCCAACCCAACAGGAGCAGAAAACTTCTCACACGTTTTGCTCAAAGACCCAACTACTAGTAATCAACCACACACTGTTCATACGGCTCGGTGGATCCATCGTCTATCTGTTGGTCTTTCCCGAGTGGAACAGCTGCCGGCCGGTCCGATTCCATCAGTTCCTCTGCCTCGGTTAAACGCATCTACATGTGCACTACCCCGCAAAAAAAAGACCACGCAAAAAAAAAAAATACATGTGCACTCCAGAAGGTCTTTTTTTTTGCCATGATAACAAAGGACATGCATACATACATGCCTGCGTGAACGCGTCAGTCCCTTATTCATGCATATAAAATTCAACCATTTGAATCTCAGAAGCTCTACGTTTGAAATGAATGCAAATTCTCTCCCTTCGCCACGGCGTGGAGCAACTGAGAATGAAAGAACAACAGACTCAAGGATGTGCTTCTCACTCTCGCGTCTCTTAGGAGGCGTTTGGTTGCTCGGATCGTTTTTTGCCCCTTTGTATACTTGCCCCGGTTGGGCCTAGTTGAGCATATGCATGCGAAAAATCATCATTTGTATGTATTGGTTGCCTACATCCCCTCTCACTGCATCGTAGCAACGACTCTACGCACTGTGTTTGGTTGCTCGCATTGGCTGTGCTCATATTACTGCACGTTGTTTGGTTGCATACGCTGGACATGATTAATAGTTAACAAGTACACATACACACACAGGGTTACACTAGGGTGCCTCAGCGACAGCGGTGGACGATGGTTGCAGCGCCTCGTCCGTTATGACGAGCACGGAGTCACGGGCGAGCGATCCCGTCGACAGTGCGGCGAACTAGTTGCTAGTGTTGTCGCCGCAGAGAAAGTCTGTGTAGAGTAACGAATAGGAGGACGCTGAGGCAGAGGATGATGGAGTGAAAATGCAGTGCGCGCGCCATGGCGGCGTCAGTGTAGTAGGGCGTGGAGGAGGAGGCCAAAAATAATGACGATGACGACGGCGCCAGTGTAATAGGACGCGAGGGAGGAGGCCGAGAGGAACAACGTCGGCGATGGTTTCAGTGTAACAAGACATGGGAGAGAAGGCAGAGAGGAACGACGGCTGTGTGAGTGTAGTAGGATAGATGAGAGGAGGTTGAGAGGAACGACACTGACAATGGCGCTAGTGCAACAACACACGGGAGAGGAGAATGAGAGGAGTAATGCCGATGGTGATGCTAGTGTAGCAGGACACAGGAAAGGAGCCTGAGATTAAGGACTGTCATTAACACAGATCACACACATGCATATGTAAGTTCCATGAGGAAGAAGTTAGATCTAATCGTTCACTGTTGTCGAAACAGAAAATGTGCAACATGAAAGTCATGTGAAACTGTAAGATGAAGCTACTGGTCAAAGAAAATTCAAATGGTCGGCCATGCGCGACCAATTTGAGAAAATTCGTCCAAAATAGATCCAAACATGAATTCAAAATTGAACTTTTACGGTCGACGTAACTATGAACTAATCGCAAAAAGGAACCATAACATCGATGTGCACCCTTTTCATGTAGAGCTTCTCTCGAATCGAAACACCGTTATGTAAATTAGAAGGGGCGGAAGAAAGGAGATTAAGAAGGAGCATACTGGAGGTAGGAGAAGAAACCACTTAATCACATCATCTCGTGCAACCAAACCCAATGTGTCATCGATATGGCTCCACTCAACCTAGCTCGCTAGAAACGATCGATTCAGCCGTTCTTCTGGATGTGGGCCCAGAGATGCTTTATGTTTCATGCGGGTCAATTTTTTTATGCGACCCAAACAATCAAACATACCAAAACATCCGGCACATGGCTGTTTGGGCCCAATACAGGATACCAAACACGTCCTTTTTTTGGAGTAGTTCGCTTGAGGTTTGTGGTGTGTGGTGCTAGGCATGTTCTGTTGTGTTTTGCCATGTTATTGGCGTGAGTGGATCGTGGCTCTCGTGCATCATAATTTAATTAAGAGAGGGCTTTGCCTTGTTTTTTATAATTAACTAAGCAACTATCTTCTTCTTAATTAAAGAAAAAAGCTAAACTTTTATCTTTGTTTATAAAAATAAAAGAGTAGACTAAGCACCTAGGTTGTTAGGGACAGAAGCAGATCAGGCTCCTTAGGGAGTGGAAGTGGCTGACAATGGTGCTTTGCCAACGACCTAGAAAGAAAAGCAAAATCGAAAGTGCTATTTTGAGGTAGGTGTCACAAGGAGGATGGGAGAGAGGGAGGGAAAAAGGAAAAAAAAAAAAACAAAAAAACAAAGATAAAAAAAACACAAAAATAAAGAAGAAAAAAAAAAAAAAAAGACAAAAAAAAAAAAAAAAAAAAAAAAAAAAAAACAACAAATAAACAAAAAAAACAACACAAAAAGAAAAAAAAAACACAAAAGGAATAAAAAAAAACCAAACAAAAAGAGAAAAGAAAAGAAAAGAAAAAAAAGAGGAGAAAAAGACAAAAACAAAAAAAAAAAAAAAATAAAAAAAAAAAAAAGAAAAACAGACAAAAAAAAACACAAAAAAATAAAAAAAAAAAAAAAAAGAAGAAAACGAAATAAGAGGAACAAGGAAAAACAACAAAAACAAAAACACTAAAAGAAAATGAAAAACAACAAAAAAAAAAAAAAAAACAAAAAAAACAAAAAAAAAAAAAAGAAAAAAAAAAAAGAACAGAAAAAAAAAAAAAAAAAAAAAAAACAAACGAAAAAAAAAAAAAAACAAAAAGAACAAAAAAAAAAAAAAAAAGCAAACACAAAAAAAAAAGAAACACAAATAACAAAAAAAAGAGACAAAAAAAAGAGAAAAAAAAAAAAAAATAAAGAAAAATAAAATAAAAAGAAAAAAAAATACAAAAAAAAAATACAAAAAAACAGAAATAGAAAAAAAAGAAAAAAAAAAAACAAAAAAAAAAAAAAAAAAAAAAAAAAACAAAGTAAAACAAAAACCAAAAAAAATAAAAAAACCCCCCTCCCCCCACCCTCCCCCCCCCCCCCCCCCCCCAAAAAAAGTAAAATTTTAATCTGTAATTTTTTTTTCAAAACATTGAGCAGCATCAATTTGTTTTGTCCACACCTCCATAAATGTCATTTCATCCTGAAAATTTACACGCATGTAGAAAAAATATCAATGCCTTTTGTCAAAAAACCCTTCTTGATATTTCTCCTGATTTTACTGTTCACCCTAGCTCATGTGAGCTCGAGCTCACAAACTCGATGTCCAAGCAAAATGCCCTTTCTATGAGACAACGGTACCAACATGCAAATCCTTTGTCTTTTTTTGTTAGATGAATGTTGTACTCTCTCCGGTCCTTTTTACTCCGCGTATTAGATTTGTGTCAAGTTAAACTTTGCAAATTTTGACCAAATTTATATTAAAAACAACAGACTCAAGGATGTGTTTCGTATTTTGGGATTAGTCCGCTTGAAGTTTGTGATGTGTGGTGCTAGGCATATTCTGTTGTGTTTTACCATGTTGTTGGCGCGAGTGGACGTGGCTCTCATTCGTCGTGATTTTGGGAGGGCTTCGCCTTGTTTTCCATGATTAAGTGGACAATCATCTTCTTCTTAATTAAAGAAAAAGGCAAAGCTTTTCTCTTCGGTTATAAAAAAGAAGAGCAGTCTAAGCACCTATATTATTAGGGACCCAAAGTAGGTCAGGCTCCTTAGGGAGTAGAAGTGGCTAAGAATGGTGCTTTGCCACCGCTCGTCTAGAATGGAACATCTCTGGTCTTAGAAAGAAAAGCAAAATCGAAGTGCTATTGTGAGTTTGAGCTCACGTGATCTTGAGTGAACAGTAATTTTTTAAATAATTTTTTTGTCTAGAAATATTGATGCTTTTCTACGCGCATGCAAATTTTCGTGATGGAGCCATATTTGTGGAAGTGTGACAAAAAAACAAAAATCGATGCTCCAAAAAGCTTCCAAAAACTCTTTTTTCAGAGCATCGATTTTTTTCCTCACACCTCCATAAATATGATTTCATTGTAAAAAATTGCACACATGTAAAAATAGCAATGCTTCCTGCCAAAAATGCACATGGTCTGTACTCTGTTAAAAAAATCAGAATTTTTTGATTTTGTTTTTGCCATTTCTCCATATTTTACTGTTCACCCGAGCTAATGTGAGCTCGAGCTCACAAACTCCATGTCCAAGCAAAATGCCCTTTCGACGAGACAATGGTACCTTCGTCTTATTTTGTTAGACGAACGTTGCACAAATCGAAAATAGAAAAATTAGGACACTCTCAAAACCAACCGTAATAATAGGACAACACACAGAGAACCTTCGACCGACCTAACTAGCAATAGAGAAAAAAAAAAACTCAAATTGCACAACTAAGGTTACATGCATGCGTCCTTCGTCATCACTCCTCTAATAAGTGAGCAATATGATCTGTAGGTATGGTAGTCATTACTTTGTCTGACACTCATTGTGCTAAACGGCATATATAATCACTGACAATCCTATACAAGCCCGCGTACACCAAAATAAAAACATACTCCATACACACTCCAAGCACGGGTATGCATACAAATTACGCGACTAGTCTATTCCATCCTTAATGCACTGTGTTGTCTTCCTCAATCCTCCCCATAATAATCCAAAACCCGTGGACGTGTCCGGGGTAATTAATCACACCTCCTGTAGCAGCACTCCAGCTGCCACTGACGTTTCAGTGCTGTTCATCCGCCACCATCAGCAATGAGCAAAGCGAAATCAACGGCGTTTAGCACACACAACCTCGCCTGATTAGCCCCCACGGGCCCCGGTCCAACTCCGAATTAAATCAAACCCAAAAGGTTGGGTGCACGCCGCTGTCAAGAGTAAATACGCAGGCGTGTCATGCAATGCCAATGCGACTGATTAATTGGCTCAAATGACTTTGCACATGCACGCATCAATCCAATCCAGTGGCAGCGGCAGTGGCAGCGGGTGGGCGATGAATCCTGTGTACATGGCTTTAATTGTGCTACTCTTTGGTTAGTTTGACCGGCCGGTTGCGACTAATAAAATCGTCGCAATTAGTACTCGTTGCCGCGATTAATCCCACGCCCGTACGTGCATTAGGATTCATGCGTCGGTATCCGCATGATCAATGCACATTGATGGAGGCACCGGCAACAACAGCCACAGAATTGCTCAAAGACATAGGGAAAAAGAAAACTCAGTACGGCCTCTGTTCCGTGAAAGAACATTTGTCCTTCGTCGGTCTGAACTCTCAAGTGTGACAAGTGTCCAAGGTTTTGGCTGCAGTTTTGGAAATATATACTTAGTTCAAAATTTATAAGGTCCTCGGAGTCCGGTAACAAGAACCCGACACATCGCCTATCTACTCCAGAGGAGTTCCATCCTCACTACAGTAGCCACTGGGTAATTCGTGTGGACTTTCAAGCAGTATGATTTGATTTTACGTCTAATAGGTCTTACAGCTATAGGGTAACTAGGCGGGTAGATGGATTGCTCCACTTCGCAATCGCCAGTTAATTACGGCGTGATCGTGAAGCTGCATTCGACTCATTCACTTCCTTGTTTGCCGCCACGTATTGGTCCAGCGTCGTGCTGACCTCCTATCGTTTGCTTCACTCATCCAGTTATTAATGCTGCACGTGATACGTGTGCATACGACGAGTTCGTCGGATCGAGATGTTGCACCACGATCATAATGCAAAATCTTCACCCACAGGCTGAGTTTAATTTTTGGTTTCATCAACCTACCACGATATGATATGATCTCTAAATCCACTGAAACAAATTGATCTACGGAATTTTGAATAAAAGGGCTCAACATCATCCCGCAAAAAAAGGTGCTCGGCGTTGATAAAATTTAGAAGAAGGGAAGACATTCTATCGCGGGCGGAGAACATGAGGTCTATTTGTGATAGACTGTATTTTGTCCTTCAAGAATGATATGGAAAAGGTGCTCGACATAAGGTGTCGAGTGGACAAGTATGCACCTTATATATAACGCTCACACAAGGCTTACTCCCCCCGGACATACCTTTTGTCCTTTTGCAATGATACTGTAATGTTTTGAAAGCGAAGACATGTATAAAAAATTCCAACTCATTAGATGCAACTTATCTAGCCATAAATTTGTAGTTATATAATAGACATGATTATGCTCCCTAGATGAATGAGGGACATAACAAAATCTTCAAAAAGAGAATTTTATAGCTTGCAACTCCTAGAAACACTACTGAGAGTAGATTGTTTTAAGTAGATGCAATCAAACTATATATGACATGGTGAAATCAAAGATGACATTAATTATTTCGCCAATATACTTTCAAAGTGATGCTTTAGAGACCGTGGCTTTCACACTGAAAAAGGGGTGCCATCAAATTTATTGAAAATAAGTGCTACTTTGTAGGTTATCTCAAATAGTTGGCTATTCCTCTATCACTACGCCGAGGCAAAGTGTTGCCATAGAGTGCGGAAGTTTTGAAGAAAATGTTTTCTACAAAAGAGTGAGTGGGAGGACAGTGCAACTCGACAAGATTGCGGAATCTTCGTAATCAGCTCAAAGAAAAGAAACACTGAAAGTAATTCTAGAATTTGTTACTGCGACTGATACAAAAGCCTCTACATGAGATATAGAGATTACGGACGAACTTGCAGCTGAACTATATAGGTTGGGAAAATTCGTGCAGGTCATTGTGGTATGCAAACGAAATATTGTTAGGCAAACAATGAACCTATAATTCACAGAGAAGCGTTGATGGGCCCTGACTCCAGAAATTGGCTATATGTCAACATAATCCGAGATAGAATCCATTCACATAATTCAAGCTTAGAACTTGATGAACCCTTCGAAAGACTTAGAGTCTAAAGAATAGTAATGGATCTATAAACTGACAAAGATAAAAATGTTTTATAATGCTTGACTTGTTACAAATAGTTTATGACAAGATCAAAGAAATGACTATGACGAGATTGTCTCATCATAGCAATACTTAAAGTCAGTTCGGGTTAAACTAGGAATTATTGAGTATTTCAATTATGAGATGAAACAGATGGATGTCAAATTGATTCCCATGAGATGAAAATAGAACCAAGGTTGTATGTTTGATACGATCCAAGGTAATTTTGTCGATCCAGAGGATGCTAGTAAGTATGCAAACTTCAAGAGATCCTATAATGATCTAAAGCAAGCATAGTGGAGTTGGAATCTTCGTACTAATGAAGTGGTAAAATAAATTGATTTCATCGAATAAAGTGAAGATGCTTGTATTTACAAGAAAGTAAGTGAGAGCATGATAATATTTCTAAACACTATATGTACATGACATATTGTTGATTGGAAGTTATGTAAATTTCTTGACACGGATTAAGACTTTACTGAAACTAGGCTTTCAGTAAAATACTTAAGCAATGAATAGTCTTGGTATTAGACATAATGATCTATGAAGATAATGGTGTCTAATCGGACTTAGCCAAAATACATATTGAAAGAATACTAAAGCAGTTTAGTATGTAAAATGTCAAGAAGAGTTTCTTGTCAATGTCACATGGAAGGAGTCGGTATCCTGAAATACTGATGAGCGAAATATGATTTCAACCACACTTGTATTTCATGGTACGTAAACAACCAGATATTTCCAATACTCCAAGTTAGTTGTAAGTAAAAGTTACTAGTATAGTCAAATTATTGATCATAGGACAACAATGGAAAAATGTCGTTAAGGATTAACGACATGTTTCTCACACACAGAGAAAATGAAGAGATTGTTGTAAGGAGTTACATCAATGAAGGCTCGTTCTAAGTAGTACATCGATAAAATCTTCATCTGTGCTCCAAGTGATTTTTTGATTTCAAATTAAAAGTGATTTATGGTGGCACAGTAAGTTAGAATTGGTCCAAAAAGTTATTTTGTTGAATTCTATTACAGAAGGGTAAGTATATTATTGCTTTAGAAGCAAAAATGAATGGTGATGAATCGAAAGTTCATTCATGAGCTTGGTATGGTTTCTAGATGATTGTATCATTGGAGCACTGTTCTTAATAGTGGTTTCATAACTCAGTCTAAGGAATCAAAGGTTCTACCAGTGATTCAATATATATATATACAAAGCCGGTTTCACACAAATTTTGAATTCTTGTGAAAGCATTATAGATGCATAGAAATGCAAATGATACACGCGGATCTGATGTCATCAGATTCGATAGGACAAAGTCTATACCATAAGCAAAGCATGGACTCACACCGGATTGCCATTGGTGTAAAAGTTAAAAGTGCTAACTAGATTATTGACTCTAGTGCAAGTGGGAGACTGTTGGAAATATGCCCTAGAGGCAGTAATATTATATTATTATATTTCTATTATTCATAGTTAAGAGTTTATATTCCATGCTATAACTGCTATGATCCTGGAATATGTGATTCAGTGGAAAACTCATATGCACGTGTGGAATGATAAACGGTAAATAATAGGTTCCCGGTCTCGCCTCTAAGACCGGCTCAAGTGTTGTTGGTGATCACGTTTTCCGGATCTTAGGATATCGTTAAGTTTAACGATAGTCCTGAAACAACATTGATGGTATGGCGTTAGAAGAACGATCATATTGAATCAACCCAATACTTGTCTGTTATACTATGTGATTCTATCATCTAAAATCATCTGTTATAACACGGAGTGTTAGCATGTGTTTTAGTTCCTTAGACCATGAGAGTGTCTCGGTCACTTCCTACCGGACGGTTGGCTTTGGGGTTGCACAAACGTCATCTGTAACAAGGTGATCATAAGGACAACTTTCAGGCACACCGGAAAGTTTGACAAGTGACCGGATAGCTTGAGAGTGGGATTTGCTCCTCCGACGATGGAGAGATATTCTTAGGGCCCTCTCGGTGTGATGGCATCCATCATCGTCTAGCAAGACACAGGTGACTATGTCACGGGGATGCCGGAACACGTCAACGAGAAAGAAGAACAAAACTGGTAACAGGAGCAACGGTACAGTGAGCATGATGATGACTCAGGAGGATACCGATGCACACCGGGTTTTGTAAAGTATCGCGAAGCAAAGGGAACATCACATGATAACCAAAGGTTCACTCGAATATCATTCGTGTAATCATAGGGATCGATATGGATGTCCACGGTTTCGCTATCGGTCATTGAACGAAGGGGTTTTGTTCATGTCTATGTTTTATCGAACCTACAGGGTCCCAAGCTTAAGGGAATCACGAACTGCTGAGTATTAGTGAAGCAAGAGTTATGAGAAAATATTCTCGGAATAGTTCCGGGAATATAAGAGAGATAGTTTTGAGAGAATTTCGAAAGAGTTTCGGATGTTTCCAGAAACATTCTGGCGCGAGGACAATTTGGCTGGGCTAAGGGATAGGGCCCATGAGGTCTAAGGTCAGTGCAAAAGGAGTTTTGCGAAGGGCAGGGGCCAGATGCCAGGGTCCTTGGCGTCTGGTGCTGGGCCAGACGCCAGGGTCCTTGGCATCTAGGCCAGACGCCGAGGTCCGTGGCGTTTCGTACTGGAATCCGAGAAGGACTCTTCCTTCTATTCCAAACCGACTTTTGGGAGTCTCCCTTCCCAAGTTACGACCTCAGGACTCAACATATAAATAGAGGGGCAGGGCTAGCCACTAGAACATAAGTTTTGAAGCCTCCTCAAGTTTTCTCTTGATCTAGTTCTCGTCTAGCTTGATCTAGACTAGATCTAGTTCTAGTTCTCTCTAATCCTCATAATAGAGAAGCCCTGTGCGGTTCTCTTCTTCTCCCTCTAATTCTCCAGTGAGGATTAGCTCTGGACGGCGAAGCGCTGCTGGATCGTGTAACCTGTACGCTTGCAATCTATGGAGAGGCCGTACTTTCGGTCTTCCGTTCGAGGGATCGTTCGAGGGCGGTTCGTGGGGTCGTCATCAACGTACGAGGGACTCCAAATACGATCTACACCGACTCGTCTACTTTCGCTGCAATCTCGGAGTCGGTAACGATCATTGATCACAACCCGTTATGCATCTTCATATTGTTCCTTGGTGATCGTAGGGCAATTTTTTTTGTTTTCTACTATGTTTTCCCACATAAATCTCAACTTTCACTTAGACCCTCCTTAATAGTACGAATTTCCCTATGACTCAAAAGAAGAAAATGAAATTATGAAATCAAATTCTTCTCTAAAACTTGATTTCCCTCACAGCGAGTTGATTGTTCCTCGAACAGGCTTTTCGAAAATATTCATCGTCACCATAAAATTTAGGGGTCATAAGTCTCATGTTAAACCAAATCCTTAGGGACTTTCACCTGAGTACACTCACAAACACATTAGTCCGTTAACTGTTTTGTTATTAATCATCCAGAAACCTGTAGGGGACACTAAATGCACTTACAATCTCCCGCATTTTTTATGATTGCTGACTATACCAGTTAAAGCTTCAAGAGCGGATACATAAGTTAAAATTAAAAATATGAGAATTTTAAATTCAAAGATACAGAGATAGATCGCCCTAGAAATGGACATATAGAAGGATTTACTTTTGAATGTAAATGCACATGGCAGGTTATTACCGAGATCTCCTCTATATCTTAGAATTTGAGGGCATGCATTGCATATACAAGATAACCCGCGGGGAATAATAATATCAACACAACAATGATCTATGAGGAATAACCACATGCAATAGTGATCCTCTAAATTTAGTGAAACAGACTCTCAAAAAAATGTAGTGAAATAATTGGTCTAGAACTTTTTAAATAATCGAAGGTGGTAGATGTTGGGAAACGTAGTAGAAAAGAAAAAAAATCGTCCTACGATCAAACCGGAAACATTATGATGATGTGGTTCAAATTGGATCGTGACCAACTTTGAGTTGTAGCAGAAGAAGAGTCAGTGTAGATCGTACTTGAAGTCCCTCAAACTGTCCATGAATGATCCCTCGAACAGAAGACCGAAAGCATGGCCTCTCTACAGTTTGCAAGCGTACAACCTTCATGATCCGGCAGCGCTTCGCCATCTAGAGCTAACCGATGCCGGAGAATTAGAGGGAGAAGATTAGAACCACACTGGGATTCTAATTATGTGGACTAGCGAGGATTCGATCTAGCTCTAATTGGATCAATTAGAACTAGAACTAGAGAACTAGAGCAGCCTCTAAAACTTGTATGTCAGAAGGACCAAATCCTCAAGTATAATATAGGTTGGAGGAGAGGGGAGGGGGCACCACAACAGGGGAGGAGGCCTCCCTCCTTGTGCTGGCCTTAGGGGGGAGGAGGAGTTCTCCCCCACTCCAATTCGGCCTCCCCTTAGCCTCTAAGGGGGCGCCACCTTGGTTATCGGGCCCTAGGGCTCAATAACTCTCCACCACTTGGCCTTATTGTATTTTCCTTGGTCCATTGATATTTAAATAATTATAAAAGCCTCTTAATCATTATTAGAGCAATTTATTATTAATTTAAAATAATCAAAAACATTTTCCACCTATATATCAATTTCCGGTATTACCCGGTAAACCCCGAAACCCTTCTGGTAACCCCGGAACGCTTATAGTTTCTCTCGAAACTATTTCTAATATTAATGAAACTATTTCATAATTATTGAAGGAAATATGCCCTAGAGGCAATAATAAAGTTGTTATTTTATATTTCCTTATATCATGATAAATGTTTATTATTCATGCTAGAATTGTATTAACCGGAAACTTGATATATGTGTGGATACATAGACAAAACACTGAGTCCCTAGTAAAGCCTCTACTAGACTAGCTCGTTAATCGAAGATGGTTAAGTTTCCTAACCATAGACATGTGTTGTCATTTGATAAACGGGATCACAACATTAGGAGAATGATATGATGGACATGACCCATCCGTTAGCTTAGCATATTGATCGTTTAGTTTTATTGCTATAGCTTTCTTCATGTCATATACATATTCCTTTGACTATGAGATTATGCAACTCCCGGATACTGGAGGAATACCTTGTGTGCTATCAAACGTCACAACGTAACTGGGTGATTATAAAGATGCTCTACAAGTATCTCCGAAGTTGTTTGTTGGGTTGGCATAGATCGAGATTAGGATTTGTCACTCCAAGTATTGGAGAGGTATCTCTGGGCCCTCTCGGTAATGCACATCATAAGAAGCCTTGCAAGCAATGTGACTAATAAGTTAGTTGCGGGATGATGTATTATGGAATGAGTAAAGAGACTTGTCGGTAATGAGATTGAACTAGGTATGAAGATACCGACGATCGAATCTCGGGCAAGTAACATACCGATGACAAAGGAAATAACGTATGTTGTCATTACGGTATGACCGATAAAGATCTTCGTAGAATATGTAGGAACCAATATGAGCATCTAGATTCCGCTATTGATTATTCTCGGTCATGTGTACATAGTTCTCGAACCCGTAGGGTCCGCACGCTTAATGTTCGATGACGATTTTGTATTATATGGGTTATGTGATTTGGTGACCGAATGTTGTTTGGAGTCTTGGATGAGATCACAGACATGACGAGGAGTCTCGAAATGGTCGAGAGGTAAAGATTCATATATAGGATGATGATATTCGGACACCGGAAGTGTTCCGGGGGTACCGGGTACATATCGGGTCACCGGAAAGGGGTTCCGGGCACCCCCGGCAAAGATATGAGCCTAATGGGCCAAGAGGGGAAACGCAGCAGCCAGCAGGGGCTGCTGCGCCCCCCCGTATGGGCTGCACCTTAGGAGGAAGGAAAGGGGGAAAGAGAAAAGGAAGGGGAGGGATTCGGCCTCCCCCTTCCTTCCCTCCTCCCTCCTCTTTCCTTCCCCCTTCGGTGGATATGGTAAGGGGGAAGGCCGAATTGGGAGGCGCCCAAGTAGGATTCCTCCTACTTGGGGCGCCCCCTTGGCTGCCTCTCCTCCCCTCCAACCTATATATATGAGGGGGGGGGGGGGGGGGCACCGCTAGAACACACAACATTGATTCCTAGCCGTGTGCGGTGCCCCCCTCCACAGTTTACGCCTCCGGTCATATCTTCGTAGTGCTTAGGCGAAGCCCTGCGCGGATCACTTCACCATCACCGTCACCACACCGTCGTGCTGACGGAACTCTCCCTCGACACTTTGCTGGATCAAGAGTTCGAGGGACGTCATCGAGCTGAACGTGTGCAGAACTCGGAGGTGCCATACGTTCGGTGCTTAATCGGTCGAAACAAGAAGAAGTTCGACTACATCAACAGCGTTGTCAAACACTTCCGCTTTCGGTGTACGAGGGTATGTAGACACACTCTCCCCCTCTCGTTGCTATGCATCTCCCTAGATAGATCTTGCGTGAGCGTAGGAATTTTTTTGAAATTGCATGCTACGTTTCCCAACAGTGGTTTCAGAGCCAGGTCTATGTGTAGATGATATGCACACATAGAACACAAAGAGTTGTGGGCGGTGATAGTCATACTGCTTACCACCAATGTCTTATTTTGATTCGGTGGTATTGTTGGATGAAGCGGCCCAGACCAACCTTGCATGACCACGTTGATACGTCTCCAACGTATATATAATTTTTGATTGTTCCATGCTATTATATTATCTGTTTTGGATGTTTTATATGCATTAATATGCTATTTTATATGATTTTTGGGACTAACCTATTAACCTAGAGCCAGTGCCAGTTTATGTTTTTTCCATGTTTTAGAGTTTTGCAGAAAAGGAATACCAAACGGAGTCCAAACGGAATAAAACTTTCGCGATGATTTTTCTTGGACCAGAAGACACCCAGGAGACATGGAGTGCAAGTCGGAAGAGCCGCGAGGCGGCCACAAGGGTGGAGGGCGCGCCCAGGGGGGTAGCTCGTGCCCCCCGACCTTGTGGGCCCCTCGTAGCCCCTCTGACCTAGATCTTTCGCCTATATATACTCTTATACCCCAAAAACATCCAGGGTGGCAACAAAACCACTTTTCCACCGCCACAACCTTCTGTACCCGTGAGATCCCATCTTGGGGCCTTTTCCGTCATCCTGCCGGAGGGGGATTCGATCATGGAGGGTTTCTACATCAACACCATTGCCTCTCCGATGAAGTGTGAGTAGTTTACTTCAGACCTACGGCTCCATAGCTAGTAGCTAGATGGCTTCTTCTCTCTCTTTGATTCTCAATACAAAGTTCTCCTCGATGTTCTTGGAGATCTATTCGATGTAATACTCTTTTGCGGTGTGTTTGCCGAGATCTGATGAATTGTGGATTTATGATCAACTTATCTATGAATATTATTTGAATCTTCTCTAAATTCTTATATGCATGATTTGATATCTTCGCAAGTCTCTTCGAACTATCGATTTGGTTTGGCCAACAAGATTGGTTTTTCTTGCAATGGGAGAAGTTCTTAGCTTTGGGTTCAATCTTGCGGTGTCCTTTCCCAGTGACAGTAGGGGCAGCAAGGCACGTATTGTATTGTTGCCATCGAGGATAAAAAGATGGGGTTTTCATCATATTGCTTGAGTTTATCCCGCTACATCATGTCATCTTACTTAATGCGTTACTCTGTTCTTATGAACTTAATACTCTAGATGCAGGCAGGAGTCGGTCGATGTGTGGAGTAATAGTAGTAGATGCAGAATCGTTTCGGTCTACTTGACACGGACGTGATGCCTATATTCATGATCATTGCCTTAGATATCGTCATAACTTTGTGCTTTTCTATCAATTGCTCGGCAGTAATTTGTTCACCCACCGTAATAATTTCTATCTTGAGAGAAGCCTCTAGTGAAACCTATGGCCCCCGGGTCTATTTTCCATCATATAAGTTTCCGATCTACAATTTCCATTTCCTATTTCTTTTACTTTGCAATCTTTACTTTCCGTTCCATAAACCAAAAATACCAAAAATATTACTTTACCGTTTATCATCTCTATCAGATCTCACGTTGCAAATAACCGTTAAGGGATTGACAACCCCTTTATCGCGTTGGGTGCAAGGTTGGTGTTTGTTTGTGCAAGTATTAGGTGACTTGAGCGTTGTCTCCTACTGGATTGATACCTTGGTTCTCAAAAGCTCAGGGAAATACTTACTCTACTTTGCTGCATCACCCTTTCCTCTTCGAGGGAAAAACCAACGCAAGCTCAAGAAGTAGCACACGTTCATGAGACCGGTTCCACCATCAGACATGCAACTAGTTTTGCATAAAGATGGCTGGCGGGTGTCTATTTCTCCAACTTTAGTTGAATCGAATTTGACTATGGCCGGTCCTTGTTGAAGGTTAAAACAACAAACTTGACGAAACACCGTTGTGGTTTTGATGCGTAGGTAAGAACGGTTCTTGCTAGAAGCCCGTAGTAGCCACGTAAAACTTGCAACAGCAAACTAGAGGACGTCTAACTTGTTTTTGCAGGGCATGTTGTGATGTGATATGGTCAAAACATGATGTGATATACGTTGTTGTATGAGATGATCATGTTTTGTAAAAGTTATCGGCAACTGGTAGGAGCCTTATGGTTGTCGCTTTATTGTATGAAATGCAAACGCCATGTAATTGCTTTACTTTATCACTATGCGTTAGCGATAGTTGTAGAAGCAATAGTTGGCGAGACGACCACGACGCTATGATGGAGATCAAGGTGTCAAGCCGGTGACGATGGAGATCATGACGGTGCTTTGGAGATGGAGATCAAAGGCACAAGATGATGATGGCCATATCATGTCACATATTTTGATTGCATGTGATGTTTATCTTGTTTGCATCTTATTTTGCTTAGTATGGCGGTAGCATTATAAGATGATCCCTTACTAAAACTTCAAGGTATAAGTGTTCTCCCTGAGTATGCACCGTTGCGACAGTTCGTCGTGCTGAGACACCACGTGATGATCGGGTGTGATAGGCTCTACGTTCACATACAACGGGTGCAAGATAGTTTTGCACATGCAGAATACTCGGGTTAAACTTGACGAGCCTAGCATGTACAGACATGGCCTCAGAATACTTGAGACCGAAAGGTCGAACATGAATCATATAGTAGATATGCTCAACATAGAGATGTTCACCATTGAAAACTACTCCATCTCACGTGATGATCGGACATGGTTTAGTTGTTTTGGATCACGTGATCATTTAAATGACTCGAGGGATGTCTATCTAAGTGGGAGTTCTTAAGTAATTTGATTAATTGAACTTAATTTATCATGAACTTAGTCCTGGTAGTATTTGCAAATCTATGTTGTAGATCAATAGCTCGCGATATAACTCCCCTGTTTTATTTTGATATGTTCCTAGAGAAAACAAAGTTGAAAGTTGATACTAGCAATGATGCGGACTGGGTCCGTGATCTGAGGATTATCCTCATTGCTGCATAGAAGAATTATTTCCTTGATGCACCACTAGGTGACAGACCTATTGCAAGAGCAGATGTAGATGTTATGAACATTTGGCAAGCTCGATATGATAACTACTTGATAGTTTAGTGCGCCATGCTTTACGGCTTAGAACCGGGACTTCAAAAACGTTATGAACGCCACGGAGCATATGAGATGTTCCAAAGAGCTGAAATTGGTATTTCAGATGCATGCCCGTGTCGAGAGGTATGAGACCTCTGACAAGTACTTTGCCTACAAGATGGAGGAGAATAGCTCAGCTAGTGAGCATGTGCTCAAAATGTCTAGGTACTACAATCACTTGAATCAAGTGGGAGTTAATCTTCCGGATAAGATAGTGATTGACAAAGTTCTCTAGTCACTATCACCAAGCTACTAGAACTTTGTGATGAACTATAATATGCAAGGGATGACGAAAACGATTCCCGAGCTCTTCGCGATACTGAAATCGGCGAAGGTAGAAATCAAGAAAAAGCATCAAGTGTTGATGGTTGATAAGACCACTATTTTCAAGAAAAAGGGCGAGGGAAAGAAAGGGAACTTCAAGAAGAATGGGAAGCAAGTTGTCGCTCCCATGAAGAAGCCCAAAGTTGGACCCAAGCCTGAAACTGAGTGCTTCTACTACAAAGGAAATGGTTACTGGAAGCGGAACTGCCCCAAATACTTGGCGGATAAGAAGGATGGCAAAGTGAACAAACGTATATTTGATATACATGTTATTGATGTGTATTTTACTAGTGTTCATAGTAGCCCCTGGGTATTTGATACCGGTTCAGTTGCTAAGATTAGTAACTCGAAATAGGAGTTGCAAAATGAACAGAGACTAGTTAATAACGAGGTGACGATGTGTGTTGGAAGTGATTCCAAGGTTGATAAGATCACCATCGCACACCCCCTCTACCTTCGGGATTAGTGTTGGACCTAAATAAATAAATGTTATTTGGTGTTTGCGTTGAGCATAAATATGATTGGATCATGTTTATTGCGATACGGTTATTCATTTAAGTCAGAGAATAATTGTTGTTCTGTATACATGAATAAAACCTTCTATGGTCATACACTCAATGTAAATGGTTTATTGAATCTCGATCGTAGTGATACACATATTCATAATATTGATGCCAAAAGATGCAAAGTTAATAATGATAGTGCAACATACTTGTGGCACTACCGTTTAGGTCATATTGGTGTAAAACGCATGAAGAAACTCCATGAAGATGGGCTTTTGGAATCACTTGATTATGAATCATTTGATACTTGCGAACCATGCCTCATGGGCAAGTTAACTAAAACTCCGTTCTCCGGAACAATGGAGCAAGCCAATGACTTATTGGAAATAATACATACCGATGTATGCGGTCCGATGAGTGTTGAGGCTCACGGCGGGTATCGTTATTTTCTGACCTTCACAGATTATTTGAGCAGATATGGGTATATCTACTTGATGAAACACAAGTCTAAAACATTTGAAAAGTTCAAATAATTTCAGAGTGAAGTGGAGAATCATCGTAACAAGAAAATAAAGTTTCTACAATCTGATCACGGAGGCGGAATTACGAGGTTGGCTTTCATTTAAAACAATGTGGAATAGTTTCACAACTCACGCCACCTAGAACACCGCAACGTAATGGTGTGTCCGAACATCATAACCGTACTTTATTAGATATGGTGCGATCTATGATGTCTCTTACTGATTTACCACTATCATTTTGGGGTTATGCATTAGAGACAGCTGCATTCACATTAAATCGGGCACCATCTAAATCCGTTGAGACGACACCGTATGAACTGTGGTTTGGCAAGAAACCTAAGCTGTCGTTTCTTAAAGTTTGGGGTTGCGATGCTTATGTGAAAAAGCTTCAACCTGATAAGCTCAAACCCAAATCGGAGAAGTGCGTCTTCATAGGATACCGAAAATAAACTGTTGGGTACACCTTCTACCACAGATCCGAAGGCAAGATCTTTGTTGCTAAGAATGGATCCTTTCTAGAGAAGGAGTTTCTCTCGAAAGAAGTGAGTGGGAGGAAAGTACAACTTGATGAGGTAATTGTACCTTCTCTCAAATTGGAAAGTAGTTCATCAGAGAAAACCGTTCCCGTGATCCCTACACCAACTAGAGAGGAAGATAATGATGATGATCATGAAACTTCAGATCAATTTACTACAGTACCTCGTAGGTCAACCAGAACATGATCCGCACCAGAGTGGTACGGGAATCCTGTACTGGAAGTCATGTTACTAGACCAAGGCAAACCTACGAACTATGAAGAAGCTATGATGATCCCAGATTCTGATAGATGGCTTAAGGCCATGAAATCTGAGATAGGATCCATGTATGAGAACAAAGTATGGACTTTGGTGGACTTGCCCGATGATCGGCGAGCCATAGAGAATAAATGGATCTTCAAGAACAAGACTGACGCTGATGGTAATGTTACTATCTACAAAGCTCGACTTGTCGCAAAAGGTTTTTGACAAGTTCAAGGAGTTGACTACGATGAGACTTTTTCACCCGTAGCAATGCTTAAGTCCGTCCGAATCATGTTAGCAATTGCCGCATTTTATGATTATGAAATCTGGCAAATGGACGTCAAAACTGCATTCCTTAATGGATTTCTTAAAGAAGAGTTGTATATGATGCAACCAGAGGGTTTTGTCGATCCTAAAGATGCTAACAAAGTGTGCAAGCTCCAGCGATCCATCTATGGACTGGTGCAAGCATCTCGGAGTTGGCATATACGCTTTGATGAGGTGATCAAAGCATAAGGTTTTATATAGACTTTCGGAGAAGCCTGTATTTACAAGAAAGTGAGTGGGAGCACTACAACATTTCTGATAAGTATATGTGAATGACATATTGTTGATCGGAAATGATGTAGAATTTTCTGGAAAGCATAAAGGAGTGTTTGAAAGGAATTTTTTCAAAGAAAGACCTCGGTGAAGCTGCTTACATATTGGGTATCAAGATCTATAGAGATAGATCAAGACGCTTGATAAAACTTTCGATGAGTACATACCTTGACAAGATTTTAAAGAAGTTCAAAATGGATCAGTCAAAGAAAGAGTTCTTGCCTGTGTTGCAAGGTGTGAAGTTGAGTAAGACTCAAAGCCCGACCACGGCAAAAGATAGAGAGAGAATGAAAGTTATTCCCTATGCCTCAGCCATAGGTTCTATAAAGTATGCCATGCTATATACCAGACCTATTGTGTACCTTACCATGAGTTTGGCAAGGAGGTACAATAGTGATCCAGGAGTAGATCATTGGACAGTGGTCAAAATTATCCTTAGTTACCTAAGAGGACTAAGGAAATGTTTCTCGATTATGGAGGTGATAAAGAGCTCGTCGTAAAGAGTTACGTCGATGCAAGTTTTGACACTGATCTAGATGACTCTAAGTCTGAATCTAGATACGTATTGAACGTGGGAGCAATTAGCTAGAGTAGCTCCATGCAGAGCATTGTAGACATAGAAATTTGAAAAATACTTATGGATCTGCATGTGGCAGACCCGTTGACTAAACTTCTCTCACAAGCAAAACATGATCACACCTTAGTACTCTTTGGGTGTTAATCACATAGCGATGTGAACTAGATTATTGACTCTAGTAAACCCTTTGGGTGTTGGTCACATGGCGATGTGAACTATGGGTGTTAATCACATAAAGATGTGAACTATTGGTGTTAAATCACATGGCGATGTGAACTAGATTATTGACTCTAGTGCAAGTGGGAGACTGAAGGAAATATGCCCTAGAGGCAATAATAAAGCTGTTATTTTATATTTTCTTATATCATGATAAATGTTTATTATTCATGCTAGAATTGTATTAACCGGAAACTTGATACATGTGTGGCAACATAGACAAAACACTGAGTCCCTAGTAAAGCCTCTATTAGACTAGCTCGTTAATTAAGGATGGTTAAGTTTCCTAACCATAGACATGTGTTGTCATTTGATAAACGGGATCACATCATTAGTAGAATGATATGATGGACATGACCCATCCGTTAGCTTAGCATATTGATCGTTCAGTTTTATTGCTATAGCTTTCTTCATGTCATATACATATTCCTTTGACTATGAGATTATGCAACTCCCGGATACCGGAGGAATACCTTGTGTGCTATCAAACGTCAGAACGTAACTGGGTGATTATAAAGATGCTCTACAGGTATCTCCGAAGGTGTTTGTTGGGTTGGCATAGATCGAGATTAGGATTTGTCACTCCGAGTATCGGAGAGGTATCTCTGGGCCCTCTCGGTAATGCACATCATAAGAAGCCTTGCAAGCAATGTGACTAATAAGTTAGTTGCGGGATGATGTATTACGAAACGAGTAAAGAGACTTGTCGGTAATGAGATTGAACTAGGTATGAAGATACCGACGATCGAATCTCGGGCAAGTAACATACCGATGACAATGGGAATAACGTATGTTGTCATTACGGTACGACCGATAAAGATCTTCGTAGAATATGTAGGAACCAATATGAGCATCCAGGTTCCGTTGTTGGTTATTGACCGGAGAGGTGTCTCGGTCATGTCTACATACTTCTCGAACCCGTAGGGTCCACACGCTTAACGTTCGATGACGATTTTTTATTATATGAGTTATGTGATTTGGTGACCGAGTTGTTGTTCGGAGTCCCGGATGAGATCACGGACATGATGAGGAGTCTCGAAATGGTCGAGAGGTAAAGATTCATATATAGGACGATGATATTCGGACACTGGAAGTGTTCCGGGGGTACCGGGTACATATCGGGTCACCGGAAAGGGGTTCCAGGCACCCCCGGCAAAGATATGGGCCTAATGGGCCAAGAGGGGAAACGCAGCAGCCAGCAGGGGCTGCTGCACCCCCCCATATGGGCTGCACCTTAGGAGGAAGGAAAGGGGGAAAGAGAGAAGGAAGGGGAGGGATTCGGCCTCCCCCTTCCTTCCCTCCTTCCTCCTCTTTCCTTCCCCCTCCGGTGGATATGGTAAGGGGGAAGGCCGAATTGGGAGGCGCCCAAGTAGGATTCCTCCTACTTAGGGCACCCCCTTGGCTGACTCTCCTCCCCTCCAACCTATATATATGAGGGGGGGGGGGGCACCGCTAGAACACACAACATTGATTCCTAGCCGTGTGCGGCGCCCCCCTCCAAAGTTTACAACTCCGGTCATATCTTCGTAGTGCTTAGGCGAAGCCCTGCGCAGATCACTTCACCATCACTGTCACCACGCCGTCGTGCTAAAGGAACTCTCCCTCGACACTTTACTGGATCAAGAGTTCGAGGGACGTCATCGAGCTGAACGTGTGCAGAACTCGGAGGTTCCGTACGTTTGGTGCTTGATCGGTCGGAACGAGAAGAAGTTCGACTACATCAACCGTGTTATCAAACGCTTCCGCTTTCGGTCTACGAGGGTATGTATACACACTCTCCCCCTCTCGTTGCTATGCATCTCCTAGATAGATCTTGCGTGAGCGTAGGAATTTTTTTGAAATTGCATGCTACGTTTCCCAACAATTATTTACTCATTACTCTTGATCCTCTAACACTCCACAGATCATGATTCCCTTAAGCTTGTGACCCTGTAGGTTTGGTAAAACATAGACATGAACAAAACCCCTTTTGTTCAATGACCAATAGCAGAACCGTGGCCATCCATATTGATCCCTATGAACATTCGAATGACATTCGAGTGAACCTTTGGTTATTGATAACCCACAAGTATAGGGGATCAATTGTAGCCTTTCGCGATAAGTAAGAGTGTCGAACCCAACGAGGAGCTAAAGGTAGAACAAATATTCCCTCAAGTTCTGTCGACCACCGATACAACTCTACGCACGCTTAACGTTCGCTTTACCTAGAACAAGCATGAAACTAGAAGTACTTTGTAGGTGTAAAGGGATAGGTTTGCAAGATAATAAAGAGCACGTTAATAAAAGATGGGGGCTGTTTAGATAAAGAAACAATTAAGTTAGTTTTAGTAGAGAGCTTTTTGTCCCAAGAAAGTTATTTGTCCGTAGGCAATCGATAACTAGACCAGTAATCATTATTGCAATTTTATATGAGGGAGAGGCACAAGCTAACATACTTTCCCTACTTGGATCATATGCACTTATGATTGGAACTCTAGCAAGAATCCACAACTACTAAAGATAATAAGGTAAAACACAACCATAGCATTAAAGTATCAAGTCCTCTTTACTCCCATACGCAAACAACCTACTTACTTGGGTCTGTGCTTCTGTCACTCACTCCACCCACCATAAGAGAATCATGAACATATTGCAAACCCTACAGCGGGGATCCCTCATGCTTGCGCGACACGGAGAGCACCATAGGACAGAACCAATAATAAAACATACAACTCAAACCAATCATGATCATCAATCAACCCATAGGACAAAACGGATCTACTCAAACATCATAGGATAGCCATACATCATTGGGAAATAATATATAGCGTTGAGCACCATGTTTAAGTAGAGATTACAGCGGGGAGAAGGGGTGTTACACCGCTGCATAGAGGGGGAGAGAGTTGGTGATGACGGTGCCGAAGTCGTTGGTGTAGATCGCCGTCACGATGATGGCCCCGGCGGCGTTCCGGCGTCACCAGGAGAGAGGGGGAGATAGCCCCCTCCTCCTTCTTCTTCCTTGTCCTCCCCCCTAGATGGGAGGAGGGTTTCCCCTCTGGTCCTTGGCCTCCATGGCGGCGGAGGGGCGGGAGCCCCTCCGTGATTGGATCTCTCTCTCTCTGTTTCCTTCTGTTTCTGCGTTCCGTTTTCTGGCCTTTCACCGTTTCTTAAATTCCCGGAGATCCGTAACTCCAATTGGGCTGAAATTTTAACATGATTTTTATCCGGATATTAGCTTTCTTGTGACCGAAGAAGGACACCAACCGCCTTACGGGGTGGCCACAAGCCCCTGGCCGCGCCCATGGTAGGGGTCGCGCCTCCAGGGCTTGTGGGCCCCTCGGGCATCGTCTCGCGTTGATTCCAATTCCCAAAAATCACATATATTCCAAAAAAAATCTTCATAAGTTTTTATCGCGTTTGGACTTCATTTGGTATGGATATTCTGTGAAACAAAAAAATGGAACAAACAGGAACTGGCACTGGGCACTGGATCAATATGTTAGTCCCAAAAATAGTATAAAAAGTTGCCAAAAGTATATGAAAGTTGTAGAATATTGGCATGAAACAATAAAAAATTATAGATACGACGGAGACGTATCAGCATCCCCAAGCTAAATTCCTGCTCGTCCTCGAGTAGGTAAATGATAAAAAAGATAATTTTTGATGTGGAATGCTACCTAGCATAATCTTGATCATATAATCTAATCATGGCATGAATATTAAGACACGAGTGATTCAAAGCAATAGTCTATCATTTGACATTAAGACAATTATACTTCAAGCATACTAATAAAGCAATCATATCTTCTCAAAATAACATGGCCAAAGAAAGTTATCCCTACAAAATCATATAGTCTGGCTATGCTCCATCTTCATCACACAAAGTATTTCATCATGCACAACCCCGATGACAAGCCAAGCAATTGTTTCATACTTTTAATGTTCTCAAGCCTTTTCAACTTTCACGCAATACATGAGCATGAGCCATGGATATAGCTCTATAGGTGGAATAGAATATGATGGTGGAGGTTGTGTGGAGAAGACAAAAAGGAAGAAAGTCTCACATCGACGCTGCTAATCAATGGGCTATGGAGATGCCCATCAATTGATGTCAATGCGAGGAGTAGGGATTGCCATGCAACGGATGCACTAAGAGCTATAAGTGTATGAAAGCTCAAACTGAAAACTAAGTGGATGTGCATCCAACTTGCTTGCTCATGAAGACCTCGGGCATTTGAGGAAGCCCATCATCGGAATATACAAGCCAAGTTCTATAATGAAAATTCCCACTAGTATATGAAAGTGATAACTCAAAAGACTCTCTATATGAAGAACATGGTGCTACTCTAAAGCACAAGTGTGGTAAAAGGATAGTAGCATTGCCCCTTCTCTGTTTTTCTCTCATTTTTTTTTGTTTTTTTGGGCTCTCCTTTTTTTTGGCCTCTTTTTTTATTTTTTATTTTTTTGTCCGGAGTCTCATCCCGACTTGTGGGGGAATCATAGTCTCCATCATCCTTTCCTCACTGGGACAATGCTCTAATAATGATGATCATCACGCTTTTATTTACTTACAACTCAATATTACAACTCGATATCTAGAACAAAGTATGATTCTATATGAATGCCTCTGGCAGTGTACCAGGATGTGCACTGATCTAGCATAGCAAAGATATCAAAAAACGGACAAGCCATGAAAATATCATGCTATCTATCTTACGATCATGCAAAGCAATATGACAATGAATGCTCAAGTCATGTATATGATGATGATGGAAGTTGCATGGCAATATATCTCGGAATGGCTATGGAAATGCCATAATAGGTAGGTATGGTGGCTGTTTTGAGGAAGATATAAGGAGGCTTATGTGTGATAGAGCGTATCATATCACCGGGTTTGGATGCATCGGCAAAGTTTGCACCGACTCTCGAGGTGAGAAAGGGCAATGCACGGTACCGGAGAGGTTAGCAATGGTGGAAGGGTAAGAGTGCATATAATCCATGGACTCAACATTAGTCATAAAGAACTCACATACTTATTGCAAAAATTTATTAGCTATCGAAACAAAGTACTAATACGCATGCTCCTAGGGGGATAGATTGGTAGTAAAATACCATCGCTCGTCCCCAACCGCCACTCATAAGAAAGACAATCAAAAAATAAATCATGCTCCGACTTCATCACATAACGGTTCACCATACGTGCATGCTTCGGGAATCACAAACCTTAACACAAGTATTTCTACCAATCCACAATTACTCACTAGCATGTCTCTAATATCACCATCTTTATATCGCAAAACTATTGCAAGGAATTAAACATATCATATTCAGTGATCTACAAGTTTTATGTAGGATTTTATGACTAACCATGTGAATGATCAATTCCTGTTAACTCTCTAAATAGATATAAGTGAAGCATGAGAGTTTAATTATTTCTAAAAAAGATATGCCCACTCTCTAACAAATATAAGTGAAGCAAAAGAGCATTCTACAAATGGCGGTTTTCTATGCATAGAGAAACAGGCAATCCAAACTTCAAATGATATAAGTGAAGCACATGAAGCATTCTATAAAGCCATACTCAAAAGATATAAGTGAAGTGCATGAAGCATTCTATAAATCGACCAAGGACTATCTCATATCAGCATGGTGCATTATTGAAAGAAAAATAAAAATCACACGACGCTCCAAGAATTTATGCATATCATGTGACGAATAAAAATATAGCTCCAAGTAAAATTACCGATGGTCGTTAGAAGAAAGAGGGGATGCCTTCCGGGGCATCCCCAAGCTTAGTTGCTTGGGAGTCCTTGAATATTACCTTGGGGTGCCTCGGGAGTCCCAAAGCTTAGGCTCTTGCCACTCCTTATTCCTTCATCCATCGTGATCTCACCCAAAACTTGAAAACTTCAATCACACAAAACTTAACAAAACCCTCATGAGATCCGTTAGTATAATAAAACAAATCACCACTTTAAGTACTGTTGCAAACTCATTCATATTTTGTTTTTCCATTGTAGCTACTGTATTATAACTTCTCCATGGCTTATACTACCGATAAAATCGATAGTTTCATCAAAACTAGCAAAACAATGCATCAAAAATGGAATCTGTCTTAAACAGGACAGTCTGTAGTAATCTGAACATTCACCATACTCCTATAACTCCAAAAATTCTTAAAAATTTGGAAAAAATAAAAAATTTGTATAGAAATACTGTGCCAAAAGTTCCAGAAGTTTTTGACATTCCAGTAAAAAATGTAAATTCACGCGCTACAGCCAAAGTTTCTGTTTTTCCACTGCACATACCAAACAAGCAATCTAATCATCCTAAAGGCAAATCTTGGCACATTATTTTTATAATACAATTGATTTGTACAAGGGGATAATTATTTTCTTTGAATTTTTTATTTAATTCAAGATTTGCAAAGTTTCCATGGGCATGAACAAAGTTCAAGTAGCTCCCCCACTTCAACGGTGCTCGTCTTTCTTACTTTCACTTTTCTTTTTGAAAAGTTTTAGGTTCCCCTCTATATTTTTTTGTTTTTAAACTTTTTGAAAGCAGACAATAGAATAAAGTGACTCTCTAAAACTTCCGGGTTGTCGCCCTGGCAGCGCTTTCTTTAAAGCCATTAAGCTAGGCATATAGTGCTCACGTAATGGATCCACCCGGATCCCAAGGTATATTAAAGCCAATTTTAATTAACAATGATTTGTAATTTAGTAGTGAGAACAAAGTAACATATATCACACAATAACAAAGTCTAACTCTTTCCTATGCACCGGCATGTCGTAAAAGAAAAATTCTTGCACATCAAGTAAAGGTCAATACATAGCATAAACGGTTTCTTGTAGTTTTATCGTATTGGAAACATAGAGAGGTGGAGATGTAGTTCCTCTCTCATAATAATTGCAAGTAGGAGCAGCAAGCACATGCATATTATATTTATCAAAATCATCATGTGTAATGGTAAAACGCAACCCATCAATATAATCCTTAATAAGCGCAAACTTCTCCGGTAAAGTGTAGTTGGAAGAATTCAAAAGGATAATAGGACTATCATGCGTGTGTGCAATAGTAACAATTTCATTCTTAACATAAGGAACTATAGCAAGTTCATCTCCATAAGCATCATTCATATTGGCATCATGGCCACAAGCATAGCAAGCATCAATTTCATTAAAAAGGGATATTTCAAACGAATCCAAGGGATCATAGCAATTATCGTAGCAATCATCCTTCGGTAAGCACGAAGGGAAATAAAACAATGTATGAGTTGAAGAGTTACTCTCATTAGAAGGTGGGCACGGGTGATCAATTCGCTCTTCCTTCCTTTGTTCTTCGCTCTCCTCGCCATCTTTTTCATCCAATGAGCTTACAGTGTCATCAATTTCTTCTTCCACAGATTCCTGCAAAATATTAATCTCTTCTTGGACAGCGGAGACTTTCTCAATAAACTCATTAATATCGGCATTATATTCATAATTCTCATAGCAATATTTAAGTATAGCAAAATTTTCAGGTCTGTAAACAGCATCATCATAATTTTCACACTTTTCAAACAAAGATTCAATTTCATAAGCACCCTTAAAAGCAACAAATTCTTCTATTTGTTCCACATCATAGTAATCATATATACCATTATAATAAGAAGCCAAGGTTTCATTATCACTAAATTTACATGAAAAGGGAAGGTGTGGAGCCTTCATCCTAGAGCAACAAGTATAATCATATCTCAAGCATAAATTCCGAGCATACCAATGCATCATATGAATTTGATCCCATAATAGTTTCCCTTTTTGAGTCAAGCGATAATCCCTAAAGTATTCACGTTGATCCAACGTGTCTCCCATTATCAAGTTGAACGGAGTTTTCTCAGGATTATCAAAGTAGTGTTCAATATTTTTCACATAACGAGCATCGAGGGTTTTAGGAGGTTCCCCATCTCCATGAGTAGCAAGTACACCTAATTTTTTTTGGTATTTCGTATTCCATATCCATAACTAAAGATATAAAACAACTAGGAACAGCAAATAAAATCTACTTAGTGATAAAGCAAACACGCACACACGAGAATATTCACCCCACGCTATTTCTCCCCGGCAACGGTGCGAGAAAAAGGTCTTGATAACTGTCGTGGACTTAACACGACAGATGCCCTTGTGAAAGGACTTAGGTGTGGAGCCATCACAACGTAGGTTAGCTCGAAGGGGTTGAACGGGACAAAGGACACAAGGTTTACCCAGGTTCGGCCCCTCACAACGAGGTAAAAGCCTACGTCCTGCTTCTGGTTGTTATTGCTTGAGTATTGATTACAAGGGAGCGATCACGCTTGACCTAGCTATCGACTATTTGTTTCTTGAGTTAACCCGCCGCCGGGTGTCGCCTTTACATATATAGGTTGAGGTTCCGGGGCTTACAAGAGTCCGAACCGGATCACACAACGTGACCAGCTGGGTTTCCAAGTCGCCCTGCCTTGCCAGGCAAGCTACCATACAGCGAATCACACGCCGCGTCTTGGGCCACCTCCAGGCCCGTATCTTAAGCCGCCGCCTTCACACTTTGTCTTCTTGGGCCTACTTGGGCCTTCTTTATTACGTCACCAATGGTGTAACCCGGCCCCTCCTGGGCGGGTCACACCTCGGGGTTATATCCCCAACATTAGGCCCCAGATTGATTTGAACTTGTTCACGTCAATCTTCACTGCTTCAGTTGGCGAGTCTTCTCTGCAATGCTTAACTTTGAACAAATCGTTGTAACCCGCCGTGACATCATGTGAAGTCGATTCAGAAAAAACCTTATGACATCAACGATTCTTTTTTGCATTAAATGGCCATCCGAGAATCAAGGCGCCTCCTGTGTTGAGATAATCACGACGCCTCCTCGATTTGCCTGGCTGCCATTTTACTGTTCACCTTTTCCCTTATAAATAGGCATGAAGGGGTTCCTTTTTCACTTTTACCCCCGCCCCTCTCTCTTCTTCTTCTTCCTCGCGCCGACCGCCGCTGCACAAGATCTGCCGCCGCAGTCGACCTTCACCAGCAGCTCCAACCTGGCCGCTGCATCAACCTGATTGTGACCAGAGATCGCAGCACCCACCTACTACTCATTAGCATCACCAGGTACTCATTTCTCCTCACTTCCAATCTGCATTAGGTTACCCTAGTTCGTCGGTGTTCGTTGTGTTCATCCAAGTTCATCATAGTTTTTTTCCACCGGTGCTTAGTTCAATCCAAAAGTAGTACTGAAGCCGTGCGGTAGTAGTTTTAGCCCCTATCTTGCATCTCATGTAGATCCCCTTTCTTCAGAATCCATATATAGCTCACCTATGTTTTCATTACTGTACCTTTAGGTTTGGAATTGTTCTTCATTTCTTGAACTGTTGTAGATCCAAATTTTTAGGCACAATCCGTGAAACTTGTTTTATCTCACACTTAGCATAATTCCAACCATGTTGATTTGATACATAGCTGACTCGCCATTCGTTATTCGGGCGGCTTAAATAACAACCTTTGTAACCCACCAGAACTTGGCCGGCTTAATCATGACATATAACTTGCCAAGAAATCTAGAGCTTTGTATGATCCGCCAGCAATGCTTGCCGACTTAAATTTATCCACTTAACCCTAAAACTGTGGTTCATCAGCAAATGACCGGCTTAAACATGAATTTTATTCTCATTAGGCAGTTCATCACCATGACTTTAATCTGCCATACTTTTTATTCCCAGGCCATAGGTCTTAACCCACCAGCAATGACTAGGACTCCCACTTCTTGCGACTGGGTCGCTTCCCAAGTCTCCGAACTCTCATTACAGGAGTATGTAGATATGGGGATTTTGTCATCCAAAGAGGTCATACACTGGCGGGTCCCTAGTTCTGAAACAACTCCAGAGCCCCAAGAGGGCAAAATCGTGATCTTTGCAGACCACCTTCTCCGTGGTTTTTCTCCACCCGGATCAAAGTTTTTCCGTGATGCTCTGAATTTTTATCAACTTCACCCTCAAGATATTGGCCCCAACTCTGTCTCCAATTTGTACAATTTTCAAGTATTCTGCGAAGTGTATCTTGGAGAGGAGCTTACTGTTGACCTCTTTAGAGAGTATTTTTATCTTAATCGTCAAACAGAAATGACCGATGGACCCAGCTTGGAACTTGGTGGGATTTCTATTCAGCGGCGGAGAGACATAATTTTTCCTGAAGCCAGGCTTCCCAGTCACCCCAAGGATTGGAATTTCACTTGGTTCTATTGCAGAGACACTTCTCCGGCTGATGAAAATCGTTTGCCGGGTTATCGCCCCTTCCGGCTGAACACCACAGCAAACTTCCAGATCGGTTAACCGCCGCAGAGCGCGTTAAACATGCCCCCACCTTTTCAAAAATAAGGGCATTGGTAGCCAATGGCTTAACTGCAGTAGACCTAACCCGCTGCTGGGTTGCTTGGAGAATAATGCCTTTGAGCCGGCGCGGCAGCTTAATGTGCGAATACACTGGAGATACCAAAGATCCGCAGCATTTTAATCAGACGTCCTTGAGTGATAAGGATATCAATGATGTAGTCAAATCACTGCTCGGGGAACCTATGGACAACTGCCGCAAAGTGGGACTAAACCCTTTCTGCAAAGTCAATGCACCTCCGGCTGTAAGTATTTTTCACCATCCTTCCTTTTACTTGTTTACTTCTTTGTATAGTATATTCCTTACTTTTTCTGTCTATGTTTAAACAGGCCAACTCCCCTTTTTGGAAGAATAAACTACCCACTGCTGCTCCGACCAAGAAGCCTAAAACAACAACTCGAGGCTCGGGTCGTCCTAAGAAACCAACCACTGAAGAGCTACTCAAGCTTGACGACGAGTCAGAGGTAGACCTTGACTCCCTTGGTCATCTTTTTATACAACTTATTAACGCCGACTCTTCTCAGGACGACGCAGAAACAAGTCAAGCTGATGTGGCAGAGGGAATCCCTGTCTCCTCCGACTCAGAACCCTTGCCAAGACAAAAAACTCGGCAGGTGACTCGGAAAGTAAGATTTTCTCACCCTCTTGCTTACTTGGATCCCGACTTTATTTTGAAGAAACAGCAACACGAGGCGAAGCGTGCAACCCGGAGCAGTAGTGGTGGTGACCTTGCAACCGGCTTACCCAATACGCCCGCCCCTCGCACGCGCCGAAATGAGGTGCCATTTAGTCCATCCTTCTCCTTTCCAAAGGCGGGTCTCATTTGTTAACCGCTTAACTCTTCCGATTCAAACTACCAGGGAACACCTCATTCATCATCTGGCGAATCTACTAGGACTCAGATGCCTGTCTTCAGAGTTGCCCCTGGGTAATTATTTGCACTTGCTTCATACATAACTTGCAATAACATGTTTACGAAGTCTTGTTCTCCAGTTGCAGTGGTGTGGCAAAAGCAGGCAAGAAACAAAAAGTGGGCGGTTCTTCCAAAGATACCCAAACTGCTGAGCCGGAGAAACAAATGCCATCAGCAACTGAGGTGTCAGAAAATCTGACAATCTTGTCAGTGATCGGCCACCGCAAGTTGATATCACAGTCTCAGAACCACTGCATACTGAAATCAATCCGACTACTCATCAAGATCCGCCAAGTCTTAAGTCGCCATCTCTTTCGAAGCAGGCTGATGAAATCCCCCTCGAGAAGAATAGTGAAGATGTCATCATCACCAGTACTGGCTACACAGAGCCGGGAAACCCTATAGTCTTGGCCAAGCACAACGCCAGAGAAGAGTCATTAGTCGCTGACAAGGGTAAATTGAAACTGGATCTGGAAAGCTATGCTGGTTTCAGCGCAAGTGACATTCACGCAGGCTATCTAAACCGCCTCCATACTAGCCGTGATCTGGAAGCCGGCTTAGTGAACCTTATGAAGGAACACTATGAGGTACGTTGCTAACTCTTTTCCATATGTATTCATATAGCCACCAAGTCTAGAGGATAGGAAAAAGTTGAGTATGCTGTAGACTTAATAATAATCTTCAAATTGTAGCCTCTCATGGCCAACTTATCCTTTAAGATCCAAATATGTAGCCCCCAAGGGCCGGCTTAAACTGACAAGTTGAGCCGGGACATACAGTCACTTAAGAATTCCAAACACGTAGCCCCCAAGGGCCAGCTTAAACTGACAAGTTGAGCCCGGACTTACAGTCACTTAAGAAATCCAAACACATAGCTCCCAAGGGCTGGCTTAAACTGACAAGTTGAGCCAGGCCGTAAGAAACTTTAAAATGACCTACATTAGCCCCCAAGTGCCAAGTAGAGTACTTGTAGTGTGCTTGGGACTTTAATTAACTGTAAGACCAAAACCTGCTCGTTGTGATGTAACTATTGCCTTATATATTCCAGGCCGAACTGAACATGAAAGAATCGCAAGTTGGCGATTTAAGAAAAAAAATTAAAGCTGCAGCAAACAGAAACCTCAAAGGCCAAGGCAGATCTGAAGGCCTCACTTGAAGAAATTGAGAAATTGAAGGCATGTTTTGACGCTGAGAGAGCCGCCTGGGAAACTGACAGGGCTGCTCTAGCCAAAAAGGCCAAAGACGCAGAGGCTGCTCTTAAGCCGGTGACCAATGAGCTTGCCGGCTTAAAGCAGCACATTACCCACATGACGGCCGCCATCTTCGGTAAGCGTAATATGCCATGCAAATTATGTAACCCGCCTGGCTTCCCATTTATATTCATTGCTAACTCGCCTAGCGACTCTTATATAACCTCTTAACAGACCCCATGAGTGCAAACCTTGGTCAAAACATGCTATCGAAGCTGAAGGCCATTTATTATTTAACAGAGCAATTATACAGTGGCGCTCTCCATAGTCTTGTGGCCTTAGGAGGTAACAGAAAGCCGCCAAGCCAAATCAAGACTGTTCTGGATCATCTTTCCACAGTCCCAAACCAGATTGAAGAGCAACGAGCATCAGCCGCCCGGGCCGGAGACATCATCGCTCTTGGCTGGGCCAAAGCCTTGCAATCGGAGCTTGACCCGGAGGAGATTGCCACCGGGTGTCCAGAATTCAAAGACGATCAATCACCCTTTGAAGAGAAGGACTTCAATTAATGCATTCGAGAGATGCAACCTGTGGCTTGCAAGCTCATTGAAGAGCTAGAATTAAGCAAGTACACCGTGGCTTACGATAACAACAATCAGAAGATTAAGCCGCCAAGTCACGATGTTGTCAATCTCATTCCTCCTCGGCATAAGCATACCTTCCCCCTGACATTGATCATTCAATTATACTCAATGATGAAGCCACTTTCAAAGCTTTAACCAACATCAATTGGACAACGGCTGATCTTCAGATGATCGACGAAGAAGAACTGGCATAGGATGACCTGCAATCTTCAAGGCGGCCCAAAGAAAATTAAGCATAGAGATGATGACCCAGGCGGCTTTCAGGCCGGCTTATAATAGTTCAGCTCCGAAAACATTGGAAGTTTAAAACTATTGTGGGCTCAAATCAAAGCCTTGTAATAGGATAATTGAAAACAATGATCTGCCATGTCATGCCTTCGTGCATGTTAATCTTAACTTTTGAACCGCTAGTTTAATCTTTATAACATGCGTGATGCGATCATATGAATCATACCAGTATTCTTATTTGTTATGTAAAGCTTTGCCTGTCCTGCAAAAAATCAGACAACATATGCCCTGGCGACTTACAATCAAAAACCAGGGCGGGCGACAACCCAAAGATAATATAGTCTTATACAATTACTGAAAAGACTTTAATCTAGGCCATTTAAGACGAAACGTGCTGGCGACTTATAGTCGAAAACCAGGGTGGGTTACCAAACCTTGAATATTCATATAACAATTGAAACATACCTGTCGATTTGGATCATACTGACATCTTAAACATCAATATCCAGAGCGGGTGACAACCCAAAGTCGTGTAATCACATGACCTCCATTGTTCAAACCAAAGCCTACTGGCGACTTAAAGTCCATAGCCAGGGCGGGTTACCAAACCCAAAATACTCAAATATAAGGCATACCATCAAAGTTTATGATCCAAATCGTCAAAATTTACCTAACAGAAAAAATCTTTAAGAAAAACAAATCCAAAGGACTCAAAAGAAAAAATTCAAAAATTCTCCAATAATTGCGCGGCCGGCTTACCAAAGCACGACCAAACAAGTTGGCTCATAGGGCCATGTGCTTTCAAGGGCCGCACAGCCTTCGAGTTAATCCTAGCTCACTGTAAGCCGGCTCTCACATGACACAAGCCACCTTTTTAACCTTAACGAGTTCAGGGTCTTGAAAAAGATTGACTGTTAAGAGTTTGGCGGGTCACCTGGCGGAGTAGCAAGTTGCAAACAGGTAGGATAACTCATAATTTGGCGTCCACGCCTGGTCAAGAGGGTATGAAAGCTAAAGCTAGTGGGTTGGAAGCCCCCAAGTGACCTTATGATCAAATAATAAAGACTCAGATACACATAAATGAAACGACAGAGGCCCTGAATTATCAGGGATGCCGGCTTTATTATATTGATCATAAAATATGTGTACATTGACAAATGTATGTACAAATACAAGAGCCGGTGGCTCAGGTGTAATAAGGCCAAAGATGAGCAATATTCCAGGGCCGGCGGGTCTCCTCCTCCGACTTGCATGAATCCTTGTGTTCTCGTATGCCAATGAGGTAATAAGACCCATTATTCAGGTTTTTGCTGACCACAAAGGGCCCTTCCCAAGGTGGGGATAACTTGTGCATATCTGTTTGATCTTGGATCAGCTGGAGCACCAAGTCGCCTTCTTGAAACGCTCGAGTTTTAACTCTACGGCTATCATAGCGACGCAAGTCTTGCTGATATATCGCTGAACGAGCCGCTGCAAGTTCACGCTCCTCATCCAAAGCATCGAGTGCGTTTTGACGTGCTATCTCATTATCAGCTTCAACATAAGCTGCCACGCGGGGCGAGTCATGACGGATATCACTTGGAAGAACCACCTCTGCACCATAGACCATGAAGAAAGGCGTATAGCCTGTTGACCTGTTAGGGGTAGTATTGATACTCCAGAGTACTGAAGGTAACTCCTCAACCCAACAACCCGGCGTTCGCTTCAAAGGAGCCATAAGCCAGGGTTTTATGCCTCTCAAGATTTCTTGGTTGGCCCTCTCAGCTTGACCATTAGATTGCGGATGAGCCACAGAAGAAACATCAAGATGAATATGCTCTCGTTGACAGAACTCCTTCATAGCACCCTTAGACAAATTAGTGCCATTATTGGTGATGATACTATGAGGGTAACCAAAATGGAAGATCAGTTTTTTAACAAACTAGACTGCAGTTGCTGCATCACACTTGCTGACCGGCTCTGCTTCAACCCACTTGGTAAATTTATCAACCGCCACCAAGAGATGGGTTTTCTTATCCTTAGACCTCTTGAAGGGGCCAACCATATCAAGCCCCCAGACTGCAAACAGCCAAGTAATTGGAATCATCCTCAAATCTTGAGCCGACACATGAGCCCGTCGAGAAAATTTTTGACAGCCATCACACTTACTGACGATATCCTCTGCATCAGCATGAGCCATTAACCAATAGAACCCATGACGAAAAGCTTTAGCCACTAAGGACTTAGAACCGGCATGATGCCCACAATCACCTTCATGGATCTCTCTTAAAATCTCACTGCCCTCTTCAGGAGAAACACAATGTTGGAACACGCCTATCACACTGCATCGGTGTAATTCGCCATTAATAATGGTCATAGACTTAGATCTCCTGATGACTTGTCTTGCCAAAGTTTCATCCTCAGGTAACTCGCCCCGGGTCATATAAGCCAAATAGGGAAGTGTCCAATCAGGAATAGCATGGAGAACCGCCACCAACTGCGCCTCTGGGTCAGGAATGGCAAGATCCTCTTCTGATGGTAACTTCACTGAGGGGTTATGCAATACATCCAAAAACACATTAGGAGGCACTGGCTTATGTTGAGACCCAAGCCAGCTCAAGGCATCAGCCGCCTCATTTTTCTTTCGGCCAAGGTGCTCCACTTGATAACCCTTGAAGTGACCAGCAATATTATCAACCGCCCGGCGATAAGCCGCCATGAGTGGGTCTTTGGAGTCCCATGTACCTGAAACTTGCTGAGCTACCAGGTCTGAGTCGCCAAAACACCTGACCCGGATCAAATTCATTTCCTTGGCCATACGAAGGCCGTGGAGTAAAGCCTCATATTTAGCTGGATTGTTAGTAAAAGGAAACATCAACCTTAACACATAACAAAATTTGTCACCTCGTGGGGAGGTCAAAATAACTCCAGCCCCCGAGCCTTCCAGCTGCTTGGACCCGTCAAAGTGAATCATCCAATATGTGTTATCCGGCTTCTCCTCAGGCGTCTGCAACTCCGTCCAGTCATTGATGAAATCCACCAGAGCCTGAGATTTGATAGCTGTCCTTGGCACATATTTCAGACCATGAGGTCTGAGTTCTATTGCCCACTTAGCAACCCGGCCTGTGGCCTCCCTATTTTGAATAATGTCTCCTAAGGGAGCAGAGCTGACCACAGTGATAGGATGACCAAGAAAATAATGCTTCAGCTTGCGACTCGCCATAAACACTCCATATACCAATTTCTGCCAATGTGGATATCGTTGTTTGGACTCAATCAACACCTCACTGACATAATAAGCCAGCCTCTGAACTGGATACTCCTTACCTGTCTCCTTGCGCTCCATCACAATCGCCACACTGACAACCTTACTATTAGCCACCACATACAGGAGCAAGGGTTCTTTCTCAATGGGAGCCGCAAGGACGGGCAGCTCAGCTAACTGCTTTTTGAGTGCCTCAAACGCCTTATCAGCAGCGTCACTCGAGACAAAATGATCTGTTTTCTTCATCATCTGGTATAAGGGAATGACCTTCTCTCCTAGGCGGCTTATGAACCGGATTAGAGCCGCGATACGACCCGCCAGGCACTGGACGTCATTGACACACGCCGGCTTAGCCAATGAAGTAATAGCCTTAATCTTCTCCGGGTTAGCTTCGATACCTCTCTCTGAGACCAGAAAACCAAAAAGCTTGCCTACAGGTACACCAAAAACACACTTGGCCGGGTTAAGCATCATCTTATAGACCCAGAGATTGTCAAAAAGTCTCCTTTAGATCATCCAAGAGCGTCTCCTTTTTCCTAGACTTGACCACAATATCATCCACATAAGCATGCACATTGCGCCCAATTTGGCTGTGAAAGCAATTCTGAACACGGTGTTGATAAGTCGCCTGGGCACTCTTAAGCCCAAAAGGCATAGAGACATAGCAAAAAGCTCCAAAAGGGGTGATAAAAGACGTCTTCTCTTGGTCTTTAACTGCCATCTTGATCTGATGATAACCAGAATAAGCATCCAGGAAACATAAGTTCTCACAACTCGCCGTGGCATCAGTAATCTGGTCAATACGGGGAAGAGCAAAAGGATCAGCTGGAAAAGCTTTGTTAAGATCTGTGTAGTCAACACACATACGCCAAGTGCCATTCTTCTTAAGCACTAGCACCGGGTTAGCCAACCACTCCGGATGAAAAACCTCCACGATAAACCTGGCTGCCAAGAGCTGGGCCACCTCTTCTCCAATGGCCTTACGCCGTTTTTCATTGAAACATTGAAGAAACTGCTTGACCGGCTTAAATTTAGGATCAACATTAAGAGTGTGCTCAGTGAATTCTCTCGGTACACCCGGCATGTCAGAAGGTTTCCATGCAAAGATGTCCCGATTCTCATGGATGACCTCGATGAGCGCGCTTTCCTATTTAGGATCCATGTTAGCCCCTATTGTGAACTGCTGAGATAATTCGCCAGGGACAAAGTCAATCTGCTTAGTATCATCAGCCGATTTAAACTTCAACAAAGGGTCTTGCTCCATGGTGGGCTTCTTCAAAGGGGTCATATCAGCCGGATCAACATTATCCTTATAAAATTTAAGCTCCTCCATGGCGCAAGCCGACTCAGCATAGGCAGCATCTCCTTCTTCACATTCCAAAGCAATCTTTCGATCACAATGGACTGTAATAGTACCCTTACGTCCGGGCATTTTAAGCTGTAGATAAACATAACAAGGCCCTGCCATAAATTTGGCATAAGCCGGGCGTCCGAACAAGGCATGATAAGGGCTCTTGATTTTAACCACTTCAAACCATAACGTCTCTGCTCTGTAGTCATAGTCATTGCCAAAAGCCACTTCCAAGGCAATCTTACCGACTGGATACGCTGACTTACCAGGTACCACACCATGAAAAACTGTAGAAGATGGCTTAAGCTCCTTATCAGTTAAATTCATCCGACGAAAGGTATCATAGTAAAGGATATTGATACTGCTGCCACTGTCCATGAGGACTTTGGTGAATTTATAACCCCCAACCTGAGGGGCTACCACCAACGCTAGTTGACCCGGATTGTCAACCCGGGGCTGGTGATCTTCTCGACTCCATGTGATTGGTTGCTCTGACCACCGCAAATATTGAGGTACCGCGGACTCAATCGCACTGACCACGTGTTTATGAACCTTCTGATCTCGTTTGCAGAGACTTGTGGTAAAAAATGATATTGGCCACTGTTGAGCTACTTTGGATTACTCTGGTATCCTGACTAGTGCTACTGGTTACCTTGACCAGGCTACTAGTTATAACCACCCTGGTTGCCCTGTCCTTGATATCCAGAATTTGGGCCGCCACCACCAAAGCCGGGCCCCTATGAGCCGGATCCTGACCCGCCAGGTGGACCATTATTGTTGCCATGACTTTGATTGAAGTTGGAATTCCTATACTCTTTCATGATGAAACACTCCTTCCAAGCATGAGCCGCCGGCTTATTAGGCAGACTATGTTTTGGGCAAGGCTCATTCATCATCGCCTCAATATTAAATTTTGGCCCTCCAAAGGCCTGCTTACCATTGCCATTACGGCGCTGATTTTTATATCCAGTGTTGGTGTTAGCTATGAAGTCTGACCCACCATCGGGTTGTCTGCGCTTACCACCATTACCCTGGTTGTGACCATTATGCCATGTCACGTTCTGCTGCTGACCCTTACCATTACCACTCTTCTTTCCCTTGTTGGATTTTTCATCATCAGATCTAGGATCTTTGGTATTATCAGAGTCAGCATACTTGATGAGAGCCGCCATGAGCTCTCCCGTGTCATTACAATGACGCTTAAGCCGGCCAAGCTTCTGCTTAAGAGGGGTAAAATGACAATTCTTCTCCAAGACCAGAACAGTTGAACCCGCCGCAATGCTATCTGATGAGTGGATAATAGCTGAGACCCGGCGGACCCAGTGGTGGGCCGACTCATCCTCCCGCTGCACATAGTTATCCAGATCAATAATCGTCAGGGGTTGCTTACATGTACCTTTAAAGTTCTGAATAAACCGTGCCTTCAACTCTGCCCACAAGCTGATAGAATTGGCAGGAAATCCTTTTAACCATGTTTGAGCTGGGCCATCCAGCATCATAGTAAAGTACTTGGCACATACAGCATCATTAACATCTAGCATCTCCATGGCCAATTCATAGCTCTCAATCCAAGCTTTGGGGGGAAGATCAGCTGTATAATTAGGCACCTTATGAGGGCCTTTACAATCCTTGGGCAACCGTTCATTACGTAGAGCTGGCACCAAACATGGCACACCAACCATCCTAGACATCATCCCCGCTTCAAGTGAGGCTGAAGTGTTCACCGGGGGATGCTAATACGCCCCCAATTAAGCCACCAATTCCACCTCACGACGGGCTCTAGCCTGATCCACAAGGTCCTGAGCATTATTAACATCACGGGCGGGTTATGACCACGGGGCGGGTCATCAATGTGGGGCGGGTTACAACGCCGTTCGCTGTTGGAAACCACCGGCGGCTCAATGCGCCGGCTATAACTTCGACTTTGACGCGGAGTTGAGTGAATTCACTCACGACTGTATGAGTAAGCCGCCTGCTGTGCCACAGCCTTCTAAAGAAGCTCCACAGCATTCCGGGTCTCCACTGCCACCGGAGACTCGCCCTCAATCGGAATAGCTGCCAGCCGTGTAGCCGCTGCTATCATGTTATCCACCGGGTTAGAATAATGGCCAGAGGGTGTTGGAACCCTTTGAGGTGGGGTCAGATCCCTACGAGGCGGGTCTGGCAAACGAGGCTGAGCCGCCGCTCCAATCCCTGGTGCCTTAGAAGCCCGGGTCACACCGGGCGGGTTACTCATTCCTGCCCCGGGTGTGCTAAAGAGATTCCGTCCCTCAAACTGCGAAGGTATGCGGCTCTGGTGCCTCCTTCGAAGAACAACGTTGGACGCATTCTGATCCAGACTCAGGCAAAAGCCTCCACCTTTAATCATTGTGACTCGGCATCCATCGCAGCTCGCTCCGTCGCCATCCTGGTATTCTCCGCATTAAGATCCCCCTGGGCCTTAGCCACCTCATCTCGCACCTTTGCAACTTCCGCATTATGCTGTGCTTGGTTCGCCGTAGTCACCTCCGTGGCTAACAGAGATATCAAAGTGCCCAAGAGCTCAGATAAGGCTTGAGCCGGTGGCCGAGCTGAACCGCTCGCTCCAGCTGTCGTAACAACAGTTGATCCGGATGTGATAGCAGCAGCTGTTGACGAGTTCAGAGCCGGTTGCGTACCAGCCATAAAGATAGCAGCCCTTCTCGGCGGCTCATAAGGGCCCGGAATACTGTCACCATCGGAATACCCCCCAAGCCCGCCATCTTGAAGCTGATAGATCGATTCCGTTTCTCCAGACAAGGACTCATCACCTGAATAGATGGCCGTCTCTCCTCCAGATTCGGAACCTTCCGGAAGATCCGCCCCATGAACAAAGCCAACAAAGATGTGCTTCCGGCCAGGTTGAACCCCAGTGGGTTGCGCGCGCTGAGCCATCTCAATGATGTCGGTGCAGGCATCCAGCTCAAGCTCTGACTCGCCGATCTTGCCGATGAAGACGTGAATTCCACCAAAGATGACCCGGTACCCGTACTCGATTGAGTTGGCCTCGTGGCCGCAGCCAGCGTCGTCGACGTAGATCTTGCCGCTGCGACTCTTAGTCATCCGGCCCACGACATATCCTTCGATCCCTAAGAATTTGTCCTTTAAGAACTCGAAACCACCGTGCTCTGGCCCCATGGTGGGCGCCAACTGTCGTGGACTTAACACGACAGATGCCCTTGTGAAAGGACTTAGGTGTGGAGCCATCGCAATGTAGGTTAGCTCGAAGGGGTTGAACGAGACAAAGGACACAAGGTTTACCCAGGTTCGGCCCCTCACAGCGAGGTAAAAGCCTACATCCTGCTTCTGGTTGTTATTGCTTGAGTATCGATTACAAGGGAGCGATCACGCTTGACCTAGCTATCGACTATTTGTTTCTTGAGTTAACCTGCCGCCGGGTCTCGCCTTTATATACATAGGTCGAGGCTCCGAGGCTTACAAGAGTCCGAGCCGGATCACACAACGTGACCAGCTGGGTTTCCAAGTCGCCCTGCCTTGCCAAGCTAGCTACCATACGACGGCTCACACGTCCGGGTCTTGGGCCACCTCCAGGCCCGTATCTTAAGCTGCCGGCTTCACACTTCATCTTCTTGGGCCTACTTGGGCCTTCTTTATTAAGTCACCAACGGTGTAACTCGGCCCCTCCTGGGCGGGTCACACCTTGGGGTTATATCCCCAACAATAACCCACAAGTATAGGGGATCAATTGTAGCCTTTGTCGATAAGTAAGAGTGTTGAATCCAACGAGGAGCTAAAGGTAGAACAAATATTCCCTCAAGTTCTATCGACCACTGATACAACTCTACGCACGCTTAACGTTCGCTTTACCTAGAACAAGTATGAAACTAGAAGTACTTTGTAGGTGTAAAGGGATAGGTCTACATGATGATAAAGAGCACGTAAATAAAAGATAGGGGCTGTTTAGATAAAGAAACAATTAAGTTAGTTTTAGTAGAGAGCTTTTTGTCACAAGAAAGTTATTTGTCCCTAGGCAATCGATAACTAGACCGGTAATCATTATTGCAATTTCATATGAGGGAGAGGCACAAGCTAACATACTTTCCCTACTTGGATCATATGCACTTATGATTGGAACTCTAGCAAGCATCCGCAACTACTAACGATCATTAAGGTAAAACCCAACCATAGCATTAAAGTATCAAGTCCTCTTTACTCCCATACGCAAATAGCCTACTTACTCGGGTCTGTGCTTCTGTCACTCACGCCATCCACCATAAGCGAATCATGAACATATTGCAAACCTTACATTGGGGATCCCTCATGCTTGCGTGACACGGAGAGCACCATAGGACAGCACCAATAATAAAACATACAACTCAAACCGATCATGATCATCAATCAACCCATAGGACAAAACGGATCTACTCAAACATCATAGGATAGCCATACATCATTGGGAAATAATATATAGCGTTGAGCACCATGTTTAAGTAGAGATTACAGCGGTGAGAAGGGGTGTTACACCGCTGCATAGAGGGGGAGAGAGTTGGTGATGACGGCGGCGAAGTTGTTGGTGTAGATCGCCGTCACGATGATGGCCCCGGCGGCGTTCCGGCGCCACTGGGAGAGAGGGGGAGAGAACCCCCTTCCTCCTTCTTCTTCCTTTGCCTCCCCCCTAGATGGGAGGAGGGTTTCCCCTCTGGTACTTGGCCTCCATGGCGGCGGAGGGGCGGGAGCCCCTCCGAGATTGGATCTCTCTCTCTGTTTCCTTCTGTTTCTCTGTTTCGTTTTCTGGCCTTTCACCGTTTCTTAAATTCCCAGAGATCCGTAACTCTGATTGGGCTGAAATTTTAACATGATTTTATCCGGATATTAGCTTTCTTGCGGACGAAGAAGGGCACCAACCGCCTTACGGGGTGGCCACAAGCCCCCTGGCCGCGCCCAGGGTAGGGGGGGGTGCTCCTCCAGGGCTTATGGGCCCCTCGGGCATCGTATCGTGTTGATTCCAATTCTCAAAAATCACATATATTCCAAAAAAAAATCTTCGTAAGTTTTTATCGCATTTGGACTTTGTTTGGTATGGATATTCTTCGAAACAAAAAACATGCAACAAACACGAACTGACACTGGGCACTGGATCAATATGTTAGTCCCAAAAATAGTATAAAAAGTTGCCAAAAGTATATGAAAGTTGTAGAATATTGGCATGGAACAATAAAAAATTATAGATACGACGATGACGTATCAGTTATCATGTGCTATTCCCTTTGCTTCATGATAGGTCCATTTTGCACCATTTTTTCTACTGTTATTTATTATGTTTTGGGTCATTATTTCTCTTTATGATGCAATTCTAATTCCCTTTCTCTCTTATTTTGCAAGTTTCACATGAAGAGGGAGATTGCCTGCAGCTGGAATTCTGGACCTAAAAAAACTACAGCAGAGAAAGATATTCTCCACAGCTCCAAATGATCTGAAAATTTACGGAAAATTATTTTGGAATATATAAAAATACTGGCGGAAGAAATATCAGGAGGAGGGCCACTAGAGAGTCACGAGCTCAGGGGGCGCCCCCTAGAGCGCACCTGGTGAGCTCATGGCTCCACCGACAGGCCTCTAGGGCACATCTTCTCCTATATGATGCTATTTTCCTTAGAAAAAAGAAGAAGAGAAGACTTTTGAGATGAACTGCCGCCGTCTCGAGGCGGAACCTGGGCAGGAGCACGTTTGCTCTCTGGCGGAGCGATTCCGCAGGGGATACTTCCCTCCGGGTGGGGGAAATCGAAGCCGTCTACATCACCAATGGTCCTCTCATCGTGGAAGGACCAATCTTCATCAACATCTTCACCAGCACCATCTCTTCTCACACCCTAGTTCATCTCTTGTATTCAATCTTTGTCCCAAAACCTCAGATTGGTACCCGTGGGTTGATAGTAGTGTTGATTACATCTTGTAGTTGATGCTAGTTGGTTTATTTGGTGGAGGATTATATGTTCAGATCCATAAGCATATCCAATACACCTCTGATCTTGAACATGAGTATGATTTGTGAGTAGTTACTTCTGTTCTTGAGGACATGGGAGAAGTCTTGTTATAAGTAATCATGTGAAGTTGGTATTCATTCAATATTTTGATGATATGTATGTTGATCTTCCTTTAGTGGTGTCACGTGAACGTCGACTACATGAAACTTCATGATACGTCTCCAACGTATCAATAATTTTTGATTGTTCCATGCTGTTATATTATCATTCTTGAATGTTATACTATCATTTTATAGCAACTTTATATCATTTTTTCGGACTAACCTATTGACATTATGCCCAGTGCCAGTTGCTGTTTTTTGCTTGATTTTTACTTCACGGAATATCCCTATCAAACGGAGTCCAAACACAGCGAAACTTTTTGGAGATTTTTTTGGGCCAGAAGACAACTTGGGGGCCAAGAAAGGACCAGAGAGGAGGCCCGCCGGGACCACAAGACACCAGGGCATGCTTGGGCTCCGTTGGGACCACAAGACACCAGGGTGCGCCCTAGTGGGTTGTGGGGCCACAGGGGTCTCCTGCACCGACTCTTCGCCCTATTAATTCCCAATTGTTCCAGAAACCCTAAGGGAGCAGACGAAACACAATTCCAGCCGCCGCAAGTTCGAGAACCACGAGATCCAATCTAACACCATCACGGAGGGGTTCATCATCCTCATTGGTGCCTCTCCGATGATGCGTGAGTAGTCCACCTGAAAGTGCAACTAATCCCCGGGTGGTTTTTGTAATTCATAACAACATATAGCTCATTGAACTAATATCCTTTCAAGTTAAATATTTCGGAAAGTTCAATGATTGGCATGGCACATGGACTAGAGATGTGGACCCCTCAAAATGCTAAGGACAAATATTGGCAAAAGCTCAAGACTCTACATTTCTATTTTAGTGATCCAAGAACACATTGAGTCCATAGGAAAAGTCAATACTATTAAAAGGGGATGAGGTGTTGCTTAATGGTCTACTTGCTCAAAGTGCTTAGTGATATGCTCCAAAACCCTCAACCACTTTCTCAAATCCAAATATGTCCTAAACGTAAAGTCAAACTCGGCCCCACCAATTTGATCTATCCGGCGCCACCGAGTTCCTTTGACATAGCCACTGCCAGAAACCCTAATCAGTTCGGTCTCACCGATAGGGATTTCGGTCTCACCGAAATGGGATTGCAAACTCTCTGTTTCCCTTCGTAACGTTTCGGTCTCACCGAAATGAGCGATCGGTCCCACTGAGTTGATCATATCGGTCCCACCGAAATTCCTAACGTTCACATTTTGAACTAGATCGGTCTCACCGAGTTCTTCTATTCGGTCTGACCGAGTTGGGTCAAATGTGTGTAACGGTTAGATTTTGTGTGGAGGCTATATATACCCCTCCACCCCTTCTCTATTCAAGAGAGAGCTATCAGAACGTGCCTACACTTCCACTACTCATTTTCTGAGAGAGAACCACCTACTCATGTGTTGAGACCAAGACATTCCAATCCAACCACAAGAATCTTGATCTCTAGCCTTCCCCAAGTTGCTTTCCACTCAAATCATCTTTCCACCATATCCAAATCTGTGAGAGAGAGTTGAGTGTTGGGGAGACTATCATTTGAAGCACAAGAGCAAGGAGTTCATCATCAACACACCATCTATTACCTTTTGGAGAGTGGTGTCTCCTAGATTGGTTAGGTGTCACTTGGGAGCCTCCGACAAGATTGTGGAGTTGAACCAAGGAGTTTGTAAGGGCAAGGAGATCGCCTACTTCGTGAAGATCTACCCGAGTGAGGCAAGTCCTTCGTGGGCAATGGCCATGGTGGGATAGACAAGGTTGCTTCTTCGTGGACCCTTCGTGGGTGGAGCCCTCCGTGGACTCGCGCAACCGTTACCCTTCGTGGGTTGAAGTCTCCATCAACGTGGATGTACGATAGCACCACCTATCGGAACCACGCCAAAAATCTTCGTGTCTACATTGCGTTTGCCTTCTCCAAACCCTTCCCTTTACATTCATATGCAATGTTTTACTTTCCGCTGCTACACTCTTAGAATTGCATGTGTAGGTTGATTGCTTGACTTGTGCTAAGTTGCTAAAATCTGCCAAGACTTAAAATTGGGAAAAGGCTAGATTTTTCTTTGGTCAAGTAGTCTAATCACCCCCCTCTAGATCTACTTTTGATCCTACAAGTGGTATCAGAGCTTTGGTCTCCAATTGCCTTGATTTCCATAGCTTTGGTGATCATAGCCTTGGTTTCACAACCTAGGAGAGTATGGCGTCTAAGGAGGGAAATTACCACCGTAGAGGTCCTTACTTTGATGGTACTAATTTTGCTAGTTGGAAGCATAAGATGAAAATGCATATTCTTGGACATAACCCCGCCATTTGGGCTATTGTGTGTATTGGTTTGCAAGGTGAATTCTTCGAAGATGGAAGAGAACCAAATCGTGAAGCAACTGCGAAAGAATTGAAGATGTTGCAATACAACGCTCAAGCTTGCGATATCCTCTTCAACGGATTGTGCCCCGAAGAATTCAATAAAATCAGCCACCTTGAGAATGCAAAGGAAATTTGGGATACTTTGGTTGATATGCACGAAGGTACCGAGTCCGTCAAGGAATCCAAATTGGATGTGCTTCAAAGTCAACTTGACAAGTTCAAAATGAAGGATCGTGAAGGAGTCGCTGAAATGTATTCTAGGCTTGCTCTCATCACAAATGAGATTGCCGGCTTAGGAAGTGAAGTGATGACTGACAGATTCATCATCAAGAAGATCCTAAGAGCCTTGGATGGAAAATATGATACCGTGTGCACTTTGATCCAAATGATGCCCAATTACAAAGATCTCAAGCCAACGGAAGTCATTGGCAGAATTGTTGCTCATGAGATGTCACTTAAGGATAAGGAAGAGCTTCACAACAAGTCTAGTGGTGCTTAAAAAGCTTCATGTGATGATCCCACAACATCAAGTGAGAAACAAGCCTTCAATGAAGAATTGAGCCTAATGGTGAAGAACTTCAACAAGTTCTACAAGAGTAGAAGCAAAGAGAGAAGTTGTAAGTCAAGGTCCTACAATGACAAAAGATATTCTAGTCGTGATCGCAATTGCTATAATTGTGGAAGAGCCAGACATTACTCTAGTGAATGTACGGCTCCCTACAAAAGAAGAGAAGACTCACCTAAAAGGAGAAGTAAAAGAGAGGAATCACCTCCAAGAGAGAGAAGGAGTAGAAATGATCGTTATGAACGAAGACCCTCTCGCAGAAGCAAGGATTCGGAAAGGAAGGACAAGTCATCAAAGAGCTACACAAGGCGAAGACATCAAGCTCATGTTGGTGAATGGGTATCCGGTTTCGACTCCGACAACCACTCCGAGAGAAGTTATCACTCCAACTCCGAATATACTCAAGATAATGGTGTTGCCGGTCTTGCACTTGTGTCATCCAACTCCTACGACATATTTGACTCACCAAATGAAGGAGTTGGAAGTTGCTTCATGGCTAAAGGCCCCAAGGTATCACACCCCGAGTATGTTGATTTTAATAGTGATGAAGATGATTTGCTAGGTGATGATGATTTACTTGTTGACAACTCTAGTGATGAAAACAATGATGAAATTGCTATTAATCATGCTAATCAAGATGAAACGAATGACAATGATAAGAAGGAGATTGAGCGTCTAACTAAAGAATTAAACACTCTTAAGTTAGCTCATGAAACTACCTTAGAGGATCATCAAGAGCTTTTAAAGACTCGTGAGAAGCTACGCTTTGAAAAGCTCAATCTAGAGCAAGAGCATGGGTTCTTAAAAGCAATCAATGATGATCTTTGTAAGAAAAGTTCTTCTTACATTGGCAAGCATTTACTCTTGTCTACTTACATGCCACAAGTAAAATCTAGCAACAAGAACAAGAAAGATTCTTCTTCTAGTAGTAACAATAATCATGCTAAATCCAATATTGTTGCTTCTAGTAGTTCTCTTGATTCCACTAATGATTCTCTTAGCGAAGTTACACTTGAGCAAGAAAATAGCTTATTGTAGGGAATTATAGAGAAAGGTGTTTACAAGAGCCTTGCCGGAAGTAAGCAATTTGAGGAGATTGTACGCAAGCAAGGAAGGCACCGGAAGAATCAAGGTGTTGGTTTTGAACGCAAGTTCAATGCCAATGGAGTTGAGTGGGAAGAAGATCAATACCCCAAGACGAAGTTTGTTCCTCAACAAGAGAAGTATGACCCCACTTCTTTTGATGGAACACAAGCTCAAGATGATCTTCCACCACAAGACCACAAGCTAAAAGCAAGGACAAGCTTCAAGAGGAGATTGATTCATTTGAAGAAGCTCCAAAGGCCTTGGTCATGTGGGTTCCCAAGACTACATCAAGTTCCACTTCATCAAGTACGACTACAACTCCAAGGATCCCCATCAAGTTGATGTGGGTCCCAAAGAAGAAGAACTAGAGAGTTCTTGAGGGTGACTCCGCCAACATACTTCACTCATATTCATTTTGGCAAGGACAAGTGCAATTAACTTCCATATCTTGCACTAGTTCAAGGAGTCACAAACCCTCTTGTTGGTAAGACAAGGGACAAGGGAACCTAATGCTTTCATGGACAACATCATATGTGTATTTCACTCTATGTCTATGGATATCCTTGTGTGTTCCTTGTGGGACTAACCCATGTAGGTATTGAAAGTGCACCTCACTCCAATGGATTGCTCCAAATGATCTACATCAACATTGAGCATCCACATCTTCAACATCTACATGAAGTCATCATCGACAAAACCCAAGGTTAGTTCATCCCTCTTAGGGGGGATATCACATCTAGGGGGAGCTTTACTCTAAGAATTGAGCTAAAGCAACTCTAATGGTGTGAACACAACAATGCTTTATGTAAAAGTGGTAACCCCACTTGTGCTTAAACGGTGAGTATGACCTATGATCAAATGTTCTCATTTGACTCCTAAGTCAATATACTCATATATAGATGACCTAGTCATCGCCAATTGCTTGATAGATGCTAGAGTGTTTGTGCATGCTTTGCCACATATTTCATTTGCTATCTTATTGCGTGAGCATGTTGGTTGCATAATTTTCTCCATTCGAGGACATCCATTTGTTGTTTTGATCAATTGTTTTTTCTTTTTGCCAAATGGATGGACAAGAATGCCTAAGTACCCTCTCTAGCTATCTATGCTTTTCTCGTCTCAAACTCTATTCATGCTACATCACAAAGTTTGATCAAGTCGAATTCGGACCCTCCGGGTGAGGAGCACTCGGAGCCACCGATCCGTCAAGGGCTTAAACTTCCAAAACCTCTTAATGGCTTTTGGTCTGACCGATTCATCCATCTCGGTCTCACCGAAATCATTGGGTTGATCTAGGTTTTCACCTCGGTGCAACCGATTAGAACAGTTCGGTCACACTGAGTTGCAGTAACCGCTTGTGATTTTGCATCTCGGTGCCACCGAGTCGTTCCACTCAGTCACACCGACAGTGACTGGGTATATATATCCGCGGGTTGAAATTTGGAAATTCCTTCAAACTCCCAACCACGCCTGCCCAGCTCTGCCGGCCCCATGGTCTTCAGATCGTCGCCGTCGTCGCCAGCGCCCTCCTGCTGCTGGTTTCCGCCGCCGTCAATGGGATTCTTTGCCGCCGTTGTCGCCGTAGCGAGTCTGCCGCCAAGTTAGGGTACGGACTCGATCCCTTTGTATATTCCTAAACTCCGATTCTTGCGCAAAGGTTAATGCCATGCTTCTAGCCACGATTGAGATCATCCTATCCAACCAAAACTTCCTCTAGATTAGATTTGATGCAAAAACTTAGGGTTAGGTTTCCGCCGAACTCATCTCGGACCGACCGATTTGAAGTATTCGGTCTCACCGATTTGGCCCAGGCCATTGCACATGTACTACTCGGTCTGACCGAAGTGTACGAATCGGTGTGACCGAGTTTACTTTCTCAGTGAAACCCTAGCATCTCGGAGTCACCGAACTACGTCTTGGTCTGATCGAAACTGCCTGTTTAGACTCCAAAGTTGCTTCGGTGTCACCGAGTTAGTCATATCGGTAGCTCCGAAATGCTTTCTGCAGAAAACTAAAATTAAGTTTTTGAGTCAAACTTTTTGCCAAAATAGCTGTACTTTGTGATTCTCATCTACTCTGCCTATACCTATCTATTCACAGGGTCAGTGTCAGCCATGTCAGACAACAGTGACAGCTAGAACAGGTCAGAGGAGCAAGCAAATCTCAGTGAGGGCACTAGTCCCTCCAATAGCAGTTATGATGAGGGTAGCAGAAGCACCCCAAGCAACTTGCCTAAGGCTGCAACTAGGCAAAGGAAGAAGAGAACCTCAGATTCTGAAGATGAGGACTTTGTGGTTGATGAGGAGGTCACCTCAAAGAAGAAGGCAGTCAAGAAGGAGTATGTTGCTGCTGCTGCCACCAAGCCTGGCATGAAGAAGAAAGTTCCTGCCAAGAGAGTGCCTATGTCAGAGGCTAGAGCCTCTACACAAGCTGATGCTGCTGCACCAAGTGCTGCTAGAGAAGAAGAGGCTGCTGGAGGCAAGAAAAGGAAGGAAAGGGTCAAGAAGACCATGGCCAGAGTTATTGGCAGATCATCAATGATGAAAGATCCAGATGAAGATGATGAGGAAGAAGCTGTTGAGCCAGCACCAAAGTCTCAGAAGCTTATGGGAGATGCAATCAAGTCTGAGCTGATTCATCTAAGCCTAAGATAGCTCCAAAGCCATCTGCCCAAGCTCAAGTCCCAAAGCCTACAGCACCCAAGAGATCCACCAGAAACATCCCAGATGCTGAAAAGAACAACGCCCCAGTGCTTGAAGTTCAAGAGGATGAGGAGCAGCAAGTGCTCAGGAAGCTCAAACCAAAAATTCCAGATCATGATGACAATCATCCCATAGCTGAAAACATGAAGTTGAGAAAGGATGCAGGTCTCAGACTATGGAGACATACAGACCCATATGCTGTGAGGAGAAGGACAGCTGTGGACTACAGATTTCACACCAAGGAGCAGCAAGACTTCTATGAGACAGTTCTTTTGGACAAGAAGCCCATAGTCAGTGACATGAGATGGGTTGACTGGAAATTCATTGATGACAATGAAGATTACTTCCCTAGAGTTCATGAGAGTTTCAGGATGAATGAGGTTGACAAGTTTGTTGGTCAGAAACTGACTAAATGGAATGATGAGATGGTCATGCAATTTTCTTCAACTGCACACTTCTATCCGGATGGCAAGATAGTCTGGATAACTAAAGGCACAAGATACCAATCATCTATTGCAGAATGGGCCAAGTTGATCAATGCCCCTGAAGAAGGTGAAGATGACACAGATGTCTATGCCAAGCCTAGGAAAGATCATAACTCCATGGCTCACATGTACAAGGAAATTCCTGATCATGCCTTGGAGTCTCACAAGTTTGGCTCCATCTACTATCTGCTGTCAGGGCTGCCCACTATCAACACTATACTGAGGCACCCTTTGTTGCCCAAGTCAGGAGATGACAGGATGATCAGAGGTCACTCAATAAACCTGCTGCATATGTTTGATGTGCCAGAGAAGTTCAAGGTGATGACCTTGATTGTTGAAACCATCAAGAGAACTGCTGCTGATCAGAAGAGGTCATGTGGATATGCCCCACACATTCAGATGCTCATCAACTCCAAGATGGGAACAGGCACATATCTGCTGGACAGAGAATACCTTCCCCTGAGGCCAGACTTTGAGGATAATGTTGTTGTCATGGATGCATCACATCCTACATCTGTAGAGGCTCAGGAGAAGCGAGAGCAAGCTAAGGCAGCAAAGACTTCCAAGATGCCAGATGTATCAGCTGTGAATCTCAAGACCAAGCAAGATCAACTCACTTATCTGCTTGAGTCTACAATGAGGATTGAGAAAGGACTAGCCACGCTGACTCAAAACCAAGAAAGTCTTGAGAGGATCATTGAAAAAAAAATTTATGATCTAGACTTGAAGGTCACAGAGATCCAAACCACAGTTGAGCAACTTCAAGAAGGGGCAGAGAATAGGAGAGGAAGAGTCACCATAGATGCATTTCACAGAGTGCCAAGAGCACAGAGGTCTGCAGCAGAGACAGTTGTCACAGATTCCAGAGCTACAGCTTCAGCACCTGCAGCAACTGCCACTGTTGCATCTTCAGTTGCAACTCCTCCAGCTCCTCAGACATCAGCAGAAGCCTTTGCAGACGGACTCCTCTCAACACCATCTACGCACACCGGAGCCACCATCCCGAAGAACACTTCAGGAGCTCCCAGAGATCGTGCCTAGAGTGCCGAATAGCACTATACATTTTCAAGCTTTTTGGTAACTTGTTGCCAAAGGGGGAGAAAGTGTATAGATCTTAGGCTTCAAGAGAGAGAGAGAGAGAGAGAGTGTGTGTTTTGCTTTTGTTTGCCTCTCTTGCTACTTGTGTGGTTGCTACATTATTTGTGCTTGTGTGTGAGATACACTTATGATCATGTGGTTGATCATTATGCTTTAATGTGTGCTTGAATGATGCTATCTATAATACTTGTGTATGATCAATCATGTTTCCCTTGGTGATGAGTGCATGTGCTTTACATTCTATCATTTTGAGTGCTCCACCAAGATGTATGTGACATGGAAGAGTAACCCATGATCCTAATCGATTGTGCATTTGCATTGAAAAGAAAATTTTAAATAATGCACAAATTTAGGGGGAGCTCTTGCTTATCACATACTTCTCAAAGTGATGATATATTTCATTCATATTATCATTTGTCGAAGCTTTGATCTATATGTTGTCATCAATTAACAAAAAGGGGGAGATTGAAAGTGCAACTAATCCCCGGGTGGTTTTGGTAATTCATAACAACATATAGCTCATTGAACTAATATCCTTTCAAGTTAAATATTTCAGAAAGTTCAATGATTGGCATGGCACATGGACTAGAGATGTGGACCCCTCAAAATGCTAAGGACAAATATTGGCAAAAGCTCAAGACTCTACATTTCTATTTTAGTGATCCAAGATCACATTGAGTCCATAGGAAAAGCCAATACTATTAAAAGGGGATGAGGTGTTGCTTAATGGTCTACTTGCTCAAAGTGCTTAGTGATATGCTCCAAAACCCTCAACCACTTTCTCAAATCCAAATATGTCCTAAACCTAAAGTCAAACTCGGCCCCACCGATTTGATCTATCCGGCGCCACCGAGTTTCTTTGACATAGCCACTGCCAGAAACCCTAATCAGTTCGGTCTCACCGATAGGGATTTCGGTCTCACCGAGATGGGATTGCAAACTCTCTGTTTCCCTTCGTAACATTTCGGTCTCACCAAAATGAGCGATCGGTCCCACCGAGTTGATCATATCGGTCCCACCGAAATTCCTAACATTCACATTTTGAACTAGATTGGTCTCACCGAGTTCTTCTATTCGGTCTGACCGAGTTGGGTCAAATGTGTGTAACGGTTAGATTTTGTGTGGAGGCTATATATACCCCTCCACCCCTTCTCCATTCAAGAGAGAGCTATCAGAACGGGCCTACACTTCCACTACTCATTTTCTGAGAGAGAACCACCTACTCATGTGTTGAGACCAAGACAATCCAATCCAACCACAAGAATCTTGATCTCTAGCCTTCCCCAAGTTGCTTTCCACTCAAATCATCTTTCCACCATATCCAAATCTATGAGAGAGAGTTGAGTGTTGGGGAGACTATCATTTGAAGCACAAGAGCAAGGAGTTCATCATCAACACACCATCTATTACCTTTTGGAGAGTGGTGTCTCCTAGATTGGTTAGGTGTCACTTGGGAGCCTCCGACAAGATTGTGGAGTTGAACCAAGGAGTTTGTAAGGGCAAGGAGATCGCCTACTTCGTGAAGATCTACCCGAGTGAGGCAAGTCCTTCGTGGGAAATGGCCATGGTGGGATAGACAAGGTTGCTTCTTCATGGACCCTTCGTGGGTGGAGCCCTCCGTGGACTCGCACAACCATTACCCTTCGTGGGTTGAAGTCTCCATCAACGTGGATGTACGATAGCACCACCTATCGGAACCACGCCAAAAATCTTCGTGTCTACATTGCGTTTGCCTTCTCCAAACCCTTCCCTTTACCTTCATATGCAATGTTTTACTTTCCGCTGCTACACTCTTAGAATTGCATGTGTAGGTTGATTACTTGACTTGTGCTAAGTTGCTAAAATCTGCCAAGACTTAAAATTGGAAAAAGGCTAGATTTTTCTTTGGTCAAGTAGTCTAATCACCCCCCCCCTCTAGACCTACTTTCGATCCTACAAGTGGTATTAGAGCTTTGGTCTCCAATTGCCATGATTTCCATAGCTTCGGTGATCATAGCCTTGGTTTCACAACCTAGGAGAGTATGGCATCTAAGGAGGGAAATTACCACCGTAGAGATCCTTACTTTGATGGTACTAATTTTGCTAGTTGGAAGGATAAGATGAAAATACATATTCTTGGACATAACCCCGCCATTTGGGCTATTGTGTGTATTGGTTTGCAAGGTGAATTCTTCGAAGATGGAAGAGAACCAAATCGTGAGGCAACCGTGGAAGAATTGAAGATGTTACAATATAACGCTCAAGCTTGCGATATCCTCTTCAACGGATTGTGCCCCGAAGAATTCAATAAAATCAGCCACCTTGAGAATGCAAAGGAAATTTGGGATACTTTGGTTGATATGCACGAAGGTACCGAGTCTGTCAAGGAATCCAAATTGGATGTGCTTCAAAGTCAACTTGACAAGTTCAAAATCAAGGATGGTGAAGGAGTCGTTGAAATGTATTCTAGGCTTGCTCTCATCACAAATGAGATTGTCGGCTTAGGAAGTGAAGAGATGACTGATAGATTCATCATCAAGAAGATCCTAAGTGCCTTGGATGGAAAATATGATACCGTGTGCACTTTGATCCAAATGATGCCCAATTACAAAGATCTCAAGCCAACGGAAGTCATTGGCAGAATTGTTGCTCATGAGATGTCACTTAAGGATAAGGAAGAGCTTCACAACAAGTCTAGTGGTGCTTAAAAAGCTTCATGTGATGCTCCCACAACATCAAGTGAGAAACAAGCCTTCAATGAAGAATTGAGCCTAATGGTGAAGAACTTCAACAAGTTCTACAAGAGTAGAAGCAAAGAGAGAAGTTCTAAGTCAAGGTCCTACAATGACAAAAGATATTCTAGTCATGATCACAATTGCTATAATTGTGGAATAACTTGTTGAAAACCACTTGATTTCCTTCCGCTCCTCGTTGGGTTCAACACTCTTACTTATCGAAAGGACTATGATTGATCCCCTATACTTGTGGGTCATCACTTTGCTATACTTTACAAAAGCCGAGGTGAGATATATCAGTATCCGCTTGAGTCATTCTCATGCTCACTATACCGATCTCCTCGTTACCAGTTTTGTTCTTCTTTCTCGTTGACACGACATCCCTCTGACCTAGTCACCTGGGTCAAGCCAGACGATGATGGATGCTACTACTTGTGAGCTGCGTTGGGATTTTCCCGAAGAGGAGAGGGTGATGCAGTACAATAGAGATAAGTATTTCCCTTAGTTAAGAACCAAGGTTATCAATCCAGTAGGAGAACTACGCAACACCTCGTTAGCAGTACCTACACACGAAATAACAAATACTTGCGCCCAACACAAACAAGTGGTTGTCAATCCCTTGGCGGTTAATTGCAAGGATCAAATCTCGTAGTGATATATAAATAAACAAAAACACAAAATAAAATAAATTAAATAAAATTGCAGCAAAGTATTTTTGGATTTTAATATATGATAAAAATAGAACTGGGGCCATAGTTTTCACTAGAGGCTTCTCTCTTGAACATAGCATACGGTGGGTAAACAAATTACTGTTGGGCAATTGATAGAAAAGCGAATAATCATGACAATATCCAAGGCAATGATCATGTATATAGGCATCATGTTCGAGACAAGTAGAGCGACTCGTGCCTGCATCTACTACTATTACTCCACACATCGATCGCTATCCAGCATGCATCTAGAGTATTAATTTCATAAAGAATGGAGTAACGCCTTAAGCAAGAAGACATGATGTAGACAAAGTAAACTCAAGCAATATGAATAAACCCCATCGTTTTATCCTTAATGGCAACAATACAAATATGTGTCTTGTCCCTTTCTGTCACTGGGATATAGATCACCATAAGATTGAACCCATCACAAAGCACCTCTCCCATTGCAAGATAAATCAATCTAGGTTGCCAAACCAAATCAATAGATTGGAGAGAAATACAAAGCTATAATAATCATGCATAAAAGAGTTCAGATAAGGCTCAAATAATATTCATGGATAATCTGATCGTAAACTCACAATTCATCGGATCTCAACAAACACACCGCAAAAGGATTACATCGAATAGATCTCCAAGAACATCGAGGAGAACATTGTCTTGAAGATCAAAGAGAGAGAAGAAGCCATCTAGCTACTAGCTATGGACCCGTATGTCTGTGGTAAACCACTCACACATCATCGGAAGGGCAACAAGGTTGATGTAGAAGCCCTCCGTGATCGATTCCTCCTCTGGCAGAGTGCCGGAAAAGGTCTCTAGATGGGATCTCCAAGATTGATACTATAATAGCATGGAACAATAAAAAATTATAGATACGTTGGAGACATACCAAGCATCCCCAAGCTTAATTCCTGCTCGTCCTCGAGTAGGTAAATGATAAAAATAGAATTTTAGATGTGGAATGCTACCTAACATGTTCATCTTGTAATCTCTCTTTTCTGGCATTAATATTAAGATCCAAATGATTCAAAGCAAGAGTCCATAGTTTGACATAAAAACAATAATAATAAGGCATACCAACAAACAATCATGTCTTTCAAAATATTAATGCTAAAGAACGCTATCCCTACAAAATCTTATAGCCTTGTCATGCTCCATCTTCTTAACACAATGTATAAATCATGCACTATCCCGGTGTTAGCCAAGCAATTGGTTCATACTTTTTAACGCGCTTCAGCATTTTCAACTCTCACGCAATACATGAGCGCAAGCCATGGGTATAGCACTATGGGTGTAATAAAGCACAGTGGTAGAGATTGATATGGATAAGACAAAAAAAGGAGAAAGTCTCACATCGACGAGGCTAATCAATGGGCTATGGAGATGCCCATCAATTGATGTCAATGCAAGGAGTAGGGATTGCCATGCAACAGATGCACTAAGAGCTATAAGTTTAAGAAAGCTTAAAAAGAAAACCAAGTGGGTGTGCATCCAATTTGCTTGCTCATGAAGACCTTGGGCATTTGAGGAAGCCCATCATTGGAACATACAAGCCAAGATCTATAATGAAAAATTCCCACTAGTTTTATGAAAATGAAAGCATAGTAGACTCTCTATATGAAAAACATGGTGCTACTTTGAAGCACAAGTGTGGAAAGGATAGTAACATTGCCCCTTCTCTCTTTTCTCTCATTTTTTCTTTTTCTTTTCTTTTTTTCTTTTATTTTATTTTTGGGCTTTTTTGGAGTCTTTTTATGGCCTTTTTATGGCTCTTTTTTTTCCACACTTGGGACAATGCTCTAATAATGAATATGATGATCATCACACTTCTATTTACTTACAACTCAAAATTACAACTCGATACTAGAACAAAATATGACTCTATATGAATGCCTCTGGCGGTGTACTAGCATGTGCAATGATCTAGCGTAATATGTATAAAAAATGATGAATGGTCACTGAGCCACAAATACTATGTTAGCTTTTTTATCATGCAAAGCAATATGACAATGATGATGTGTGTCATAAAAACGGAACGGTGGAAGTTGCATGGCAATATATCTCGGAATGGCTATGGAAATGCCATAATAGATAAGTATGGTGGCTGTTTTGAGGAAGATATAAGGAGGCTTATGTGTGATAGAGTGTATCATATCACGGGGTTTGGATGCACCGGCGAAGTTTGCACCACATTTAAAGGTGAGAAAGAGCAATGCACGGTACCGAAGAGGCTAGCAAATTGCGGAAAGGTGATAGTGCGTATAATCCATGGACTCACATTAGTCATAAATGATGGAAATATGCCCTAGTGGCAATAATAAACTTGTTATTATTATATTTCCTTATTCATGATAAAGGTTTATTATTCAGGCTAGAATTGTATTGACCAGAAACTTAAATACATGTGTGGATACATAAACAAATACCATGTCCCTATAGAGCCTCTACTAGACTATCTCGTTGATCAAAAGATGGTTAAGGTTTCCTAACCATAGACATAAGTTGTCATTTGATAACAGGATCACATCATTAGGAGAATGATGTGATGGACAAGACCCATCCATTAGCTTAGCATATGATCGTTCAGTTTATTGCTACTGCTTTCTTAATGTCAAATACATATTCCTTCGACCATAGGATCATGCAACTCCCGGATACCGGAGGAATGCCTTGTGTGCTATCAAATGTCACAACGTAACTGGGTGATCATAAAGATGCTCTACAGGTATCTCCGAAGGTGTCTGTTGAGTTGGCATGGATCAAGATTGGGATTTGTCACTCCGTGTATCGGAGAGGTATCTCTGGGCCCTCTCGGTAATACACATCACAAGAAGCTTGCAAGCAAAGTGACTAAGGAGTTAGTTATGAGATGATGTATTATGGAACAAGTAAATAGACTTGCCGGTAATGAGATTGAACTAGGTATGAAGATACCGATGATCGAATCTTGGGCAAGTAACATACCGACAGACAAAGGGAATTATGTATGTTGTCATAAAGGTTCGACCAATAAAGATCTTTGTAGAATATGTAGGAACCAATATGGGAATCCAGGTCCCGCTATTGGTTATTGACCGGAGAGGTGTCTCGGTCATGTCTACATCAGTCTCGAACCCGTAGGGTCCGCACGCTTAACGTTCATTGATGATATTGTATTATATGAGTTATGTGAATTGGTGACCGAATGTTGTTCGGAGTCCCGGATGAGATCACGAACATGACGAGGAGCTCTGGAATGGTCCAGAGGTAAAGATTGATATATATAGGACGATGATATTTGGTCACCCGAAAGGTTTCGGAAAGAACCAGGTATTTATCGGAGTGCCGAAAGGGGTTCCAGGAGGCCACCGGTAAGTAGTGGGCCTTATGGGCCAAAGGGGGGAGCACACTAGCCCACAAGGGGGCTGGCGCGCCCCTCCACCCCCTGCCCACACAACAAGGAGGGAGGGAAGGAAGGGGGTGGCGCCCTAAGGCAGCCAACCCCCCTTTCCTTCCCCCCATGTTCAAATATGGAAGCGGGGCGCGGCTAGGCAGGCCTCTAGGGCAGCCCCGGCCACTTGGGCGCCCTAGGGCTGCCTTCTCTCCTCCCTCCACCTATATATATGTGTGGAGGGAGAGGGGCAACACACACCATGATCCCCAAGCCGTGTATAGCGCCCCTCTCCCTCTAGTTCATCCTCGGTCATATTTTCGTAGTGCTCGGCGAAGCCCTGCGGAGATAGTTGCATCACCACCGTCACCACACCATCATGCTGCCGGAACTCATCTACTACTTCGCCCATATTGCTGGATCAAGAAGGCGAGGACGTCATCTTGCTGAACATGTGCTGAACGCGGAGGTGCCGTGCGTTCGGTACTTGATCGGGCGGATCGTGAAGGTGTACGACTACATCAACCGCGTTGATAAACGCTTCCGCTTAACGGTCTACGAGGGTACGTAGACACACTCTCCCCTCTTGTAGCTATGCATCTCCATGGATAGATCTTGCGTGTGCGTAGAATTTTTTTTGTTTTCCATGCAACGTTCCCCAACAATAAAGAACTCACATACTTATTGCAAAAGTTTATTAGCCCTCGAAGCAAAGTACTAGTATGCATGCTCCTAGGGGGGAGGTTGGTAGGAGTTAACCATCGCGCGCCCCCGACCTTCACGCAAAGGAAGACACTCAATAATAAATCGTGCTCCAACTTCATAGCATAACGGGAGACTATACGTGCATGCTTCGGGAATCACCAACCTTAACACCTATATTCTCACTAAACCACAATTACTCACTAGCACAACCCACATATTACCACCTTTATATCGCAAAACTATTGCAAGGAATCAAACTTATCATATTCAGTGATCTACATGAAAGTTTTTATTATACCCCCCTAGAATACCTATCATATTAGGACCTAATTCATAACTTGTACTAATTGTCATTACTATTATCAACTCTCAAAAAGATATAAGTGAAGCATGAGAGTGCAACTATTTCTTTAAAATATAACCACTGCCATGATCTAAAAGATATAAGTGAAGCACTAGAGCAACTGCCTAGCTCAAAAGATATTAGTGAAGCACATAGAGTATTCTAAAAAATCACGAATAATGCGTGTCCCTCACAAAATGGTGTGTTCAGCAAAGTTGATTGTGGCAAACAAAGCAAAGACTCATATAATACAACACGCTCCAAGCAAAACTCATATCATGTGATGAATAAAAATATAGCTCCAAGTAATATTACCAATAGTTGGTAGAAGAAAGAGAGGATGCCTTCCAAGGCATCCCCAAGCTTAGATACTTGGGAGTCCTTGAATATTACCTTGGGGTGCCTCGTGCATCCCAAAGCTTAGGCCCTTGCCACTCCTTATTCCTTCATCCATCGTGATCTCACTCAAAACTTGAAAACTTCAGCACACAAAACTCAACAGAAAACTCGTGAGATCCGTTGTGCTTATTGTGCTAGAAATATACAAATATTTTCCCCGTTGCAACGCAAGAGCATGCTTGCTAGTAGAATTTCAATCAAGCAAAGTTGGCACGATCTATGCCAATACCATGGTGTTACAGAGGTGTAGCTGAGGGAGTCATGGACTAAGGGGTCCTCGGGGCGACGGCCCATTATACATGGGCCGGACTGGTGGAGCTGTATAGTGACAGGAGATCTATGAAGTCGTGGTGTGCCCTCCAAGTCAAGAAGGCGCAGGATCTCTTTAAACCCTTATTGTAATCTATCTTCGGTAACCCTAACCCTACCGGTGTCTATATAAACCGAGGGTTTTTAGTCTTAGGGCTAGAGCTACATTCATCACCTCATCTCCTTAGGGTTTAGCTCATGCTGATCTCGAGGTAGATCTACTCTGTAAACCACATTATACATCCAATACAATCGAGCAGGACGTAGGGTATTACCTCTTCGAGAGGGCCTGAACCTGGGTAAACACTGTGTTCGTCGTCCCTTGTTCCCCATCGATCCTAGATCCACAGCTCGGGACCCCCTACCCTGACGTCTGTCGATTTTGACACCGACATTGGTGCTTTCATTGAGAGTTCCGCTGTAGGGTCGCCCAAAGGATCGATGGCTCGCCTCATCATAATAGAGGGCATCGGATCCGGGGACTTCTTCATCCCCGGACAACTCTTCGCGTTTGGCAGCATCGTGCTGCACGCAGACCTGACTGGCCATCTGGGTCAGGTCGACGCCTTCGCCCCCGGACATCGGATTCGATTCGATGGTCTAGAATATGTTGCGGACGCACGGCGCAATCTGGTTTTCACCAGATTCACTTCCCCCTCCCGCGGCCTCGCCACACCCGCTCCAGAGTTCCTTTCCGATCCGATCGGCAGATCGGCCTCTCCAGCTTCAAGCCAGGATAGCTCTGCTTCGAGCAGGGGCCAAACTCCGCCTCCGTCCGGACACGTCATGATAGAGGCCAAGAGTCAATCTCGGCCGAACCTTCCTTTCTCAACACTCGCCTGGCCTTGAGCCCTTACGACAAAGCGGTAGCTAACGGCTAGGGGTCACCCCCAGCCCAAAGCAGCTCGATCTTGAACCCCGACGGGGCAGCCACAAGCAAGGACCAAATCCCGTCCTTGACCTCCAGTGATGACCCGGACCCCTTCAAGGATCCGGCCCCGCATCCTGAGCTCAGCATGGCCAACAGAAACCAAGGACCGGCCAGGGCATTGATCACCCCCCACGCCGTTACAACAAAATTCGGCTCGGAGCCATCGAGCTCGGCGACCCTCGCAATGTTAAATGAGGCGCTGGACCGAATTCAGAACATGAGCATCCAGGAGGACCTGCCCTCCGCCTTCAATCATCAACCCTTCGAGGCGTACCATAGGGAATTTTGCATCCCACCCACCACCCACTTGGTAGCCACTATAGACGATTTAACCGATATGCTAGACTACAATTCGGAAAATACCGAATACATGGACGAGAAGGGCGGACCCACGTTCAATACTGACGTCGCCCCCCCCCCCCCCCCCCGATCAACGGTCGCTGGTCGGCCACATCCACCTACGATATTTACATGTTGCCCCCTCCCCTAGGATGGCGATGGCACTCTTGATCAGGACCGGGGCAAGCCCAGAGATGAGCCACCCAAACGCCAAAAATAGCGCCGTCGATCAAAGCCACGTCGAAGCCATGCGAGCAACATGGACTCTGCGGAGAACGGCACCGTAAATAATACGGATGGCCTCGCTGGAGAGGCAGCCCTCGAACATCATCAGGATGACCCCGCAGGGCAGGAGGACCCGCTCAATTCAGAAAACCCCGACGACTCCGAGGATAGCAACTACCTCCCACTCTCTGAAGGGGAGGTCAATCTTGGAGAGGATGATTTCATCGTCCCCGAAGACCCTCTGGAGCAGGAACGGTTCAAGTGGAGGCTTTTAGCCACCGCCCGTAGCCTAAAGAAACAAAAACGCAAAATTAAAGCCGAACAGGACACCCTCAACGACCGATGGACTAAAGTCCTAGCTGCCGAAGAAGGGTATGGCCGCGAACAGCCAACCAAAAGTTATCCCAAGCGAAGACTCCTACCGCAGTTCGACGACGAGGCCGTAGAGCCCACACACCCGATATACACAAGCGCCGAACAGCTGGACCGCCCTCCTAGAGGGCGGGACAGGGAAGCTGACGAGGCCGAAAACCCAGCCGCCCCACCTCACCGTCACGACAAGGATCAAGTGCGGCCCACTTACGAGTACGACCTCCGCCATGACCTAGACGCTCGAGGAGGCCGTACCAGGTCTATCTACAGACCCAGAGAAGACCTGCCCGCTTACCGGGAAGGATACTATGATCGGCTAAACCGAAATGATAGAATCCGGGAGCAGCAGCAGATTCAGAGGGCCGAAGACCTCCGACGCGATGTAGCCCGAGTTCGAGGCGCCGCACACCCTTTGTGCTTCACTGAGATGGTAATGCAACACCAATTCCCGGAAGGCTTCAAGCCTGTGAACATCGAATCATATGACGGAACCAGAGATCCAGCCGTATGGATAGAGGATTTCGTCCTCCACATTCACATGGCGCGAGGAGATGACCTGCACGCCATCAAATATTTGCCGCTAAAGCTTAAAGGTCCAGCTCGACACTAGTTGAACAACCTTCCCGAAGACTCTATAGGCTGTTGGGAAGAGCTCGAGGACGCTTTTTGAGCAAACTTTCACGGCACCTATGTCCGGCCTCCGGATGCTAACGACCTAAATCGCATCACACAACAACCCGGAGAATCTGCCCAACAATTTTGGAACAGATTCCTGACCAAGAAAAACCAGATCGTCGACTGTCCGGATGCCAAAGCCTTGGCTGCCTTCAAGCATAGTGTCAAGGACGAATGGCTCATACGGCAGCTCGGCCAGGACAAACCAAGAACTATGGCAGCCCTTACTTCCCTCATGACCCGCTTTTGCGCAGGCGAAGACAATTGGCTTGCTCGCAAAAACACCAACCCAGACACACACGGTATCTCTGAGGTTCAGGACGGAAATGGAAAGCCCTGACGCAGCAAGAATAAACGTCGCCACAATGACGGCGAGGGCGAGGATACGGCAGTAAATGCCGGATTCCGAAACAGGAAGTCTGGACCCCGAAAGAAAGCCGCTAAAGGCAACAGTGACAGTCCGTCCAGACTAGATACAATTCTAGACAGGCCCTGTCAGATCCACGACACATCGGAGAAGCCTGCCAACCACTCCAACCAAATAGGAACTGGCACTGGGCACTGGATCAATAGGTTAGTCCAATAAATCATATAAAATGTAGCCAAAAATATGTGAAAGTTGTATAATATTGGCATGAAACAATCAAAAATTATATATACGATGGAGACGTATCATTCGGCGTCTCGGATATTGCATTATATGCATCAAGTTCCGAACCATGTCTTAGGTCAATAGTTGGGTTGCCCGGCTCCTTTGCTTGCCCCTTATGTTCCGCACGTTCGGCTAAGAGGGCAAAGGGAGAACCCCTGTGATTGTACTTCTGGCTCGCCCGGTCAAGTACCTCAGGAGGAGAAAGCTGAAAACTGACTGTCATGGTAAGCGCGAACTGATCAGCGATCCGACGACGAGGTTCAAGTCCAAATCGTTGGCGATTTCACCATGTCACACGAAGGGTTCGTCTTAACACAAACCATGTGATCAGAAAGAGCAGGTTTTGATCCCCAAGTACATCACAATACACCGGGGGCTATGCCCTAGTCCCCACCATCAAGCTCCTACGGCTAAGTGAAAGCAATAAAACCGAATAGCCCGATTGCCTGGTTTCACTCCTGCACTACCGCCTCCGGGTACCATGACGTTGGCTAAGGGTAACAGTGCAAAGACGAAACACCCCTCATGATATTCACTTGGGGGCTGAAGCTGATGACTGGTAGCTCTCAGAATAAACATACGGCCGCACATGAGTCAAAATTAAATCATGACAATATAAAGCAAGTCAGGCAGATGCATTATAAAGCATGAGGTCCACTTAATACAAAACTAATACAATCACTCATGCATTACATCTTTCGAACACTGGCCCTCTATCGCCCGCGCGCCATTCATCGCCTGTGCAAAGTATTGCTCAGGGCGGCGATGCTCCTTTCCCTTGAGCGGAGGACCAGTGGCCATTTCCATTGGATTAATCCTCGGCCAATGCACCATGGTCTTCGCAAATGCAAGCCTCGCCCCCTCAAGGCACGCTGACCGCTTTACGGCGCCAATCTGGAGCGGCACTCCCACAGCTTTTGCACCAAGCCGAAGTAGGTGTCCGGAAGGGGCTCGGCAGGCCACAGACTGACACAGAGGTCCTTCACGGCCAGCTCGGACATCCGATGCATCTCCATCAGCTGCTTCATTTGATCACTGAGGAGGGAAGGATGCTCAGAATCCGAAAACTATGACCAGAAGAGGCGTTGCATGGAGTCCTCCTCGAGGGTGGCTTAGTGCCTCACTGCGGCCACTACATTCTTTGGAAGTTCAGCGAAGACACCTGCGGAGCACTAGACCTGCGTTAGCAGGGCGAACCTGTTGCCTCCAAACACACTCTACAGTAAGTATTTCTTACCATTTGCAATTTGCGCGGCTTGGTGAAGCTCCTCCCGGACACCTCGCACGTCTGTCCTCGCCTCCTGGAGCTCCTTCTCTGCCTTGTATAGATGGGAAGACTGCTCTTCCTGTGCCTTCTCAAGGGCCTCCAGCTTCTCGGCGGCATCCTGGAGCTCCACTTGGACTTTGGTCACTCGAGCCTCGTGCTGCTCAGCAGCAAGCTTGGCCTTCTCAAGCTCGGCCACCGCCTTCTCAGCAGCCATCTTCTTCGTGGCCGCCTCGGCCTCAGCTTTCTTCAGGGCCTCCCTCAAGCCCTCAACCTTGATGGCAGCAGCTGCAGGATCGTCAAGATAAAGGATTAGCATACAGTCCAGATCATCAATATCCGGCGTGAAGCAAAGTACACATCTTCTCACAGGACTTACCTTGCGCCTTGTCAAGCCGTTTGTTGACAAGGTCAAACTCTTCATCGGAAAGCTTGAGCTTTCGATCCATCTCCTCTAACACCGCGGCATTAGCAGCCGCGGCCACGGAAGATGCCTACGTCATCCAAAGAAATGTCAACATCATTAATCGGCCTACCGAATTTGATCCTCTACAGTTTTCTTCTAATTCCTTGCAGAGTCTCGGGGGCTGCTATGTATACGGACTACCCAAACTAACAATTACAAATGCATTATGAGGAAAGAGCATTACTTGACTTACCTCAAAGCCTGTTAGAAGGCCTTGGACAGCGTCGTTCAGTCCAGATTGGACGGACCGAACACCCTGCATAACCGCACTCATAAGAGTGCGGTGCCCGTCAATGATGGCGGAGTTGTCCACCAGCTCCTCCAGCACGTCTGGCCAGCCAGCCGCCGCCCGTGTGGAGGTGTTCGGCACTGACGTTGGCTCCCTGGCCCCTTCCCTGCTGGGAGGAGCCTGGGTCGTCGAAGGCCTTGGGGGCTCGGGAGCGGTTGACGGATGGGGTCCGGATGGTCTGGACTCCTTTCCCGCGTCAGCCAGGAGGGACACTCCCTCCTGGTCTTCGGTGACCGAGGTGTTAACCTCGGCCATTATGGCGTCGGCCTCTGCCCCTGTGTTCGGAGGAGGAGGAGTCCTTCGGGACCGCACCTCCTCAACCTCTTCGTGGACCAGGGGAGGCGCGGAGTGCGCCATAGACCCATTGTCCACTAGTTCGGCAGGCGGAGACGTCCCCTCCGAAGTCTGCTCGGTGGGGCGTTCATGTGGGGGGCTGCAATTCAGAAGGGTTAGCCTTCAACTAAAATAAAGTACTGAAAACAGGATAGCTAAAAATACCAACGCCTTACCTGCTGGCTGGGGGCTTGACCCTGGGTCCCTTCTGTGGGATCTCCTCGGACGCCTCGGACTCCTTGTCGGAGTCCGAGCTGTCGGACAGGACCAGCCTAGGCCGGCATCGTCTCTTCGGGGCCGGAGAAGGTTGGACCTCCACGACGTCCTCGGACACCGCCCTCTTTTTGGAGTACGAGGAGGCGCTTTCCTCCTCGTCCTCATCCTCGTCCCCATCCTGCACGGATGAGGCTGCAGCATCGCGAGACCGGTTGCTCGGACGAACCCTGCGGCGGAGGCCCTCCCTGGCCTCCGATACTTCTTTTTTCTTGCCCTTCTTGACGGGTGCCTTATAAGGCACTACGACGAGCAGCTTTTCCAGCTGCTCTGATTGGGGCTCTTCCGGCAGTGGCGCCGGGCCGCTGATCTTCTTGGCCTTGGCAAGCCAGCCCTGCAAAATCCGCATAACCAGGTCAGGCCAAACCAAACGCGATATGAATATCCGAACAATCCTCGAAGAAGAGCGCCGCTCAACTCCTTTGGGGGGTTCGCGGCATCGAGGCCGATGTCCTTCCCCTCGACCGGCCACTCCTTCTAGGGCTGGAATAATTGGCCCCATATTTTGTCAGGAGTCGTACCATAGAGGTATCACACGGTGGCCGGATCCTTGGGCTCATGCTCCCACATAGGCTTGGCCCTCTTCTGGCAAGGGAGGAGCCGGCGGTGGAGCATGATCTGGACCACGTCGACCAGCTTCGCGCCGGTCTCTATTATGCTGTCAACGCGCTTCTGCAATGCCTTCGTGTGAGCGACACACCCCCAATCCGGGCTCTTGGTAGTCCATGAGGCCAATCTGGAAGGGGGTCCGGACCTGAATGCGGGGGCCGCTCCCCAGGCGGCCTCCCTCGGCACGGTGATGTAAAACCACTCCTTTTGCCACATCCGGATGATGTCAACAAAGTGGCTGTCCGGCCACTAGACCCGCGTCAGTTTACTAATCATGGCCCCTCCACAGTCTGCATGCTCGCCGCCAACCACCTTGGGCTTGACATTGAACACCTTCAGCCATAAACCGAAGTTCGGCTGAACTCGAAGGAGCGCTTCACGGAAGACGATGAAGGTCGAGATGTGGAGGTGGGAATTGGGGGCTAGATCGTGAAAATCTAGCTCGTAGAAGAACATCAGCCCCCGCACAAATGGGTGCAGGGGAAATCCTAGCCCCCTAAGGAAATGGGGAAGAAACACAACCCTCTTGCCCGGCTGGGGCGTGGGGATGATCTGGCCCTCTTCGGGGGCCCGATGAGCAACGTCGGCCGACAAATATCCGATCTGCTTTAGCCGCACAATGTCATCGTTAGTGACGGAGGAGGCTTCCCACTTCCCGTTGGCGCCCGAGCTTGCCATGGTCGAAGGAGACGGGACAGGGTTTGCTGTGGAAGCAGAGGAAAGGGGCGCTGGAGCTCTGAGGATCTGCGTAAGCGGGAGGTGGAAGAAGGTGTGGGTTGCTGACTGTGATAGCTCTCCCGTTATAGAATATTGATAGGCCTGGGATTCCTTTTCCACGTCGTTGGCTTCTCCACTTCCCGATATGCCCGTGACGTTATGTGCGGGGAGTGGAATCGAAATCATTAACCATATCCCCCAAAAAGCGGGACACGATCTCCACCTCGAGGGGACGTGCCAAATGTGGCGTCGGCCTCAAGCCACGCTTCAAGAAATAGTAACTGATCGGCGTTATGGACGGAAGCGACTCTTTGTTGGAGGAGAAAAAGTTGTCAGATGAAGACACCATTTACACTTGAACGGTGTTTGTTTATTATGGCCTTCGGTGTTAAGTAAAACTGCCGTTTCAGATCCCGGACATCACTTGGTTCCGAATATGGGTAAAACATACTGAAGAACTCGCCTCGCAAGCCGAATATTGGTCGGGTGAGCGGATGCCGGATACAAGCCTTGGCATTGGACGCAAGTTCAGGGGCTACTGAGGGAGTCATGGACTAAGGGGCCCTCGGGGTGATGGCCCATTATACATGGGCCGGACTGGTGAAGCCGTATAGTGACAGGAGATCTATGAAGCCGTGGTGTGCCCTCCAAGTCAAGAAGGCGCAGGATCTCTTTAAACCCTTATTGTAATCTATCTTCGGTAACCCTAACCCTACCGGTGTCTATATAAACCGAGGGTTTTTAGTCTTAGGGCTAGAGCTACATTCATCACCTCATCTCCTTAGGGTTTAGCTCATGCTGATCTCGAGGTAGATCTACTCTGTAAACCACATTATACATCCAATACAATCGAGTAGGACATAGGGTATTACCTCTTCGAGAGGGCCTGAACCTGGGTAAACACTGTGTTCGTCGTCCCTTGTTCCCCATCGATCCTAGATCCACAGCTCGGGACCCCCTACCCCAAGGTCTGCCGGTTTTGACACCGACAGTAGCCAACAGGTAGGCCAGGTGGGCAGTGGCATACCCAGAATTTTCAGATTTTTTAATTCTAAGCATTTGACCAGTTTGGCCCACAAACACCCAACCGGCCAGCAACTGAGCAACAACAGAGATGAGAGTATTTTCCCAAAATAAACTGAGGCGAGAGTGAGACCTCGAAGGCTCAGACCTATCTCACTCACAGGTCGCAACCTCGCTGCACATACTGTTGCCTGCTCGGTTGCCAACCTGACTGATGACCGGCGATGCCGACCGCTACCCTCCCCCTTCTAAGTTCAAACTCAACCCATGCTGGTTATTCTTGGCTACACACATGAGTTGTCTCAATCTTTCCAAAAGAGAGATCAAGATATTGTTGATGCAATGTCACTTGTTAGTTTCACAAAGAGTCGAATGCGACGTATGATGTCTGATGGACAGGAAGAATTTCTTGCAAAGGTGGCACTGTTTTGCAACAAACATAGGCATTGAATGTCCTCCGCCGAAGGATATTTATATGCCTCATGGAAGATCATGTCGGTATTACAAAGTACAAATAATGATGATCATTATAGAAGAGAAGTGTTGTCGGGGGGATAGACCCCGGGTAGCCTCATCCGGACCTAATAACATTTCAAGACATCGGGGCTAGCAAAGCCCCTCATGCCTTGCGGGCATGCGGTCGGTTCCTTGGTCCAGCTAGGACCAAGTGGCCGGCATCCAGAAGACGGCACACTCATAGAAGGCGGCTCTTGGGGGAGGCCGGCTCCTAGCAGGCGGCCCCTCCTCCCCTCGGACTCCGCACTCACCTACTCCGACGAGATGGGGCGTGGCTACAGAACCAACTACTCCCCCGAATCCCGAAGGAGCGTGGCTATAGTGTAGGCTGACCAAGCAGCCACCTACCCGCCTGGCGCAGGACTGTAGCCATGCGACTCAGGACATGGCCCTCGTCAGCAAGGGTCATGCTACAGCAAAAGGCGATCAGTACGGCCCGCAGGCGGCGGGCCCTACCTGTCCGCGAGCTACCAGAAGGCGGCGCACCCCTAGAAGGCGGCATTGAGGGGCGGGCCAGCTCCCGGCAGATGGACCCTTCCCTCCCCTCGAAGTCCGCACTCACCCACTACGACAAGATGAAGCGCTGCTACAGTGTGTGCTGAACAAGCGGCCACCAACCCCCCTGTCGCGGGACTGTAGCCATACGACTCCTGACAAAGCCTCCGTCATCAAGTACAAAGCTACAGCAAAAGGCAATCAGCGTGGCCCGCAAGCGGCGGGCCCTACCTGTCGGCCGGATTCTCGGCACCCGGCGGGGCCCTCCAGGTGCGGGCCCCAGCAGCCGGCGGAGAACCCGGCAACCCTAGACACTGACGTCCAGGTCCTACACCCAGACGTATTACCATTGTACCCCTGGGGGATTGGCCTATAAAACCCCCCAGGGTTCACCCATGCAAAGGGTTCAGCCTTCATTCCCATACACCACCATAGCTAGGAGAAGAGAGGTAGCTCTACCCAACTTCCTCCTCTAGCTACACAGCTCAAGGAGCAACCTTATACACACGTGATCATAGTCATCATGCGGAGATCCCGCAGAGCAGGACTAGGGGTGTTATCTCTCCAGAGAGACCCGAACCTGGGTACGTCTCGTGTGCGATTGAGCTCGTGCTCACTCCCGCTTCCAGGGCCCGACGACGTCCTCTTGGGTCCAGCCATGATAAGCCACCCCCTGGCATCTGGCGTGAGATTACCACGACAGTTGGCGCCCACCGTGGGGCCATTCGCGGAGTTGGCCGGAGACACGTTCTAGACGGGAACCGCCTTCCTCTCCGGCGAGCATGTCGCGGCCGGCCTGATCAGCCAGCCTGATACGTTCGCTTGCGCTTGCACCAGCGCATCACCTGACGTGGGGGCCATTTGCCCTGCGGGCTGCTTCGTCGACCTCTTCGGGAAGCTCAGCCTCTTCGATGCAGACGCCACCGACGAGTTCCCCGGCGACGTGGTGGTAATCGACGACCCGCTCCCTCCCGCCTCTGGTGTCGCCTCTGCCGGCGCACTCAATGCCGGTGTCTTCGTGGAGGTGATGGTCACTGGCCACAGCAAGGCCTCTGGCGAGGCCGTCCAGGACCCATTGCGAGCAGCGATGCAGGACCTGGCGGCTCCCGTCAGAGCCAACACCGACGCGGCGGCGCTAGAAGAAATCCGTGTCAAGCTCCTCGACAGTGCCACCAAGATGGCGGCCATGAAGCGCCGCGCTGAGGCCAACCAGCACGAGATCGACCGCATAGCTGGCGGCACGCCGGCTACGGCCGAGCCTAGCCGAGCCAGCGCCATCCGGCAACACGGCGCGGCCATTGCCAGCATGCTGGGAGTCAGACGTCCGATCTACGACACCCCCGTGCAGAACCTGCGCGCTGCACAGGCGGCGGCAGAAGAACTCGAGAACCTGGAGGGCGACGAATGGCGCAGTCAGCTAGACCGCCTCCAGGAACTCCTTGACGCTACGAACACGTAGCAAGACGCGTGCAACCGTGTGGTGGGAGCCGGCCGGCAAGCCGAGCTCCCGGAACGGAACACTCCACCCCGCCGCGAGAATGGAGCGACCTCCCGGTCCCCTAGTGGCGGCGGCCGCGGCCAGCGGAACCCGGAGCCGGCAGCTAGCGCTCTCACGAGACGGTTGTGGGCAGCCAGGAAGTTCCTCCGAACCCGGAGGACCAGCGCCAGCAGGACGAACGACCGCCTCCCCCCCCCCCCCCCGCAGGGAAATGTTGGCTTCTCCGCCGCCGGTTGAGCACCCGACTTTGGGGGGCCGGCTAGGCCCCCGTGAAGCAGTCGGCGAGAATGACGCTCGCCGCCGGATCGAGCAGCTAGCTCGGTCCCTCGCAATGGAGGACGAGGATACAGTCGGCCCGGCCTGCTTCGACCCCCGCATCCGTGACGAGCCCTTCCCCAAAGGGTTCTCGCTCCCTCGCGACACTCCCAAGTACACCGGCGCCGTGAAGCCGGAGGACTGGCTGACCGACTACGCCACAGCAGTCAGCATAGCAAACGGCAACAAGCGCGTTGCCGTGAAATATGTTTCGCTCATGCTCCAGGGCACAGCCCGGACATGGCCGAACAGCCTCAAACCCAACAGCATCAACAGCTGGTTGGACTTCAGCGGCGTCTTCGTCCGCAACTTCACCAGCACCTACAAGAGGCCCCCCAAGCTTTGCCAGCTCTCCATGTGCGTTCAGGGTCCGACTGAGTCCACCCGCGACTACCTGACGCGTTGGGCCGAGTTGCACAACTCCTGCGAAGGGGTGCACGAGGTGCAGGCCATCGAGTACTTCACCGCCAGGTGCAGAGAGGGCACCCTGCTCAAGCACAAGCTTCTGTGCGACAAGCCGGCTACCTTGGACGAGCTTATGATTGTGGCGGACAAGTACGCCATGGCCGACTCTTCCATGAAGTCAGAGATCCGGGTTAACGCGTCCGGGAAGGGGGTCCAGCCGGCTTCCCAGCCGCCGGCTGGTGACTCCAACCGGTGTCAGCAGCCATACGACAACAAGCGCAAGGCCCAGCAGCCGGCGTCTAGCAACCGGCAGGTGGCTACTGTTGAGGAATAGCAGTCGGCAGGTCAACCCAGCCCCAAGCGTCAGCGGGGCGGCAAGGGTGCCTGACTGCTGGCCTTCTCCTTCGAGCAAGCCCTCGACACTCCATGCAAGTTCCACAGCGGCGTGAAGCCGTCCAACCATACAACCCGGCAGTGCAACTGGCTCGCCCAAATCGCTAAGGGTGAGGGTTTGCCCCCTTCTCCTCCCGGCCCGGCGGCTCCGGCTCCTCAGCAGCCAGCCCGTCCTGTCGGCATGCTCCAAGATGAGTTCCCCGACGAGAACGCCACCTACGTCGTCTTCACCAGTGAAGCTAATGACAAGCATAGTCAGCGTCAGTAGCACCGCGAGGTGAATGCTGTTGTTTCAGAGGTCCCCCAATTTATGCACTAGTCCGAGAGGCCCGTCACCTAGAGCCCCGATGACCATCCGGCCATGATGCCCTCACCGGGTGCTTATGCCATGGTGCTGGACTCCACCTTCTCAACCGAGAGGCGGGCCTGCCGCTTCTCCCGGATCCTGATAGACGGCGGCACCAGCATCAACATCCTCTACCATGACACCATGGAAAAGCTGGGCATCAAGGAAAAGCAACTCTAGCCCAGCCAGACTGTGTTCCATGGCATTGTCCCTGGGCTTTCCTGCTCTCCAATAGGCAAGATCAAGATTGACATCCTGTTCGGCGACAAGACCCACTTCCGTCGCGAGCCAATCTGGTTCGAGGTGGTTGACCTGGACAGCCCCTACCACATGCTCTTGGGCTGGCCAGCTTTGACCAAATTCATGGCGGTCCCGCATTACACCTACCTGAAGATGAAGATGTCGGGTCCCAAGGGCATCATCACCATTGCTAGCGACTACCAGAAGTCGCTCACGTGCATCGCAGCTAGCTCCCGGCTGGCCAAGTCCCTCGTCATTGCCGAAGAGAAGCGCCTCCTTGACCGGGCTGTGGCCATGGCCAGCGAGCAGCCGGCCACGCCATCCGACCCCAAGGAGGTTGAGGCCGAGGGCTCCTTCCAGCCGGCCAAGGAAAGCAAGAAGATCATCTTGGACCCAGCGCACCCGGAGAAGTACGCTGTCATGGGGGCTAACCTCGACAGCAAATAGGAAAGCGAGCTCATCAACTACCTCCATGAGAATCGGGACATCTTTGCATGGTCCCCCAAGGACATGCCGGGTGTTCTGAAGGATTTCGCCGAGCATAAGCTGCATGTGCGGCCAGATGCTAAGCCGGTCAAGCAACCCCTCCGCCGCCTATCAGAAGGGAAGAGAAGGATCGTTGGTGAAGAAATCGCCCGGCTTCTGGCAGCCGGCTTCATCATGGAAGTGTTCTACCCGGACTGGCTTGCCAACCCAGTCCTCGTTTTGAAGAAAAACAACAAGTGGCGCATGTGTATCGACTACACAAGCCTCAACAAAGCCTGCCCCAAGGATCCGTTTGCCTTGCCCCGGATTGATCAAGTGATCGACTCCACGGCCGGCTTCGAGCTTTTGTCCTTTTTGGAAGCCTACTCCGGCTACCACCAGATCAAGCTGGACCCGGCAGATTGACTGAAGACCGCCTTCATCACCCCTTTTGGTGCCTTCTGCTACATCACCATGACGTTCGGCTTGAGGAATGTCGGCGCCACCTTTCAGCGCTGCATGCAGAAGTGCCTCTTGAAGCAACTCGGCAGAAACGCCCGCGTCTATGTGGATGACATAGTGGTGAAGACGGAGAAGCGCGGTACCCTTCTGGAGGATCTCAAGGAGATCTTCGCCAACCTGCGCCGCTTTCAGATCAAGCTCAACCCAGAGAAGTGTGTCTTCGGAGTACCAGCCGGCCAGCTCCTTGGTTTTCTTGTTTCTGAGCGTGGGATTGGGTGCAACCCCGTGAGGATCAAGGCCATTGAGCCGATGAAGAAACCGACCCGGCTGCGGGACGTTCAGAAGTTCACCGGGTGCCTAGCCTCTCTCAGCCGGTTCATCAGCCGGCTGGGCGAGAAGGCCCTCCCACTATACCAGCTGATGAAGAAGACCACATGCTTCGAGTGGACTGATCGGGCGAACGAGGCATTCCTCCAGCTCAAGCGGATGTTGTCCACGCCGCCTGTTCTGGCCGCTTCGGCTACTAAAGCGCCCATGTTCCTCTACATCGCCGCTACCAACTGGGTCATCAGCACAGTGATTGTTGTCGAGCGCCCAGAAGCCGCAAGGCACAGCCGGTCCAGAGGCCGGTCTACTACCTGAGTGAGGTGTTGTCCGCCTCCAAGCAGAACTACCCCCACTACCAGAAGATGTGCTACAGCATGTACTTTGCCGCCAAGAAGCTGAAGCAGTACTTCCAGGAGCATACCATCACGGTCGTCTGTACCGGCCCCCTTGCCGAGATCATGGGCAACCGAGATGCCTCGGCTCGGGTGGCCAAGTGGGCCATCGAGCTGGCTCCTCACACCATCCTCTACTAGCCCCGCACCTCCATCAAGTCCCAAGCACTGGCCGACTTCCTTGTCGACTGGGCCGAGACCCAGTACCTGCCGCCAACGCCAGATTCCACGCATTGGCGGATGCACTTCGATGGCTCGAAGATGCGCACTGGTTTGGGAGCTGGCATCGTCCTAACCTCTCCCAAAGGTGACAAGCTCAAGTACACACTGCAGATTCACTTTGCCGCCTCCAACAATGTGGCCGAGTACGAGGCACTCGTCCACGAGCTCTGGCTGGCCAAGGAGATCAGCATCCGCCGCATCCTGTGCTATGGCGACTCGGACCTGGTGGTCCAACAGTCCTGTGGCGACTGGGACGCCAAGGACGCCAACATGGCCAGCTACCGCTTCCTCGTCCAGCAGATCAGCGGACACTTCGATGGGTGCGAGTTCCTCCATGTGCCACGAGCCGACAACGAAGTAGCCGACGCCCTGGCATGGATTGGTTCTACCCGGCAGGCCATTCCAGCAGGCATCTCCCTCGAGTGTCTGCGCAAGCCATCTATCCATCCTTCGCCAGAATCAGAGTCCATCTTCATGCTGGCTGACCCTGGAGCAGTCGGATCTGGCTCGGGGACTCCAGCAGCCAGCTCGGGGACTTCGGCAGGCAGCCTGGGGGCTACAGCACCCAAACCTGGCCCGAGGACTGCTGTAGTCGGCCCGGGGACTCCAACGATGCAGCAAGCAGCGGCCGGCTCCGACCCGCTGCCTCCAAACCCGGCCTCCCTAACGCCGGTTGCTGTCATGACGGTGGTGGAAGCTCCGTCTTGGGCGCAGCCCATCCTCAACTTTCTAGTGAGCCGCGAGCTACCAGCCGACGAAGTCTTGGCCCGGCAGGTGCAACACCAGGCGGCCGCATACACGATCGTCAACAGAGAGCTCGTCAGGCGCAGCGCGACTGGCGTCTTCCAGCGTTGCGTCGAGCCGGAGAAGGGCATTGCTATCCTCAGAGACATCCACCAAGGTGAATGTGGCCACCATGCCGCCTCCAGAGCCCTCATTGCCAAAGCTTTCCGCCATGGTTTCTTCTGGCCGACTGCTCTGGACAACGCCAAGGAGTTGGTCCGAAAGTGCAAGGGGTGCCAGCGTTTCAGCACCAAGCTGCACCTGCCGGCCTCAGCACTCAAGACCATTCCCATCACTTGGTCATTTGCCGTATGGGGGTTGGATATGGTGGGCCCATTCAAGACAGCACGCGGCGGCATGACCCATCTACTGGTTGCCGTGAACAAGTTCACGAAGTGGATTGAGGCAAGGCCAATCAAGAAGCTGAACGGCCCCACAGCCGTCACATTCATCGCGGACATCACCGTTCGATACGGCATCCCACACAGCATCATCACCAACAATGGCACGAATTTCGCCAAAGGCGCCTTGGCCCGTTTCTGCGCGACGCAGGGCATCCGACTGGACCTTGCGTCGGTTGCTCACCCGTAGTCAAACGGCCAGGTGGAGCGAGCAAATGGCATCATCCTGTCCGGCATCAAGCCTCAGCTGGTCGAGCCGCTGGAGCGCTCGGCCGGCTGCTGGATCGAGGAACTGCCAGCCGTCCTTTGGAGTCTCCGGACCATGCCAAATCGATCAACCGGCCTCACGCCCTTCTTCATCGTGTACGGGGCCGAGGCTGTCATCCCAATAGACATCGAGTTCGACTCGCCTCGCGTCACCATGTACATGGAGGAGGAGGCCAAGGAGGCGCGAGAAGACGGCGTCGACTTGCTCGAAGAGGCCTGGCTGCTAGCACTCAGCCGGTCGCCATCTATCAGCAGAGCCTGCGCCGCTACCACAACAAGAAGATCAAGCAGCGTGCTTTCCGCGAGGGCGACCTTGTGCTCCGGCTGATCCAGCGAACAGCCGGTCATCACAAGCTCTCGGTTCCTTGGGAGGGGCCTTTCATCATCAGCAAGGCCCTGGGCAACGACTCGTACTACCTCATCAACGCACTGAAGCCCAGGGCACGCAAGAGGGACACAGCCGGCCAAGAGTCGGAGCGCCCGTGGAACGCGAACCTTCTCCGCCCATTTTACAGTTGATGTAGTGTATGTATCACGCTATCTTTTGTATTAAGCAAAGACAACAGGTCCCCCGAGGTGCACTCGGGGGCTACCTTTTTATCTATGTGATAAGCTTCACCTATGAATGAGTTTTTTCTTCCGCCCTATCCGGGTCCGGCCAGCCGGCCCGGGAGCTCGCTGCCTTGACCTAAGTTGGCGCCACCCGAAGTCAGCTAAGTAGTGTGCCGACGCCAAAGCCCTCTCTTCGTCCCAGCCACAGCTTGCAGCGCGACTGTCCGACTGGCGAGAGCTAAAGGCCGGAAACGTTGTCCACACGAAAAACGACTAAGGAAGAATGCCGATTCAGGCCAAGACGGCCTCTCGCCCCACCCGTCCGGCTGCTCAGCAGCTGGCCGGCCGGCTTCTCACTCGACTAGCTATGCTTTAAGCGGCTGAAGTAACTTGCCTATTCTAAACGGCCAAGTCCCTGACTCGGCCACAGACTGCAGCGCGGCTGTCCGGCTCGCAGGGCGGCAGCCAAAGGAAGATGGCAAAAGAAAAAGCCAAAGAAAGCAAAGGCAAAATCGAGTCAGAACTCGGCAGAGCACGCAAGCATGTGGGAAAATAAATTTATTACATTGCAAAAGGCCAGCGACCGGCATTCATCAAGGTTTAAAATACACCCCCGGTGGGTGAAACTGTGCATAACTAACTTGTTCTTGAGCATAAGACAGAAAAACTTAAAGAGATAAGGGCCGCCTAAGCCGGAGGCACTACGGGCTGCTCGGACGAGTCGGCGGTGGCGGTGGCACCGGCTGGCGGGGCCTCTAGCTGGTCGGTCTCGGTCTGGTGGGCGGCTGAGGCCGGATCGGGCTGATTCTGGCTGGTAGCTCCGTCATCTAGCGCGACGCCATCGCCTTCCTCGTCCTCATCCTCCTCCGTGGCTTCGTCGCTAGTGGCGATCTCCTTCGCCGGGTCCTCCCCCTCATCCGGGTTCAGCCCGAACCAGGACAGCGGCACCTCGGTGCCATCTTCTGCCCACTCCGGAATGAAGACGCTGCCGTCGGTGTACTCGGTGAGGGCCAACGCGCGAATGGCGATCTCCTCACGCTCCGCCTCCAGCTCTGGCGCCGCCTCCTGGCGGAAGGTAGCGAGCTGCGCTAGGCTCACGCCCGGGTACCACGCCTTCACGAACTCCAGCACCGCCTTGGCGCCGGCCCGTGCCGCGGCACCCTTCCAGGCATCGAACCGCTTCCCTGCCACCGCCAACCAGTCGGCGGTCCGGCTAGGAGTCCGGGGGACCGGCACACCCGGCGAAAGCCCTTCCAAGACCTGTGACCTGGCGCGCTGAAACCGGCAGAACAGGCGGCGCACCGGCTCAAGACGCAGCCGAACAGCCAGGAACTGTTCGCCCAAGTTCCGGGGCCGGTCCGGTGCAATCTCCATGCCAACGCTCCTCCACTGGTCGCACCGTGCCTCAATCGCCTGGCCGATGGCACCAGAGCGATCCAAGAAGTACTCTGTCCAAAAGAAGGCAGAAGAATTAGAAGCCGGCTGACCACGGTAGCCGGCAACTAACCAATGAAGGAAGAAAGAAAACCTACCTTCGAGCAGATCCTCAATCACCGAGTAGCCCTCCGACAGGTACTTCTCCTTTTCGGCCCAGCCCGAGCGCTGGGACGCGAACTCGGCCTTGAGGCGCTCCTCCTCATCCTTCAGCTGCCGGACCTGCTCCGCATGCCGGGTCGCCTGGTCGGCCAGCTCCTTCTCGAGCCGGTTGCGCTCCGCGGCCGCCTGGCTGCGTTCCCGCTCTTTGGCCTGAAGCTGGCCCTCGAGCTCATGCACATGGTCCCGCAGATGGGTGGCGGCCTCTCAAAGGCGAAGAAGAATCATCAGCAATAGCATTAACAAAGACAAGAAGTCGCCGAAAGATCCGGCCCGACTGCTAAGCAGTCGGCCCGAATCTCGGGGGCTACACCCAGTGGGTGCGCTTGCGTGCCCCCACTGAAAGCCGGCCTACGTACCTCGGCTCTTCTTCAACTCGGAGGTCCGGATGGCAAGCGTCTGGTTCTGAGAGTTGAAGGCGGCCGCGCGCAGGTTGTGGTAATCCTGCGGCAAGAGCGACATCTCAGCATCCAGAAACACGCCTAGAAGTTCCAACCCGCCTGCTCAGCAGCCGGCTTGGAACTCGGGGGCTACACCCAGTGGGTGCGCTGGGGCGCCCCCACTGAAGATCGAAAAAATAAAAAACAAGATCAAGAACATACCCGGACAGACGTCTGCATTGCCACCATCTCGCTCCTCGCCTTCAGGAGGGTGGCGCCATGGGCAGAGAACTTGTCCAGGAAGTCCTCCACCGCGAGGTTCAGGGCGGCCTGGCCGGCTCCTGGTGCCCAACCAGGCGGAGCAGAGCTTGTGGCTTCGGTGTCGGCTCCAGGCGAGCTCGCGGCCCCGACCTCTACCGGCCTCGGCGCAGAGGCCGCCCGTGACGGGCGCAGATGCGTGGACGCGCGCGTCGTCAGGGCCTGGCTCATTGCCAGCCCGGCGCCGGCCAAAGGCCCCTCCGGCCCTTCGGGATGGCCGCCTCCCCGCTCGCCAGCACCCGGCGCCCGCTGAACCACCTCTGCCTCCGGGTCGACAGGGCCGGTCGCCCCCTGCTCTGGGGCCGTCTGGTCGGCTCCGGCTGTTCTAGGCATCGCCTAGATCTCCACCACCGGCGGCTCCGGCTGCTCGAGGTTGCCGGCCTCCGAGATCCCGCCACCAGCCGGATCCTCCGCGGCCTTGGCGTCGGCCTCCGCCTGCGCCTTGGTCGCTGCCTCCGCCTCCGCTTGTGCCCCGGCCTGGGCCTCTGCCTGCGCCGATGTGGTGGCCTGGGCATCGGCCTCCGCCCGCACTGCGGCCTCCCGTGCATTCCTCTCCGTTGCCTCCCGAAGGGCGGCGGCCGGGTCCACGTGCCGGGCCTTCTTAGAGCCGCCTGCTGGTCCGATCGGCGAGGCGGACGGAGCCCGCGATATGGAAAGGGGAGCCCTGCGCGGCAAATCAAGTAAAGATAAGAAGCTTGCAAGAAAGAAATAATCAAGACAGTGCGCCTAACGCACTTCTCGGACACCGTTGGGCACTCCTTCGGGCCCCGCCGGATGGCGGCCGTCTTCGCGGCCTCTTGCCGCTTGGTCACGGCCGTCGACTTGGCCTTCTTGGGCGGCTTGCTGCTAAACATCCCCTCGGCACGGCGTTTAGGCGCGCCGGGTGCACCAGTCGGCGCTCCGCCTATCGGCCGCGCCGTCGAGGAGCCGACGCCTGCCCTGCCGGCACCTTTGTGGCGGTGTTGTCCGTCGCCGTCTTCATCATCATCATCCGGCCAATCCCGGACATCACCGCCTCCCGCGGCTCCGCCTGCTCCAGCGCTGCCTCCCCTGGTGGCGTCGTCCTCTTCCAACGCGGTAGCCCCCAGCTCGGGGTCACCCACGTCGCTCTCCTCGCGGTCCGGCGTCCACTGGTGGCCCGGAGCCGGTGCGCCGGCTGCTGTCTGACCAGGGAAGCGCTGCCCCGCATTCGGGTGGTCAGGTCGGATGAAGAGTATTGCATAAGCAAAAAACGGGGACCAGATACTAACCGTAGGCGGCGGGTTGGCACGGCTGTATGGCTCCTTGCCGAATCTCCACTCAGTCTCACTGAGCTTGCTATCGGAGAAGTAGTTGACATGGCGGACTACCTCCACAGTCGGCAGCTCCTTGGTCGACATCCGGCACGGGTCCCGGCGGCCGCTCATGTCGCAGATCAGGTGTGGCTGGAATTGGAGGGGCGAAACCCGGCGGTGGACGAAGGCGGCCAGCAAGTCTGCCGGCTTGAGGCCCTCCGAGTCCGTCATCCCTTGCAGCCGGACGAGGACGTTGGTGATGGAAGCCGGCAACGGCTTGGAGGGTTGCTGCCCCCAGTTGTTCCGCGGCTCGCCAGGCGGGCCGATTACGAAAGCCGGCAAGTAGATGTAATCTCGAGTCGGGTGGAGATTACGGGCATAGAAGTATGACTTCTGCCACAGCTTCACTGACTCTAGCAGAGCAATGGGAGGAAAGCTGGTCCCGGAGTCGGTGCGCCGCACGGCGACGCAGGAGCTGCACTGGGCTGGCTCACCCTTGGCCTGGGTGCCCAGCTTCAGATAGAAGAACCTGCCCCCACAGCTCGAGCGTGGGCAGGACGCCAAGGTGGCCTTCGCAGAAGGTCACGAAGGCGGAAAGGAGCACCACCGTGTTGGGGGTGAGATGGTGAGGCTGAAGATGGTAAAAGTCGAGGAAGGAGCGGAGGAAGCCGCTCGCCGGCAAGCCGAATCCGGCGAGGAAGTGGCTCCGGAAGACGACGAACTCGTCGGCCCTCGGCGCCGGCGAGATCTCCCGCGCGTCGGGAAGGCGCGTCCCCACGACCCCCTCAACGGGAATCCTACGCGTCGCGCGGAGGAACTCAAGGTGCCCGTCATGGACATTCGAGCCATCCCACTCGCCTCGCGCCATGGCTCGCGGTGGCCTGGCGGCAGCGCGGTGGCGAGTCTGCGGTGGCACGGCGACGCTGGACAGCGACGAGGCCGCAACGGCACTTCAGCGGCGGGCGGTACGGCAGCGCAGTAGCAGCAAGGACGCAGAGCAGCGAGGAAGAAGATAGCGGAGGGGGCGCGCGTGCATTTGCCCCCTCCCTCATATTTATACGGCAGCGGCGGCGGGGCCGAATGCGACGCTTCGCGGGGGGCGTGGGGATTAACTGCGCCCACATCCCGCACGCCCCCGCATATCCCGGGCCTTAATGGCGTGCAATCACTCCGCCCCGGGAGGGCAACCGTCTGCCTCGGAAGCAGCGGATCCGCGCGCGTGCGCCGAGGCTGCGTAGTGGCGGGCCCGGGCCTGCGGCGGCGTCCCGTCGCGCGCGTGGGCTGGCAGGCCGGCCTGGCCTGCTGGCGACGCGTGGCAAGCGTACAACGGGCGGCAAGCGCGCCACCCGGAGGCGTACCACCCGGCGCCCGCCGCGGCGATTCAAATCCACCAAGCGGCCGGCTTTGCCTTGGCCGGCTCCTGGCAGGCGGCTTCTTCAAGCCGGATGAAGCAAAGACACAAGATCTCTCGGAGGAGGAAACTGCTGAGGCACTCCGGCTTTGAGCCATGGCACCTCACCAGCTTCGGGGACTACTGTCGAGGGGATAGACCCCGGGTAGCCTCATCCGGACCTAATAACATTTCAAGACATCGGGGCTAGCAAAGCCCCTCATGCCTTCTGGGCATGCGGCCGGTTCCTTGGTCCAGCTAGGACCAAGTGGCCGGCTTCCAGAAGACGGCGCACTCATAGAAGGCGGCTCTTGGGGGAGGCCGTCTCCTAGCAGACGGCCCCTCCTTCCCTCGGAGTCCGCACTCACCTACTCCGACGAGATGGGGCGTGGCTGCAGAGCCAACTACTCCCCCGAATCCCGGAGGAGTGTGGCTACAGTGTAGGATGACCAAGCGGCCACCTACCCGCCTGGCGCAGGACTATAGCCATGCGACTCAGGACATGGCCCTCATTAGCAAGGGTCATGCTAAAGCAAAAGGCGATCAGTACGGCCCGCAGGCAGCGGGCCCTACCTGTCCGCGAGCTACCAGAAGGCGGCGCACCCCTAGAAGGCGGCGTTGAGGGGCGGGCTGGCTCCCGGCAGACGGACCCTTCCCTTCCCTCGGAGTCCGCACTCACCCACTACGACTAGACGGAGCGTGGCTACAGTGTGCGCTGACCAAGCGGCCACCAACCCCCCTGACGCGGGACTGTAGCCATACGACTCCTGACGAAGCCTCCATCATAAACTACAAAGCTACAACAAAAGGCAATCAGCATGGCCCGCAGGCGGCAGGCCCTACCTGTCGGCCGGATTCTCAGCAGCCGACGGGGCCCTCCAGGGGCAGGCCCCAGCAGCCGGCGGAGAACCCGGCGACCCTAGACACTGACGTCCGGGTCCTACACCTGGATGTATTACCATTGTACCCCTGGGGGGTTGGCCTATAAAACCCCCCAGGGTTCAACCATGCAAAGGGTTCATCCTTCATTCCCATACACCACCATAGCTAGGAGAAGAGAGGTAGCTCTACCCATCTTCCTCCTCTAGCAACACAGCTCAAGGAGCAACCTTGTACACTCTTGATCATAGTCATCATGCGGAGACCCCACAGAGCAGGACTAGGGGTGTTATCTCTCCGGAGAGCCCCGAACCTGGGTACGTCTCGTGTGCGATCGAGCTCGTGCTCACTCCCGCTTCCAGGGCCCGACGACGTCCTCTTGGCTCCACCCATGATAAGCCACCCCCTGGCATCTGGCGTGAGATTATCACGACAAGTGTATCTTGCTATGATTGATGAAATCATTCAAGATCTTGACAGTCGGTTTGATGAGGTTACTACGGAGTTGCTTGTTTGCATCTAGGCTTTGAATCCATTCAATTTATTTGTTTCTTATGATGTACTCAAGGTAATGATACTTGTCGAATTCTACCCCAAGCACATATCAATCACGGATTCGTAAGTCTTGAATTCCAACTTGCCACCTTTATTGATGATAAGAGACAAGAGGCTTGGTTTAGATCTGTATGTAATATTGGTGATCTCTCTATTATGCTTGCCGAAACAGAAAAATATGATCTTTATGAGTTATTCTGCTTACTCATCAAATCGACACTGATCTTACCGGTGGCGATGGCAAGTGTTGAAGGAGTATTTTCTTCAAAGAATCTAGTGGAAAATAAGTTGAGAAATAGTGGGCAATGATCGCTCGAGCTAGTATTTCTTAGTGTCATTTATTGAAAGAGGTGTGTTCTTGGAAGTATGTGAAGATGTCATAGTTGAAGCTTTCATGAGAATCTGAAAGCATAGAGTTACCTGTTGTTGTAATTTTCTACTTGTGTATCTTTCATGTAAGACAATTTGTATTGTATATTTGCACATTTGGAATATATTTCCCGAACTAGAATGTCGTGAGACTTTATTGATCTATTTATGTATATTGCCAAATATTGAATGACACATGGGTTAGGTAGACTTTTGTAAGTGTGCACACCCTTCATTTTATTCCTAACTATGCCCGAGTCATTAGCGGAGGTTGACAAAAAATGTCGAGGGGACGAAAAAAATGGGGGGGGGGGGGGGGGGGGGCAATGGCCCCCAGACTTAGCCATAGCTTCTTGAAAAGTGAGATTCAGTTTTTTGGTGATGCCTTGATTAAGGAGGATTATGCCCATATCTTTACATGTGCAATTGCTGCCTTTCGTTTTAGATATTTATGTATCCACTTCATTTTAAAAAAACTATGTAGTGTTAAGTGGAAACAGCACAGTAGAAGCCTCAAGGAGAGCTACTGTCTGATAATGCAGATTACTCCGTGTGGAGTGTAGGCTCATTTGTGCAGAAACTTTCTTAAGTAATGTCCTTAGTTATTTCCTTACTTCCTTTTGCTTGCCTAAGGGGGTAGGGACGAGACTTTTACCATGCTCGAGTGGTTTGGCAATGGAAAGAATGGGTTAGAAAGTTCCATTTAGTTAATTGGCTGGAAGCTTGTCAACCCAGAGACCAAATGGGTCTCGGGGTTAATAATTTATATATTAAAAATATTAGTATCTTATGTAAGTAGATTCAGAGGTAGAAAATGAAGAGGGAGATTGTTAGGAGATGATGTTGGCAAAATACTTGAAAAGAAAGACTTTGACCCAATGTGAATCATCTCCTTACAACTCCCCCTTCTGGAATGGCTTGATGAGTGTTAAGGATATTTTCTAAAGTTGTTGTCAAAGAATTATTGGGGATGGCTGTAAAACTAAATTCTGGGAGGATGCTCGGCTTAAAAACAAACCTCTTTTGTCTACATTCCCCCTGTTTATAACTTAACCATTTGCCAAAATAGTACTTTTGCTAAAGTGGTTAATCAAGATTCCAATTGTATTAGGTTTAGGGGACACCCGTGGGTTAGTTGCTCCCAAGGAAGGGGGCCGAGCTCAAGCATTCGCCTTAGTTGGTTACCCCGGTAGTGTGGTTTTGGGAAGTTTCTACGAACCGATACACATCAATTTTGAAACTTTATGTCTCGTTTTGGGATGGTTTTTTGATTTTTTTTTCCTTTTTAAAAAGTATCAAAATATGAATAAAAGGTAAACATGAACGAAGCAAACAAAGAAACGCAGGAATTACTGGGTCGACCCACTACAGACGCTCCGTGAGGCGACACACCAGTTGATTGCGCAATAAGTGAGATAGATGCACCCGAGGAAACGACCGATTGATTACAGGCTGGCTGCTCGGGGAGCATCTATGTTTCGCCCTTAGCGAGACAGAGATGCACACACCTTTGCCCTAGCTCCGAAGGTCGGCCCGTTACGCTGTTGAGTTTTTTCATTCATTGTTACTTTGTGTACCAAGACTATACTTACATACAGTTCCTTGGTTTTTAACATTTTATTTTCTGTTTTCCACCTTATATTCTTTTGAATTTTTTTATATATAATACATATTTAGGAAAAAAAATTATTTTAATAATCTACATAAAATCGTCACCGTGTGTTTCAAAAAAAAAATCATGTATTACAAACTGGTCATCACGTAATTTAAAATTGGTCATGATGTATTTAAAAAATGTTCAAGTATGTATATAAATTTTCTTATAAATAATAAAAGAATCATCGTGTATTTGAAAAAAATGTTCATCATGTGTTTGAAAAAAGATCATCATGTATTTTAAAAATGTTCACATCTTCTAAAAAATGTTGACGTGTATTTACAAAATGGTCAAGGTATACAAATTTATGGTCTTTAATGTTCACCATGTATTTATAAAATTGTTCAACGCATTTTTAAAATCTTCAACATGTGTTTAAAAGATGTTACCCTATATATACAAAATGTTCAATGTACATTTAACAAATATTCAATATGTATGAAATTTTCAATGTGTATTTTAAAAATGCTCTGAAAAATGTTCAATAGATATAAAAAAACGTTGACACGTATTTAGAATTATAAAGCAAAATAAAAAATGGATGGAACATTTAGAAAACCATACGGAAGGTTCCAAAACCGGCTCATTGAAGGTTCCAAAAACCGCTCTTTGCCCGGCCACTTTAGGCTGAGTCATAACACTGGCCGGCCGCCAGGGCTATATATCACCTATTGTGACGCTACCTCCCGAAATCATTAATTGAGGACTACTCGCAAAGATCATTCTCACCTTTCCAGGGTGTGACAAGTGGCGCGCTGCATGTGCGCCACTTTGTCGCAACCTGGGAGTTTTTCCTTTTTTAGATCTGTTTATTCAAAATGTTTTATCTCTTAAACCGCGTGTCCAAATCTTGAACCGTTTTCACCGTTGGATTCCTCGAGTCGAGATCTTCAATACTAGATTCCATGTTGATAGGTTTTAACCACCCCTTTTTTCACGAAAAAAATGGACGAAAAAGCCGAACCAGGAGCATGGTTTTTTTTCCTTTTTGAAAGAGGCACGGCCGTGCCTCTCGCAAAATCACAATTGTACCTCTCGCTGAAGCAAAACCCTGCCTCTCGCGGAAGGAAAAAAACAAAAAATGCGTTTTTTTCCGTTTCCGAGAGGCACGGTCGTGCCTCTCATGAAAAGCACAACCGTGCCTCTCGCGGAAGGAAAAAAACAAAAAACACATTTTTTTTCATTTCCGAGAGGCACGGTCGTGCCTCTCGCGGAACCAAAACCGTGCCCCTAACGGAAGAAAAAAACAAAAAATGCGTTTTTTTCAATTTCTGAGAGGCACGGAGGCACGGTCTTGCCTCTCGCGAAAGCAAAACCTGCCTCTGGCGGAAGAAAAAAAACAGAAAACACATTTTATTTCGTTTCCAAGAGGCATGGTTGTGCCTCTCTCAAAACCAAAACCGTGCCTCTCGCGGAAGAAAAAAAACACACTTTTTCGCATTAAAAAAAATCCAAAAGCTGACGAAGACCGGCGGAAAGCCAAAACGTTGAAAAAACCCAGAAAAAACCGTTTAAAAACCAAAAACGCGTGCGAAAAAATAAAAAAAATAAAATCCGAAGGGAGCGCCCAGAGCGCGACACGTGGCGGGTGGCTGAGAGCACGTCAAGTGGCGCTGATCGTTGTGAGGCTCCCGAAGGAGCGCTCGTCAACTAGTTGCTCCCGCTACCTCCTGTCTCGGGTCAAGGATTTTTTGCGTCGAGGCGTTACTGAACCGTCCCATTAAGAGTTACTACAGGAACTGTTTTTCGGAACTCTTTTTTTCTGTGTTGGTTTCCATTGATTTTTTTGTGGTTTTGGTCTTGTGTGTTTCTTTAGCTGTTTCTTCAGTTTTCCTTTTTTATTTTCTTACTGTTTTCTGTGACTGTTTTCAATTGTTTTTCTTTTCAGTTTTGGTTTTTTACATTTCTTTATGTTTTCTTTGGGTTTTTTATTTCTTTTTCTTTTTTAATTTTTATGAACTTTTCCCAATCACGCAAACTTTTTTGAAATTTATAAACTTTTTTCCAGTTCATCAACATTTTTCAATTTCATGAACTTTTTAAAATTACAAAGTTCTTTTTCTTTTACTTTGAACTGTCATGAACCAATTTTAACTTACTGTGCCGCCATAAATCATTTAATTTAAAAATACTTATTATTTTTGAATTTATGAACAAAAATAACAACAAGTACAATTTTTGAAAAGGCAATGTTTTTCGTGAAATTCTTTAAAAATGTGTTTATGAACAAATTTGGGAAACAATAATATTTTTTAAATTTTGAACAATTTACGGAAAACATGAATATTTTTAAAATAAAAAAGAAAAGAAACAGAAACAGAAAAAATAGAAGTGACAACTGGCGAACGTCTGAATTTTTGGGCCTACCAGCGAATGCCCACAAAGTTGTCTGATCACGATCGAACGAACGACAATTATACGCAGAGCCCCAACTATGTGCTGCAAAGAGCGACACATAAGATTTTCCGATAAACTGGTCGAATCGAGCTCCGAAACTAGTTTTCTCAAATAAATTTATCATATAAAATCTGAATAAAATACAAAAAGTTACTTCCACCGTCGTACAAAGGATAGGTTTAACACTTTACACAAGAAAAAGGAGAAGTTCCCCTAAAAACAACAACAAGAAGAAGAAGTTGCTTGCATGTAGAAAACACCGTCCCTCTTTTTCCACAGCCATGCACGCACGCACAATCTGCCAGCCAACCGTCCAACGGTCACATGCCCCGCATGTGTCCTTCCATGTGTGCACGTATGTTTTGAGTGACTTTCGTGGCACTTTTAGTGTAGTCTCAATCAATCATACTATGTGGTCATAGTACTTCAACCATCCGTCGAGTCGCGGACCAACCTGTATTTAGATGGTTAGAGGGACAGTGGTATCCTCAGCCCATCAGGATTCAAATCCTGATGCTCGCATTATTCCTGGATTTATTTCAGGATTTCCGACGATGCGCTTTGAGTGGAAACGGCACAAGACTTTTGCAGCAGACTACTAGTACGGGTACATACAAAAGCGAAAGTCCTCTTTTGATCCCGAGCTCATATGCTCCTGGATGAACAGTAAAATCGAAAAAAATAGTAAATAATTTCAAAAAAATCTGAATTTTTTTTCTGATGAACATTGATGATTGTTCTAAGTGCGTGCAAAAATTCAGATTGAAATGACATTCGTGGAAGTCTGGGCAAAAATAACAAAATAGATGCTCCAAAATGCTTCCAACAATAGTCTTTTTAGACCATGGTTTTTTTTTTCGCCCAGACCTCTACGAATGTCATTTCGAACTGAAATTTTGCACGCAGCTAGAAAATTTGTCAATGTTCATCAGAAAAAAAATTCAGATTTTTTTGAGTTTTTTTACTATTTTTTCGATTTTACTGTTTATGCGGGAGCATATGAACTCGGGATCAAATACTCCATGTCCCAAAAGCCGCTTTCTTCACGCAGGCTGTACGACGGCCAACGGTACATTCAAACTTTCTGGGGTGCCTTCACTTTCACGGCAGCAGCGAGACTTTCATTCATCAGGAGTTAAAAAGTTTTATGTGGTCGGCCGGGCAAAACGAAACGAGTTAGTACGGGTACATACAAAAGCCGCTTTCTTCATGCAGGCTGTACGACGGCCAATGGTACATTCAAACTTTCTGGGGTGCCTTCACTTTCACGGCAGCAGCGAGACTTTCATTCATCAGGAGTTAAAAAGTTTGATGTGGTCGGCCGGGCAAAACGAAACGAGTTTGTGAGTGCATGGTCAGCAGTCGTCGTTCACCCACCACCATGCAATGCATACCCGCGGCAAAAAACACATATTTGACCTGTGGACGAAATGAATTCACGATATGAACTGTTCTTGAAAAAAATTCGCAAACTGACCGTTTTGTGTGACGCCAGACAGCTGGGCGCTGCACTCCACTATGCAGCGCCTTTGTCTTAGGCGCCACACGCCCGGCCAGCGTGGCAGCCCGGGGCCAGGCGCGGCCCCACATCCAGCCGTGCAGCGCCTAAGCGCTAGGCGCCACACAGTATAATGTGCAGCGCTTAGGCGCTGCACGTTGACTTAAGCCGCATCGGGCCAGCCCTCCACAGGCAGTTCTTCCCTCTCCCGGCAGTTGCTCTCTGTAACAGAGAGCAGCGGCGGCGCCCCCTTCGATCCCCCCCCCCCCCCCCCCCACACACACACACCCCTCTCAGATCTGGAGATTTAAGCCGTGGATTCGATCTCTAATCCCTCCTACTAGGTAAACTCCTCCGTTCCCTTTCTTTTCCTCCGTAAATTCGTTGCCATTTTAGAGATTTGTCCAAGATTGGGTGGAACCCTTGATTTGCTTGGTTTGGATCTTTATTTGTCCAAGATTGGGTGTTGTGATTTAGGATGTGTAGTCATAGTGGTACTACCCTAGTATTGTTCATTAGTTCACAATATATGATTCTTGTTAGTGAAACCTAGATTTTTTTTAGATATATAAGAGATGCCTAGTTTTGTAGATAATTATGAGATGTTGAGTTTTGTAGCTATATATGAGATGTTGAGTTTTTTTAGATATATATGAGATGTTGAGTTTATTTGAAATATGAGATGTTGAGTTTATTTGAACACATATGACATACGAGATATATATGAGAATTTATAATCATTTATTCATTGTGTGAAAAGGAGATGTTGAGATTCTTGTAGATGAATACATATGAGATGTTTAGATGAACACATATGAGATGTTTAGTGTATACCGATATTTGAGATGAACTCATATATGTTTATTGTTTGAACTTTGTAAGGATGGTTTGGCTTCTCGACGATGCCTATGACACACGACACCGGGCCTACATGATGCGCGAGAAGGGGATGGTAATAATGAGTAATCTAAATATTTTGCAAATTTGCCTTTAGTTGAAATTGACATGCCCTAAGATTTGTCATTACTTGTTTTTTGCAGAAGCTTGAACCTCTGAAGATTCGGTATCAAGGGGTCTGGTGCTGCCATGCCCTACGATGAGCGGTACACACCCTACATCCAGCAGGCAGGACTCCTCCCGTGGATTCAGTCGGTCAGCCGGTCCACGCCGAACCTCAACGCTCCACTGGTGTCCTCTCTTGCTGATCGATGGAGACCAGAGACGCACAGTTTCCATCTTCGGACTGGGGAGATGACCGTGACGCTCCAGGATGTCTCCTTGATCACCGGTCTTCCTATCGACGGGAGGCCTCTCTGTATGAGCACCGATTCTGATGGGTGGCGCCAGCAGATGACTGCTCTTATCGGTATGGCTCCTACTGAGGCTGAGGCTGATGTAGAGGAGGGAGAAGAGAAGAAGAAGGAGGAAAGGAAAGCAGCCGGAGCTGCTTTCACGTGGATTCAAAGGAACTTTACGCATTGCCCTGCCGGATGCCACTGATGATGTGATCCAGACACATGCTCGTGCCTATATGTGGTACGTTGTCTCGAGGACTTTGTTTCCTGACTCCATAGGCAAGAACGCTCCATGGATGTGGCTGAAGGCGTTGACCGTGTTCGATAGCAGATGGAGCTGGGGTTCAGCGACTCTTGCCTACTTGTACCAACAGGTAGTTGGTTTGTTTTGTTATCAACTCATTTCTTCATTAGCAATTCAACCTTGCTGTCAAGTTAACATTGTTTTCTTTCATATGCAGCTGGACGATGCGTGTTGCAAGATCACAGATAGTGCATGCATTGGTGGTAATCTGCTTCTACTTTCTGTATGGAGCTGGGAGCGTCTGCCTGTTGGACGCCCGAAGAGCATCAAGTTTAATCCTTGGGATGAAGATGACGAATTACGGCGCCCCACTTGGGCTTACAAGTGGGATGTGGTATCCGAGATGACGAACGATGTCAATCTCATGTACCAAAAGTACATTGCCGAGTTGGACACGATTACGCCTGAGCAGGTAACGAGGACACTACTTCAGTCATTTCTCATGCTTGCCTGAAAAATTGTCATCAATGTTGCGTTGTTGTCCTATTTCATAGGTGGAATGGCAGCCATATGGCGCCAATGACACAGTAGGGTACACCGACGAGTTTGTCATCAACCCGATGTGCTTGCGGAATAGGGATCTTTGGCTTATGCGGTGCCCACTGATATGCAACTGGGCGGTTGAGCTTCATTTGCCACATCGCGTGTATCGTCAGTTTGGTCTGTTCCAGCCTCACCCGCCGGAATGGGTGGACACAGACAAAGCACTTCATAGGTAAGAGAGCATGAACCGTATTGACTAAGCATCGCCACTCCTTCTTGATTGTGCTAATGTTTGGTTTTCTACCATGCAGGTTGGACAGGAAAAAGCAGCGGAAGATAAAGGACTGGGACAAGCATCATGCATCGTATGTAACCCGTTTCCAGCTTAGTGTGGAGCAAGCTCGTAACAGTGCACGCGCCCAGCTTCGTGAGCATAGCTCACTTGCTTTCGATAACTACCTACGATGGTTTCTTGAAAATGCTCGAGTTGAGATATGCCCGCCGGCATACAACGATGATATTCTTGAAGATCCTGCAAACTTTGAGGATCTATCGAAGCATCAGTACAACAAAAATGTCAGGTAAGGGGTAGGAGTCCGTGCTGTTCCGGTGATTAACTATGTGGTAAAGTGTTCCCTTCTTTACTTTCCCGTTGGCAGTATTACACATGTTTGAATGGCTAACGTGTTACTTCGTTCTCATCCGCAGCGCAACCAGATCAAGAAATCAGCTGATGAAAGCCAGTCTATTTTGGAGAAGACACCGGTTGGAGAAGGCAATGATGAAGGTCCACTACGAAAATTTCTCAAGGTACATATCACACTCAGGTGTCCATGTTACATATGTTGCGGAGTTTGGTATCTTATACACTTGTTCATGTTACAGCGTCAGGCCCTGAAGTTAAGGCGGTTATCGAACCTTCTCGGTTGCCGTGACCCAGAATATGATGAACCATCTGCCTCTAGGTCTGGTACACCATCATACCCCTTATCTCACCATCAGGGGGACGATGTGAGTTCCTCATATGCTTATCTGGATGATGAGGGTGCAGTCACCCAAGAGGTATGACTAATCTTTTAGATGTAATTCTCACTTGATTACGACTCCGGTCTTTACCATATTGTTTGATTGTGTGATAGGGCCATGAACTTGATGATGACATGCAACTTTGGCGGATGACGCCATACCTACGAAAATGGCAACATAATAGTTAGTCACACAATGCGAAATGACAATAACAACATAAATAACAACACAAACATTGAGCCAAAATAACAAGATAATAGTAAGTCACATACCACAATGGTCCATTGAGCCAAGAAAATATTCTTCCACTACGGCCGCCTCCAAGGCCAAGATCACCACCACGGCCATAGCCACCACCAAGGCCTAGGCCATCACCACGGCCTCTACCACCACCACAGCCTCTACCACCACCACGGCCTCTTCTAAGACCTAGTTGACTCCCTCTTTGTTGCCTAGTTCCTCATTGGCTTGGTTGATTTGATTGGTTTGGCACTTGGGCACTTGTTTGACTTGGTTAGCTACTCCTTGGTTGACTTGGTTGGCTACCATTTGCTTGGCTTGTGCTTGCATCATTTTTCTTTGATCTCTTCCTTGGTTTGGTACAAGTTCTTGTGTTGTGTCCCCCATCATTGCACTCCCCACAACGGGATTGCTCACGAGGCTCTTGGAATTGGCCGATGCCGGATTCTCGACCACCACCACGGCCCCATCCGTCCATGTCACCTCTAAGACGCTTTGTCTTACGTCTTCCCTGTCTAATGACCTTCAATTCCGGGTCCGGCCATAGTTGAACTCCATGATACTCCAGCCATTGTGATAGGTCCAAGTATGGTTGAAACCGGGGAGACCATGTATTCTTTACCATCATGATTGAGAAACTCGGAATCCCGCACGGTAAGAGGGTGATTGACGTCCACATTCCTTACACGGGATGCGTTTAACAAGTGCGAGCATGGGAGATGAAGCAACGATGGCCTCATGCTAGTGCAATCACATCGTGTAAGGGAGACCTTGAAAGCCCGGCCTGCGTGTTGGTGGCCATCGTTATTGGTTCCTCCAGGCTCCTTCACTTCATACTTCCAATCGTTATCGTCATATAGTACAGCTTCTTGGGAGTCTGCCTTCCGTGATTGAAATTCCAACCATTCTTCAACCTTTGGTGGGAAATTGTACTTGAGCTTTTCCTTGTTCTCACCAGCAATCTGCTTATCCGACTCCATTGAGTACTTTAAAAAGTACGCATTCATCTTGTCAAATGTGTATTGAACTATTGCCGTCACGGGTAATGCACGTACACCCTTGAGCACCTTATCACTAGTAGAAAAAGGCCCATTTGTCCCGGTTCCAGAGGCCCATTTGTCCCGGTTCTGGAACCGGGACTAAAGGGTCGGGACTAAAGCCCAAATACCTTTAGTCCCGGTTCGCCTACGAACCGGGACAGATGGGGCTCCACGTGGCCGCTGCGGCTTGCCCAGGCAGGAGGGCCTTTTGTCCCGGTTGGTAGCACCAACCGGGACCAAAAAGCATCCACGTGTCAGCAGTTCAGGGGCTGGGGTTTTTGTTTTTTTTTGAAAGGGGGGGGGGGTTGGGGGTTTTGTAGGGTTAGTTTAGGGGTTTCATATATTGTGTTAGCTAGGTAATAGAGAGAAGTGACCTCTCTTATCTCCGTGCTTGGTCGATGCTACGTACTATACGTATAGAGAGAACTCGCGACACGCTAGCTAGTAAGGAAATGAAGGAAACCATTAAGTATACAAGATTGTCATGAACATATATATACAGAGAGAAGTGATCGACCTCCTCCTTCTCCGAGAGATTGGTCGAACAACAATTTTTCGTATATCTATCCGACGCTAGTAGCTACATATATACAATATAAGATCTCTTACAATCCCTAACATCTGATGTCAAGTTCCACATGGTATTCTCTGGCTTTATTGATGACGTGGTCAAGAAAGAATCCCGCCAATTCCTCTTGAATTGCTTTTATGCGATCTTGTGGTAGGAGTTCATCCCGCATCTGCCACATCTAATTTGAAGAAGGGGGTCAATACATATATATGAATGAAACTCAACACAAATGATGGTAATAAAATAAAATTGTGAATATTATTGCTTACACACTTCATATTGTTTTTCAGAGTAGCCCCGCTCACAGGTCGTGTGGCGGATGAACTCGCAAATGTAGTATCCATAAAAATCATTCCCGCCTTCCTGCCACAACCACTTTACAAGAAATAGAGGTCAATCAAACTGATAAGCAAGCATGCTAAATGGTATTGATGAAACTAGCTAGAATCAATGGGAGATGCGCGGAACTAGCTAGTAGTACTTACTTTCGGGTGTGTAAATCGGAGCTCCCCCGGCAGTCCCGGAGCTTCTGCGGTGAACTATTTCCAAACCCTGCCAGATAAAGAAAACAATTACTTGATATCAGGAAATGAACAAAGTTGCCGATATGGTGCGATAACGATCGATTGAACTTACTTCTCGAGCATTTTAGTCATGGCCGCATACTCCTTGGGATCTTTTCGTCTCGAGTCTAAGACGGTTACTAGTCCCTGCTCAAGCTTAATCTCTAGGAGAATAAAGTGGAAGCTGCGCACGCATGCATAACTCATCAATTACATTATTATAACCTCGAGTAATAAGGGAAACCGAATATGCACAAGACAGTAACACTCACTTGAAGTTGTAAGGAAAGAGTATTTTATCTTTGTTTTGATTTCGAAGCAACGATTGTAGCAAGTTGGCCTCGGTTTCTTTGGCATTATATTTAACCGTCCATTCATCTATGAGATTTGTGTTAATGAACCCAATATCATAGATTTGTGCTTTTCTGCATTCGACGATCTTCAATCTGCATAATATAGTAAGGATAATTATATATACATGCAATGAAAGAGCTGAGCTATATATAGAGACTTAATTACATAAGTAGTACTTACAGACAGTAGCAAGTGACGATTATTTTATCGAGGGCCTTTTGATTGAAAAACTGGAAGAACTCCTCAAATGGAACAAACAACAGATCAATTCCAACGAGGTCGTGCTCCTCTTTAACTCTCAGCATCAAAGTATCCTTCCCAGACTCGCTGCAGGTGTCCATGTACCACTCATGGAATCTTCGCATCATCGTTGTTAGAGGAGGATGACCAGGTTTGACGAGAGGCTTCCCGTACCGGTATTTGAAATCGTCCACCTCCATTGTATCAAAATGTGCATCGTCGGGCAGGTAATCTGCAGGATTGGCACTGGGCACCATCCCAGATGATTAGCAACGATATTGCTAGACACCTTGAGCGGGGGGCACGATTGGTTCGCTTGTTCGCCGAGCTGGGGAAATTTTTTCCCACTTCTTCATTCTGCTAACCTTCGATCACTGCAAGTACTTCCCAACCGATCCACTTCCTTATATGTCCTTTCAATAATGCGCTCATAGTTGGTTTGCGGCGGAGGCGGTGGTGGTCGCTTCAGGGCATCCAAAGTGCGCTACAATTTCACCGGATCTATCTTCTCCTCCGGAGGTGGATGTTTCTTTGCAAAAAAGTCCTTCACTTGGGCTTTACAGATCTTTGCGTTTTTCTCCTCGGTCATCTCGTATGGTAACTTCTCTAGAGGCTGGAGAGATGGACCGAATCTGTATTGCCTCCCGCCTCTGGCTGTACTGCTAGACGCCGGAGCGGCGGCGTCTCTCTTCCGTTGCTGCTGACGAGTAGTAGAAGGAGGCGGAGTGCTCCGACGCGCCGGAGCAGCCGGAGCGGCGGCTTCTGTTTTCCGCTGTTGCTGACGAGGCGGAAGAGGAGGTGGGCTGCTCGGACGCGCCGGAGCAGGCGAAGAAGGAGGCGGAGTGCCGCCCTCACGCTCTGGAGCAGGCGGAGAAGGAGGCGGAGTGCCCTGATCACTCGCCGGAGGAGGAGGAGGAGGAGGCGGAGTGCCCTGACTCGCCGGAGGCGGAGGCGTCTAGTTCGGAAGCTTGATGTGCTCCTTCCGCCATAGACATGGAGTCTTCAGAGCAAGACCCAGCTGAGTATCCCCTTGACCTGTAGGGTGGTCAAGCTCGAGCTCCTCAAATCCCTCCGTTAGTTCATCCACCATCACAACAGCATAGCCTTGTGGAATCGGACGGCAGTGAAAAGTTGCGTCGGGTTCAGGAGGTGCAACAGAGCCGACAGCCGCACCTTGACTTTGAGGTGCTGCCATTGCGTCATAAGTTGGCAATGCTGAGCCTCCGTGATAGCATCCACGGGATAGCTAGGAGCCGTGAAGTCAGGCTGCTGAACGAGCTCGGTGGAAGCCATGCTGCTTCTCCGCTGAGATGGCGGGGTAGATCCGGCACCTCGCTGGCTCTCAACTTGTTCCTCTAGCTTTTGTACCCTTGCATTCATCTTCTGCAGTTCGCTCTGCTCCAGTTTCCTCTTCCTCTCCTGGGTTTTGTAACCGCCTGCGCCGGGAAACCCAACCTTCCACGCAACGGAGCCTGGCGTGCCTCATGTTCGTCCAGGGTGCTTAGGATTCCCGAGGGCCTCGGTCAGCTCGTCATTCTCTCAGTCGGGAATGAACGTCCCTTGCTGCGCTGCGGCGATACACTTCGGAAGCTTCTTGACGGGTATTGCAAGTTGCTCGTCCGTCCAAACGCACTTCCCTGTTTCAGGGTCCAAGGTTCCCCCAACACCGAAGAACCAAGTCCTTGAACGGTTTGGCCAGTTCAATGTCTCTGGTTCGACCCCTTTAGCAAGCAGGTCATTCTCAGCTTTGTCCCATAGCGGCCGGGCTTTGAGGTAGCCACCTGACCCCATGCGATGGTGAAACTTCTTCTATGTAGCATTTATCTTATTTGTCTCTGACATCTTCTTACTCTTGTCCGATGTCTTGTAGGCCACAAATGCGGGCCAGTGATCTCTTATCTTCTCAAATCGGCCGGTGAATTCTGGAGTCTTCCCTTTTTTGACAAACGTTGATTTCAACTCATTCTTCCACCTCCTGAATAGATCTGCCATCTTCTTAAGAGCACACGCCTTGACCAATGGCTCTATAACTGGCTTATCCAGATCCTCCTCTGGCGGTAGGGTGAAATTTGCCTTCAGCGAGGTCCAAAGATCATCTTTCTGTCTATCGGTGACATAAGAAACTTGAGGGTCTTCGTTCTTAGGCTTATTCCATAGCTGGATGCTGATCGGGATGCTGTCCCTAACAATAGCTCCGCACTGAGCAGAAAATGCATCCTTGGTCCGCCTCGGTTCAATCGGCTGGCCATCGTTCACGATTGCTGTGATCGTGAACCTTTCATCCTGACGCAACCTTTTCTTCGGGCCTCGTCTCGTTACCAAAGTTTGGCTCGATCCGGAGGGCTTTAAAAGAAGAAAGAAGAGTTAATATATGTACATACCAAAACAATTAATGCATCAATTAGCTAGTCAGCACAGGCTTAATTAATATATATACCTCGCCGGACTTTGCAACAGCTCCCTCCTCCGTTTGATCACCGGAGCCATCATCATGGTCTCCTTCTTCCTCCGGCATTCGGTCACCGGAGCCATCATGATCATGTCCTTCCTCCTCCATTGTTCGATCACCGAAGCCTTCACCCTCTCCTTCCAGACAATCGGTGTCGTTGAGATACGACAAGACATCACCTCCATCGAGGATGATGTCCCCCAACAACTCTTCTATTTCCAAGTCTCTTTGTTGATCCATAGTTTCTACAAATATTACAACATGGCTATTAATATACAAACATGAGAGATGGATATATTAGTGGCAAACATAGACCTAGCTAGCTAATCACAACAAGGAATATTAATTAGTGGCCTCGACACTTCTACCGTTTGGGGTGGCCTCGACAACGCTTCTAGGGTTTGGGGTGGCCTCGACAACGCTCTTTTAACTTGGTAAATTTGGGTGGCCTCGACGCTTCTAGGGTTTGGGGTGGCCTCGGCAACGCTTCTAGTGGGGTGGCCTCGACGCTTCTAGGGTTTGGTCGGGTGAGAGGGGGTTGATCGACGTCCCCCCTCATGTTGAAGAGTTACCGGAGTTCTCTCATGAATGTCTGACGTCCGGACCGCCTCTCTCATGAATGTCAAACAAGGGATTTAACAAAATGGCACCATTCTGGATGTGCAGAAAATGGTCCATATTTTTCCTGATCTCATCTACCCTTCTATATGTCACATTGTCTGTGTCAAAGGATTCAAGAAAACCATGGCTTCATCATTAGCCAGAAGTAACAGACGCATAATGGTACGAAGCTCTCCAATTTTTTTTTGGAACGGAGTCCCGAATAGGATAATTAGTTTTTTGATACGAAGTTCAGCAAGAGCCTTCCGAATATCGCTATTTGGAAGGCCTTTGCTGAAATTCGTACCAAAAAGTGAATTATTCTATCTGGAACTCCGTTCCAAAACAACTTTGAAGAGCTTCGTAGCATCATACGCCTGTTACTTCCGGCTAATGATGAAGCCATGGATTTCTTCAATACTTTGATAGACAACGTGACATATAGAAGAATATATATATATATATGAGATCAGAAAAAAATTGGATCAACTTGTGCACATCCATAATGGGGGCATTCCTGATTAATCTATATATGTCAAAATTCAAACTTTGACATATGATCAAACTTTGACATATGATCAAATGTTGCATATGTCAAAATTCAAACTTTGACATATGATCAAACTTTGATATATGATCAAATGTTGCATATGTCAAAATTCAAACTTTAACATATGATCAAACTTTGATATATGTCCACCGCGATATAAAATGATACATAGACTTGTTCGGGCGAGAGGGGGTTGATCGACGTCCCCCCTCATGTCGAAGTTACCGGAGTTATCTTCTAGTGGTTTGGGTGGCCTCGAGAGTTTGTCGGGTAGGGGCGGGAGGGGGTAGGAGATCGACAACGCTTTTTTTCTAGGGTTTGGGTGGCCTCGAGAGTTGGTCGCCCGGTATATCGAGAGGGGGGGTGAACATTTTACCTTAGTAACTTAGAAAAAAAAAGTTATCGGGGAAGGGGTATATCGACCCCCCCCCTCATGTCGAAGTTATCAGGGAGGGGCTATATTGACAATGACATACATATAGCCACATACATATAAAAAAAATTCTATGAACATCCATTCATACATATAGCCACATACATATATATATGGCTATGAAAAAAATTCATCATATAAAAAAAATGTTATCGGGGAGGGGGTATATCGACCCCCCCCCTCATGTCGAAGTTATCGGGGAGGGGCTATATCGACAACGACATATACATATAGCCACATACATATAAAAAAATCTATGAACATAAAAAATTCTAACTTTTGCATATTCTTTGCATATGAACATACATACATCATCATCATCATCTACTACAAATAAAAAAAACTATGAAAAGAGGGGCCGTCATCGGCGTCGGGGCGGGCGGCGGCGTTGGGGCACGGGGGGGAAGGAGGAGAGGAGGGGGAACGGCGAGGTGCGGCTCACAGTGTACGTTGCAGGGGAGCGGCGGTGAGGTCGGGGCAGGGCTCGGCGACGGCGAGGTCGGAGTAGGGCGCGGCGAGGTCGGGGCAGGGCTCGGCGACGGCGAGGTCGGGGCAGGGCGCGGCGAGGTCGGCGCAAGGTGCGGCGAGGTCGGGGCAGGGGCGACGGCAACGACGGAGATGACGGACGGGGGCGGGGCAGCCTGGCGGCGTCGATGACCTCGGCGTCGTCGGGCACAAACTGGCGATGAAATCTGAAAAAACGCTAAGTGTTTGCTTATATAGCAAAGCCATTGGTCCCGGTTCGTGGCACAAACCGGGACCAATGCCCCCCTTTGGTCTCGGTTCGTGCCACAAACCGGGACCAAAGGTCTCTTTTCAGCAGCCCAAAGGGCGGGAAGCAGAGGCCTTTGGTCCCGGTTGGTAGCACCAACCGGGACTAAAGGGAGGCATTGGTCCCGGTTGGTGCCACGAACCGGGACCAAAGGCCTCTGCTTCCCGCCCTTTGGGCTGCTGAAAAGAGACCTTTGGTCCCGGTTTGTGGCACGAACCGGGACCAAAGGGGGGCATTGGTCCCGGTTCGTGGCACCAACCGGGACCAAAGGCCTGCGCCTGCCAAAGCCGCGGTGCGGTGGGACGTTTAGTCCCACCTCACTAGCTGAGGAGCGGCCGCACCTGTTTATAAGCGCTGCCCCGCCCTCTCTCTCGAACTCCTCTAAACTGCAGGCCTATGGGCCTAATCTGACACTGCTATGCCTATGGGCCTGCTGGGCCTTCTGCGGGCCTGAATCCTGGCCCAAGTAGCTGGGTTTCTAGTCGTATTCAGGCCGTGGTGGCCCAGTAGGTGGCATTTTTTTTGTTTTTTGTTTTTTTGCTTTATTATTTTTTCAGTTTTCCAGTGATTCTTTTTGCTGTTAGGTCACAAAAATTATAGACTTTCTGTTAGTGCCATTAATTTTCAAATTTGAATAGTTTAAATATGAATTCTTTTAAATTTGTGTGAATCACTAGTTTGTGAATAACTTTACTATAAAAATAGTTTTTTGAGTGATTCTTTTTCCTGCTATTTAATATTATTGTGTTTTATCATTATATTAAATTTGGTATTTTTCATTTTTTCTATAACTTTACTATAAAATTTCAGTGTCATTTCATTTTTTTGAACTTATTTGAACTCCAGACTTTTTGTGTGTTCAAAATGCACCATTCAAAGCCACATCATCAATTTTCAACCCTTTCTGACTTCATTTGGTATTTTTCATGCATTTACTGATTTTTGTAAGCTAAATGACTGTGGCGCCCCCGGCTCAATCGTACACTAATCATACACGCAAACATGTACGATCAAGCACAGGGACTCACGGGAAGATATCACAACACAACTCTAACACAATTTAAACGGAGATCCACAATATTACAGACCAGGGATTCGAAGATCCGAATACATAGGTCAGTCATACAAATATTATCTGAGTACAGACATAGTTAGACAAGTTTCGCCTTAAGAAGGCTAGCACAAACAACGACACTAGATCGAAAGGCGTAGGCCTCCTGCCTAGGAGCCTCCGATCCTACTCCTGGTCGGCTGGCTCGATCCAGTAATACGTGCCCTCCGGACCCTCCTGGTAGTAAGCTCCTGAGGTGGCATCTGGCTCTGGGGCTCCATCGTCTGAATGTATCATCAAAGTGGGATATGGGGAAAAGAGAAAGTAAAGCAACCGTGAGTACTCATCCGAAGTACTCAGCAAGCAAGGATCTATACTACATATGCAACATTATCAATGGAGAAAGGCTGTATATGTGGACTGGGCTGCAGAAATGCCAGAATAGAGAGAAGGCCTAGTCCTATCGAAGACTAGCATCTTCAAACATCTTCACGAGGCCATCATCTTGCAGCAGTAGAAGAGAGTAGAATAGCATTTTATTTAGCAAACATGTTGAAGCAAAGCCTAGAGATCCTTCCTCGACTCCCAGCGAGAAAGCGATCCCGAAGCTTCAATTAAGTAACATGTATCCAGTTCAAGTAGTAGATCGGGATACACAAACTGAGCGTCCTTTACCGTAAGACCGGCTATCGATAGATCATTCATCCCTGCAGGGGTGCACTACTGTTACCCAACACGCTCGATCCACTCTGGCCGGACACACTTGCTGGGTAATGCCCGTCCTCGGAAGATCAACACGAAGCAGCGCCCTACCTAGGCTCGGCAGAGAGGTCAGCACGCCGGACTAACCTATGCACCCAGAGGTCTTGGGCCATCGCCCTGGGCACCCTGCGCGTTGCGTGGTTGGCCGGGGTGCAGGCGCGACACTGAACTCGTCAGTGAAGTATCCAGCCCAGTCCCGGCGATCAGCCCGCACGGTGAATCGTGACGTCAGACGAGCTTTCGGGAGAAACGTACATCGCAGAGGGCCCCATAACCATTATCCCGCGCGGTGGTAGTGCATATAGGGCACGTCGACCCACTCAGATCACAAACCCAAATCCAATAGGCTCAATTAGTATCACGCGGAGACAATCAGAGTTTCTGAAGCTCCGTCACAATATCACACTCGAGTGCCCTTCCGGCACACTCGACATCATAGATCCCCCAGCGGGTACCCACCAGGGTGGACCCGCCTGTAACAAAGGTCAAAGTAACCGTGTGGTCATAACATCAAGGGGGAAACCCGACGAATCACCCTCGGCGGATTCCACTCGACGAAATCATCAGGGTGAACGTATGAGGCATCACCCTCGAGGTTCACACTGAGGGGTTGCACGACAGAGTCGTATCGGAAGTAGAGAAGGAGGAATCACCCTCGATGACCACGACCGAACAGCTACACTGCAGAGTATTCATCAGGAGTGCATTACGAGGTATCACCCTCGGCACTCGATAGTAACTAAGCAGAGTCGTACAACTAAGGGGGTGTGAGGTGAGGTGTCGGTCTCTGGTCGACGATCACATTGATCGAGTCACCGATGATCAAGCAGGGGCAACAAGGGTAAGGTGGTGGGGTCACTGATGGTTCATTTCCAACCTATATTAAATAGTTTATCATAGGTAGGTAAAGTAACAATAAACAGGTTACAAAAGCAGGCTATGCATCAGAATAGGAGCATACATTAACAGTAGCAAAATCTAATGCAAGCAGGAGAAATGGAATGGGCGATATCTGGATGCTCAAGGGGGGCTTGCCTGGTTGCTCTGGCAAGAGAGAGGGATCGTCAACGGGCTGCTCGCCGGTAGTGTAGTCGTATCCAGGTGCAGCGTCGTCGGTCTCGGCTTCTATCGAGAGAGAAGGAGGGGGAGAGAAACAATAAATTCACGGCAAAAATGCAAACAATATGCATGACATGTCTAAATGATATGTCGGGGTGTTCTACTGCCTAACTAAATGATTTAGTTAATTTAGGAATTTATTCGGATTTATTAAATTAAAGTTGGGCACTATTCATTTATCGAAATCGGTCTAAAAGTTCAATGTCCTTATAGCTAGAGGCATATGACAGGAATACGGAGGGCGTATTCGGGTTCATATCGGAATTCTGAGCAAGTTTCATGTATAAAGTATTTTCATCGGAGTTACGAATTATATAATATGATTTTCTAAAGTTTTAATTAATTTGTGGAATTTAATTATTTATTTAAATTAAACATTATCCGAAACAGTGTATGCTGACGTCATCAGCATGACGTCAGCAGTCATCCAGACATGTGGGTCCCACCTGTCATACTCTGTCCAGTTAATTAGTGATTAACTAATTAATTACTATTTAATTAAACTAATTAACTAAATTAGATTAACCTAATCAGGATTAATTAAATTAATTAGTTCACTAATTAATTAATTAATTATTTTGCTAATTCATTTTATTTTCCTTTTTTTAAAACGTTCCTGGGGCTATGGGGCCCCTACGTCAGTGTCACAGGGGTTCGGGCCCCACTGGGCAGTGGCCCAGGAGGCCGACCGGGGCGGCGCATGCGCGCGGGCGCCGGTCGCGAGCGCGGCCACGAGCGGGCGCGCGGCGGGACGGAGCAGAGGCCGCGGCGAGCGCGCGCAGGAGCGAGGCAGGCGCAGCGGGGCAGCAGCTGCGCGGCGGAGGCGGGCGAGCGCGGGCAGCGGGCGAGCGAGCAGCAGGAGCGAGCGAGCGGGCGGGCGCGCGCGCGAGGCCAAGTGCGGCGGGGGCGCGGCTTGGCGCGCCGGAGCGCGAGCGGGGCGGCGGTGACCGCGGCAGGACAGAGAGAGGGGGAGGGTGTGGCCCTCACCGCGGGTGCAGGGTCAAGGCAGCGGGCTCGAGCTCGAGGAGGAGGACGGGGACGCGCGACGTGGACGGGGAGGCGGTCCGGCGAGGCGGCGGTGGCGGCGACGTGCGGCGACGGGGACGAGGGCGAGGCGGCGATTGCCCCGATCCGATCTGGATCGGGGAGGGGGAGGGGAGTGAGCGAGGGGGTGAGTGGGGGTTAGGGTTCGGTGGCTTCCTGGGGGAGGCCATATAGGGGGGGCGGGGTGGGCCGCCGGCTGGGCCGTGGCCCAGTTGGGCCAGGGGGGGTTTCTCTGTTTATTTTTTTGTCTTGTTTTCTTTTTATCTTTTTCTTTTATTTATTCTTATTTCTTGTTTTGTAATTAGTTAGGCCTCAATATGATTTTTGTAAAACATGGCATTCTTTCCATTAAATGCTAGGCATTCTCTACCACTGCCAAAAATTGTTTTGGAGACAAATGGGGTTCACACAAATTTTATAATAAATAAAATGTATTAATCCTTATTGTTTTGGTAATGTTAGAGCCACCTAATTAATTTATTAATTGTTGGTTACAATTTTAGAATAGTCTCTGCAATATTTGTTATTTATTGAACATTTTAGTTTCACTGTTGGATAACTTTTATTTTCCACTTTCATTTAAATATTGAATTTTGTCTTAGGAGTTGAAATGCAATATGATGCTAATGATGATCAAGCACTGTTAAACTTGCTGACTTGTCATTATCAAAAGTGATTACTGTGGCTAATGACATGGGGTGTTACAATGACACTGAAATTGAAAAGCACTACAAATGAACTCTCAAGAGGTTGAAAATTGGCAGGGTATCATCATTTCACCCACATAGCATGTGCTAAAAAGTTGAGAGGGTTACGGCAAAAACTTGATGCACTTCGTGTACAAAACGGACAATCTATTTCAAAGTATCAGGGTTTCATACGGAAACTCATCTGTTACAAAAGGCATTTCATTTTTTCATATGTAACTGCAGTGATATTATAGATCAAAGGCATCATCATAATAGTTGTGGAGAGAAAGTCTTCACTTTTTCTTCGCTTGTGTCCTTTGCTTATTGCGCCGTAACCATGGATATTCTTCATCATTTAACAGGGTGCTTGGGTCAGCCTTGACTTTGAAGGGAGGAATTTCATGAAACTTTTCATAATCTTCACACATGTCTGTCTTGCCCTCCAATCCCACGATGTCTTTTTTTCCTGAAAGAACTATGTGGCGCTTTGGCTCATCGTATGACGTATTCGCTTCCTTATCTTTTCTTTTTCTCGGTTTGGTAGACATGTCCTTCACATAGAAAACCTGCGCCACATCATTGGTTAGGACGAATGGTTCATCTATGTACCCAAGATTGTTCAGATCCACTGTTGTCATTCCGTACTGTGGGTCTACCTGTACCCCGCCTCCTGACAGATTGACCCATTTGCACTGAAACAAAGGTACCTTAAAATCATGTCCGTAGTCAAGTTCCCATATGTCCACTATGTAACCATAATATGTGTCCTTTCCCCTCTTGGTTGCTGCATCAAAGCGGACACCGCTGTTTTGGTTGGTGCTCTTTTGATCTTGGGCGATCGTGTAAAATGTATTCCCATTTATCTTGTATCCTTTGTAAGTCAATAGAGTCAAAGATGGTCCCCTGGACAACGAGTACAGCTCATCAGAAACATTGTTGTCACCTCTGAGACGTGTTTGCAACCAACTGCCGAAAGTCCTGATGTGTTCACATGTAATCCAGTCGTCACACTGCTCCAGGTGTTTGGAGCGCAGAATGTTCTTGTGTTCATCGACATACGGGGTCACCAAGGTAGAGTTCTGTAGAACTGTGTAGTGTGCTTGAGACCAAGAATGCCCGTCCCTACATATTATTGAGTCCCCTCCTAGCGTGCCTTTTCCAGTCAGTCTCCCCTCATACCGCGATTGAGGGAGACCAATCTTCTTAAGGCCAGGAATGAAGTCAACACAAAACCCAATGACATCCTCTGTTTGATGGCCCATCGAGATGCTTCCTTCTGGCCTAGCGCGGTTACGGACATATTTCTTTAGGACTCCCATGAACCTCTCAAAGGGGAACATATTGTGTAGAAATACAGGGCCCAGAATGACAATCTCATCGACTAGATGAACTAGGACGTGCGTCATGATATTGAAGAAGGATGGTGGGAACACCAGCTCGAAACTGACAAGACATTGCGCCACATCACTTCTTAGCCTTGGTATGATTTCTGGATCGATCACCTTCTGAGAGATTGCATTGAGGAATGCACATAGCTTCACAATGGCTAATCGAACGTTTTCCGGTAGAAGCCCCCTCAATGCAACCAGAAGCAGTTGCGTCATAATCACGTGGCAGTCATGAGACTTTAGGTTCTGGAACTTTTTCTCTGCCATATTTATTATTCCCTTTATATTCGAAGAGAAGCCAGACGGGACCTTCATACTGAGCAGGCATTCAAAGAAGATTTCCTTCTCTTCTTTGGTAAGAGCGTAGCTGGCAGGACCTTCATACTGCTTTGGAGGCATGCCATCTTTTTCGTGCAAACGTTGCAGGTCCTCCCGTGCCTCCGGTGTATCTTTTGTCTTCCCATACACGCCCAAGAAGCCTAGCAGGTTCACGCAAAGGTTCTTTGTCACGTGCATCACGTCGATTGAAGAGCGGACCTCTAGGTCTTTCCAGTAGGGTAGGTCCCAAAATATAGATTTCTTCTTCCACATGGGTGCGCGTCCCTCAGCGTCATTCGGAACAGATAGTCCGCCGGGACCCTTTCCAAAGATTACGTGTAAATCATTGACCATAGCAAGTACGTGATCACCGGTACACATGGCGGGCTTCTTTCGGTGATCTGCCTCGCCTTTGAAATGCTTGCCTTTCTTTCGACATTGATGGTTGGTCGGAAGAAATCGACGATGCCCCAGGTACACATTCTTCCTGCATTTGTCCAGGTATATACTTTCGGTGTCAGCTAAACAGTGCGTGCAAGCGTGGTATCCCTTGTTTGTCTGTCCTGAAAGGTCACTGAGAGCAGGCCAATCATTGATGGTTACAAACAGCAACGCATGCAGGTCAAATTCATCCTGTCTATGCTCATCCCACACACGTACACCGTTTCCATTCCACAGCTGTAAAAGTTCTTCAACTAATGGCCTTAGGTACACATCAATGTCGTTGCCGGGTTGCTTAGGGCCTTGGATGAGTACTGGCATCATAATGAACTTCCGCTTCATGCACAGCCAAGGAGGAAGGTTATAGATACATAGAGTCACGGGCCAGGTGCTATGATTGCTGCTCTGCTCCCCAAAAGGATTAATGCCATCCGCGCTTAAACCAAACCATACGTTCCTTGCGTCACCTGCAAACTCCTCCCAGTAATTTCTCTCGATTTTTCTCCACTGCGACCCGTCAGCGGGTGCTCTCAACTTCCCGTCTTTCTTACGGTCCTCTTTGTGCCATCGCATCAACTTGGCATGCTCTTTGTTTCTGAACAGACGTTTCAACCGTGGTATTATAGGAGCATACCACATCACCTTCGCAAGAACCCTCTTCCTGGGGGGCTCGCCGTCAACATCACCAGGGTCATCTCGTCTGATCTTATACCGCAATGCACCGCATACCGGGCATGCGTTCAAATCCTCGTACGCACCGCGGTAGAGGATGCAGTCATTAGGGCATGCACGTATCTTCTGCACCTCCAATCCTAGAGGGCATACGACCTTCTTTGCTGCGTACGTACTGTCGGGCAATTCGTTATCCTTTGGAAGCTTCTTCTTCAATATTTTCAGTAGCTTCTCAAATCCTTCGTCAGGCACAGCATTCTTTGCCTTCCACTGCAGCAATTCCAGTACGGTACCGAGCTTTGTGTTGCCATCTTCGCAATTGGGGTACAACCCTTTTTTGTGATCCTCTAACATGCGATCGAACTTCAGCTTCTCCTTTTCACTTTCGCACTGTCTCTTTGCATCAACAATGACCCGACGGAGATCATCCTCGGGCACATCGTCTGGTTCCTCTTGATCTTCAGCTTCCCTTGCTGCAGCATCACCGTATTCAGGGGGCACATAGTTGTCATCATCCTCTTCTTCTTCGTTGTCTTCCATCATAACCCCTATTTCTCCGTGCTTGGTCCAAACATTATAGTGTGGCATGAAACCCTTATAAAGCAGGTGGGTGTGAAGGGTTTATGAGTCAGAGTAAGACCTCGTATTCCCACAGCTAGGGCATGGACAACACATAAAACCACTCTGCTTGTTTGCCTCAGCCACTGCGAGAAAATTATGCAGGCCCTCAATGTACTCGTAGGTGCGTCTGTTACCGTACATCCATTGCCGGTTCATCTGCGTGCATTATATATAATTAAGTGTGTCAAAAACAATTACAGAACATCATGAATAGATAAGTGACCAAATTAATAGAAGTTCATCATCACATTAAAACCAAAGTGCATACATAGTTCTCCAGAGCATCTAATTAAACCATACATTGAAACTATGTAAAACATTTCAATGCAACAACAAATGCGATCATAATCACAACCAAGGTAACAATTGATCCAACGGCATAATGATACCAAGCCTCGGTATGAATGGCATATTTTGTAATCTTTCTAATCTTCAAGCGCATTGCATCCATCTTGATCTTGTGACCATCGACGACATCTGCAACATGCAACTCCAATATCATCTTCTCCTCCTCAATTTTTTTTAATTTTTCCTTCAAGTAATTGTTTTCTTCTTCAACTAAATTTAACCTCTCGACAATAGGGTCGGTTGGAATTTCCGGTTTACATACCTCCTAGATAAAAATATCTATGTCACGTTGGTCGGCATAATTGTCATAAACAATAAATGAACCAAATAGTTATAAAATAAAATATATACCACATCCGAATCATAGACAGGACGAGGGCCGACGGGGGCGGATACCAAAACCATCGCACTATAGAATAACAAACAATAATAAAAGTAAGAAAATTATACAAGTATCTATCTAAATCATACAAGTAAGAGTTTTTTTTTCTTTTAGAAAGAAGATAAGAACAAGAGGCTCACCACGGTGGTGCCGGCGACGAGATCGGCGCGGGCGATCGACGGCGGTGAAGACGGGGACGGGACATGACGGACCGCTAAACCTAGACAAATCTTGAGGAAAATGGAGCTTGGAGGTCAAGCTTGGAGAGGAGAAAGCTTAAGTAGTGTGGCTCGGGCATTTCATCGAACACCTCATGTGCATAGGAGGTGAGCTAGAGCACCACAAAGCCCTCCCCTCGCCGGCCAGAAAAAACAGAGCAGTAGAGTGCTCTGCTCGCGGGCGAGGGGGTATATATAGGCACCTCATCGGTCCCGGTTCGTGGGTGGAACCGGGACTAAAGCCACACCTTTGGTCCCGGTTCCAGCCACGAACCGGGACCAATGGGCACAACCATTGGTCCCGGTTCGTGGCTGGAACCGGGACCAAAGGGGCCAGACGAACCGGAACCAATGCCCCACGAGGCCCGGCCGGCCCCCTGGGCTCACGAACCGGGACCTATTCCCCCATTGGTACCGGTTCGTGACTAAACCGGGACTAATGGGCTGGCCAGGCCTGGACCAAAGCCCTGTTTTCTACTAGTGTATTGAAGCATTCTGCCATGTTGCTTGTCATTTGACCATACCTCCGGCCATCTTCATCGAAAGCACGTGCCCACTTATTCCTTTCTACAATGTTCTTATTGAGAAAGTCAAGACCACCGGGATCAAGTTTCTTGTGTGTGAGCAATGCATTGTACAAGGTGGCGAACCGCTTGTCGGAGAAAGCGAGACAACAATCTTGAAGATCATCAGCCAACTCCTTGATACCACATGCCCTATAAAAGTTTGCACAAAAGTGCCTCATGCACCATCGATGGTGCAACTTTGCATGTCCGGGAATGTCAACCACCACCGCGTTTAGAATTCCTGGATGGTGATCCGATATGACACAAATTTCCCTTTCAGCCGGTAATACCCTTGTTCTCAATTGACGCAAGAACCACTCCCAGTTATCATTGTTCTCCACCTCAACCAAAGCGAAAGCCAAAGGCAACACCCGGTTATTGGCATCACTTGCTATTGCAACCAATATAGTGCCCTTGTATTGTCCGGTCAAGAACGTGCCATCACTGGCGATGACGGGCCGACAATGCTCAAAAGCCCTCACGCATTGCTCAAAGGCCCAAAATGCACGGCCAAATACTCGGACGGTCCTCTCGTTGTGAATCAATGTTTGGTGCCCATGAGGCTCGACCACGTGAACCATGCCTGGGTTTGTGGCGGCCATAGCTAACAACAACCTAGGGAGTCGGTTGTATGATTCCTCCCAATTGCCATACAACATCTTGAATGTGGCTTGCTTCGCCTTCCATGCCTTGCCGTACTTCACCTTGTAATGAAAGATGGCTTTCACAAGGTCAATGACACTCTTAATGCTCATTGTTGGAAGTGTGGATATTTGGTTGGAAAACCTATAAGCGATGAACTCGGACGTGAGTTGTCTGTGTTCTTGGGACACAAGCTTGCCATCCGCATTCTTGTGTCGGCACATGTGACTTGGTACACAACTCACTATGCGCCAAGTGGGACCTCCTTTCCATGGCCTTGCACGCACAATCCGTGGACATCTTGGCACTTCACATTTAACCGTGTAACGCACATTGATGTCCGAGTTGGCCACTCTATGTGGATGATAATGCGTAACCGAGTAGTTGTCGAGCCACATCTTCAATTCCAAGAAGGAATCAAACTCACAACTGGGATATATCCCGTTCTGCCGTCTTCCAAATCACGGTGAGAACTTGGCCTACCTCCAAGAGATATACATTTGCCACCATCTACAACGGCTTCATCCGCGAGACTAAGATCCTTGAACAATGGTGTCTTGTGATCCCGCCGGAATACCTTCTTAAATGCTTTGGCCTCCTTCGGCGTGAACCCCTCCTCATCAACTTCTTCATCGGGACCATCGTCATCCGAGTCCGATGCATATGAACGGGAAAAAGGGATGGATTGGTCCATTGTCTCTTGCACATGATATTGGTCGAGATCACCCACATTGTTGTCATGGAGATCAACTACGTTGTCATCCTCCTCGTACTCATCATTCTCCTCTTGAAAAGCTTCATTTTGGTTGTTTGAAATCGGGCTCAATGTTGGCCAAACTTGTTGCGTCAAATGAGGTTCACTCATTTGATCTTGGTTCATGGGTGGGGAGTACTAGCAACCAACGGGGAGGGGTTCCGGTTCAAGTCCAAATGCAAACTAGACTCAACCTTCTTGGAGGCAAATAACTCAAGAGCCTTGTCTAGAGATTCGGCAACCGTCTCCTTGTATGCAACCCAACGTTGCTCGGAGTTCACACGCATTGTCTTCGAACGGATGTGCATTCCAAAACCAACATTATGCCTTCCCTCGAACTCAACAACGTCACTTGGGTCCATCCAATTCAAATCCTTCCTCACTTGTTCCAAGACATCCGCATAGCTAGGACTACTCTCAAACATCATGTCAAGCTCATCCAGGTCCGGCTCAACATTGCCTTTCAAAAAGGCCTCTTTATCCACATGATGAACATAAACACATGTTCTTCCCATCCCTACAATAATCAAAAACACACATATATCAAGTAAGTACTTAACCGAATATTTGCACAAAATACATAAGCCCTAACATAGATATGAAACAATAACCCTAACCCCCACTTAACAATAACCACAACCCTAACCATAGCATAACCCTAACCCCAACATAAAAACACACATAACCCTAACCCTAGCATAGTATGAAGCCTAACCCTACCAAATTAGCAAAGAAACATAACATGTTTCAACACAAATTTCCAAATCCAAGCCAAAACTAGGGTTTCCCCAAACTAGCAAGATTTGAGAAGGATTTGAGGGGGGGGGGGGGGGAGAGGGGGAGAGAGGGGGGCGTTAGCTTCGAGTTGTGGGTGGGGTGGGTGTGTGTGGGGTGGGGGTGGGTGGGGTGAGGGGGTGGGGCCAACCTAAGTGACAAACAGACAGTGCAGCGCCTAAGGACCGGGCGCTGCACATTGCATGTGTGGCGCCTAAGCGCTAGGCGCTGCACATTATACTGTGTGGCGCCTAGCGCTTAGGCTGGCCATAGTGGGGGTAACATAACCAGTAACATGCACTTGAGACTAGCAAACATGCTTATGTGGCACACAATTAAAGAAGAGAGAGAGGGTTAGAGTAACATTGGTAGATACCGTATCATGTTAAATGCTATGCTACTTTGTGTCATGCATGTCAATAAATATGATCATCTATGATACTACTTTATGATACTATGCACTATAAAGGTAGTATCATATACTAGTATCATATGCATGATACTAGTATATGATACTCCCCACTATGAGTAGCCTTAGGCGCTGCACGGCTGGATGTGGGGCCGCGCCTGGCCCCATGCTGCCACGCTGGCCGGACGTGCGGCGCCTAAGACAAATGCGCTGCATAGTGGAGTGCAGCGTCCGGCTGTCACGCGCCACACAAAACGGTCAGTTTGTGAATTTTTTTCAAGAGCAGTTCAGATCGTGATTTGATTTCATCCACAGATCAAATATGTGTTTTTTTGCCTGTACCGAGGTTGGTCCACCACACACGTAGTACAGGGTGAGGAGGCGGTTGGTCGGCCCATGGAGGATCCCAAAGTGTGTGAAAAGGCCGCGACATCGGCTCATAAATGGCATTAGTTGACCCGAAAACGACGCCGTCGATCGTCGTCACCATCAATGCACGTATGGTCGTCGCCCCATCAATGCCCCATCGCTCAGGCTTGATCGGCGGCATGCGTGCATGCGCATCATCAGCTCCGTTGTCATCTTGAAACTCAAGCAAAGCAAGTGGACCGAGGCCTGGTTCAGTTCAAATCAAACTTGAAACCTTTCAATTAGTGGCGCGGTCTGATCTACGGCCAGCTCGCCCTACGCGTCCCGGGCGGAAGGGTTGGATGGCCACCGCCCGGCCCTCTTGCGAGTAACTCGCGCCGTCGTCGTCTCCGGCGACGACGAGATTGATCCGCTCATCAATGCGGTTGGGAGGAGCCGATCGATGATCGCTTGAACGGACCATTGAATGCGGGAGCGGGACGTGTACTGCGGCACACGTTGCGTCGTCGTCATCCTAGCTAGCTAGCTAGCTAGCGTGATCAGATCGGTGGAGCGCGGGCGACCGCGACCGCGACGGCGAGGCCATGGTTAAATGCGGCGTTGGGCTTGCACGCCGAAAGGCAAAGGCGCGCACCTGTTTCGGGCTGGGCGGCGCCGGCGACCCAACGACCGTACGCGTCGATAGCTTCATGTGCACCTGATCAGTCGATCGCACCATCACGTCTATCGGTTCATCATCGTCAATACTCAGTACTACTACTGCTGACTTGCGCACAAGCGTACAAACAAAATGCACGGTCGATGTGTCGATCCAGCTCTAGACGACCGATCCAAGACGGCATCGCGAGATATCTCATCTACTATGCCGCTAGAGACGGGACGGACCGGTGCCGACGCCGGCGGGAGGCAGAGAACCCTAACTTTTTGGGAGCTAGGTCGCGTCAGTCCCTTATTCATGCATATAAAATTCAACCATTTCAATCTCAGAAGCTCTACGTTTGAAATGAATGCAAAAACATTCCCTTCACCACGGAGTAGAGCAATTGAGAATGAAAGAACAACAGACTCAAGGATGTGTTTTCCCCTCTGGTGTTTCTTATTTTGGGAGTGATCCGCTTGAGGTTTGTGGTGTGTAGTGCTAGGCATATTCAGTTGTGTTTTCCCATGTTGTTGGCGCGAGTGGACGTGGCTCTCCTGCGTCATGATTTGATTTGGGGAGGGCTTCGCTCTACTTTTCATAATTAACATGACAACTATTTTCTTCTTAATTAAAAAAAAGGCATAGCTTTTGTCTTCGCTTATAAAAATAGAAGAGCAGTCAAGCACCTATATTGTTAGGGACACAAAGCAGATGAGCCTCCTTAGGGAGTAGAAGTGGCTGACAATGGTGCTTTGCCACCGCCCGTCTAGAATGGAACATCTCTGGTCTTATAAAGAAAAGCAAAATCAAAGTGTTATTGTGAGTTTGAGCTCAATGATCCTGAGTGAACAGTATTTTTTTTAAATAATATTTTTTGTCAAGAAATATTTATGCTTTTCTACACGCATGCAATTTTTCGTGATGGAACCATATTTGTGGCAGTGTGACAAAAAAAATCGATGCTCCAGAAAGCTTCCAAAAACACCATTTTCAGAGCATCGATTTTGTTTTTTCCCTCACACCTCCACAAATATGATTTCATCGTAAAAAAATGCACGCATGTAGAACAAAGATCGATGCTCCCTGCCAAAAAAGCACATGGGATTGTACTGTGTTAAAGAAAACAATTCAGATTTTGTTTTTGTTTATGCTGTTTCACCGGATTTTACTGTTCACAGAGCTCACAAATTCCATGTCCAAGCAAAATGCCCAGTCTACGAGACAACGGTACCAACATGCAAATCCTTTATCTTATTTAGTTAGATGAATGTTGTAGTAAACGAAAATAGAAAAATTATGACACTCCCAAAACCAACCGTAGTAATAAAGCAACACACAGAGAACCTTCGACCGACCTAACTAGCAATAGAGAAAAAAAACTCAAAATGCACAACTAAGGTTACATGCATGCGTCCTCGTCATCACTCCTCTAATAAGTGAGCAATATGATCTGCAGGTATGGTAGTCATTACTTTGTCTGACACTCATTGTGCTAAACCGCAAGTATAGTCACTGATAATCCTACACAGGCGCGCGTACACCAAAATAAAAACATACTCCAAGCACGGGTTGCATACAAATTACGCGACTAGTCTATTCCATCCTTAATGCTCTGTGTTGTCTTCCTCAATCCTTCCCATAATAATCCAAAGCCCGTGGATCGTGTCCGGGGGTAATTAATCACACCTCCTGTAGCAGCACTCCAGCTGCCACTGACGTTTCAGTGCTGTTCATCCGCCACCATCAGCAATGAGCAAAGCAAAATCAACGGCGTTTAGCACACACAACCTCGCCTGATTAGCCCCCACGGGCTCCGGTCCAACTCCGAAACCCAGAAGGTTGGGTGCACGCCGCTGTCAAGAGTAAATACGCAGGCGTGTCATGCAATGCCAATGGGACTGATTAATTGGCTCAAATGACTTTGCACATGCACGCATCAATCCAGTCCAGCGCCAGTGGCAGCGGCAGCGGGTGGGCGATGAATCCGGTGTGCATGGCTTTAATTGTGCCATACGTATCTTTGATTAGTTTGACCGGCCGGTTCGGAATAATAAATCGTCGCAATTACTCGTTGCCGCGATTAATTGCCCCGCTAATCCCACGCCCGTACGTGGATTAGGATTCATGCGTCGGGATCCCATGATCAATGCGCATTAATGGAGGCACCGGCAACAACAGCCACAGAATTGCTCAAAGAGAGAGGGGAAAAGAAAACTCGGTACGGCCGTCAAAGAACATTTGTGCTTCGTCAGTCTTCTGAACTCTCAACTGTCCAAGGTATTGGCTGCAGTTTTGGAAATATTTCCTGGGTGATGCAGGTAGATCAGGTCCCCGTTGCGCCACCATAACTTCACTCAGGGAAAATGTTCCGCCGCTCATCTACTTAGTTCAAAATTTATAAGGAAATTTATACAAATTTGCATCAAATTTGTACAAATTTTCTTATAAAAACTAAATTGTCCTCAGAATCCGGTAAGAGCATCTACAACCGGGCGCCTCAAACCCGCCTCATACGTCCACACGAGCCGCCCGGCCACTGACCGGTCACGATTTTTTGACCCAGACAGACTCCTTAAATGGGCCTCAAACACCCGGACTGACCGGCACCCTTCATATCCAGCCAAAATATGAGATGGATATGGGGTGCCCGGATATGGGGTAACCTATTGGAAAATTAGGCAGGTTCATGATTAATTCCAGTAAATAATTCATGACTAGAACAAATACTAGCATGCAACAATCTAGCAAACCAGAAGAACAGCAAAACATGCAGAACAGTAGCGCACACGAAACAACAGCTGTAGAGAGAGACATGAACAGATGATGTTGGACGCAGTGTTGATGACGATGTTGGCGATGATCTGCTGCTGACGGCGATGAAGACGACGATGAGTAGCACCGCCCGATTTAGACGGAAGACGACCCGTGATGACGAATTTGAGCAGTCACGCAGAGCGCTTACCAAAAACTTAATTCGTCCTCTCCCAGTGCAGGATCACAAGAACGAACGGTTCCGGAGACCTGCTCTCCCACGCGCCGATGCACGCTGGCGTTTGGGATGGAGTAGACTACGACGGCGGCGCAAGTTGCGAGATAAGGCAAAACTCTAAGTGTTTTTGGTGTGTCTATGGCCGCAGCCAGTAGCAGTATATATATTAGGACCCGAGGCAGTATTGTATCGCGATCACAATCCCAAACCAGATCTCAAAAGGAAGCTGCGCCACTGCAAGGAGACGGACCGGATTTCGGCGGACCATACACGCGCATGTCGCACGTACGCGCCGCCTCGGCTCGCCACGTCCCAGCCCGGCCCGGCCTGGCGAGCGAGCGCGCGCGTGTGGTCTTTCCTTTCTCCTCTCAACACACCACTTAGAGTGGTGGAGAGAACCCACTATATAAAGAGGTTCAACTCTTCTTCAACTTTCGGGGTGGGACTAAATTTTAGCACCACCACTTGCCATTTTACACATGGGCCACTATTTGAGATTTCAGAAATTGCTATGGGTCTAGCCCATTAATTCTAACAATCCCCCACCAGATCTCAAATACCCATTTAGATATTTGCCTCCTCTCACCACTTGTTTAATATACCAGTGTTTCAGCAGAGACTGTTGAGTTGAACTTCTGCCTAGAACTTTAAGCTACATCCATACACAACTTGACAATGGACTATGCATACACAACTTGACAATGGACTATGCCTTGAATTGCTAGTTTTGTGTGAACAGGTTTCACTCAAAGTCTTAACCAGTACCTGACTGCCAGTAGGCTACCCCGAGGTTTGGAGCTTATACGTCATACTGATACGTCTCCATCGTATCTACTTTTCCAAACTCTTTTGCCCTTGTTTTGGACTCTAATTTGCGTAATTTGAATGGAACTAACCCGGACTGACGCTGTTTTCAGCAGAATTGCCATGGTGTTATTTTTGTGCAGAAATAAAAGTTCTCGGAATGACCTGAAACTTCACGGAGATCATTTTTGGAATTAATAAAAAATATTGGCGAAAGAATCAACAGAAGAGGGCCCACACCCTGTCCACAAGGGTGGAAGGCGCGCCATCCGTCCTTGTGGGCCCCCTGGACCTCCACCGACCTCAACTCCAACTCCATATATTCACATTCGGGGAGAAAAAAATCAGAGAGAAGGATTCATCGCGTTTTACGATACGGAACCGCCGCCACCTCCTGTTCTTCCTCGGGATACCAGATCTGGAGTCCGTTCGGGGCTCCGGAGAGGGGAAATCGTCGCCGTCGTCATCATCAACCATCCTCCATCACCAATTTCATGATGCTCACTGCCATGCGTGAGTAATCCCATCGTAGGCTTGCTGGACAGTGATGGGTTGGATGAGATTTATCATGTAATCGAGTTAGTTTTTTAGGGTTTGATCCCTAGTATCCACTATGTTCTAAGATTGATGTTGTTATGACTTTGCTATGCTTAATGCTTGTCACTAGGGCCCGAGTGCCATGATTTCAGAATTGAACCTATTATGTTTTCATGAATATATATGTGTTCTTGATCCTATCTTGCAAGTTATAGTCACCTACTACGTGTTATGATCCGGCAACCCCGGAGTGACAATAGTCGGGACACTTTCCGGTGATGACCGTAGTTTGAGGAGTTCATGTATTCACTAAGTGCTAATGCTTTGGTTCGGTTCTCTATTAAAAGGAGGCCTTAATATCCCTTAGTTTCCAATAGGACCCCGCTGCCACGGGAGGGTAGGACAAAAGATGTCATGCAAGTTGTTTTCCATAAGCACGTATGACTATATTCGGAATACATGCCTACATTATATTGATGAACTGGAGCTAGTTCTGTGTCACCCTAGGTTATAACTGTTGCATGATGAATGCCATCCGACATAATTATCCATCATTGATCCATTGCCTACGAGTTTTTCACATATTGATCTTTGCTAAGTTACTTCTCCGTTGCCACTATTACGATTGCTACAAAATTGCTACTGTTACTTCTGCCACCGTTACCGTTACTTCCATACTACTTTGCTACTAAATACTTTGCTGCAGATATTAAGTCTTTCAGGTGTGGTTGAATTGACAACTCAGCCGCTAATACTTGAGAATATTCTTTGGCTCCCCTTGTGTCGAATCAATAAATTTGGGTTGAATACTCTACCCTCGAAAACTGTTGCGATCCCCTATACTTGTGGGTTATCAAGGCCTTTTTCTGGCGCTGTTGCCGGGGAGCATAGCTCTATTCTCTGAGTCACTTGGGATTTATATCTGTTGATCACTATGAAGAATTTGAAAGATACTAGAACTAAGATTTTTCCTTCTACTACGAGGGGAGGTAAGGAACTGCCATCTAGCTCTGCACTTGATTCACCTTCTGTTTTGAGTAAACTTGCGACACCTACACTTGCTAGTAATTCTGATATGTCGCAAGTAATTGATGCTGCCACTTCTGCTATGCATGATGCTAATGATGATACTACTGCTTTGCTTGATAATACTGTGCCACTAGGTGAATTTCTTGATGAACAACTTGCTAGGGCTAGAGAAAATATTATTGAAACTGAAGATTATGATTCTCCCCCTAGATATGAATTGCCTGTTGTACCTGAGGGTTATATTATGGATGAAGAAACTGCTAGAGACTTTCTTGCTTGCAATGATAGAGAAGATCTTAAGAAACTATTAGCTAAGCTGAAAGAAAAATCCTTGAATGCTAGAATGAAATATGATCCCAATTTTGCTACTTCACCTATTTTTGTTACTGATAAGGATTATGAATTCTCTGTCGATCCTGAGTTAATTACTTTGGTTGAATCTGATCCTTTCTATGGTTATGAATCTGAAACAGTTGTGGCACATATTACTAAATTGAATGATATAGCCACCCTATTTGCTCATGAGGAAAAAATTCGCTATTACTATATTCTTAAATTGTTTCCTTTCTTGTGAAAGGGTGATGCTAAGTTATGGTTTAATTCTCTTGCTCCTGGTTGTGTACATAGTCCCCAGGATATGATTTATTACTTCTCTCAAAAATATTTCCCTGCTCATAAGAAACAAGCTGTCTTACAGGAAATATTTAACTTTGTGCAATCTGAAGAAGAGAGTCTCCCACAAGCTTGGGGGAGGCTTCTCCAATTACTTAATGCTTTGCCTGATCATCCTCTCAAGAAAAATGAAATACTTGATATCTTTTATAATGGACTAACCGATGCTTCTAGGGACCACCTAGATAGTTGTGCTGGTTGAATTTTCAGGGAACGAACTGTTGAGCAAGCTGAATTGCTATTGAATAATATATTGAGTAATGATAATGATTGGACACTTCCTGAACAAACTCCTAAGCCAACTCCGAAGAAAAGAGGTATTCTATTTCTCAGTCCTGAAGATATGCAAGAGGCAAAGAAATCTATGAAAGAAAAAGGTATTAAAGCTTAAGATGTTAAGAATCTACCGCCTATTGAAGAAATACACGGTCTTGATAACCCGACACAGGTAGTAGAGGTAAATTCTCTTTATAGATTTGATGAAGGTGATATTCCTCATAATAAGTCTGCTAGTCAATGCTTGGATGAGTTTGATAATTTTATTGTTAAACAAGAAGATTTCAATGCTTATGTTAGTAGACAATTGAAACGTAATGCTCACATGCTTGACTACTTGGGTGATTATATGAGTAGAACTGTTAATGATCTTAAGCTTATTAGTAAACATGCTTCCATGGTTACAACTCAAGTAGAAAAAGTACTTAAGGCACAAGATGATTTGCTTAATGAGTTGAATAGTAAGAACAATGATAATGCTGTTAGGGTTATGACTAGAGGTGGTAAAATGACTCAGGAACCTTTGTATCCTGAGGGCCATCCTAAGAGAGTTGAGCAAGATTCTCAGAGAATTAATACTGATGCACTAGTCCTAGTAATAAAAAGAAAAAGGAAACTGATAGGACTTTGCATACATCTAGTGAACCTGTTATAGAAACACCTGAGAATCCGAATGATATTTCTATTTCTGATGCTGAGACACAATCTGGTGACGAACATGAACTTAGTGATAATGTTAATGATGATGTTCATGTTGATGCTCAACCTAGTAATGATAATGATGTAGAGATTGAACCTGCTGTTGATCTTGATAACCCACAATCAAAGAATCAACGTTATGATAAGAGAGACTTCGTTGCTAGGAAACATGGTAAAGAAAGAGAACCATGGGTTCAAAAACCCATGCCCTGTCCTCCTAAGCCATCCAAGAAAAAGGATGATGAGGATTTTGAGCGCTTTGCTGAAATGATTAGACCTATCTTTTTGCGTATGCGTTTGACTGATATGCTTAAAATGCCTCCTTATGCTAAGTACATGAAAGATATTGTTACAAATAAAAGAAAGATATCGGAAGCTAAAATTTCCACCATGCTTGCTAATTACACTTTCAAGGGTGGAATACCAAAGAAACTTGGAGATCCAGGAGTACCAACTATACCATGCTCCATTAAAAGAAACTATGTTAAAACTGCTTTATGTGATCTTGGAGCCGGTGTTAGTGTTATGCCTTTCTCTTTGTATCGTAGACTTGAATTGAATAAGTTGACACCTACTGAAATCTCTTTGCAAATGGCCGATAAATCAACTGCTATTCCCATCGGTATTTGTGAGGACGTGCCTGTTGTGGTTGCAAACGTTACTATCTTAACGGACTTTGTTATTCTTGATATTCCCGAGGATGACAGTATGTCGATCATCCTTGGTAGACCCTTTTTGAATACTGCAGGGGCTGTTATTGATTGCAATAAAGGCAATGTCACTTTTCATGTTAATGGTAATGAGCATACGGTACACTTTCCGAAGAAACAACCTCAAGTTCATAGTATCAATTCTATTGGAAAAATTTCAACTATTACTATTGGAGGTTTTGAATTCCCTCTTCCTACTGTCAAAAAGAAATATGATATTCTTATTGTTGGGGACATGCATATCCCCATTGAGGTAACCTAGTGTTATTCGAAAATTCTCCGGTTTCATGTCATTCGGAAGAAGTTTGTTAATAAGACTTGATCAACCTTGTTAACGGATTCCTTTTGATGGGCATGAGATGGATGAATTTAGAAGACACAACTTTCTGTACCTACTTTTTACTTTCTGTTATTTAGAATGAATAAAGCAAAAATAGTATTTTCTGTCTATTTTCTGAATTATCCTTGAAATAAAAAATGTCCCGAAAATAAAAGTTCTCCAAATACCCTAAAAATTTAGCATGATTTTTTATATAATATTTTAGAATTTCTGGCACTGAGAACACATGACCCACCACCTGTCCACAAGGGTGGAGGGCGTGCCCTACCCCCTGGGTGCGCCCCCCAGTCTTGTGGATCCCACGTGGCCCCCCTTCACTTATTCCAGCACCCATCCACTTCGTCTTCCTCCAGAAAAAATCATCCCATAGCTCAAACTCATGTTCTTGCTCATTTTGCTGCCATTTTTGATCTCCTTGTGTAAAGCTCCATTTGCAAAACTATTTTGGGGGATTGTTCTTCGGTATGTGACTCCTCCAATGGTCCAATTAGTTTTTGTTCTAGTGCTTTATTTATTGCAAATTTTTTCTTCTGTAGTGACCCTGTTCTTGAGCTTGCATGTCAAATTTATATGGTCCAAAGTAGTTTTGATGCATGATATAGCCTCTAGGCACTTGTAGGAGTAGTTGCTATCAATTTTATTGAGTTTGGTTCACTTTTATTTTGAGTCACTAAAAATTTCAGAAAATTTTCAGAGGAAGAAAATGATGAGGAGATTGTTGAGAGGCTCTTCGAGCCGGGGTTCGAAGGAAAAAGAAAATCAGGAGAAGGAAAAGCCCAAGTACAATCTTCCTCGTGCCGCGGAGGTTCGGCCGTGTGAATGGCCATGTGATGCATTCTTGGAAGCGACCGGAATTTATGAGGATTTTTATTATTGGCTGAGAATGCAGGCATCACCGACTTCCTCCACGACCAGTGTGATTAGTATCTCCTACTCACTAATACTTTCATGCAAAATTTTCATTTTCATGCTAGGAGATCACCACCCACGGTAGAGTTTCACTTATATGATGAGCATAAGGAGATGGCGCTTTATGACTTTTGTGAGGTTTGTAAATTACCTTATGAGGGTAGCGTCGAGGAACCACGTCCTAGTGATGTGGAAGATTTTGTTAATGAAGTTACCGTAGGGGAAAGGAGAAAGGTGTCGGAAGCGAGAGTAGCTAGTTTACATTTTCCTGTTTTGCGCTACTACTCATTATTTGCTGGAAGATGTTTAATTGTCCACGGGGAGAGTGGAGGCCTTAGTGCTCCTGACCTTGCTATTTTGCGCCCTGCTTTACTTCGCGATAGAACTTTTAGTTTGGGTGCTATGGTTGCTCGACGGTTGAGTTTAAACCGTACGAAGGGTCCTATCTTTGGAGGTATCTATGCCTCCCGCCTTGCTAGACGCTTTGAGATACCCATTAGGCATAATGAGAAAGAGGAGAAACTGCTACCCACTATATACTTATATTATGACAGCATGGTAGCAATAAGTTTATTCGCTATGATGAGGAAAAGAGACACATTTATAACTTGATATTTAGTGAGGATACTTTCCAGATTATTACCTTGCCTACACCTACTTTGTTCGATATTTATTCAGGCAGGTACTTCGTTTTGCCCGAGGACATTCATGCATACTGGGAGGGGACGCGATCCCCAGCTCCTGAGCCAGAGCCATCACCTGATCCATATCAGGAGTCTATTTATCAGTGGGAGCCATAGGAGCTCGCTAATCAGTGGAACCCCCAGGATCCTCCTCAGTACACCGGAGAGGGCTACTTTGATCCATGGGCTTATACCAACTTAGGCCCAAAGCCTAAGCTTGGGGGAGTATGTATTTCTCACCGACATTACATTCATGTTCACACACTCATTCTAGTTGTCGGTGTTCATACTTTTTCATTGTATTATCCATATTAGTTTATTTTCTTCTTTTTCCCGCTTTCTTCTTGTGTGTTTGAAAACCTTTGATAAAAATATATTTAGTTGTAGCTTAGTTTACCTTCCATGCTTAGTTGTAGTATTAAAGAAAACCTAAAAAGATTTCTCATTCTTCTTTTACTTGTTGGGAGCTTTCCCGTGTAAATAGTTTTTCTCGTTCTTGTTTTACTTTCTTCAGAAAAACAAAAACTCCAAAAACATTTCAGTGTGTTTCTTTGAAATTCTTTTCTTTTCTTTGGGGGTCGAAGGGAGAAGACCACGATGAAAGTGTTGAGTGGCTCTCATATGCATTATTGTTGATCTAACAAAGAGCCCATATTACCTTGTCTTCTCCTTTGAATAAATGTTTGCAGATTCCAGCTTAGTCCAATGCACATGCACTATTATTATTATTCACATCGTTCGGTCGTGCAAGTGAAAGGCAATAATGACGATATATGATGAAATGATTGAGATGAGGAAAAAGCTGGTATGAAGTCGACCTATCTTGTTTTTGTAAATATGATTAGTTCATCGTCCTTGATTCAGCCTATTATGAATGAAACATGTTTGCAATGACAATTAGAGATTATAGTTACTCATGCCATTCTTAATTAGCTAGGGGTTTATAATAGTTTACCTTGCGTGCCAACATGCTTTTAAAATGGTTGTGATGTAGTATGATAGGATGGTATCCTCCTTTGAATGATTCGAGTGGCTTGACTTGGCACATGTTCACGCATGTAGTTGAAACAAGATCAACATAGCCTCCACAATATTTATGTTCATGGTGATTTATATCCTACTCATGCTTGCATTCAATGTTGGTTAATCTCAATGCATGTTTATGACTGTTGTCGCTCTCTAGTTGGTCGCTTCCCAGTCTTTTTCTAGCCTTCACTTGTACTAAGCGGGAATACTGCTTGTGCATCCACTTCCATAAACCCAAAGTTGTTCCATATGAGTCCACCATACCTTCCTATATGCGTTATTTACCTGCCGTTCCAAGTAAATTTGCATGTGCCAAACTCTAAATCTTCAAATGATAATCTGTTTTTTATGCCCGAATCGCTCATGTAGCGACTGGGGGCTGTCAGTATCTTCCATGCTAGGTGGGTTATTCTCACGATGAGTGGACTCCACTCATCATTCACGAGAAAATGGCTGGTAATTGGGATGCCCAGTCCTATGATCAAAAGATCAGAAATAAAATTTCAAATAATTAAACAAAACTGGATCTCTTTTACCATGAATTACAATGTCTAGTCAGTCCTTGATCTTCAGGGGTGCTCTGCATTTATGTTTTGCAGTCTCAGAAAGGGCTAGCGAGATACCATCTTGTTATATCATATCATGATTGTTTTGAAAAAGTGTTGTCATCCGAGATTTATTATTATTGCTCTCTAGTTGATTATGCCATTGATATGAGTAAATGTGAGACCTAAATGTTATTGTGAATATGGTTAATTCATAATCTTTGCTGAAAACCTGAATGCTGGCTATACATATTTGCAACAACAAGATCAAACAGAGTTTGTAAAAGTTTTTCTTTATTACTTTCAGTTTGTCAATTGAATTGCTTGAGGACAAGCAATGGGTTAAGCTTGGGGGAGTTGATACGTCTCCATCTTATCTACTTTTTCAAACTCTTTTGCCCTTGTTTTGGACTCTAATTTGCATGATTTGAATGGAACTAACCCGGACTGACGCTGTTTTCAGCAGAATTGTCATGGTGTTATTTTTGTGCAGAAATAAAAGTTCTCGGAATGACCTGAAACTTCACGGAGATCATTTTTGGAATTAATAAAAAATATTGGCGAAAGAATCAATAGAAGGGGGCCCACACCCTGTCCACAAGGGTGGGAGGCGCGCCCACCCCCCCAGGGCGCGCCATTCGTCCTTGTGCGCCCCCTGGACCTCCACCGACCTCAACTCCAACTCCATATATTCACGTTCGGGGAGAAAAAAATCAGAGAGAAGGATTCATTGCGTTTTACGATACGGAGCCGCCACCACCTCCTGTTCTTCCTCGGGAGACCAGATCTGGAGTCCGTTCGGGGCTCCGGAGAGGGGAAATCATCGCCGTTGTCATCATCAACCATCCTCCATCACCAATTTCATGATGCTCACCGCCGTGCGTGAGTAATCCCATCGTAGGTTTGCTGGACGGTGATGGGTTGGATGAGATTTATCATGTAATCGAGTTAGTTTTGTTAGGGTTTGATCCCGAGTATCCACTATGTTCTAAGATTGATGTTGCTATGACTTTGCTATGCTTAATGCTTGTCACTAGGGCCCGAGTGCCATGATTTCAGATCTGAACTTATTATGTTTTCATGAATATATATGTGTTCTTGATCCTATCTTGCAAGTTATAGTCACCTACTACGTGTTATGATCCGTCAACCCCGGAGTGACAATAGTCGGGACACTTCCCGGTGATGACCGTAGTTTGAGGAGTTCATGTATTCACTAAGTGCTAATGCTTTGGTCCGATTCTCTATTAAAAGGAGGCCTTAATATCCCTTAGTTTCCAATAGGACCCCGCTGCCACGGGAGGGTAGGACAAAAGATGTCATGCAAGTTCTTTTCCATAAGCATGTATGACTATATTCGGAATACATGCCTATATTATATTGATGAACTGGAGCTAGTTCTGTGTCACCCTAGGTTATAACTGTTGCATGATGAATGCCATCCGACATAATTATTCATCATTGATCCATTGCCTATGAGCTTTTCACATATTGATCTTTGCTAAGTTACTTCTCCGTTGCCACTGTTACGATTCCTACAAAATTGCTACTGTTACTTTTGCCACCGTTACCGTTACTTCCATACTAATTTGCTACTAAATACTTTGCTGCAGATATTAAGTCTTTCTGGTGTGGTTGAATTGACAACTCGGCTGCTATTACTTGAGAATATTCTTTGGCTCCCCTTGTGCCGAATCAATAAATTTGGGTTGAATACTCTACCCTCGAAAACTGTTGCGATCCCCTATACTTGCGGGTTATCACATACTCCCTGGTCTCTTCATGAGCTTACTAGAGATCACTCAAATCTCATAGACTGTGACGTTTACAGTCAGAACTCATATAGGTGTGTTATTTCAAGACTGCTCTATAGGACAACATCTTTGCTAATTATAGCCAATAGAACCACATTAAGGCATGTTGCCAACCTGCCTTACAGCTCTGAGCCTTACAGCTCTGAGTGTTTTGCATCTTCACTTAGAGATGGTCATTAGTTATTACTCTCCTCAGTTAACCAATAGTTTGTTCTTCCCAGATCCTAATTCACGGGATCTCCGATCACAAAGGTTGGGTTACTACTATGGTGTAACATCTATGGGTCTCATACCCATCTTCCTCGATGCAACATCTATCACATTTCGTGATAGTCCCTTTGTAAAGGGATCTGCCAGGTTTTTGTCTGTTTGAATATACGTAACCGTTATTACTCCGGAGTTTCTCAACTTCCTGACAGACTTCAAATGTCTCTTCATGTGTCTTGATGACTTCGCATTATCTTTAGAATTGTTCACTTTAGCGATAACTGTTCGGTTGTCACAATTCATAAGAATAGCCGGTACAGGTTTTTCAACCATAGGCAAGTCCATCAAGAGCTCACGCAGCCATTCTGCCTCAACAGTAGCTGTGTCTAAAGCAGTTAGTTCTGCTTCCATGGTTGACCTCGTCAATATGGTTTGCTTGCAAGACCTCCATGACACTGCACCACCTCCATGAGTAAATACATACCCACTTGTTGCATAGAGTACATCAACATCGGAGATCCAATTTGAATCACTATATCCTTCTAGCACAGGAGGATGCCCTGAATAAGTAATTCCGTAACTCATAGTACCTCTCAGATAGCGCAAGACCCTTTCTAGTGCATGCCAATGATCATCACCCGGGTTGGACATGAACCTACTCAGTTTGCTCACAGCAAAAGAGATATCTGGCCTTGTAGCGCTAGCTAAGTACATGAGTGAACCGACAATTTGAGAGTATCTTAATTGATCTCTCATTTCTTTCTTGTTCTTTCTGAGTGTCACACTGGGGTCATAAGGTGTTGGAGAAGGCTTGCTATCCATAAAACCGAATCGGTTCAAGACCTTCTCAACATAGTGAGATTGCGTTAAAGTAATCCCACTCTCATCCTTAATAAGTTTGATGTTTAGAATTACATCGGCTTCTCCCAGATCTTTCATGTCAAAACTTTTTGATAGAAAAGACTTAACCTCATTAATTGCATTAATGTTTGTACCAAAGATCAGTATGTCATCCACATACAAACATAATATGACACTATTGCCCCCACCATGGCGATAGTAAACACACCTATCAGCCTCGTTAATGACAAATCCCGCAGAAGTCAGAGTCCTTTCAAACTTCTCATGGCATTGCTTAGGTGCCTGTTTCAGACCATACAAAGATTTTAACAACTTGCACACATTTCTCTCTTCACCCTTTACCACAAACCCATCAGGCTGATCCATATAGATTTCCTCTTCCAACTCTCCATTGAGGAAAGTTGTCTTTACATCCATTTGATGAATGATAAGACCATAAGAGGCAGCTAGGGAAAGTAACACTCGAATGGTGGTCATTCTAGCAACAGGTGAACAGGTGTCAAAGTAATCTTCGCCTTCTTTCTGAGTGTAGCCCTTGGCCACTAGCCGCGCCTTGTTGAAAGTGCGTTATATCGACTAGAGGGGGGGTGAATAGGCGATTTTTACAAATTCGTCACTGAGGAATTTCAAGGTGAGGAAATTCCTAAGCGACGAACTACTTAGCAGCGGAATAAGTACTCAGATGCAAGCATAACAGAGCAGTAGCACAGTCATCATGATGAAATGAAAACAAGCACAGAGTACGAGTAGCGTAAACACAGGATAAGCAGGCTGAAGACAAACTGACTGAAGAAATTGAACTGAGGAAATTGAGAAAGTCTTCAGTCAAAGTCTTCAAACAGTAATGATCAAATACATAGCAAGAATGCGAGGAAATGAAAGGGTTGAGGAAATAGAACCAGTAGCTCGGTGAAGACAATGATTTGGTAGACCAGTTCCAACTGCTGTGACAGTTGTACGTCTGGTTGGAGCGGCTAGGTATTTAAACCTAAGGACACACAGTCCCGGACACCCAGTCCTAAACACACAGTCCAGGACACCTAGTCGTCACCGTATTCTCCTTGAGCTAAGGTCACACAGACCTCGCCCAACCACTCGTGGTAAGTCTTCAGGTGACTTCCAAACCTTCACATACTCGGTCACTCGGCAATCCACAATTTCCTCTTGGATGCTCTAGACCATGACGCCTAACCGTCTGGAGGATGCACAGTCCTCAAAGGTAACAAGCGTCGGTTCCACACAGGAACAATCTCTTCAGTGATGCTCAATCACTTTGGGTTTGTAGGTGTTTGGGTTTTTGGGTTTTTCCTCACTTGATGATTTTCGCTCAAAGTCCTCGGAGGATGGGATGCTCTAAATGACAAGTGTCAATCTATCTCTCGGAGCAGCCAACCAGCTAGTGGTTGAAGAGGGCGGCTATTTATAGCCTAGGGAGCAGCCCGACATGATAAGACATAAATGCCCTTCAATGATATGACCGTTAGGTGGGTAGATATTTTGGACAGCTGGCGCGTAGCACAGCAACGGTCAGAAATTTGAGTGTCAAATTCCTCAGGGCTATCATAATCCTCACTTGTAGGCAATCCACACTAGCGAATTCCTAACTCCTCAGTCAGGACAAATTCCTCAGAGAACAGAAGAACTTCGTCTCTGTCACTGAAGAACTTGACTAAACTGTATGAGATTTCCAATGGCTTCACTCGAAAGGATTGGGTAGGTGTAGGATTTTGAGTTGAGCATCACTTGGAAAATTTTCCTTAGTTTTACCTCGACCCCCTTTAACAGTACGGTGTTTCCTATGACTCAAGAAGAAGAAAAAGAAACTACGAAAACAAAAGTCTTCACGCTTCATAATCCTCGCATGGATATCAAGTCTTCAGGGTCACACCAATTTCTTCACTTTCAAAGTCTTCAAGAAAACCAAAGTCTTCAGTTGAAGACATTCATTTTTAGGGGTCGACTTTCATCGTAAATATCAAACTCCTCATAGACTTATAGACCTGTGTACACTCACAAACTCATTAGTCCCTTAACCTATAAGTCTTCAATACACCAAAATCACTAAGGGGCACTAGATGCACTTACAATCTCCCCCTTTTTGGTGATTGATGACAATATAGGTTAAGTTTTCAACGGGGATAAACATATGAAGTGTAAATACTAATATTGAGGAATTTGATTGCAAGATATAGAGGAACTCCCCCTGAAGATGTGCATATTTGAAGAATTTGCTTTGAAATAGCAAATGCACATTGTTGAGTAATATCATGGAGATCTCCTCCTATATCTTGAAATTCATACACGCATTTATCATATGATATGAAGAATTTGAAATGCATGATGAAATATGGTGTCTGACGAAATTCAGCATGCGTGCATTAAGGTACTTGAGGAAATAAGCATGCAGAAAGCAGTTCAAAAGTATCAGACCACCATAGGACTTAAATTTACAACTCATCAGAGCAAACACCTCAGAAGAGCAAGAGTTGAAACTTAACAGAAATATAGCCCATATATAAGACCCGCTTGAAGACTAAACTTAAATTTCTCCCCCTTTGTCATCAAATGACCAAAATGGACGAAAAATGAGGACTAACGCCCCTGAAGAATATCATCAGCATGTCGATGGAGGAGCGCCAGCATTGTTGGGGTCGTCTGTTGAGGTAGGGCCTGCCGCAGTGTCGTTCAAGTCTTCAGCTTCATCCGTCTCGCGCGATGAAGAATATGAACTGCCAACAAGCTGAGGAACTTTGACTTTCTTGAATTTCTTCGAAGGTGGCTGGGACCAGTCAAAGTCCTGTTGGAAGCCCATCTCCTTGAGTTCTTCAGCACTATGAAGATTAGACAGAATCGCCCAAGTGCGGTCAAAGACTTCATGCAAGTAGTAGTGATTCTTCTTCACAGTATTTTGAGTGACTGTCATGTTCTGAAGAATTGCACCAAACTGACGCTTGACCTACTTGTGATTTCGATCAACTTTCTGATGAAGACTAAGGAGAAGTTCACGATCAGTCATCACACACAGAGCTGTGGCTTGAGGATGATGTTCTGAAGCTTTGGCGGCAGAATCTTGAGTTGCAGAGTCATCATTGGTGGCATAGGAAGTAGCTTTGCGAAACTGTCCATCCAATGGACGAGTACCTTCATCAATAACAGCAGCCTTGCCCTTCTCGTCAGTTGAGGAAATAGTCCGTTTGAGGACTTCAATAGGGGGCAAATAGCTGAGATGATTTTGAAAGTCAGCCATGTAATGAATTGAAGACCTTGATCTGATGAATCTCATGATCCAGGGAGCATAAGGCTTCAACTCAAAAGGCGACAGAGCAGCATTGGCCAAAGTCCTCATGAAGAAATCGTGGTAGTTGATAGGAATACCATGAATGATATTGAACAGCAGATTCTTCATAATGCCAACAACTTCTTCATCATCAGAGTTGTGGCCCTTGATTGGACTGAGGGTTTTGGTCAATATGCGATATACTGTCCTTGGCACATAAAGCAATTCCTTGACGAGGAATTTGGTCCTTGGAGCTTGGCCTGACTTCAAAGGCTTCATCAGCACTTGCATCAAATGATCAGACAGTTCAGGTTCAACATAGAGAAGCCTAGCACCTTCAGTGGGAGGATTGACTGGGACGGCATGAAGCAATTCAGAGGCCGGTGCTTTGAAATGAGTATTATCGGTCATCCAGTCCAATACCCATGAATTGACATCATCAACATTTCCAGTAATGTGCAGCGTGGCGAAGAATTGAAGAATGAGTTCTTCATTCCAATCGCAGATGTCGGTGCAGAAATTGAGTAACCCAGCATCATGAAGAACACTGAGGACTGGGGTGAAGCAGGGCAGCGATTCCATATCTACATGAGGAATTTGCTCATGTTCAAAGATCTTATCCTTATTAACCAACAATGAGGAGTAGAAGTTCATCTGGCTTGCAGTCCAGAAACGCTTGCGACGAAGACGAGCAGAGTCATAGGGATTGTAGTCAGTGAAGAATATGTGCTCGTTGAAGAAATCCTCAGCATTAAACTTTTGTTTCTTGGAGTGAGGGTTCTGTGGCTTGGGCTGAAGATTAACAGTTGAAGAATTTACAGCCTCTTGAGGTGTAGCCACTGGAGCCACTGGCTGAGGAATTTCAGCAGCAGCCTTGGCCTTCATTTCTTCAGACATATGTGCATCAGCGCTAGTGACTGGAACTTCTTCAGGTATAGAGTGAAGTGAAGCTTGACGTTCGTCAAAGCCCGTATGAATTTCTTCAGTTTGCACAGGAGACTGAGGAACATGATGTAGAGGGGTTGTCAGAGGTGAATTGGGGTGATGACTTTCCCAAAATTCATCATTCAGAATAGGTGTTGTAGACCCAATATCCACATCCTCATCTTCTTCAGTTCCTTTGACGCCTGCCTCTTCAGCTGTGAACTGAGGCATGTTCGATGATACCAGTGGGGTTGAAGGGAAAGTGTCCACTTCAATTTCTGCATCCATCTGCTCTGTCGAAGCAGCAGAAGGAATTTCTTCATCAGATTTACATGGAATTTCATATTCCTCACCAAAGGGAATGATCTCTTTGATGGCATGCTTGATATTGGAATAGCATCAATTGGGTTTTCAGATGAACTCCTCAAAGTCTTCAATTTCTTGGGGGCTGAAGACTCTGAAGATGCAGATGCTTTCCTTTTCTTCACAGCTGCTCGCTCCGCAGCCTTGGTTTTCTTCGCTTCTGATGCAGAAGGAAGGTTGATGCTTGTCATCGGTGCAGGGGGAGTAGAGGAAATTGGTTGAATTTCTTCAGGCACAACTGATGCAGTTTCCCTGGCTTGTTCAGATTCCTCAGGCACAGTAGCAGATGCTTCAACTGGCCTGGATTGCTCTTCAGGCGCAATATTGGAGGTTGCCCTGGCATTTTCTTCAGAGACTGGAATTTCTTCATCAGCTCTGGCGCTTTCATTTTCTTCAACAGACTGAACAGATGTTCCAGTCAGAGGAAATTTGGGTTGCGATGAAGCTGCAACACTTGGAGTAAATCCTTTTGCCATTCTGACGAATCTGACTTTGGCACCTAGCCAATCTGCATGGAATGCATGAAATTGATCACTGAGTGCTTTGATCTCAGCCTGCATAGTCACAAGTTCTTCAGGAGACATTTTCACAACATTGTTCTTCAGAAAACGCTCCTTCTTGTACTGAGCCTTCTTCACCTGCCTGGCCTTTTCAAATTTCCATTTTTCTTCATTTATGAAGGCCGTCAACATGTGACTTTGATCAGGAGTGAGGTTTAATTCAGGCAAAGGTGTGTTAGGGTTCTTGTGCCATAGATCAATAAAATCAAGGATCTTCCTTGGATCCAGCATGAGGGGCACAGTACTGCCTTTGGCTCTAGCGGCCCTTTGTTGTCGATCTCTGATGAGCTCAGCTAATTCTTCATCATCAGCTTCGTCTTCGCTTGACGGAACCTGAAAGGCGACTTGCTTCTTGTGAGGACTTGGCCTTGTGCCTCGTCCAGCAGTGGCCTTTTTCTTCAGCAAGGTCGGAGTTGTTGAAGACTGAGGTGGAGCTGAAGAACTTGCAGAGACTCCTGAAGCAATTGAGATTCCAGTAGTCCTTTGGCATGTGGCAAGATGCACAGGTGCTGAGGACTTTGCAGGAGCAGCTGAGGATTTTGCAACCGAGGGAGTTTGAGCTGCTTTTGAAAAATTTGCTTGAGGAACAGGCCGTGAGGGCATTGCAGCTGAGGAACTTGTCTTGACAGCTGATTTCTTCAGCATAGCCTTCTTAGGCTTGATAGCAGAGGCCTCAGCGGCGACAGCAACAGAATCTTCATTGAATTTCTTTACTGCCTCTTTAGCCACTTTGGCCAGCTTGGCTTGACGCTTAGCCCACTCCTAAGGAAATTCCTCACCTCTTCTGATGCTAGTGGGATCAGCTTCTTGGCCAGGAGCCAATGGAGGTCTTGGACATGGAGGGTTAACAGCAAATTTCTTCATGTACTTGGGAGTGACATAGCGATATTCCCTCCATTCTCTTGCCCATCTCCTCTCAATCTTCTGAATGCGCACTTTGCGCTGATTTTTGTTCTCCTTGCCATGAGTTGCTTCATCAGGAGTACAATATTCATCATAGATGTCATCAGGGATCTCAAAAGCAGTATTTGTTTCTGGCCTCTTTCCTCCCTTCTGAGGTCTTTTACCATCAGCCATTTTCTTCACTTGAGGGTTTTGAACAATCGAATTTTCTGATGAGGTATGCAATTTTTCTTCAAGGAACGCTGCAAATGAGTTAAGTTGATGAGAACCTAGAGATTCAGCAGCGGACATGTGTACCTGTGAACAGAATATAGGTGCGAAGAGTTTTGGAGAGGTCATATGCGTTCTCAGAAGATTTTCAAAAGGTATCAAGTTTGAGGAAGATGACCAGGGGTGTCTTGAGGAATTTCACTAAGCATTTTTGACTTAGGTTCCAGAGTTGTGTAGATTGAAAATCCACACAATTGAGGAATCTTGAAGAAAAACGTTGCTTAGAGAAACTGATCAAGGACAGAAGCAAGTTGGTGTTTAAGAAGATGAAAGTTGAAGAATAAACACCTTTTGAAGATTTTGTGGAAATCATCAGAATCAACAAGGGCAGTAAAAATAAATTTTATTTACCCTTGACGAAGAACACGACGAACTGAGAGTGGCAGTGGAGATGTTCGTCCGTTCAGATCTTCCACGCCCTAACTTGGCGATGGAAAACAGCTACGGCGGCGGCGGAGTGAGGATTTCCGCGGCCGGCGTGAGTACGACGGCGACGAGGTCGAGGCAGTGAAGCTCTTCCTCACCGGCGACGATGGAGTGTAGCGGCGGCGCTAGGTCTGAGAGCTCGAGCGAGGGAGTAAGATCGAGCGGGCTAAATGAGCTCTGAGGAGGGTGAGGGGTATTTATAGCAGAGGTGAAAAACCGCTCGTCCGAAGAAAATGGACAAACGTGCCCCTGACCCTTCTCATCCTAGCGACATGTGTCACCCACGAACTGTGAAGTGGAGATCGTGTTAGATCGAGGGTGAATAGATAAATCTTATCGAGGGATAAGGAACGGTTTGAACGGCAAAAGCCGAAAATTCATATAAGAATATTTTAATGTTTCGTTCGCAAATTCTTCAGCTGTCAAGGACACAGTGAAGACTTTGAACGGGTTTCAAAGAGAACGCACATGCAGAATTTGTGAACGGACTGGATTGAGTTTAGCACAGAGGGGGAACGGGTCCGATCACATTCACTTAGAAGAAACACAACTTGAAGAATTAGCAATAAGTGAATGCTGTAGAGGACAGAAAACTCAAATATATATATATATATATAGTCAATGAAGAACATAGACGGAAAGAGTGAAGATTTTGCAAAGTTGAAGAATTTGAAAATTTGAAGAATTTGCACAATGATGAAAAACACAAATTTTGAAGATTTTCAACTTTTTGTGGTGGTGTGACCCACCGTGTAAGAATGATGATTTCAGACACCGCGTACAATTGTCGTAGGGCTCTGAGAATCAAATTCTTCATTAATTTCTTCACACTTAGAGGGTTAGTCTTCATTGATTGAAGAAAAACGTTTCTTCGTGTGTTGCACATCTAAGTCATTAATTTGCATAAGTGTTAGGATGTTTGTCCTTTTCAAAGGACATTCGAAGATTCTAAGATATTTAGCTCACACCGCAACTTGCTAAATCTCTTCTCATCCAAGGGCTTTGTGAAGATATCCGCTAGCTGTTCTTCAGACTTCACGGGATCAATAGAGATGTCACCCTTCAACACATGATCTCGAAGAAAATGATGACGAATCTCGATGTGCTTTGTCTTCGAGTGCTGAACTGGGTTATGAGCAATTTTGATGGCACTCTCATTGTCGCAGTAGAGTGGCACATTCTTCACATTGATGCCGTAGTCCTTGAGGGTTTGCTTCATCCATAGCAATTGAGCACAGCAAGAACCAGCAGCAATATACTCAGCTTCAGCAGTAGAGAGTGATACGCAGTTCTGCTTCTTCGAGGACCAACATACTAAGGATCGTCCGAGGAAATGGCATGTGCCTGAAGTTGACTTGCGGTCCACATGATCACCGGCATAGTCAGAGTCAGAATATCCAATGAGATCAAAAACCAAGCCCTTGGGATACCATAATCCAAGTGTTGGAGTGTGAGCTAGATATCGAAGAATATGTTTCACAGCCTTATAGTGTGATTCCTTCGGTGTAGCTTGAAAACGGGCACACATGCAAACACTAAGCATAATATCCGGCCTAGATGCACATAGGTACAATAAAGAACCAATCATGGAGCGGTATACCTTTTGATCGAAGTCTATTCCATTTTCATCAGTGCATAGATGGCCATTTGTGGGCATAGGGATTTTGACGCCTCTGCATTCTTGCATACCGAATTTTCTCAGAACGTCCTTGAGGTATTTCTCTTGAGAAATGAAGATGCCATTATGTTGTTGACGAATTTGAAGACCTAAGAAGAATTTCAATTCTCCCATCATGGACATTTGATATTCCTCACTCATCATGTAAGCAAATTCGTCACTGTAATGTTGGTTAGTACAGCCAAAGATAATATCATCAACATATATTTGGCACATGAATAATTCATCATCATAGGTTTTGGTGAAAAGAGTTGGGTCGAGTGAACCGGGTTTGAAGCCTTTCTTCATGAGGAATTCCTTCAGAGTATCATACCACGCCCGAGGGGCCTGCTTGAGGCCATAGAGGACCTTATTGAGTCTGAAGACTTTGTCAGGATGTTTAGAATCTTCAAAACCTGGGGGTTGAGCAACATATACTTCTTCCTCAAGCTTACCATTGAGGAATGCACTTTTCACATCCATTTGATATAAGATAATATTATGATGGTTAGCATAAGCAAGCAATATGCGAATAGCCTCAAGTCTAGCAACAGGTGCAAAAGTCTCATCGAAATCAATTCCTTTAACCTGTGTGTAGCCTTGAGCTACAAGACGAGCCTTGTTCCTCACCACTAGGCCATTTTCATCTTGCTTGTTGTGGTAGATCCATTTGGTACCGATGATATTGTGCTTGCATGGGTCCGGTCGCTTGACAAGCTCCCACACATTGTTCAGCTTGAATTGATGTAATTCCTCTTGCATTGCTTGAATCCATTCAGGCTCCAGAAATGCCTCATCAACTTTGGTGGGCTCTGTGATAGAGACGAAAGCAAAATGCCCACAAAAGTTAGATAAATGTGAAGCTTTTGAGCGAGTCAGAGGACCTGGTGCGTTGATGTCGTTGATGATTCTCTCAATCTGTACTTCATTTGCAACGCGGGGATGAGCAGGTTGACGACTTTGATTTGGTTCAGCATTTTCTTCAGAGCCATTTTCTTCATATGCGCCAGTATGCTGTTCTTCATGTTCTGGAATGATTTCTTCAGCAGATTCTTCGGTAGGAATGACATCCTCAGTAGCTTTGAACTTGATGGTTTCCTCAGGCGTCTTTTCATCTAGCACAGGAGGTAGGTGCTCTCTTTGCGAGCCGTTAGTTTCATCGAACCGCACATCTACAGTTTCAACAACCTTGTTGTGATAGGCATTGAAGACCCTGTAGGTGTGCGAGTCCTTTCCATAACCAAGCATAAAACCTTCATGTGCTTTCGGTGCAAATTTAGAATTGTGATATGGATCTCTAATCCAGCATTTAGCACCGAAGACTTTGAAATAACTCACATTGGGTTTCTTGTCAGTGAGGAGTTCATATGAGGTCTTCTTGAAGAATTTGTGAAGATATACCCTGTTGATGATGTGGCATGCAGTATCAATTGCCTCAGGCCAGAAGTGACGAGGTGTCTTGTATTCATCAAGCATGGTGCGAGCCATCTCAACAAGAGTCCTGTTCTTGCGCTCCACAACGCCATTCTGCTGAGGAGTGTATGGGGCAGATAGCTCATGAGTAATACCAAGTTCATCGAGATAGTCATCAAGACCAGTATTCTTGAACTCAGTCCCATTGTCACTACGTATATGCTTGATCTTCACGCCGAAATTCGTCGAAGCCCTTGAGGAAAATCGTCTGAAGACTTCCTGCACTTCAGTCTTGTAAGTAATGACATGCACCCATGTGTAACGAGAATAGTCATCAACAATGACAAAGCCATATAGAGATGCTGCATTTGTTAGTGTGGCATAATGAGTAGGGCCAAAGAGATCCATATGAAGCAATTCAAAAGGACGAGAAGTAGTCATGATAGTCTTCGAGGGGTGCTTGGCTCTGGTCATCTTTCCAGCCTCACAAGCCCCACAAAGATGATCTTTGAGGAATTTTACACACTCGATGCCAATGACGTGCTTTTTCTTCACGAGCGTGTGTAAGTTCCTCATGCCAGCATGACCCAGTCGTCGATGCCATAGCCAGCCTTCTGAAGCTTTAGCAAGTAGACAAGTGGCAGGCTGTGGTCCTGCAGAGAAATCAACAATATACAAGTCTCCTCTCCTAAAGCCTTCGAAGACTTTGGAATTGTCAGATTCCATGAGCACTAAGCAACGATATTTGCCAAAGACAACAACCATATCAAGATCACAAAGCATTGAGACAGACATGAGGTTGAATCCGAGGGACTCGACAAGCATGACTTTATCCATGTGTCGATCCTTTGAGATTGCAACCCTACCTAGACCCAATACCTTGCTTTTGCCTTTGTCAGTGTAGGTGATATGCTTCAAGTGTGATGGAGATAAAGGAGTGTTCATCAGTAAGCTCTTGTCATCGGTCATGTGATTTGTACATCCACTATCGAGGACCCACTCAGTAGCTTTAGGTAAATCATCCTGTAGATGAATTAGTGCATCTTACGAACTCATATACTTCAGAGTGAAGAATATGACATCAAATTCATCAGACATATTTCATCAATTAAAGCAACATATGTATATATAGCAATGTGAGGACGTGAGAAATGAATAAATCATTTCTTCATGATTAGCTTGCGTCCTTTCAAGCATTTCAGGTCTCCAGCAAATTCTTCAGACGATTTAGTTCGTCTGGAGACCTGACCCTGCATAAGAGATTAGTTCCTTTTCTTCACCACCCACATCTGGAGGGGTGGCAAAGAGTTCATCATTCTGCGAGCTCCATAGGAGAAAGGTGGCATAGACGCCAGACCACTTCGTTTCACATAAGAGGGGTTAGGGTAAGCATATGAATAAGCAGAGAAATTCTTCGAGGACTTATGAACATAATGATTTGAAGAATAATGCATATATTCATAGCCCTTAGGCTTTCCCTGCGAAACAGAAGTGTTAGCACGATGATGTTCATGTGAGGACTTTGATCCATGTGAGTAATTTGATCCATATGAAGAATTTGATCTGGGGTTCTTATTCTTCACAGGTGGTGTCATGAGGACATTCACCTGAAGACTTTCAAGGCACTTTTTGGGAACCCAGATTTTCTTCATAGGGGGACCATTCCTGCAGTTAGATCCAACATATCTAGCAAATACCTCACCATTCTGATTTTTGAACAGTTTATAGTTGGAGTCAAATGACTCATCAGATGAATATGAGGATTCACAAGTAAAGCCAGATAAAGTGGATGGATCTACGGGAGGTCCCTTCGCAGCAACCCATGAGGTTTTGGGATACTGCTCCGGTTTCCAGTAGGTTCCATCAGCATTGAGTTTCCTCTCAAAGGCAATACCCTCTTTCCTAAGGTTCCTGTTCAAGATCAGCTTTTTGAGCACATCACAAAGAGTCTAATGCCCTTTGAGGCTTTTGTACATGCCTGTCACATACAATTCCTTCAACCCTGCATTTTCGTCAGTGATACTAGTGGTATCCTCAGATGAGGAATTTGTGACCACAAAGATAGTTGAAGAATTTGCAGCAATGGAAGCATTTGAACATTCAGGTGAAGAATTAGCAGTTTCACGTTCAATGCATTTCAAGCATGGTGGAATAAATTCTTCCTGAGCGGAACTGATCTGTTGAGCAAGCAAAGAATCATTTTCCTTCTGAAGATCTTCATGACTCACCCTTAGCTTCTCAAGATCTTGCTTTCTTTGAAGAAATTCATAAGAAAGCTTCTCATGATCGGCTAGGAGAGTTTCATGACGACCTTGAAGGTTGTCAAACTTAGACTGTAGTTGCTGAAGATTATCAGTCAGTGTTTGAGTTCGATCCATTTCCTCACCTAACAGATCATCGCTTTTGTCTAGCATATTTTGAACCTTTTCCAAAGCCTTTTGTTGTTTAACAGCAATATTAGCAAGTTTGGAATAGCTGGGTTTGAGGTTATCATCAGATTCATCCTCACTTGATTCAGAGGAGGGATATTTGAGTACCTTGGCACCTTTTGCCATGAAGCAATAGGTGGGAGCATAGTCATCGTTGCCGTCATCAGCAGTGTTGAGGAAGCCATTTTCCTCAGTGTTGAAGATGGACTTGCTAACGTAAGCAGTAGCGAGGGCTAGGCTCGCCACACCAGAGTCTGACTCCTCAGATGCCTCCTCTTCCTCATGTTCCTCAGATTCAGCTTCAGAGTCCATTTCCTTGCCAATGAATGCCCGAGCTTTCTTGGAGCTGCTCTTCTTATGAGATGAAGACTTTGAAGATCTTGACGATGAAGACTTTGAAGATTTCTTCTTCTTCTTAGAGTCATCTGAACTATCATCCTTGTATTTCTTCTTCTTTGATTCCTTCTCCCACTGAGGACAATCAGTAATGTAGTGACCAAGTTTCTTGCATTTATGGCAAGTTCTCTTCTTGTAATCACGGGATGAGGAATCTGATTTCATGTCATCACCTCTTGAGGATTTTCCAAATCGGCCACGTCTAGAGAACTTCTGGAATTTCCTCACGAGCATTGCTAGCTCCTGACTCAGTTCTTCAGGATCACCAAGGCTGCTACCAGAATCTTCATCTTTAGATTCAGAGACTGCCTTGGCTTTCAGTGCACGAGATCTACCATAGCTCGGTCCGTAGAGATCTCTCTTCTCAGCTAGTTGGAATTCATGAGTATTTAGCCTCTCGAGGATATCAGCAGGATCAAGTGACTTGTAGTCACCACGTTCTTGAATCATCAGTGCCAGTGTATCGAATGAAGAATCGAGTGACCTCAGCAATTTCTTCACCACCTCATGGTCGGTGATGTCAGTGGCACCCAGTGCTTGAAGCTCGTTTGAAATGTCAGAGAGGTGATCATAGGTTTGCTGAACATTTTCGTTGTCGAGTCTTTTGAAGCGGTTGAAGAGATTGCGAAGAACGTCAACTCGAGAGTCACGTTGAGTTGAGACTCCTTCGTTGACCTTGGACAGCCTATCCTAGATAAGCTTAGCTGTCTCCAAAGCACTCACTCTGCCATACTGCCCTTTGCTCAGATGGCCACATATGATATTCTTTGCTTGAGAGTCGAGTTTCTTGAATCTCTTCACATCAGCAGCGTTTACGGAAGGAGTGACAGAGGGAACACCCTTTTCCACAACATACCAGAGATCGTTGTCAATTGCCTCAAGATGCATGCGCATCTTGTTCTTCCAGTAGGGATAGTCCGTCCCATCGAAGGTAGGACACCCAGCTGAGACCTTGATCATGCCTGCAGTCGACATAACTAAAACTCCAGGCGGTTAAACCAAAATCACACAGAACAAGGGAGTACCTTGCTCTGATACCAATTGAAAGTGCATTATATCGACTAGAGGGGGGGTGAATAGGCAATTTTTACAAATTCGTCACTGAGGAATTTCAAGGTGAGGAAATTCCTAAGCGACGAACTACTTAGCAGCGGAATAAGTACTCAGATGCAAGCATAACAGAGCAGTAGCACAGTCATCATGATGAAATGAAAACAAGCACAGAGTACGAGTAGCGTAAACACAGGATAAGCAGGCTGAAGACAAACAGACTGAAGAAATTGAACTAAGGAAATTGAGAAAGTCTTCAGTCAAAGTCTTCAAACAGTAATGATCAAATACATAGCAAGAATGCGAGGAAATGAAAGGGTTGAGGAAATAGAACCAGTAGCTCGGTGAAGACAATGATTTGGTAGACCAGTTCCAACTGCTGTGACAGTTGTACGTCTGGTTGGAGCGGCTAGGTATTTAAACCTGAGGACACACAGTCCCGGACACCCAGTCCTGAACACACAGTCCAGGACACCTAGTCCTCACCGTATTCTCCTTGAGCTAAGGTCACACAGACCTCGCCCAACCACTCGTGGTAAGTCTTCAGGTGACTTCCAAACCTTCACATACTCGGTCACTCGGCAATCCACAATTTCCTCTTGGATGCTCTAGACCATGATGCCTAACCGTCTGGAGGATGCACAGTCCTCAAAGGTAACAAGCGTCGGTTCCACACAGGAACAATCTCTTCAGTGATGCTCAATCACTTTGGGTTTGTAGGTGTTTGGGTTTTTCCTCACTTGATGATTTTCGCTCAAAGTCCTCGGAGGATGGGATGCTCTAAATGACAAGTGTCAATCTATCTCTCGGAGCAGCCAACCAGCTAGTGGTTGAAGAGGGCGGCTATTTATAGCCTAGGGAGCAGCCCGACATGATAAGACATAAATGCCCTTCAATGATATGACCGTTAGGTGGGTAGATATTTTGGACAGCTGGCGCGTAGCACAGCAACGGTCGGAAATTTGAGTGTCAAATTCCTCAGGGCTATCATAATCCTCACTTGTAGGCAATCCGCACTAGCGAATTCCTAACTCCTCAGTCAGGACAAATTCCTCAGAGAACAGAAGAACTTCGTCTCTGTCACTGAAGAACTTGACTAAACTGTATGGGATTTCCAATGGCTTCACTCGAAAGGATTGGGTAGGTGTAGGATTTTGAGTTGAGCATCACTTGGAAATTTTTCCTTAGTTTTACCTCGATCCCCTTTAACAGTACGGTGTTTCCTATGACTCAAGAAGAAGAAAAAGAAACTACGAAAACAAAAGTCTTCACGCTTCATAATCCTCGCATGGATATCAAGTCTTCAGGGTCACACCAATTTCTTCACTTTCAAAGTCTTCAAGAAAACCAAAGTCTTCAGTTGAAGACATTCATTTTTAGGGGTCGACTTTCATCGTAAATATCAAACTCCTCATAGACTTATAGACCTGTGTACACTCACAAACTCATTAGTCCCTTAACCTATAAGTCTTCAATACACCAAAATCACTAAGGGGCACTAGATGCACTTACACTTGTACTTATCAATAGTACCATCAGGCGTTAGCTTCTTTTTGAACACCCACTTACAGCCCACAGGTTTACAACCATATGGTCTATCAATTAGTTCCCAAGTTCCATTAGAAAGCATTGAGTCCATCTCATTATGAACAGCTTCCTTCCAATCATCTACATCCGGAGATGCATATGCCTCTGCAATAGACTTGGGTGTGTCGTCCAGAAGGTATACAATGAAATCATCACCAAAGGATTTTGCAACCCTTTGTCTCTTGTTCCTTATAGGAACTTCATCGTTATCCTTCTCAAGGACTTCCTCATGTGATTGTTCGAAATATTCATCAGTTGTACTAGATTCAGGAATTATCTCAGAAGAAAATCTAGCAATGCTATGCATATCTTTCATAGGAAATATATTCTCAAAAAATGTTGCATCATGAGATTCCATTATAGTATAAACATGCATATCAGGTACTTCAGGTTTTACCACTAAATATCTATAAGCAATGCTCCGTTGAGCATACCCTAGAAAGACACAATCCACTGTCTTTGGTCCAAGTTTGCGTTTCTTAGGAATAGGAATATTGACCTTTGCCAAGCATCCCCAAGTGCGCAAATAAGAAAGTGATGGTTTTCTCCCAATCCATTACTCATAAGGGGGTTTCTCCTTATTTTTGTTAGGAACTCTATTCAGGACATGACATGAAGTCAATAGAGCCTCCTCCCACCATGCCTTAGATAAACCAGCAATGTCCAACATGGCATTCACCAAGTCAGTCAGCGTGCGGTTTTCCTCTCGGCAACCCCATTTGATTGGGGATAATAGGGAGGCGTCCTCTCATGAATAATACCATGTTCCTCACAAAATTCATCAAAAACTTTGGGAAAATACTCTCCACCACGATCGGACCTAAGACGCTTGATCTTTCTCTCTAGTTGATTTTCAACTTCAGCTTTATAGATTTTAAAGTAGTCTAAAGCTTCATCTTTAGTTTGTGTTGGGGATATAACTATTGGGTATGACCCGCCCAGGAGGGGCTGGGTCATGCCACTGGCGGCTCATGATGAAGAAGCCTAGGAAGATATGAAGATGGTGGTCCGTAGAGCAAGCTTATTGAAGGCCCAAGTCCCAGAGGCAACTTGAGGCCCAAGAGGATGAACCGCCATATGATTAACTTGTATCATAAGGCAAGCTTAGTTAGTCACTGAGCTGGACATGTTGTGTATGAGCCGGCCGGGACTCTGTAAGCCGCCGGGCATCAACCTGTGTATACAAAGGGGTGACCCGGCGGCAGGTTAACTCAAGAAACAATCAATCGAGAGCTAGGTCAAGCGTATTCACTCCCTTGTAATCGAAACTCCAGCAATACAACTGAAAGCAGGACGTAGGCTTTACCTCATTGAGAGGGGTCGAACCTGGGTAAACTCTCTGTGTCCTTTGTCCCGTTCAACCCCTTCAAGCTAACCTAGTTGCGATTGCTCAACACCTAAGTCCTTTTTCTAGGGCATCTTCCGTGTTAAGTCCACGACAGTTGGCGCCCACTGTGGGGCCAGTGCACGGTGGTTTCGAGTTCTTGAAGGGCAGCTTCGTAGGGATCAAGGGATATGCCATGGGCCGGATGACCAAGAGTCGCCGCGGCAAGATGTACATCGACGACGCAGGCTGGGGTCCCGAGGCCGACTCAATCGAGTATGGGTACTGGGTCCCCTTCGGAGGAATCCACGTCTTCATCGGCAAAATCGGCGAGTCGGAGCCTGAGCCGGACATCTGCACCAACATCATCGAGACGGCTCGGCGTGCGTGACCCGCCGAGGTTCAAGCCGCCGTGAAGCACACCTTTGTTGGGTTTGTGCATGGAGCGGGTTTGGAGGAAGGATCTGCATCTGGTGGAGAGACGGTCATCTACTCTGATGGTGAGTCCTCAACCGGTGAGACTAATTCAATGTATCAACTACAAGACGGCGGGCTTGGGGGCTATTTCGATGGCGATAGTATTCCGGACCCCTACGAGCCGTCGAACAGGGTCGAGATCTTCATGGCTGGCACGCAACCAGTGCTGCAATCGTCAACTGCGGCAGCTATGACTTCCGGTTCAATGGCCGAAGCAACGGCTGGCGTGAGCGGTCATGTGCGTCTGCCGGCTCAAGTTTTGTCCGAGCTCTTGGACGCTTTGGCAACTCTGCTGGAGGTGGAGGTTACTCCGGAGACTCAAGCGCAGCATAAGGTGGATGTGGCGAAACTACGAGATGAGATAGCTCAAGCCAGAATTGAGCTTAATGCTCAGAACGCTAGGATGGCGACAGAACGAGCTGCCCTGGATGCGGAGACGCAACGGATTCAAGTAGAGAATTTTTGGTTAACCTTGGACCAGAATGCATCTAACGCCATTTTACGAAGGAGGCACATGAGTCGGCTACCTCCAGAGTACGATGCGAGGAATCTTTTCAACACACCTGGGGCTGGAACCAGTGACCCGCCCGTGGTGAACCGGGTTGTTGAGGCGCCCGGGACCGGAGCGACAGTTCAACCACGTGCTGCAGACCCGCCTCGTTTGAATTTGACCGCACCTTAGCACGTTCCAACACCGCCGGGTCATTATTCTAACCCTTTGGACAATATGATTGCGGCAGCTACGCGGTTGGCGCCTCTCCCTATTGAAGGCGAGTCACCAGCCGCGATGGAGATACGGAGAGCCGGAGAGCTTCTTCAGACAGCGGTGGCACAACAGGCGGCTTATTCGTACAGCTGCGAACGGATTCATTCAACCCCTCGTCCAAGCCGGAGTTATATCAGGCATATTGACTCACCAGCAGTTTCAAGCAGTGAGCGGCACCATAACCAGCCTCGTAGGCATGACCCGCTGCGTGCTGGTAACGATGCTCAGACTTTGGTAGATCAGGGCGGGGCACGTTGGGAGGCTGAGTTGGCGGCTCAGTTGGCAACTCAACAACAATCTCCGGTTTACCCATCGGCGTCTGTGGAGGCAGGAGTGACCTCTAGAACCCTTGGTGTGCCATGTTTAGTGCCGGCTTTACGTAATGAGCGCCTGCCCAAGGATTTTGAGGGCCCTCGCAAGGTGCCTAATTACACGGCGGATCAGCCCCCAAAGGCTTGGATTGAGAGTTATGAGATGGCTATGGAGATGTTGGATGTTAGTGATGCTGCATGTGCTAAGTACTTCACTATGATGTTGGATGGACCGGCGTGCACTTGGCTGAAGGGATTGCCCCCTAACTCCGTCAGGTCATGGGCTAAGTTGAAGACGCGTTTTATCCAAAATTTCAAAGACACGTGCAAGCAGCCTATGTCGATTCTTGATTTAGACTCTTGCGTCCAGGGTGAAGGCGAGTCAACCACCAATTGGGTGCGCCGGATATCGGCTTTCACTCGTCGGACAGTATCAAAGCCGGTTCAGTCGTCCTGATGTTGGAAAAGAATTGCCGTTTCCTCCCCCTTAAGCAGAAGCTGGGGCGGCTTAAGCGCCACTATAATGATATGGGAGAGCTCATGGCGGCTCTTGCCAAATATGCCGATTCTGATAGTACTAAGGACCCTGAGTCGGATGAAGAGAAGACCGACAAGGGGAAGAAGAATGGCAATGCGAAGGGACAACAACACAATACGGCAGGTCAAAATAACAATGGTAAGCGCAAGCAGACGGACGGTGGTTCAGACTTTGTGGCTAACACCAATACGCAGAGTAATAACCAGCGTCGCAAGGGGAAGTCGTCAGTGCCCCGGTTTGGTGGGCCAAAGTTCAACCTTGAGGCAATGATGAATCAGCCTTGTCCAAAGCACGGTACGCAAGATAAGCCGGCCAGCCATCTGTGGAAGGATTGCTTCATCATGAGGGAATATAGAAATTCCAATTTTTTCTAGAACAATCACGGCCCGCATGGCGGGTCAGGATCCAGCTCTCATGGACCTGGCTTTGGAGGTGGCGGTTCAAGCTCCGGCTTTCAGGGCCAAGGCAATCAAGGTGGTTTTAATCAGCAATCTGGTCAAGGGAATCAACAGCAACAATCTGGTTATCAGAGTAATCCGAAGCAGTTGAATAGCGTCAATATCACGTGTTTACCACAAGCCTATGCAAACATGATCAGAAGCTTCATAAGCGAGCAGTGAACGCGGTTGAGCCGGCAGTTCCTCGTTACTTGCGATGGTCTGAACATCCTATTGTATGGAGCCGTGAGGATCACCCGCCCCGGGTTGACAATCCGGGTCAATTGGCTTTGGTGGTTGCTCCTCAAGTTGGAGGATACAAGTTTACTAACGTGCTTATGGATGGAGGCAGCAGCATCAATATCCTCTACTATGATGCTTTTCGCCGTATGGAATTGACTGACAAAGATCTTAAGCCGTCTTTGACCGTCTTTCATGGGGTGGTGCCCGGTAAGTTGGCGTATCCAGTGGGTAAGATAACTTTGGAGGTGGCATTTGGTGATGATAACGATTACAGGACTGAAAAATTGACTTTTTAGGTGGTCAAGATCAAGAGACCTTATCACGCCCTGTTTGGGCGGCCGGCTTATGCTAAGTTTATGGCACGGCCTTGTTATGTTTATTTGCAGCTTAAAATGCCGGGTCGAAAGGGTACCATTACGGTGCATGGAGATAGGAAGATAGCCTTGGAATGTGAAGAGGGCGATGCTGCTTATGCTGAGTCTGTTTGTGCCACAGAAGAGTTGAAGTTCTACAAAGATAATGTTGACCTGGCAGATATGACACCTTTGAAAAAGCCAACCACAGAGCATGATCCCTTGTTGAAGTTTAAGTCGGCAGATGACACTAAGCTGGTTGACTTTGTTCCTGGCGACTCATCCAAGCAGTTCAGTATCAGTGCTAATCGAGTTCATCCGTGAGAACCGGGACATCTTTGCATGGAAACCTTCAGACATGCCAGGTGTACGGAGGGAACTCGCTGAGCACACTCTCAATGTTGATCCAAAGTTTAAACCGGTCAAGCAATTCCTTCGTCGTTTTAATGAAGAGAGGCGCAAGGCCATTGGTGAAGTGGTGGCCCGGCTCTTAGCGGCTGGGTTTATTGTTGAAGTTTTTCATCCCGAGTGGTTGGCTAACCCGGTGCTAGTGCTCAAGAAGAATGACACTTGGCGTATGTGTGTGGATTACATAGACCTTAACAAGGCCTGTCCGGCTGTCCCTTTTGCTCTCCCTCGTATTGATCAGATCATCGATGCTACGGTGGGTTGTGAGCGTTTAAGCTTTCTAGATGCTTATTCTGGTTATCATCAGATCAAGATGGCGGTTAAGGACCAGGAGAAGACAGCTTTCATCACTCCCTTTGGAGCCTTCTGCTATGTGTCTATGCCTTTTGGGCTCAAGAGTGCCCAGGCGACTTATCAGCGGTGTGTTCAAAATTGCCTCCATGACCAGATTGGACGCAATGTTCATGCTTATGTGGATGATATTGTTGTAAAATCCAGGAAGAAAGAGACTTTGATAGATGATTTGAAGGAGACCTTTGACAATCTCCGGGTCTACAAGATGATGCTTAACCCGGCTAAGTGTGTCTTTGGTGTGCCAGCAGGTAAGCTCTTGGGTTTTTTGGTTTCTGAAAGAGGCATTGAGGCTAACCAGGAGAAAATCAAGGCTATCACTTCTTTGGCTAAGCCGGCGTGTATTAATGACATCCAGCATCTGGCGGGTCGTATTGTGGCTTTAAGCCGGTTTATAAGCCATTTGGGCGAAAAGGCTATCCCTCTGTATCAGATGATGAAGAAAACAGATCATTTTGTCTGGAGTGATGCTGCTAATCAGGCATTTGAGGCATTGAAAAAGAAGTTGGCTGAGCCGCCAATCCTTGCAGCTCCTATTGATAAGGAGCCCTTGTTGTTATATGTAGCTGCTAATAGCCGAGCCATCAGTGTGGCAATTGTTGTGGAAAGAAAGGAATCAGGCAAGGAATATCCGGTTCAGCGGTCGGTTTATTATGTCAGTGAGGTACTCATGGAATCCAAGCAGAGATACCCACATTGGCAGAAGATAGTCTATGGCATGTTCATGGCTAGTCGTAAGTTGAAGCAGTATTTCCTTGGTCATCCCATCACTGTGGTCAGTTCTGCTCCCTTGGGAGATATTATTCAAAACAGAGAAGCCACAGGTCGGGTAGCCAAGTGGGCCATTGAGCTTGGACCCCATGGTTTGAAGTATGTGCCTCGGACAGCTATCAAGTCTCAAGCACTTGTGGATTTCATTAATGACTGGACAGAGTTGCAGATGCCTGAAGAAAAGCCGGATAGCACATATTGGACTATTCACTTTGATGGATCCAGGCAGTTGGAAGGCTCGGGGCTGGAGTTATTTTGACTTCCCCACGAGGTGATAAATTTTGTTATGTTCTAAGGTTGATGTTCCCTTGTACTAACAATACAACTGAGTATGAAGCCTTGCTCTATGGTCTTCGGATGGCTAAAGATATGAATCTAAGCCGGGTGAGGTGTTTTGGCGACTCAGACTTGGTGGCTCAGCAAGTTTCAGGCACTTGGGATTCCAAGGACCCACTCATGGCAGCTTATTGCCGAGAGGTTGATGCTATTGCTGGTCATTTCAAGGGTTATCAAGTGGAGCATGTTAATCGCAGGAAAAATGAGGCTGCTGATGCTTTAAGCCGGCTAGGGTCCCAGCGTAAGCCGGTACCACCTAATATCTTCCTTGATATCTTGCATAATCCTTCGGTTAAATTGCCTACGGAGGAAGATCTTGCTATTCCTGACCCGGAGGCACAGTTGGTGGCGGCTCTCCATGTTATTCTTGATTGGACAGTTCCATATTTGGCTTATATGACCCGGGGCGAGTTACCTGAAGACGAAACTTTGGCCAGGCAGATAACCCGACGGTCTAAGTCAATGACTATTGTCAATGGTGAGTTGCACCGATGCAGTGTTACAGGGGTGTTTCAGCATTGTGTTTCTCCTGAGGAGGGCCGTGAGATTCTACGAGAGATTCATGAAGGAGATTGTGGCCATCATGCCGGCTCTAAGTTTCTCGTGGCTAAGGCTTTTCGTCATGGGTTCTATTGGCTGACGGCTCATGCTGATGCAGAGGATTTGGTTAGCAAGTGCGATGGTTGTCAAAAAATTTCATGACGAGCTCACGTGCCGGCTCAAGAATTGAGGATGATTCCAATTACTTGGCCGTTTGCAGTCTGGGGGTTGGACATGGTGGGACCTTGTAAAAGATCCAAGGATAAAAAGACTCACCTCCTGGTGGCAGTTGACAAGTTTACAAAGTGGGTTGAGGCTGAGCCGGTCAGCAAGTGTGATGCAGCGACGGCGGTTCAATTCATCAAAAAGGTGATCTTTCGTTTTGGATACCCTCATAGTATCATCACTGATAATGGTACTAATCTGTCTATGGGTGCTATGAAAGAATTTTGTCAACAAGAGCATATTCGTCTTGACGTTTCATCTGTGGCCCACCCCCAGTCCAATGGTCAAGCTGAAAGAGCCAATCAAGAAATCTTGAGAGGAATAAAACCCCGGCTTATGGTCCCTTTGCAGAGGACGCCAGGTTGTTGGGTTGAGGAGTTGCCTTCAGTGCTATGGAGTATCAATACTACCCCCAACAGATCTACGGGTTATTACCCTTACTGCATATGGTGTGGTAAACCGGCAGTATGAACAAATATCACAGGTATGATATTTACTTGTTATGAGTATATGAGGTTTGTATAATCCCGCCCTGGTTATGGACTATACAGTCACCAGTGGATTTTCTGTGGGGTATTATGACCTGCCCTGGGGTAAACCGCCAGGGCACATGTTATCTGTTTGTGTGCAGGCAATATGATAAACATGATCTGCATGATTGACGATATTATGAGCATAAGTGGCAGATCTTCAACATTGGATCGGCGGCTCAAAAGTATTATACATAAACATGCATGATGGCATGGCAGATCATTGTTTTCAACTACCTATTACAAGGCATTGGACGACTCAAAAGAATTAAGTGTTTTTGATGCACACAGCATCCAATGATGTGGATGGTAAACCGGCTCTTGCATCAGTTGGTTTGGTCTTGGTAGGTTGAGGCTTCCGGGTCATCCTGCGCCGATTCTTCTTCCTCCTCTGTCGTCTGGAAGTTAGGCGATGACCAATCGATCCCAGTCAAAGCTTTGAAAATGGCTTCATCATCTATAAGGGTTGACGGGTCAATGTCAGGAGCGAAGGTGTGCTTACGCATTGGCGGGATAAGGTCCACGGCCTCATACACCGGCGCCTTCACTTTGGCATTTTCAGCATCATAAACCGGATGATATTTGGAGAGATCTGTCTCTTGGGCCAATTTGCTTGCAAAGGGACGCATCTCCCTTACTATTTTTGTGAAGTCCTCGGCACTGAAGGGAGACCCATCTTCTTTTAAACTCAGGCAGCCGGTGGCTAGTTCTGTCGGGTCAAGCTCTGCTTGCCATGCCTTTGCCCGGCTGAAGGCCGTGATGGCACCGGCTCTGGCGGCTGATCGTTTCAATTCTTCAACTCTTTGTGGCAGCACAGATAGCTTCTCCAACATTTCCTTGATGAGGGAAGGCGGTTGCTTCTTATGGGTGGAGGCAGAGATAGCTCGTTGAGCGCCAGTGTATAATTGCTCTATAAGAGTGTAGGCAGCTTTCAGCTTCATGCGCATGTCTAAGCCAAAGTGGGAGATTCTGGAGCCTGCGTTGCCAAAGAGATTGATAAACCGGCTGAATGATTGTTCAAGGCATGGATGATGAAAGATTGAAATATATTATCGCTTACCAAAGATGGCGGCTGTCATGCTATTGATTTGATGTTTTAAGCCAGATAACTCGTCAGTAACCGGCTTAAGGGCAGCCTCAGCATCTTCTGCTCTTTTTTGTAGAGTTGCCTTCTCGGTTTCCCAGCCGTTTCTCTCAGCACTGAAGTCCTTTCTCAGTTTTTCAATATTTTCCAAAGCGGTCTTCAGTTCTGATTTGGCCTTGGAAGTCTCAGATTGCTGGGTCCAAATGTTTTGCCTCAGATCACTGACTTGAGATTCCTTCATGTTCTATTCAGCCTGTCACATGAAAAGGCAGGCAGTATGACGTTCTGATGATCATCTTATTTTAAGTCCCAAGCATAATACAAGTATTTTACTTGGCACTTGGGGCTAATGCACATTGCTCTTTTCTTGAAGACAATTATATGATGACCCGGCTACACTGTTATAACTATAGCCGACACATGGGGGCTACATACTTGGATTTTATTCACAATTATGGTGATAAGTCCTGGCTTATCGATGCTGAATAAGCCGGCCCTTGGGGGCTACATGCGAAACTGAGTACTACAATTTGAAGTCCCGGCTTAACTTGTCAGTTTAAGCCGGCCCTTGGGGGCTACATATGCGAAGTTGAGAACTACAATTTGAAGTCCCGGTTTTAGCTATGCAGCTTAAGCCGGCCCTTGAGGGTTACTCGTTTTGATTCTGCAACTCCAAGACGCTATGACAGTAATGAAAGATTAAAGAGGCTATCTGAAGTATATAGTATATTCAATTCTATCATATCCAGTAGACTTGGTGGCTGGCAGACATATATGGAAAAGATGATAGTGTTTACCTCAAAACGCTCTTTCATTAATTTAACCAAGCCGGCTTCAAAGTCACGGCTGGTGTAGAGGCGGTTCAGGTAGCCCGCGTGAAGCTCCTGAGTATTGAATTGAGCATAATCTTCCAGATCCAGTTTCCACTTGCCTTTGTCAGTAGCTAAGAATTCCTCTTTTGCGCTATGCTTGGACAAGACGGTGGGGTTACCTGGTGCTGCATAAGCCGTCCCAGTGACTATGACATCTTCAGTCTCTTGAGCCGGCTGAGCGGGGCTAGGCGGCTTAGCATTTTCTGGATCAACATCCATGGTATCCATGGTGACAGGGGGCTCTTCTGGTGGCGGGTCATCCATAGCCGTTTCTGAAGTTCGATGCATGGATTCAGACACAGTCTGCTTCTCCGGGTCAATAGCCTTGGGATATTCAGCCGGCTTGTTAACTTTAAGCTTTTTGCTGGGCTTGGCCATGGCACTGACAATAACAACTCATGATGAGATTAGTGTATTAATGGAGTAAGGTATTAAGGCAAATAGGCTTAAGTGTTTCTTACCCAGGAACAGTTTTGAACAAGGGAACTTGAGTCCCAGTTGAGTCGCCAGAGGAAGAATGAGAGGTCCCCTGATAGTTTGAATCAGATGGGTCAAGAGGTTGGCGAAAAAGACCCACCTTGGGGTAAGCTAAGTCAGAAATATGTGAAACCTCTGGATGACGCTTGCGAGGAGCCGGCGTGTTTGGTAAGCCGGAAGAAAGAATCCCGTCACCACTGTTCCGGGTTGTGCGGTGAGCTTCATGCTGCTGCTTCTTCAAAATAAAGTTGGGATCCAAGTAAGCTAAAGGGTGAGAAAACCTTACTTTCCGGCTTGCTTGACGAATTTTCTGTCTTGGCAGAGGTTCTAAGTCGGAGGAAAGGATAGTTACCTCTTCACCATCTGCGTGGCTGCCTTCCATGTCATCCTGGTAATAATCAATGTCAATAAGATGAACAAAGAAGGAGCCAAGAGAATCAAGTTCTACCTCCGACTCTTCATCAAGAGTAAACGGATCAACTGCTTCTGATTTCTTCTTGGCAGGTTTCTTAGCCAAGTTCTTGGTCCTGGTCTTCTTGGCCGGTTTATCTTGAAGCTCCTTCTTCCAGAAGGGGGAGTCAGGCTGTAGAAATTCAAGTAAGAATGAAAAGGCAGGTTGATAGATAATGAGTTAATGAAAACTGTTCACAAATACTCACAGCTGGCGGCTTGTTGAGGGTGCAAAAGGGGTTCAACCCCGTCTTGCTGCAAGTGGCCAAGCTTTCGTTTAGCAATGTCTTGACCATCTTGTTGAGGCTCTCGTCGTCCAATTGCACTCGGCTGTGGCATTGTGGATCTTTGACGTCACAGGTATACTCGCACATTAAGCCGACCCGGCGGCTTAAAGGTAAAATTCTCCATGCGACCCAGCATCGAACTAGGTCAACTCCAGTTAAGCCGTTGGCCATTAAGGCTCTGATTTTTCCAAAAATGGGCATATATTTGGCTCGTTCTACTATGCTGATCCGGTCAGGAAGGGGGTGCCTGTTGCTAAGCCGGCTTTGACGATAACCCGACAAGGGATTTTCACCTTCTGGAGATGTGTCTTGGCAGTAAAACCAAGTCTGGTTCCAGTCCTTGGGATGACTGGGAAGTGCAGCGGCTGGGAAAGTAGCTTCTTTGCGCCTCTGGATTGAAATGCCGCCTAGTTCTAGGCTGGGCCCATCTGTGAACTCAGTCTGGCGGTTCAAGTAATAGAATTCCCTGAACAGCTCTACAGTGGGTTCCTATTGAAGATATACTTCGCAGAAAACTTGGAAGTTGCAGATGTTTGAAACAGAGTTCGGCCCAATATCTTGCGGATGAAGTTGAAAGAAGTGTAGCACATCACGAAAGAATTTTGAGCCGGGTGGAGTGAACCCCCAGAGCATGTGATCAGTGAAAATTACAACTTCACCCTCTTTTGGTTCAGGGGTGGTCTCGGTTCCCCGGGCCCTCCAGTGGATCACACTCTTTTTTGCCAGGACGCCTTCGTTTACAAATTCATTGATGATTTCGTCCGTGAAAGTGGAAGCGACCTAGTTGCATGAGGTGACAGTTTTGGTCATTTTGAGGATGAAGGCCTAAAAAGAAAATATTGCCGGATTAAAATTATGCTGTTAAGCCGGCCAATGATCGAAAAGTAAGTGCTAGAAAGGTTGACATGATTAAGCCGGAAGATAATACACATATTGGCGGCTTAAAAGGGGACTAATGGTACACGGCGGGTTACGGCTTGTCAGTTAAGCCGCCCAAATAGTTGCCATATTTCAGATCTATAAGTGAGGATTTGCTAAGTGATGGACAAACAGATTCCACAGATTGATGCTACGATTTTGGATCTACAATAGTTCATAAAATAAAATAAATTGTAGGCCTAAAGTGAAGGCAATGGAAGAACTCATGTGTTCGGATGGATCTTATACAGAAAAGTGCCTATTGCAATTGAAAAAAGGGATGCTACGTTGCTACTGCGCGTTTTCAGTGTCATCTTCAAGTTCAGCTGTGCGATCTAGAAGAAGAACAAAGAAGAACAGAGAGGAACCCTGATGAACTGGAGATAACCCTAATGGAGATCTGCTACGAGGGAAAAGAAGTGCTTACTGATGCTGTTGGACAGCGGCGGTGTGTCACGGTGCACTGGTTCGTTCAGGGTGATGCAGCGGCCAGAGTTGAGGCAGTTGACGAGGTCGACGGCGGCGGAGCTCGAGCGCGTGTGGGCGTTGCGAGGAGGAAGACGAAGACGAGGAGGCAAGGGGAAAAAATGAAAAGGACCCCTGTCCCTATTTATAAGGAGATGGATAAAAGGCATGCGCGGGAATCGAGGAGGCCGAAAAAATCATTATGTGGCTATGCGGATGCCTCGATTTTTGGGAGGTCCATTAAAAGATAAAAGATTTGTTGAGATGTTTTAGGCTTCGTGCGAAATTAATGCGAGATGATGTCATGGCGGGTTAACACGATTCTGTGAGCTGACGTCATGGCGGGTTATAGCCAGTTCTTAAAGTTGACGATGCAAGGTTTGTTAAGACAAGCACTGAAGATTGATGTGAACAAGTTCAAATCAACCTGGGGCCTAATGTTGGGGATATAACTATTGGGTATGACCCGCCCAGGAGGGGCCGGGGCATGCCACTGGCGGCTCATGATGAAGGAGCCCAGGAAGATATGAAGATGGTGGTCTGTAGAGCAAGCTTATTGAAGGCCCAAGACCCAGAGGCGACTTGAGGCCCAAGAGGATGAACCGCCATATGATTAACTTGTATTGTAAGGCAAGCTTAGTTAGTCACCGAGCCGGACACGTTGTGTATGAGCCGGCCAGGACTTTGTAAGCCGCCGGGCATCAACCTGTGTATACAAAGGGGTGACCCGGCGGCGGGTTAACTCAAGAAACAATCAATCGAGAGCTAGGTCAAGCGTATTCACTCCCTTGTAATCGAAACTCCAGCAATACAACTGAAAGCAGGACGTAGGCTTTACCTCATTGAGAGGGGCCGAACCTGGGTAAACTCTCTGTGTCCTTTGTCCCGTTCAACCCCTTCAAGCTAACCTAGTTGCGATGGCTCCACCTAAGTCCTTTTGCTAGGGCATCTGCTGTGTTAAGTCCACGACAGTTTGTAACAAATAAACATAGCAAAATCTAGTCGCATCATCAATCAAAGTCATGAAATATCTCTTTCCACCTTTTGTCAACACACCATTCATCTCACAAAGATCAGAATGTATGAGTTCTAGAGGTGCCAAGTTTCTCTCCTCGGCAGCCATATGAGGCTTTCGAGATTGCTTATATTGCACACAACTATGACACTTAGAACCTTTGGCAACAGTGGAATTTGGAATTAAACTCATACTGGATAGCCGAGACATTAAACCAAAATTAATATGACATAAACGAGAGTGCCAAATACTTGCATCATCATTAATACTAGCACAAATTTGGTTTACTGACCTATTGCAAAAATCTGAAAGGGAAAAGCGGAACAAGCCTCCGCACTCATAGCCTTTGCCTATAAATTGTCCAAACCTCGACACGATTACTTTATTCGACTCTAAAACTACCTTAAACCCATCTCGACATAGAAGGGAGCCACTAACTAGATTCTTGTTCATAGTAGGGACATGCTGCACGTTCCTTAGTTGCACGATCTTTCCCAAGTAAACTTCAGGTCTACCGTGCCATTGCCACGAACAGAAGCATGTGACCCATTCCCCATTAGGACGGAAGAATCCCTTGCGACCTGATAAGAAGTAAACAAAGAGACGTCAGCACATACATGAACGTTAGCACCCGAATCAATCCACCATGAAGATGATTGAAATACTGAAAGCACAATAATTAAATTACCATACCCATCAGTATTGCTAGCGGTCACCATGTTGACAGTCTTAGAGCTTGTTTTCCCGCGGCGGTCTGCACGTTCTGGGCATTCCTTGGAAAAGTGTCCGGGCTTCCCACAGGCGTAGCACTCTAGCTTAGCCTTGTTAAACTTCTTCTTGAATGTAGTAGTCTTGGTAGGCATGTTGAAAACAGGTTTGTTCTTCCCTTTGTTCTTGTTCTGTGGGTACCTCTCCACCATATTGACGGTAGGCTGAACCTCATCTCCTTTCTCAGTAGTGTCTTTAGCCCGAGTTTTTTCTTCAACATCAAGAGATGCAATCAGATTTTCAACTGATATCTCCTGTCTCTTATGTTTCAGAGTTGTGGTGAAATTCCTCCATGAAGGAGGCAACTTTGCAATCATGCACCCAGCCACGAATTTGTCGGGTAGAACACACTTAAGGAGTTCAAGTTCCTTCACAATGCACTATATCTCATGAGCTTGTTCAACCACAGAACGGTTATTCACCATCTTGTAGTCATGAAAACTCTCCACGATGTACAGTTAACTGCCTGCATCTGTTGCACCGAATTTTGCATTCAGTGCATCCCACAGTGTCTTTCCGTCATCTATGTGCATGTACACATCACACAGACGGTGAGCAAGAACACTCAGAATGCATCCCACAAACATAGTATTGGCTTCCTGGAATTTTCTCTGATCTTTGTCAGACATTCCTTCTGGAGCACCAACACTAACGTGAAAATTTTCAGAGCAGTAAGCCAGAGCGTGGTCTTCACCTGCCACCTCTTAAAGTGCACACCGGTAAACTTATCCGGCCTCAGTGCATCAGCGAATCCAGTCATAGTTAACACAGGAAATTGCCTACAATTAGGTTTTTGGATTGTTGGAAAATTAGGCAAGTTCATGATTAATTCCAGTAAATAATTCATGACTAGAACAGATACTAGCATGCAACAATCTAGCAAACTAGAAGAACAACAAAACATGCAGAACAGCAACGCACACGAAACAACAGCTGTAGAGAGAGACATGAACAGATGATGTTGGACGCACTATTCGTTAGCTATTGTGGGCGCGACGGTGTTGATGACGATGTTGGCGACGATCTGTTGCTGACGGTGATGAAGACGACGATGAGTAGCACCGCCCGACTTGGACGGAAGACGACCCGTGATGATGAATTTGAGCAGTCGCGCAGAGCGCTTCCTAAAAACCTAATTCGTCCTCTCCCGGTGCAGGATCACAAGGACGAACGGTTCCGGAGACCTGCTCTCCCATGCGCCGATGCACGCTGGCGTTTGGGATGGAGTAGACTATGACGGCGGCGCAAGTTGCGAGATGAGGCAAAACCCTAGGTGTTTTTGGTGTGTCTATGGCCGCAGCCTGTAGCAGTATATATATTAGGACCCGAGGCGGTATTGTGTCGTGATCACAATCCCAAACCGACTTGGTTTCTAAATGGTATACTTACCGGATAAGAAATCATTAACTTGTCTGCCAAGATATAAAAATAAAACGGCAAAAGGAAGCTGCGCCCCTGCAAGGAGACGGACCGGATTTCGGCGGATCATACACGCGCATGTCGCACGTACGCCTCGCCTCGCCACGCCACGCCACGCCATGGCCCGGCGAGGCGAGCGAGCGCGCGCGTGTGGTCTTTTCTTTGTCCTCTCAACATACCACTTAGAGTGGTGGAGAAAACCCTCTATATAAAGAGGTCCAACTCTTCTTCAACTTCCGGGGTGGGACTAAACTTTAGCACCACCACTTGCCATTTTATACATGGGCCACTATTTGAGATTTCAGAAATTGCTATGGGCCTAGCCCATTAATTCTAACACAACCCGACCCCACCACAAATTGCACCAAATCCACCCCAAGACCTGCCGGATCAATTTGCTATCTCCTCTCTTCTTTCTCCTTCGTGTCGTCCGTCTCGCAGCTCCGCTGCCGCACGCGCTCCGCAGCCATTCCTAGCCTCTGCGCCGCCAGCTCCGACAGAGCAGTCCTCTCTCCCGTCCTCACCGCGGGGGACGTCGTCACCGGCCCTAACGCCACTGTGGTACATCCGACAACCCTCTGGCTCCGTCGTGCGCTTGATGTGTTCGACACATTGTTTGACCGGATTTTTTATGATTTCATTATGGAAAACGATAAATTCCGATGCTTCGTCGAACGAGGAGTATGGACCGACGTAGCTTAATCAAAGGATTCAAGATGAGTTCTTCGATTCCTCGGATTCGGATGAAGAAGTGAACATGATTAATGCTCATGAGCATGCAATGGACTGGCAAGTGGAGCATAGTCTCAACTTCAAGGGCTGAATCAAAGGATTCCAACAACTTCAAGAGAAAATGCTTGAGTTGTGCATTTAAAATAAATTTTATATAAACACTATCTATGCTTCGTACCAACATTTGTTATTTACGTGTGATATTGTCTTTTATGATCGACATGCATGGATTTGGATGGATTTGAGAGTCCGGATTTGAGATATGTGGATGCCACGAGGGAAATATGAAGACCCGTCCGGATGCGCCCGTGAACGTACCCGGGCGTGTCGGCGGACGTATAGGGGTCGGACTTGCAGTCCGGCTGTACATGCTCTAACAAGAACCCGACACATCGCTTGTCTACACTCCAGTAGAGTTCCATCCTCACTACATTAGTCACTGAGAAATTAGTGTGGACTTTCAAGCAGCATGATTTGATTTTACGTGTAATATGTCCTGCAGCTATAGCCTATTGGTTAACTATAGGCGGGTAGATGGATTGCTCCACTTCGCAATCGCCAGTTAATTACGGCGTGATCGTGAAGCTGCATTCGACTCATTCACTTCCTTATTTGCCGCCACGTATAGGTCCAGCGTCGTGCTGAGGTCCTATCGTTTGCTTCACTCATCCAGCTATTAATGCTGCACGTGGTACGTGTGCATACGACGAGTTCGTCGGATCGAGATGTTGCACCACGATCATTATGCAAAATCTTCACCCACAGGCTGAGTTGTTTAATTTTTGGTTTCATCAACCTACCACGATATGGTATGATCTCCTCTAAATCCACTGAAACAAATTGATCTACAAAATTTTGAATCAAAGGGCTCGACATCATCCCGGCAAAGAAAGGTGCTCGACGTTGATAAAATCTAGAAGAAGGGAAGACATTCTATCACGGACGGAGAACACAAGGTCTATTTGTGATAGACTGTCTTTTGTCCTTCAAGAATGATATAGAAAAGGTGCTGGACATAAGGTGTCTGAGTGGACAAGCAAGCAGGCACCTTATATATAATGCTCACACAGAGCTTGCTCCTGACGGACATACCTTTTGTCTTTTTGCAGTGATACTGTAATATTTTGGAAATGAAAAAGTGTATGAAAGATTTCAACTCGTTAGATGCAACTGATTTAGCATAAATTTGTAGTTATATAACAGACACGGTTATGCTCCCTAGATGAATGAGGGACACAACAGAATCTTCAAAAACTTTGCAGAGCGTTCAAACACCCTTTGCATACACCACCAATAATTTTGCCTTATTGAATCATTGGTAATTCATTTATCACAGGGATAATCATTGATAATTCTAAAGGATTAGGAAAATTATCTTAGGGTGATGACAAACTCTTTTCTAGGGATTTTAGATTACTAAGAAATATATATATATTGATTTCTTGCAAACTGCTTTGGTCATCGGTTACCTCATTAATATCTGATGTACCACAACGTGTTTAAAACAAGATAAAAAAATCATCTAATAAAAATCTGCTGTGACTAGAGGGGGATGTGACTGGGAGATTCAACAATTTCTTCGAAAAAGCAAGTTCTTCGAAGAAAATTAGAGTACACAGAACAATTACAGAACATAATATAGGTGAAACTAAACTGGGCCGAAAGTAACGCAGAAGAATAATAAGCTAGCCAAAAGTAAATCTAAGCAGCAGTACGCACAAAACTAAACGTGGCATATGCAGCGGAAATGTAAAGAATTCAGAAACGTCTTCAAATCAATTACGGAGAAAGAAAGACCGGAAGAAATTATGCGAATGCATATTAATTACAGAAGTAAAAAAGGACCATAGAGTTGCTCAATGGAGATAAGGATTTGTTCGACCAGTTCGAGTTGCTAGCGCAACTCTATGCTTGGTTGGAGGCCCGGGATTTAACTCAGAAGACCAAGTCTTAACCCTATTCTCCTTGAGCTAAAGATTCTCAGATTTCTCCCAATCACTCATGGTAGATCTTCAAGGTGGTCTCAGAGACCTTCACAAACATGTTCTTCGGCAGTGCACAATTACTCTTGGATGCTCTGAACATACACCTAACTGTCTAGTGGATGCACAGTCCACAAGAGTGATAGGTTGAGTTAAGCTTCAACTAGTTCTCCATTGATGCTCCATCACTTTGCAGTTTTGGGTCCGGCTTTTCCCCTCATAGGATTCTCACAATTTCTTCAGGAGGATATGTTATTGAAACAAACTCTTGTCATTTCTCTCACAGAGTAGCCAACCATCTAAGTTGAAGTGGGGTGACTATGTATAGCAGGGAGCAATCCCGAGGGCCGATTTTACCATTGGAGGTACTAGCCAACCGACGTACACACGACACGTGGCGAAACAGTCGGATTTCAAACGCATCCAACAGACTGACTTGCGGAACAAGTCATCTGACTCCTCTGCTAGGAATTTCACCTAGAATGTCCTGAAGAACATCAAAGAGAAATGAATCGCATCGAAGAGACTTCCAAGTCTTCACTCGAAGAAATATGTATGGATTGAGCACACACCAATGACCTAAATCTCAACTTTCACTTAGACCCTCCTTAATAGTACAAATTTCCCTATGACTCAAAAGAAGAAAATGAAACTATGAAATCAAGGTCTTCACTACAACTTGATTTTCCGCAAAGCGAGTTGATTGTTCCTCGAACATGCATTCCAAAGATATTCGTTGTCACCATAAAATTTAGGGGTCATAACTCTTATGTTAAACCAAATCCATAGGGACTTTCACTTGAGTACACTCACAAACACATTAGTCCCTTAACTTTTTTGTCACTAATCATCCAAAACCCTCTAGGGGACACTAAATGCACTTACAATCTCCCGCCTTTTTGATGATTGATGAATATACCAGTTAATGCTTCAAGAGAGGATAAATAAGTTAAAATTAATAACATGAGAATTTTAAATTCGAAGATACAGAGATAGCTCGCCCTAGAAATGGACACATAGAAGGATTTCCTTTTGAATATAATGCACATGGCATGTTTGAACTTCCGAGATCTCCTCTATATCTTAGAATTTGAGGGCATGCATTGCATATATTAGATAATCCGTGGGGAACAATACAATCAACACAACAATGATCTCTGAGGAATAACCACATGCAACAATCATCCTCTAAATGTATTGAAACAGACTCTCCCTGTTACTACCCTAGGGTTATGGACGGTACTTCGGTCGCCTGAGAAGGCAGCGGTAGTACCGCGCGTAACCGCCCGGTAGGACCGGCCGACAGCACATGTCGGGTTTTCAGCGGTAGAACCGCCAACGCCGTATCGGTTGTACCGCCGGTATGCTACAGCCGAGAGTGCAGAGTGGTAGAACCGCCTTGACCACCGGTTGTACCTCCCAGTCACAACCACCCATGCTAAGAACACAACTTGTGCACATTTGGAAATAGATGGTTTAATGGGAACATATGGCTTGGGATGGAATCAATGTACTGTAATATGGTGATGTATACTCCAAGATTGCAAGAAGCAAACAGTAAATGCCAACACTTGGAGAATACAAACACCTAGGACCTATGAAATCTAGTAAGGTAGATAAGATCAAAAAGGCAAACCAAAACCTCTCCAAGAGAGGGCAGTGACCGAAGCCACCTGTGTAAGAGTCAAATGGTTTGACACCGCGAAGATTTTAACCTTGGGTCCAAGACCAAAACTCATCTTGGAAGCACAAGTACCTGATGACCCACACGTATAGGGAATCCATCATAGCACTTTTGAAAAGTAAGAGTGTCGAACTCAATGAGGAGCAGAAGGAAATGATAAGCGGTTTTCAGCAAGGTATTCTCTGCAAGTACTGAAACTAGCGGTAACAGATAGTTTTGTAACAAGGCAATTCGTAACAAGTAAAAAGTAACAATAGTAGCAAGGTGCAGCTAGGTGGCCCAATACTTTCGATAGCAAAGGACAAGCTGGGAAGTTCACTTACAGTAAGCAAAGCGTTCTCGAGGACACACGGGAATTCTCGTGTAGTCACATTCATCATGTTTAGTTGATTCGCATTCGCTACTTTGATAATTTGATATGTGGGTGGACCGGTGCTAGGGTGATGTTCTTACTTGAACAAGCAACCCTCTTGTGATTACCCCCTCTCGCAATGTAGTGACCCGACTCAATACGGTCAAGTCTCTGTGCTTTCTGTGCCATCCCTGGATCAGTATGCTGGCACACATAGTACTTCGATGAAATACCATAACATCACATGTAAAATAAATACCGTAGATCCAGAGTATACCTTATATTAATCACAACGGAAACAAATCAATAGGGGTGTGAAGTCCCATCAACGCCAACGGCAAGTTGAGTGTAGACCGTAACACTATATCGTAACTCTTACTCGTCATAGAAATATCTGCAACCTGATAAGTTGCAGCCATGTAGGTCATTACATTGAATGTACTGGCAAGATCACAATAGAAAACAGATGAAAGACTATTCTATGTGCAATATGTCTTTGTGGCTCTATGTCTGAGTTTTTGTAGAAAAGCTGGGTTTTCCCTATAACAAAAGATTGTCAAGGAACCTTCACTACAGAGTTATCTAATATGACATGGTTCTGCCAACCGATGTCTCATAGCCCATAATTATAAGTTGCCCACAATTAATTATTAGTCCGGTGTTGAGAGTTCCGAGATAGATCCAAGTCCAGAGGCTCAAATTGTCCTTAACCGGGGACACAGCTAATCGATTAGGTTTTACTCTGCAGAGTTTTGTGCACTTACCCTCAAGATTCGATCCCTCCTTTTTACGTACTCGCACTGCATGGTGTTTGAGAATAGGATGACCGAAACATGGTCTTTCAAGGAGTTTCCCTAACAACCGCCAGTGCCCATCCAACCCTACCGTTCGTCTACCTCTCATAGCACTGGACCAGTCAGAGTCACTATGATGATCAACCAAGCTAGAGCCCATAATGACTTGTAGCTGCACAGGTAAGCTTCCGGGCATTAAGTATTCATCTGTCTCTTTGAGTCTGGGTGGAGCTTTCCGCATGAGTACTGACCTACTCCAGCTCACAACACATCCACTGGTACTCCAGGGTGCCTCACAACCAATTCCACCCAGTAGTGTGTATTGAAATCTTGCCTCGAGTCTTGAAGTCTTGAGGTCTTGAAGATGCAGGCCTTGAAGATGCCATCATGAAGTAGTCATCATTTGACGTAGAGTCCTCCTTCTCACACCACTCACTAATACTCATACTAAACCCCGTCTACTATAGTGTACCATTTAAATAAATAACGTTCCCGGGGCTTAGTAACAGGGGTGTGGGTTCCTACCTCATGCTTCTACCCACTACAAGATTCAATATAACAAGTGGAGGAATTGTTCAAAATGTGGACACTAAATGCAATAAAACATAGGTATGAACATATGGTCAAAGTGAACTTGCCTAGTAAAGGTGTTGAAGATTATATTGCCCTCGGAAGTAACTTGATAGAACTATTCGTCACTCTCCGTTGAAATCTATATTAAGTCAAGGGATAATTTTATTTATACCCTTAGTTGTGTCCCTCTCGTCAGGATTGCCCCTAGTTTCCGAAAACACGTGGTCTTGCCCAACCCACTTTGGCGTCTTGTGCTTTTGCCCGTTGACCGTTTGACCATCACTTTGAAAACTTCATAACTAATTCATACTAAATCATAAAAATTCAAATAAGATACCAAAATGTTCAGAAAAACATCACCTGTATGTCAATGTCACTTGCATTCATGACAAAAGTGTTGGTAAGTGCCCATCTGAGTTTAAGCTCTTATCATACCACCATGAATAGTAAAATACAATAAAAGTGTTGGTGCTGTATGTCAATGAATTTTTTTAGATTTTACTATTCATGGTGGTATGATAAGAGCTAAAACTCAGATGGGCACTTACCAACACTTTTGTCCTGAATGCAAGTGACATTGACATACAGGTGATGTTTTTTCAAACATTTTGGCATCTTATTTGCATTTTAATGATTTAGTATGAATTAGTTATGAAGTTTTCAAAGTGACGGTCAAACGGTCAAAGGGCAAAAGCACAAGACGCCAAAGTGGGTTGGGCAAGACCACGTGTTTTCGGAAACTAGGGGCAATCCTGACGAGGGGGACACAACTAAGGGTATAAATACAATTATCCCTAGATTTTATCTTAATACTTTTCTCGTAGTTGCGGATGCTTGCGAGGAGGTTAATCATAAGTAGGAGGTTTGTTCAAGTAAGAATAGCACCTAAGCACCAGTCCACCCACATATCAAATTATCAAAGTAGAGAACACGAATCAAACCAACATGATGAAAGTGACATTGTGAAATTCCCATGTACCCTCAAGAACGCTTTGCCTATCATAAGAGACCGCTTTGGCCTGTCCTTTGCCACAAAAGGATTGGGCTACCTTGCTGCACTTTATTTACTGTTACCGTTACTTTCTCGTTACAAATTATCTTGCTATCAAACTACTTGTTACCGACTATTTCAGTGCTTGCAGAAAATACCTTGCTGAAAACTACTTGTCATTTCCTTCTGCTCCTCGTTGGGTTCGACACTCTTACTTATAAAAAGGACTACGATTGATCCCCTAAACTTGTGGGTCATCAACCATCTACAAAAAAATGTGTATGCTTAGACAATCTTTCTAACATTTGATCGATGAATGCCAAAGGATAATGATCTTTTCTAGTAGTTTTATTTAGTTTTCTGAAATCAATTATCATCCTATAACCGGTTACAATTCTTTGTGGGATAAGTTCATTTTTATCATTGGGAACAACAATAATGCCTCCCTTCTTAGGAACACAATGAACATGACTTATCCATTTTTCGGGACTAATCTAAGCTTGCGAATGCCCAAGGCACCCTGTCAAACCCAACGAGGAGCAGAAGGAAATGACAAGCGGTTTTCAACAAGGTATTTTCTGCTAGCACTGAAATTATCGCTTATAGATAGTTTGATAGCAAGATAATACGTAACAAGTGACAAGTAGCAATTGTAACAAAGGTGCAACATGGTAGCCCAATCCTTTTTATAGCAACGGACATGCCAGAACTTTCTCTTAAGCAAAGCATTCTTGAGGACACATGGGAATTCATCTAGTCACTTTCATCATGTTTGTTTGATTCGGGTTCGTTACTTTGATAATTTGATATGTGGGTGGACCAGTGCTTGGGTGCTATTATTACTTGAACAAGCCTCCCACTTATGATTACCCCCTCTCGCAAGCATCCACAGATATGAAAGAAGAATTATGATAAATCTAACCATAGCATGAAACATATGGATCCAAATCAGCCCCTTACGGAATAGCGCATAAACTAGGGTTTAAGCTTCTATCACTCTAGCAACCCATCATCTAATTACTACACCACAATGCCTACCCTTAGGCCCATGTATGGTGAAGTGTCATGTAGTCAACATTCACACGGCACCACTAAGGGAAACACAACCTACGTATCATCAAAATATCGAATGAATACCAAATTCACATCATTACTTATAGCCAAACTTCTCCCATGTCCTCAAGAACAAAAGTAACTACTCACAAATCATATTCATGTTCAAGATCAGAGGGGTATTGAATATCATTAAGGATCTGAACATATAATCTGCCACCAAATAAACCAACTAGCATCAACTACAAGATGTAATCAACACTATACTAGCAACCCACAACTACCCATCTGAGTTTTGAGACAAAGATTGTATACAGATATGAGATGGTGCTAGTGAAGATGTTGATGAAGATTGGTCCTCCCACGATGATAGGATCATTGGTGATGGCGATGGCTTCAATTTCCCCCTCCCGGAGGGAAGTTTCCCCAGCGGAATCGCTCCGCCGAAGAGCAAAAGTGCTCCTGCCCAGGTTCCGCCTCGAGACGGCGGCGCTTCGTCCCGAAACCTTCCTTATGTTGTTTCTTTCACCAGTATTTTTTTATATATTCCAAAATAATGCTCCGTCAATTTTGAGGTCATTTGGAGTTGTGCAGAATAAGTGTCTCTGATATAGCCCTTTCCGGTCCGGAATTCCAGCTGCCAGCAATCACCCTCTTCATGTGAAACATGCAAAATAAGAGAGAAAAGGCATAGGAATTGTATCATAAAGTGAAATAACAGTCCATAATGCAATAAATATCAATAGGAAAACATGATGCAAAAATGGATGTATCAACTCCCCCAAGCTTAGACCTTGCTTGTCCTCAAGCGAAAGCCGATATCGATAATCATGACCACATGTTTAGAGAGAGAGAGAGAGGTGTTGATAAAAGAAAAATACGAACATGAAAGCATCATGATCATTATCATAACAACAATATATCAGCATAAAACTTCTGATGCTAGAATAACAATTCATTCACAAGCTAAAGTAGGAAACATAAATTTTATTGGAAACAAAACTATGATTTAAGTCATTGAAACAATCACAATTCATCATATTTTCAGAAAGAGTCTATGTAAGAGCTTTGTTTAGCAAGTTCACATACTCAACTATCATTTAGTCTTCTATGATTGCTGACACTCAAGGCATTTTTATACAGCAAAAGTTTCAGTCAGACACATAGAAAGATAGGGGCTTATGGTTTCGCCTCCCAACTTATTTACCTCAAGGGTAATGTCAACAATAATAACTCATGATCACCTACATTATATATATATGGATATATCCACCACATGATGCTTGCCACTAAAGAGTACATAGAGAGGAATAGGGATGAACACTATTGAGTCTTGCATAAAAATAAATACATGAAAGTAAAAGATAGGCCTTTCATAAAGGGAAGCAGAGGTTGTCATGCGCTTTTTGTTTTTGGATGTGCAAGCTCTTAATGTAAAGGAACATCACTTTATATTGCTCCTTGTGATAGCAACCTTTATTATGCGGTTCGTTGCTTTTATTTCTTCACCATCACAAGATTGTACTGATACGTCTCCAGCGTATCTATAATTTTTGATTGTTCCATGCTGTTATATTATCAATCTTGGATGTTTTATATACATTTAAAAGCAACTTTATATCATTTTTTTGGGACTAACCTATTAACTTAGTGCCTAGTGCTAGTTGCTGTTTTTTGCTTGTTTTTGACTTTGTAGAATATGAGTACCAAACGAAGCCCAAATGCCACGAAACCTTTATTATGCGGTGTGTTTGTTGGGATCCGATGAATTGTGAGTTTATGATCAGATCTATCCATGAATATTATTTGAGTTTTCTCTGAACTCTTTTATGCATGATTATTATAGCCTCGTATTTCTTCTCCGATTTATTGGTTTGGTTTGGCCAACTAGATTGATTTATCTTGCCATGGAAGAGGTGCTCTGTGATGGGTTCGATCTTGCGGTGCTCATTCTCGGTGACAGAAAGAGACATGACACACATGTATCATTGCTATTAAGGGTAACAAGATGGGATTTATTTCATCCGCCAGTTTATCTTGTCTACATCATGTCATCTTGCTTAAGGCGTTACTTCGTTCTTTCATGAACTTAATACACTAGATGCATGTTGGATAGCAGTCGATGTGTGGAGTAATAGTAGTAGATGCAGAATCATTTCGATCTACTTGTCTCGATCTACTTGTCTCGGACGTGATGCCTATATACATGATCATTGACTTGGATATTGTCATAATTATTTGCTTTTCTGTCAATTGCCCAGCAGTAATTTTTTTACCCACCGTATGCTATTTTATCGAGAGAAGCCTCTAGTGAAAACTATGGCCCCCGGGTCTATTTTCTATCATATATTAAAACCAAAAATACCTTGCTACAATTTTCTTTTATTTATTTTTATTTTGTATTTTTGTCAGATCTATCGATCAAAAACTCCATCTTTTAATCTTGCTCATAACCGTTGAGGGATTGACAACCCCTCTACGCGTTGGGTTGCAAGTATTTGTTGTTTGTGTGTAGGTGTTGTTTACATAGTGTTGCTTGGTTCTCCTACTGGATTGATAACCTTGGTTTCATAACTGAGGGAAATACTTATCTCTACTATACTGCATCATCCTCTCCTCTTCGGGGAAATCCCAACGCAGCTCACAACTAGCACGTACAAAGCTTAATTTCCCTTACAATAAGAGATCATACATATTTAGGAGCAATTTTTATTGCTTTGTGCACCGATGAAAACTTACTTGAAGGATCTTATTCAATCCATAGGTAGATAGTGGACTCTCATGACATGAAACTGGGTTTAAGGGTTTTGGATGCACAAATAGTATCTCTACTTAGTGCGAATTTTGGCTAGCAAAAGATCCTAGACAAGCACCACATGTTAGAAGATCCATGACAATATAACTTCTATGTGCATATAAACAACCATAACTCATTACGTTGTCTTCCTTGTCCAGCGTCAACTAATTGATATAGAATATTTGATGGGGGCTCATGATATGTCCATTTTGCATCATGTTTTCCTATTGTTATTTATAATGTTTTTATGCATAATAATGCTTTTTGGAGTAATTCTAATGCCTTTCTCTCATAATATGCAAGGTTTACACAAAGAGGGAGAATACCGGCAGCTGGAATTCTGGACCTGAAAAAGCTATGTCAGAGTTACCTATTCAGCACATCTCCAAATGAGCTGATTTTTTTTTGAAGAATTGTTATGGAATATATACAAAATACTGGAGCAAATAACTACAGGAGGGGGCCACCCTGGTGAGCAGAAGACACCAGGGCGCGCCTGGGCCCCCAGGCGTGCCCTGGTGGGTTGTGCCCTCCTCGGCCCATCTCCGGTGCCCATCTTCTAGTATATAGGTCATTTTGACCTAGAAAAAATCAGGGGGGACTTTCGGGACAAAGCGCCACCGTCTCGAGGCGAAACTTGGGCAGGAGCACTTTTGCCCTCCGGCGGAGCGATTCCGCCGGGGGAACTTCCCTCCCGGAGGGGGAAATCATCATCATCGTCATCACCAACAACCCTGTCATCTTTGGTAGGGCAATCTCCATCAACATCTTCAACAACACCATCTCCTCTCAAACCCTAGTTCATCTCTTGTGTTCAATCTTTGTACCGGAACCTCAGATTGGTACCTGTGGGTGACTAGTAGTGTTGATTACATCTTGTAGTTGATTACTATATGGTTTATTTGGTGGAATATTATATGTTCAGATCCGTTATGCTATTTAATACCCCTCTGATCTTGAGCATTATTATCATTTATGAGTAGTTACTTTTGTTCTTGAGGTCACGGGACAAGTCATGTTGCAAGTAATCATGTGAAGTTGATATGTGTTTGATATTTTGATGATATGTATGTTGTGATTCCCTTAGTGGTGTCATGTGAACGTCAACTATATGGCACTTCATATATTTGGGCCTAAGAGAATGCATTGTGGAGTAGTTATTAGATGATGGGTTGCTAGAGTGACAGAAGCTTAAACCCTAGTTTATGCGCTATTTTGTAAGGGACCGATTTGGATCCAAAAGTTTAATGCTATGGTTAGATTTTATCTTAATACTTTTCTCGTAGTTGTGGATGCTTGCGAGGGGGTTAATCGTAAGTAGGAGGTTTGTTCAAGTAAGAACAACACCTAAGCACCAGTCCACCCACATATCAAATTATCAAAGTAGCAAACACGAATTGAACCAACATGATGAAAGTGATATGGTGAAATTCCCGTGTACCCTCAAGAATGCTTTGCTTATTATAAGAGACCGTTTTGGCCTGTCCTTTGCCACAAAAGGATTGGGCTACCTTGCTACACTTTATTTACCGTTACCGTTATTTGCTCATTACAAATTATCTTGCTATCAAACTACTTGTTACCGACTATTTTAGTGCTTGCAGAAAATACCTTGCTGAAAACCACTTGTCATTTCCTTCTGCTCCTCATTGGGTTCGACACTCTTACATATCGAAAGTACTACGATTGAACCCCTATTCTTGTGGGTCATCAGCTCACAATCATAAAAGATGTCCTAGATAGTATATTTATATGTGAGACCTCTCTTCCTTTTCATTACTTTTTATGGATTGAACCAATGACCAATGCTATGTTTGTCAACTTCCATAAAATTTTAGCAACTATACTTCTTTTATGTGAAGTCATTACTTCCCATGGGATTAGCATATGATCTTTTTTATTCTTTTATTATTTATTTTTCATTGCTAAGATTGAAACAAGAAAGCAAAGCAAAACTCAAACTACTCTTTATTACTTAACTTGCACACGTTTACATAGATAGATAGATCACTAAGCAAGCAGTCAAAAATAAATCATTCTAACCTTTTATTCTTCTAAATAACGAAATAGCTAAGGATCAAACTAAGATAGATAATGATGATAAAAGTGGCGGTCATATGATACCGGGGCACCTCCCCCAAGCTTGGCACAAGCCAAGGGGAGTTCCCATACCCGTGTACTCAAGTCTCCTTCTTTGGTGATGGTGGTGCAATGTTCTGGGAGATGATGCCACTGCGGATGTGGTTCTCCTCTTCCAGCTTATTGATTTGATGCTTAAGATCCATGATTTCCTTTCGGAGCTTCCAGGTGATAGTTAATGCACCATCCACCCAAGGGTGCATCCTGACTGAAGGAGATGAAGCAACACTCTTTTTCAAGTTACGATAAGAAATAAATTGAGTATTGAGAGGTTTAACCGTATCCGGTAAGCTCGATCCCTCGTATTCCACATGCATGTATCCGGGTCGTGGTCGAGTGGTTTCCTCTTGCTCCATGGAATCCATCCTCTTTAAGTCACCTTCGACCTCCTCATTGGTTGAACACCCGTAGGGATCAACATCATCGTAGGCTCTTGGATTAGCAGCAGCGTGGAGGACATGGCTCTCTCCAACCGAGTCTTGGGACGACATGCTGTCAAATCTCCCAGAAAAACAGTCCGAAACAAAAACAGAGGAGAATCTCGCGATATGGTGGTCAAAACTTCAGGAAGTATATATAATGGATTTTTTCATGCAGGATAAGTAATATGGAAGAAAAACGGAGTCAGGAAAGTCCACGAGGGGGCCACAAGCCTGGGAGGTGCGCCCAGGGTGGTAGGGCGCGCCCCTCGGCCTTGTCGCTGCCTCATGCACTTTTTGGACTGTTTATTATTTTCCTAATTTTTTAAATATTCCAAAACGGACAGAAAGTACTTTTACGAAACTTTTTAAGTCGGTTTACTTATAGTACCACATACCTACTCCTTTTTAGGGTTCTAGAGCGTTCTGGAAAGCTGCCCCTATGTGCTCTTCTGGTGTCATAGTTTGAATAATATTGATTTCAACATTAATGGGTGTACCTGAGATATAATGTTTAATTCTTTGCCCATTAACCACCCTCGGATTAGTGCCTTCGGCGTTGTTTATCTTGATAGCTCCGGAGCAATAAACTTCTTTGATGATATATGGTCCTTCCCATTTAGAGAGAAGCTTTCCCACAAAGAATCTTAAACGAGAGTTGTATAGTCAAACTTGATCACCTACTTTGAATTTCCATTTTTGGATTATTTTATTATGACATCCTTTAACTTTTCTTTAAACAACTTGGCATTTTCATAAGCTTGTCCTCCATTCATCTAGAGAACTAATATCAAATAACCACTTTTCACCGGCAACTTTGAAATCATAATTAAGTTCTTTAATTGCCCAATTAGCTTTATGTTCTAACTCAAGAGGTAAATGACATGCCTTTCGGTAGACCATTTTGTACAGAGACATACCCATATGATTTTTTATAAGCAGTTTTGTATGCTCACAATGCATCATCAAGTTTCTTAGACCAATTGTTTCTAGATCTATTAACGGTCTTTTGCAAGATTAACTTTATTTCTCTATTGCTCAATTCAACTTGACCACTAGACTGAGGATGATAAGGTGATCCAATTCTTTGGTTGACATCATATTTAGCAAAAAGTTTATGGAATGCACCATGAATAAAATGTGAACCACCATCAGTCATTAAATATCTTGGGACTCCAAACCTCAGGAAAATAGCTTCTTTAAGCATTTTGATAGATGTGTTATGATCAACACTACTAGTTGGAATAGCTTCTACTTACTTAGTAACGTAATCAACAGCAACTAGAATAAGTGTATACCCATTAGAGAAAGGCAAATGTCCCATATAATCAAATCCCCAAACATCAAAGGGTTCAATAACAAGTGAATAATTCATAGGCATTTCCTGACGTCTACTAATATCAACAATTCCTTGACATTCATCATGATACATCTCCGTCGTATCTATAATTTTTATTCTTTCATGCCAATATTCTACAACTTTTATATACTTTTGGCAACATTTTATATTATTTTTTGGGACTAACATATTAATCCAGTGCCCAGTGCCAGTTCCTGTTTGTTGCATGCTTTTTGTTTCGTAGAATATCCATATCAAACAAAGTCCAAATGCGATAAAAATTTATGGAGATTTATTTTGGAATATATGTGATTTTTGGGAGGTGGAATCAACGCAAACGGAGGCCCACGGGGTCCCGTGCCTACCAGGGCGCGGCCTCCCCCCTGGCGCGCGGTGTTGCCTAGTGGGCACACCGTCAGTCGGTTGGGGCTCTTCTTCGGCCCCAAGGAAGCTTATATCCGAAAAAAATCGTGTTAAAATTTCAGCGCAATCGGAATTATGGATCTCCGGGTATTTAAGAAACGGTTTTCGGCTAGAAAACGGGAACGCAAAATAGAAGAGAATAGAGAGATAGATCCAATCTAGGAGGGGCTCCTGCCCCTCCCCCACCATGGTGGCCATGGACCAGAGGGGCAAGTCTCCTCCCATCTAGGGGGAGACCAAGGAAGAAGAAGAAGGAGGGGGGCTCTCTCCCCCCTCTCTCGGTGGCGCTAGAACATCGCCAGGGCAATCATCGTGACGGCGATCTACACCAACAACTTGGCGGCCGTAGCACCAACTCTCTCCCCCTCTATGCAGAGGTGTAACACGTCTTATCCCTGCTTTAATCTCTACTTAAACATGGTGCTTAATGCTACATATTGTTATCCAATGATGTGTTGCCATCGTATGATGTTTGAGTTGATTTGTTTTGTCCTTTGCATTGATTGATGATCGTGATTGGTTTGAGTTGTATGTTTTATTTTGGTGCTGTCCTATGGTGCCCTCCGTGTCACGCAAGCATGTGGGATTCCCGCTGTAGGGTGTTACAATACGTTCATGATTCGCTTATGGTGGGTGGCGAGAGTGACAAAATCTTATACTGTGAGTCCATGGATTATATGCACTCTTACCTTTCCGCAATTTGCTAGCCTCTTCGGTACCGTGCATTGCCCTTTCTCACCTCGAGAGTTGGTGCAAACTTTGCCGGTGCATCCAAACCCCGTGATATGATACGCTCTATCACACATAAGCCTCATTATATGTTCCTCAAAACAGCCACCTTACCTACCTATTATGGTATTTCCATAGCCATTCCGAGATATATTGCCATGCAACTTCCATCATCATCATATACATGACTTGGGCATTCATTGTCATATTGCTTTGCATGATCGTAATATAGCTAGCATGATATTTTCATGGCTTGTCCATTTTTTGTTATCCTTGCTACGCTAGATCATTGCACATCCTGGTACACTGCCATAGGTATTCATATAGAGTCATATTGTTCTAGGATCGAGTTGTGATTTTTTGAGTTGTAAGTAAATAGAAGTGTGATGATCATCGTTATTCATTATTAGAGCATGTCCCAGTGAGGAAAGGATGAAGGAGACTATGATTCCCCCACAAGATGGGATGAGACTCCGGACACAATAAAAAAAGGAAAAAGAGAGTGGCCAAAAAGAGCCCAAGAAAAAAAAGAAAAAAGAAAAATGAGAGAAAAAGAGAGAAGGGGCATTGTTACTATCCTTTACCACACTTGTGCTTCAAAGGAGCATGTTTTCATATAGAGACTCTCCTATGCTTTTACTTTCATATAACTAGTGGGATTTTTTTTATAGAACTTGGCTTGTATATTCCAATGATGGCCTTCCTCAAATGCCTGAGGTCTTCGAGCAAGCAAGTTGGATGCACACCCACTTAGTTTCCAGTTTGAGCTTTCATATACTTATAGCTCTTAGTGCATCCGTTGCATGGCAATCCCTACTCCTCGCATTGATATCAATTGATGGGCATCTCCATAGCCCGTTGATTAGCCGCGTCGATGTGAGACTATCTTCCTTTTTGTCTTCTCCATATTAATATCTACCATCGTATTCTATTCCACCCATAGTGCTATATCCATGGCTTGCGCTCATGTATTGCGTGGGAGTTAAAAAAGCTGAAGCACGTTAAAAATTATGAACCAATTGCTTGGCTGACACCGGTGGATATAGCTTGTCATGTCTCCCTCTCTCTCCCGGTGGCGTCGGAACGCCGCCGGGGCAATCATCGTGACAGCAATCTACACCAATCACTTCGCCGCCGTCATCACCAACTCTCTCCCCCTCTATACAGAGGTGTAACACCTCTTCTCCCTGCTGTAATCTCTACTTAAACATGGTGCTTAATGCTACATATTGTTATCCAATGATGTGTTGCCATCCTATGATGATTGAGTAGATTCGTTTTGTCCTATGGGTTGATTTGTGATCGTGATTGGTTTGAGTTGTATGTTTTATTTTGGTGTTGTCCTATGGTGCTCTCCATGTCGCGCAAGCGTGTGGGATTTCCGCTGTAGGGTGTTGCTATACGTTCATGATTCGCTTATGGTGGGTGGCGTGAGTGACTGAAACACATACCCGAGTAGGTGGGTTGTTGCGTATGGGATAAAGAAGACTTGATACTTAATGCTATTGTTGGGTTTTATGTTAATGATCTTTTCTAGTTGTGGATGCTTGCTAGAGTTCCAATCATAAGTGCATATGATCCAAGTATGGAAAGTATGTTAGCTCATGCGTCTCCCTCATATAAAATCGCAATAATGATTACCGGTCTAGTTATCGATTGCATATGGACAAAATACTTCTCTTGTGTTATAAAAATCTTTCTACTAAACAACTAACTATTATTATCTTACAAAGTACTCCTAGTTTTATTATTGCAAAGTAGTTTCGTACTTGTTCTAGGTAAAGCGAACGTTAAATGTGCGTAGAGTTGTATCGATGGTCGATAGAACTTGAAGGGAATATAAATCCTACCTTTAGCTCCTCATTGGGTTCGACACTCTTATTTATCAAAAAAGCTACAATTGATCCCCTATACTTGTGCGTTATCACATCACAAGAAAGGACAAACTTATGTGCATCCTTGAACAGAGTAGGGCAAAAAAAAACCAAACTGTAATACCTTATTTGCAGTTCTGTCTCGAGCGTGGTGTCCTTTGTATGCCTCGGAATGACACTTCCATAGGATTTTTTCCTGTTCATGCTCATGTACACAACATCTAATAATACTATCTAGTCCTTTATAAAGATGTGGGTCATCCCAAAAGTACTGTCTTAAATCAAAGAAGAAAATTTTCTTTTGTTTGTATGTGAAACTAGGTGGTATATATTTAGCAACAATGTAATTAGCAGAGTCTACATACCAAGGAGTGTTACAAGAAGAGTTTATAACAGCTAATTGTTCATCAGGAAAACTGTTGGGAAATGTAGTAATTTCAAAAATTTCCTACGCACGCACAGGATCATGGTGATGCATAGCAACGAGAGGGGAGAGTGTGTCCACGTACCCTCGTAGACCGAAAGCGGAAGCGTTAGCACAACGCGGTTGATGTAGTCGTACGTCTTCACGATCCGACCGATCCAAGTACCGAACGCACGGCACCTCCGAGTTCAGCACACGTTCAACTCGATGACCTCCCATGAGCTCCGATCCAGCAAAGCTTCACGGGAGAGTTTCGTCAGCACGATGGCGTGGTGACGGTGATGATGATGCTACCGACACAGGGCTTCGCCTAAGCACCGCTGCGATATGATCGAGGTGGATTATGGTGGAGGGGGGCACCGCACACGGCTAAGAGATCAATGATCAATTGTTGTGTCTATGGGGTGCCCCCTGGCCACGTATATAAAGGAGTGGAGGAGGGGGGAGGGCCGGCCTAGCTATGGCGCGCCCTGGAGGAGTCCTACTCCCACCGGGAGTAGGATTCCCCCCCTTCCAAGTAGTAGGAGTAGGAGAGAAGGAAGGGGAAGAGAGAAGAGAAGGAAGGAGGGGGCGCAGCCCCTCCCCCTAGTCCAATTCGGACTAGGCCTTGGGGGGCCGCGCGGCCTACCTCTCTCTCTCCCCTAAAGCCCAATAAGGCCCATATACTTCTTCCCCGTATTCCCGTAACTCCTCGGTACTCCGAAAAATACCCGGACCACTCAGAACCTTTCCGATGTCCGAATATAGTCGTCCAATATATCGATCTTTACGTCTCGACCATTTCGAGACTCCTCGTCATGTCCCCGATCTCATCCGGGACTCCGAACTACCTTCGGTACATCAAAACACATAAACTCATAATACAAATCGTCACAAAACTTTAAGCGTGCGGACCCTACGGGTTCGAGAACTATGTAGACATGACCGAGACACGTCTCCGGTCAATAACCAATAGCGGAACCTGGATGCTCATATTGGTTCCTACATATTCTACGAAGATCTTTATCGGTCAAACCGCATAACAACATATGTTGTTCCCTTTGTCATCGGTATGTTACTTGCCCGAGATTCGATCGTCGGTATCTCAATACCTAGCTCAATCTCGTTACCGGCAAGTCTCTTTACTCGTTTCGTAATGCATCATCCCGCAACTAACTTATTAGTTACATTACTTGCAAGGCTTATAGTGATGTGCATTACCGAGTGGGCCCAGAGATACCTCTCCGACAATCGGAGTGACAAATCCTAATCTCGAAATACGCCAACTCAACAAATACCTTCGGAGACACCTGTAGAGCACCTTTATAATCACCCAGTTACATTGTGATGTTTGGTAGCACACAAAGTGTTCCTCCGGTAAACGGGAGTTGCATAATCTCATAGTCATAGGAACATGTATAAGTCATGAAGAAAGCAATAGCAACATACTAAATGATCAAGTGCTAAGCTAACGGAATGGGTCAAGTCAATCACATCATTCTCCTAATGATGTGATCCCGTTAATCAAATGACAACTCATGTCTATGGTTAGGAAACATAACCATCTTTGATTAACGAGCTAGTCTAGTAGAGTCTTACTAGTGACACTCTGTTTGTCTATGTATTCACACATGTATCATGTTTCCGGTTAATACAATTCTAGCATGAATAATAAATATTTATCATGATATAAGGAAATAAATAATAACTTTATTATTGCCTCTAGGGCATATTTCCTTCAGTCTCCCACTTGCACTAGAGTCAATAATCAAGATTACACAGTAATGATTCTAACAGCCATGGAGCCTTGTTGCTGATCATGTTTTTCTCGTGGAAGAGGCTTAGTTAACGGGTCTGCAACATTCAGATCCGTATGTATCTTGCAAATCTCTATGTCTCCCACCTGGACTTGATCCCGGATGGAGTTGAAGCGTCTCTTGATGTGCTTGGTTCTCTTGTGAAATCTGGATTCCTTTGCCAAGGCAATTGCACCAGTATTGTCACAAAAGATTTTCATTGGACCCGATGCACTAGGTATGACACCTAGATCGTATATGAACTCCTTCATCCAGACTCCTTCATTTGCTGCTTCCGAAGCAGCAATGTACTCCGCTTCACATGTAGATCCCGCCACGACGCTCTGTTTAGAACTGCTCCAACAGACAGCTCCACCGTTCAATATAAACACGTATTCGGTTTGCGATTTAGAATCGTCCGGATCAGTGTCAAAGCTTGCATCAACGTAACCATTTACGATGAGCTCTTTGTCACCTCCATAAACGAGAAACATATCCTTGGTCCCTTTCAGGTATTTCAGGATGTTCTTGACCGCTGTCCAGTGATCCACTCCTGGATTACTTTGGTACCTCCCTGCTAAACTAATAGCAAGGCACACATCAGGTCTGGTACACAGCATTGCATACATGATAGAGCCTATGGCTGAAGCATAGGGAACATCTTTCATTTTCTCTCTATCTTCTGCAGTGGCCGGGCATTGAGTCTTACTCAACTTCATACCTTGTAACACAGGCAAGAACCCTTTCTTTGCCTGATCCATTTTGAACTTCTTCAAAACTTTGTCAAGGTATGTGCTTTGTGAAAGTCCAATTAAGCGTCTTGATCTATCTCTATAGATCTTGATGCCCAATATGTAAGCAGCTTCACCGAGGTCCTTCATTGAAAAACTCTTATTCAAGTATCCTTTTATGCTATCCAGAAATTCTATATCATTTCCAATCAACAATATGTCATCCACATATAAGATTAGAAATGCTACAGAGCTCCCACTCACTTTCTTGTAAATACAGGCTTCTCCAAAAGTCTATATAAAACCATATGCTTTGATCACACTATCAAAACGTTTATTCCAACTCCGAGAGGCTTGCACCGGTCCATAAATGGATCGCTGGAGCTTGCACACTTTGTTAGCACCCTTTGGATCGATAAAACCTTCAGGTTACATCATATACAACTTTTCTTCCAGAAATCCATTCAGGAACGCAGTCTTTACATCCATTTGCCAAATTTCATAATCATAAAATGCGGCAATAGCTAACATGATTCGGACGGACTTAAGCATCGCTACGGGTGAGAAGGTCTCATCGTAGTCAACTCCTTGAACTTGTCGAAAACCTTTCGCAACAAGTCGAGCTTTGTAGACAGTAACATTACCATCAGCGTCTGTCTTCTTCTTGAAGATCCATTTATTCTCGATGGCTTGCCGATCATCGGGCAAGTCAACCATAGTCCACACTTTGTTCTCATACATGGATCCCATCTCAGATTTCATGGCCTCAAGCCATTTTGCGGAATCTGGGCTCATCATCGCTTCCTCATAGTTCGTAGGTTCGTCATGGTCTAGTAACATGACCTCTAGAACAGGATTACCGTACCACTCTGGTGCGGATCTTACTTTGGTTGACCTACGAGGTTCGGTAGTAACTTGATCTGAAGTTTCATGATCATCATCATTAGCTTCCTCACTAATTGGTGTGGAAGTCACAGGAACCGGTTTCTGTGATGAACTACTTTCCAATAAGAGAGCAGGTGCAGTTACCTCATCAAGTTCTACTTTCCTCCCACTCACTTCTTTCGAGAGAAACTCCTTCCCTAGAAAGGATCCATTCTTAGCAACGAAAGTCTTGCCTTCGAATTTGTGATAGAAGGTGTACCCAACTGTCTCTTTTGGGTATCCTATGAAGACACATTTCTCCAACTTGGGTTCGAGCTTATCAGGTTGAAGATTTTTCACATAAGCATCGCAGCCCCAAACTTTAAGAATAGACAACTTTGGTTTCTTGCCAAACCACAGTTCATAAGGAGTCATCTCAACGGATTTAGATGGTTCCCTATTTAATGTGAATGCAGCCGTCTCTAAAGCATAACCCCAAAACGATAGCGGTAAATCAATAAGAGACATCATAGATCGCACCATATCTAGTAAAGTACGATTACGACGTTCGGACACACCATTACGCTGTGGTGTTCCGGGTGGCGTGAGTTGCGAAACTATTCCGCTTTGTTTCAAATGTACACCAAACTCGTAACTCAAATATTCTCCTCCACGATCAGATCGTAGAAACTTTATTTTCTTGTTACGATGATTTTCCACTTCACTCTGAAATTCTTTGAACTTTTCAAATGTTTCAGACTTATGTTTCATTAAGTAGATATACCCATATCTGCTCAAATCATCTGTGAAGGTGAGAAAATAACGATACCCGCCGCGAGCCTCAACATTCATTGGACCACATACATCAGTATGTATGATTTCCAACAAATCTGTTGCTCGCTCCATAGTTCCGGAGAACGGCGTTTTAGTCATCTTGCCCATGAGGCATGGTTCGCAAGTACCAAGTGATTCATAATCAAGTGATTCCAAAAGTCCATCGGAATGGAGTTTCTTCATGCGCTTTATACCAATATGACCTAAACGGCAGTGCCACAAATAAGTTGCACTATCATTATCAACTCTGCATCTTTTGGCTTCAACATTATGAATATGTGTATCACTACTATCGAGATTTAATACAAATAGACCACTCTTCAAGGGTGCATGACCATAAAAGATATTACTCATATAAATAGAACAACCATTATTCTCAGATTTAAATGAATAACCGTCTCGCATCAAACAAGATCCAGATATAATGTTCATGATCAACGCTGGCACCAAATAACAATTACTCAGGTCTAAAACTAATCCCGAAGGTAGATGTAGAGGTAGCGTGCCGACGGCGATCACATCGACTTTGGAACCATTTCCCACGCGCATCGTCACCTCGTCCTTAGCCAGTCTTCGCTTAATCTGTAGTCCCTGTTTCGAGTTGCAAATATTAGCAACGGAACCAGTATCAAATACCCAGGTGCTACTGCGAGCTCTGGTAAGGTACACATCAATAACATGTATATCACATATACCTTTGTTCACCTTGCCATCCTTCTTATCCGCCAAATACTTGGGGCAGTTCCGCTTCCAGTGACCAGTCTACTTGCAGTAGAAGCACTCAGTCTCAGGCTTAGGTCCAGACTTGGGTTTCTTCTCCTGAACAGCAACTTGTTTGCCGTTCTTCTTGAAGTTCCCCTTCTTCTTCCCTTTGCCCTTTTTCTTGAAACTGGTGGTTTTGTTGACCATCAACACTTGATGCTCCTTCTTGATTTCTACCTCCGCAGCCTTTAGCATTGCGAAGAGCTCGGGAATCGTCTTATCCATCCCTTGCATGTTATAGTTCATCACGAAGCTCTTGTAGCTTGGTGGCAGTGACTGAAGAATTCTGTCAATAACACTATCATCCGGAAGATTAACTCCCAGTTGAATCAAGTGATTGTTATACCCAGACATTCTGATTATATGCTCATTGACAGAACTATTCTCCTCCATCTTGCAGCTGTAGAACTTATTGGAGACTTCATATCTCTCAATCCGGGCATTTTGCTTGAAATATTAACTTCAACTCCTGGAACATCTCATATGCTCCATGATGTTCAAAACATCGTTGAAGTCCCGGTTCTAAGCCGTAAAGCATGGCACACTGAACTATCGAGTAGTCATCAGCTTTGCTTTGCCAGACGTTCATAACATCTGGTTCAGCTCCTGCAGCAGGTTTGGCACCTAGCGGTGCTTCCAGGACATAATTCTTCTGTGCAGCAATGAGGATAATCCTCAAGTTACGGACCCAGTCCGTGTAATTGCTACCATCATCTTTCAACTTTGCTTTCTCAAGGAACGCATTAAAATTCAACGGAACAACAGCACGGGCCATCTATCTACAACAACATAGACAAGCAAAATACTATCAGGTACTAAGTTCATGATAAATTTAAGTTCAATTAATCATATTACTCAAGAACTCCCACTTAGATAGACATCTCTCTAATCATCTAAGTGATCACGTGATCCAAATCAACTAAACCATAACCGATCATCACATGAAATGGAGTAGTTTTCAATGCTGAACATCACTATGTTGATCATATCTACTATATGATTCACGCTCGACCTTTCGGTCTCAGTGTTCCGAGGCCATATCTGCATATGCTAGGCTCGTCAAGTTTAACCCGAGTATTCTGCGTGTGCAAAAACTGGCTTGCACCCGTTGTAGATGAACGTTGAGCTTATCACACCCAATCATCACATGGTGTCTCGGCACGACGAACTTTGGCAACGGTGCATACTCAGGGAGAACACTTTTACCTTGAAATTTAGTGAGAGATCATCTTATAATGCTACCGTCAAACAAAGCAAAATAAGATGCATAAAGGATAAACATCACATGCAATCAATATAAGTGATATGATATGGCCATCATTATCTTTGTGCTTGTGATCTCCATCTCCGAAGCACCGTCATGATCACCATCGTTATTGGCGCGACACCTTGATCTCCATCGTAGCATCGTTGTCGTCTCGCCAACTATTGCTTCTACGACTATCGCTACCGCTTAGTGATAAAGTAAAGCAATTACAGGGCGATTGCATTGCATACAATAAAGCGACAACCATATGGCTCCTGCCAGTTGCCGATAACTCAGTTACAAAACATGATCATCTCATACAATAAAATATAGCATCATGTCTTGACCATATCACATCACAACATGCCCTGCAAAAACAAGTTAGACGTCCTCTACTTTGTTGTTGCAAGTTTTACGTGGCTGCTACGGGCTGAGCAAGAACCGTTCTTACCTACGCATCAAAACCACAACGATAGTTCGTCAAGTTAGTGCTGTTTTAACCTTCACAAGGACCGGGCGTAGCCACACTCGGTTCAACTAAAGTTGGAGAAACTGACACCCGCTAGTCACCTGTGTGCAAAGCACGACGGTAAAACCAGTCTCGCGTAAGCAAACGCGTAATGTCGGTCCGGGCCGCTTCATCCAACAATACCGCCGAACCAAAGTGTGACATGCTGGTAAGCAGTATGACTTGTATCGCCCACAACTCACTTGTGTTCTACTCGTGCATATAACATCTACGCATAAAACCAGGCTCAGATGCCACTGTTGGGAAACGTAGTAATTTCAAAAAAATTCTACGCACACACAGGATCATGGTGATGCATAGCAACGAGAGGGGAGAGTGTGTCCACGTACCCTCGTAGACCGAAAGCGGAAGCGTGAGCACAACGCGGTTGATGTAGTCGTACGTCTTCACGATCTGACCGATCCAAGTACCGAACGCACGGCACCTCCGAGTTCAACACACGTTCAACTCAATGACGTCCCGCGAGCTCCGATCCAGCAAAGCTTCACAGGAGAGTTTCGTCAGCACGACGGCGTGGTGACGGTGATGATGATGCTACCGACGCAGGGCTTCGCCTAAGCACCGCTGCGATATGATCGAGGTGGATTATGGTGGAGGGGGGCACCGCACACGGCTAAGAGATCAATGATCAATTGTTGTGTCTATGGGGTGCCCCCTGGCCACGTATATAAAGGAGTGGAGGAGGGGGGAGGGCCGGCCTAGCTATGGCGCGCCCTGGAGGCGTCCTACTCCCACCGGGAGTAGGATTCCCCCCTTCCAAGTAGTAGGAGTAGGAGAGAAGGAAGGGGAAGAGAGAAGAGAAGGAAGGAGGGGGCGCAGCCCCTCCCCCTAGTCCAATTCAGACTAGACCTTGGGGGGGGGGCGCGGCCTACCTCTCTCTCTCTCTCCCCTAAAGCGCAATAAGGCCCATATACTTCTTCCCCGTATTCCCGTAACTCCTCGGTATTCTGAAAAATACCCGGACCACTCGGAACCTTTCCGATGTCCGAATATAGTCGTCCAATATATCGATCTTTATGTCTCGACCATTTCGAGACTCCTCGTCATTTTCCCGATCTCATCCGGGACTACGACCTACCTTCGGTAGATCAAAAAACATAAACTCATAATACAAATCGTCACAGAACTTTAATCGTGCGGACCCTACGGGTTCGAGAACTATGTAGATATGACCAAGACACGTCTCCGGTCAATAACCAATAGCGGAACCTGGATGCTCATATTGGTTCCTACATATTCTACGAAGATCTTTATCGGTCAAACCGCATAACAACATACATTGTTCCCTTTGTCATCGGTATGTTACTTGCCCGAGATTCGATCGTCGGTATCTCAATACCTAGCTCAATCTCATTACCGGCAAGTCTCTTTACTCGTTTCGTAATGCATCATCCCACAACTAACTTATTAGTTACATTGCTTGCAAGGCTTATAGTGATGTACATTACCGAGTGGGCCCAGAGATACCTCTCCGACAATCGGAGTGACAAATCCTAATCTCAAAATACGCCAACTCAACAAGTACCTTCGGAGACACCTGTAGAGCACCTTTATAATCACCCAGTTACGTTGTGATGTTTGGTAGCACACAAAGTGTTCCTCCGGTAAACGGGAGTTGCATAATCTCATAGTCATAGGAACATGTATAAGTCATGAAGAAAGCAATAGCAACATACTAAATGATCAGGTGCTAAGCTAACGGAATGGGTCAAGTCAATCACATCATTCTCCTAATGATGTGACCCCGTTAATCAAATGACAACTCATGTCTATGGTTAGGAAACATAACCATCTTTAATTAACGAGCTAGTCTAGTAGAGTCTTACTAGTGACACTCTATTTGTCTATGTATTCACACATGTATCATGTTTCCGGTTAATACAATTCTAGCATGAATAATAAACATTTATCATGATATAAGGAAATAAATAATAACTTTATTATTGCCTCTAGGGCATATTTCCTTCAAAAACTATCATCAATAGGCAGTGGGTCATTAAGAACATTTTCCATTCTAGATAAATTGTCGGCTACGGGATTCTCAGCTCCCTTTCTATCAATAATATGCAAGTCAAATTCTTGTAGCGAAAGAACCCACCTAATGAGTCTAGGTTTAGCATATTTCTTTTCCATAAGATATTTAATAGTAGCATGATCGGTGTGAGCAATTACTTTAGAATCAACAATATTAGATCTGAGTTTATCACATGAAAACACAACTGCTAAAAATTCTTTCTCAGTACTAGCATAGTTTCTTTGAGTACTATCTAGAGTTTTACTAGCATAATGGATAACATTCAATTTCTTAGCAACTCTTTGTCCTAGAATAGCACCAACGGCATAGTCACTAGCATCACACATAATTTCAAAAGGCAAGTTCCAATCAGGTGGTTGAACAATAGGTGCAGAGGTTAATGCTTTCTTAAGTATTTCGAAGGCTTCTACAGAATCATCATAAAAAACAAATGGAACAACTTTTTGGAAAAGATTGGTAAGAGGACTAGAAATTTTAGAGAAGTCTTTAATAAACCTTCAATAGATACCAGCATGACGAAGAAAACTTCTCATACCTTTTATATCTTTAGGACATGGCATTTTCTCAATTGCATCAACTTTAGCTTTATCTACCTCAATACCACGTTCAGAAATTTTATGCCCAAGGACAATACCTTCATTTACCATAAAGTGGCACTTCTCCCAATTCAAGACAAGATTAGTTTCTTCACATCTCTGCAAAACTCAATCAAGGTTGCTTAAGTAATCATCAAAAGAAGTGCCATAAACGGAAAAATCATCCATGAATACCTCAATTATCTTTTCGCAAAAATCAGAGAATATAGCAGTCATACATGTTTGAAAGGTAGCAGGTGCATTGCATAAACCTGAAGGCACATGTCTATAAGCATAAGTTCCAAAAGGACAAGTAAAAGTAGTTTTCTCTTGATCTTCTTTTGACACAGGTATTTGAGAAAAACCAGAATATCCATCAAGGAAACAAAAGTGTGTATTCTTAGACAATCTTTCTAAAATTTGATCAATAAAATGCAAGGGGTAATGATCTTTTCTAGTAGCTTTATTTAATTTCCTAAAATCAATTACCATCCTATAACCCGTTACAATTCTTTGCGGGATAAGTTCATTTTTATCATTAGGAACAATGGTGATGCCTCCTTTCTTAGGGACACAATGAACATGACTTACCCATCTACTATCAGCTATGGGATAGATTATACCTCCCTCCAGAAGAGTTAAAATTTCAGTTCTTACCACATCCTTCATCTTAGGATTCAACTGTCATTGATGATCAAAAACTGGCTTAGCAAGGGGCTCCATATTAATCTTGTGCTGACATAGAGTGGGACTTATGCCCTTAAGATCATCCAGAGTATATCCAATAGTAGCACATTGCTTCTTCAGAGTTTTTAGTAATCTCTTTTCTTCATGCTCTGAAAGGTTAGCACTAATAATAACAGGATATATCATCTTTTCATCAAGATAAGCCTATTTCAATGTATCAGGTAATTGTTTCAATTCAAACACGGGATCACTTTTAGGTGGGAGGTGGTCCCCAAGAGTTTCAACAATTCAAGTTATGTTTAAGGATTGGTACTTGTTTGAAAAATATATCATGTATTTCATTCCTTTCATTCATATGCATATCATTTTCATGGTCTAGCAAATATTGTTCTAAAGGGTCGATAGGAGGAACAACAATAGAAGCAAGACCAATAATTTCATCCTTACTAGACAATTCTTTTTCATGTGGTTGCCTATTGAACTTAGAGAAATTGAACTCATGAGATACATCGCCAAATTTAACTCTAACCTTCTCCTTAACACAATCAATTTCAACATTAACAGTATTCAAGAAAGGTATACCCAATACAATAGGACAAAAATTATCTTGGTGCGACCCAAGAACTAAGAAATCAGTAGGGTATTTGATCTTACCACACAAGACTTCAACATCTCGAACAATTCCAAGCAGTGAAATAGTATCTCTATTTGCTAATTTAATAGTGAAATCAATATCCTCAATCTCAGCAGGTGCAATATCATTCATAATTTCTTGATATAGAGTAAACGGAATAGCACTGACACTAGCACCGATATCACATAAACCATGATAACAATGATCTCCAATTTTAACAAAAACAACAGGCATGCCCACTACGGGTTTATTCTTATCTAGCTTAGCACGTTCATTTCTAACAGGTTTATCAATTCTAGTAGCATGATCACAAAAATAAATAACATGCCCATCAATATTATCAACCAAGAGATCTTTAACCATAGCAATATTAGGTTCAACTTTAATTTTTTCAGAGGGTCTAGGTGTTCTAACATTACTTTTATTAACCACAGTTGTAGCTTTAGCATGTTCCTTAATCCTAACGGGAAAAGGAGGTTTCTTAATATTAGCAGTAGGCACTACTGGATCAACATTGTAAATGATAGTTTCATCTTTAACTATAATGGGTTCCTCTATCTTTTCTTTAATAGGGGGATGATATTTAAACCACTTCTCCTTAGGGATATCAACATGAGTAGTAAAATATTCACAAAATGTAGCTACTATCTTAGAGTCAAGTCCATATTTAGCACTAAACTTATGAAAAGCATCGGTTTCCATAAAAGATTTAACACAATCAAACTCAAGATTTATACCTGACTCTTTACCTTTGTCGAACTCCCAATCTTCAGAGCTGTGTTTAATCCTTTCCAAAATATTCCACTTGAATTCAATCGTTTTCTTCATAAAAGAACCAGCAGAAGAAGAATCAAGCATGGATCGATCATTATGAGAAAGCCGAGCATAAAAATTCTGAATAATAATTTCTCTTGAGAGCTCATGATTGGGGCATGTGTGCATCATGTACTTAAGACTCCCCCAAGCTTGAGCGATACTTTCTCCTTCACGAGGCCAAAAATTATATATATTATTCCGATCATGAAGAACTAGATGCATAGGATAAAACTTCTGATGAAATTCCAATTTCAACTGGTTCCAGTTGCATGTTGCAATATCATCACATAGCCTATACAATGTCAATGCCTTTCCCTCCAAAGATAAAGGGAATACCTTCTTCTTAACTCCATCCTCGGATAAACTTGCAAGCTAAAACAATCCACAAATTTCATCCACATAGATTAAGTGCATATCAGGATGTACCGTTCCATCTCCTGCATAAGGATTAGCTAGCAGTTTCTCTAACATACCTGAAGGAATCCCATAATAAATATTTTCAGTAGGTGCAGTAGGTTGAGGGGCAACCTTTGTGCTTCCAGTTGAGGTGAAGATACCCCGAACAAACCCCTAAAATGATAATCTTCCATAGTGACAAGTGACAGTAAATTTCAGCACATAATATAAATGTTTCCTTACCAAAGGCGCTTCACCTCCGGCAACGGCGCCAGAAAAGAGTCTTGATGACCCACAAGTATAGGGTATTAATCGTAGTCCTTTCAATAAGTAAGAGTGTCGAACCCAATGAGCAGCAGAATGAAATGACAAGCAGTTTTCAGCAAGGTATTTTCTGCAAGCACTGAAATTATCGGTAACAGATAGTTTGATAGCAAGATAATTCGTAACAAGTGACAAGTAGCAATAGTAACAAAGGTGCAGCAAGGTAGCCCAATCCTTTTTATAGCAAAGGGCAGGACGGAACTTTCGCTTATATCAAGCAAAGTGTTCTTGAGGACACATGGGAACTCATCTAGTCACTTTCATCATGTTTGTTTGATTCGCGTTCGTTACTTTGATAATTTGATATGTGGGTGGACCGGTGCTTGGGTGATGTTCTTACTTGAACAAGCCTCCCACTTATGATTACTTCCTTTGGAAAGCATCTCCAACTATGAAAGAAGAATTAAGATAAATGTAACTATAGCATGAAACATATGGATCCAAATCAGCCCCTTACGGAATAGCACATAAACTCGGGTTTAAGCTTCTATCACTTTAGTAACCCATCATCTAATTACTACTCCACAAGGCCTTCCATTAGGCCCAAGTATGGTGAAGTTTCATGTAGTCGACGTTCACATGACACCACTAAGGGAAACAACAACATACATATCATCAAAATATCAAACGAATACCAAATTCACATGATTACTTATAACAAGACTTCTCCCATGTCCTCAAGAACAAAAGTAACTACTCACAAATCATATTAATGTTCAAGATCAGAGGGGTGAATATCATTAAGGATCTGAACATATAATCTGCCACCAAATAAACCAACTAGCATCAACTACAAGATCTAATCAATACTACTAGCAACCCACAGGTACCAATCTGAGGTTTTGAGACAAAGATTGAATACAAGAGATAAACTAGGGTTTGATATTGGATGGTGCTGGTGAAGATGTTAATGAAGATTGGTCCTCCCATGATGAGAGGATCATTGGTAATGACGATGGCTTCGATTTCCTCTCCGGGAGCGAAGTTTCCCTGGCGGAATCGCTCCTCCAGAGAGCAAAAGTGCTCCTGCCCAGGTTTCGCCTCAAGACGGCGCCACTTTATCCCGAAACCTGTCTTCTATTGTTTCTTTCACCGGTATTTTTTATATATTCCAAAATAATTCTCTGTCAAATTTCAGGTCATTTGGAGTTGTGCAGAATAAGTGCCTCTGACATAGCCCTTTCCGGTCCAGAAATTCCAGCCGCCCGCAATCTCCCTCTTCATGTGAAACTTGCAAAATAAGAGAGAAAAGGCATAAGAATTGTATCATAAAGTGAAATAACAGCTCAGTCCATAATGCAATAAATATAAATAGGAAAACATGATGCAACATGGACGTATCAGATCCCAAGGTAATATTCAAGGAAGACCCAAGCATCTAAGCCTGGGGATGCTCCAGATGGCATCCCCTCTTTCGTGTATAATCTATCGGTATGTTACTTGGAGCTATATTTTTATTCATCACATGATATGAGTTTTACTTGGAGCATCTTGTGCCGTAGTTTTCTCTTTGTTTGCTTTTTATTTTGCCATAATCATTGTTTGTTGGACACACCTTTTGAGAGGGACACGCATTTATCGTGATTTGTTAGAATACTCTATATGCTTCACTTATATCTTTTGAGCTAGGCAGTTGCTCTAGTGCTTCACTTATATCTTTTAGAGCACGGAGGTGGTTATATTTTATAGAAATGATTGCACTCTCATGCTTCACTTGAATCTGGTTGAGAATCTATGAATAGTAGTTGGTATTGTGCACGTGTTATAAGACTAGTCCAAGAAGGATAGGTAATCAAGGGGGATATAATAAAAACTTTCATGTAGATCACTAAAGGATATTGGTTCCTAATAATTGGTTAGTAGAAATATCGGTATTAAAGCTTGTTATTAACTTATCATCTAAGTGTTGGTCATGGCATGGTGGGAAGGTTTGAGCATTTGTATGTTTGATTGAAATCCTTGAGTGCTGTTATAATCGGATGCGCGCGATGGTTAACTCCTACCAACCAATTCTCTAGGGGCATGCAAGTAGTACTTTGCTTCGAGGGCAAATAAACTTTCACAATAAGTATGTGAGTTCTTTATTACTAATGTGAGTCCATGGATTATACTCACTCCTACCTTTCCGCAATTTGCTAGCCTCTTTGGTACCGTGCATTGCCCTTTCTCACCTTGAGAGTTGGTGCAAACTTCACTGGTGCATCCAAACCCCGTGGTATGATAAGCTCTATCACACATAAGCCTCCTTATATCTTCCTCAAAACAGCCACCATACCTACCTATTATGGCATTTTCGTAGCCATTCTGAGATATATTGCCATGCAACTTCCACCGTTCTGTCACATGACTTGTGTGTTCATCATCGTATTGCTTTGCATGATCATATAGAGCTGACATGATATTTGTGGCATGGCCACTGTTCATCATTATTATTCATGTTACGCTAGATCATTGCACATCATGGCACACTGCCAGAGACATTCATACAGAGTCATATTGTTTCAGTTATCGAGTTGTAATATCAAGTTGTAAGTAAGTAAATAAAAGTGTCATGATCATTATTATTAGAGCATTTCCCAGTGAGGAAAGGATGATGGAGACTATGATTCCCCCACAAGTCGGGATGAGACTCCGTACGAAAAATAAATAAAAATGGAAAAAGAGAGGCCAAAGAGAGCCCAACTAAAAAATGACAGAAAAGAGAGAAGGGGCAATGTTACTATCCTTTTCCACACTTATGCTTCAGAATAACACCATGTTCTTCATATAGAGAGTCTCCTGAGTTATCACTTTCATATAGTAGTGGGAATTTTTTATTATAGAACTTGGCTTGTATATTCCGATGATGGGCTTCCTCAAATGCCCGAGGTCTTCATGAGCAAGCAAGTTGGATGCACACCCACTTACTTTTCATTGAGCTTTCATACACTTATAGCTCTTAGTGCATCCGTTGCATGGCAATCCTACTCCTCGATTTGATATCGATTGAAGGGCATCTCCATAGCCCGTTAATCCACCGAGTTGATGCGAGACTTTCATCCTTTTTGACTTTCCTCATTGATCTCTGCCACTGCATTCTATTCCACCTATAGTGCTATATACATGGCTCACATTCATGTATTGAATGGGGTTGAAAATGCTGAAGCGCATTAGAAGTACGATCCAATTCCCTGGTTTGACACCGGGGTGCTCATGATTTATATTTATGCGATGAAGGCGGAGTCATGCCATGCTAACATGACAAAATGAGTAGGGATAACATTCGTTAAGGATCGTATAAATTGAAAAAGTAATAATTATGCTTCTTATATTCATGGATAATATTATGTTGATATGAGTTAATTGCACAGAAGTATCACAATTGGCGCATTACATGCAGATTGGTACCACTTTTCGTAATTTTTACATGTCAGTACCAAGTTTGGGGCTAGCCGTTACAAAAAGGTCTAAATCGCATATAAACACGTATTGACAGTGTATCTGACCGACGGGCCCCGCCCGTTGGGTGCCTATGTGGCAAGTTTTTTTGTAGAAAACTCCCTAGCTTTATATGTAATCACATAAATGCCAATTATTTCGCGGGAAAAAGGCTACTGAGAGGGTTTTTTTTTGTTCGCAAGTTTTCCACGGACTAGTTTGAAAGTTTCCGGCGAATTGAACAAATAAATAACAGAAACGAAAAATCATGCGCCAGGAGGTTTCGAACCCGCGACCTGCGGTTCTGCAGCTGCGCACGATAGCCACGACGGCAGGGCGACACCCGAGACGGAAAGCAGACGAGAGCTCTTTTATAAGCGGTTCGAAATGTTGGGCCGGCAGTTGGGCTTAGCGAGGCGTTCAACAGACGAGCTTTCGTGCAAGGCACTTTCTTAATGGGCCAGCCCACTCGTTGCGTCGTACAAAGTCGGTACTAAAATTCCACAAAAAATACGATCGATCGAGGAATCGAACTCGAGACCAGACGATTGAATGGAACAGTTCTTTGCTAGTCAAGCTACTGAGTGTAAATGTTATTTTTGGCCGCGCGAACATTTAAGAACTAAACGCAACGCTAGACAAAAAAATTCAAAATTTAGACAGTTGTACATTTTTAATATAATTTGAACATTTTTGTAATGTACGATGAACAAATTTTAATTACACATTAAACATTTTTGGAAATGTGTTGAATAATAATTAAATACACAATGAACATTTTTTGTGATATACGCTGAACCATTTTTACATATACATTGAACATTTTTTAATGTATGCTGAACAACTTTTAACTACACCTTGAACATTTTTGTGATATACACTGAACTATATTTATATACACATTCAACATTTTTGTGATCTATACTGATTTATTTTTTGAATTGTGAGCACATTTTTCAAAATGTGAACAAAATTTGAAAACCATGAACAGTTTCAAAATCATGATCAAAATTTGGGATTTCAAAACATTTTCTTGAAAACAAAGTACAAAAATAAAAACAAAAAGGATAAAATGAAATAAAATAAAAGAAACAGAAACAGAAATAGAAACAAAAACAGAAAAACAAAACAAGGGAAAAAGAAAAAAGAAAGAAACAGGGAAAACCGGAAAACCCGTTAAAAGAAAAAAACAGAAAGGAAACTGGTTGAGTGACACTAGTGGGCCGGCCCGTTTCGCGATAGTGGCTTGCGCGCCTCAGCGAAAGAGCCTCGCTTGGCCCAGCAGCCGGCCCAGCGTGTGTAATCTAGTATAATAAACATGTCGCCTGGCTCTGATCGACAACGATGCTGTGGCGTTGTGGCTAGCGTGCTCAGCGCTTCGACGACAGGTCGCGGGTTCGAATCCTCCTGGCGTGTGAATTTTTGTTTCTGTTATTTATTTGTTCAATTCACCGGAAAGTTTCATACTAGTCCATGGAAAACTTGCGAACGAAAAAACCCCTCTCAGTAGCCTTTTTTCCACGAAAAAATGGGCATTTATGTGATTACATATAAAGCTAGGGGGTTTTCTGCAAAAAACCTGCCACATAGGCATCCGACAGGCGGCCCCGTCGGTCAGATACACTGTCAATACGTGCTTATACACGATTTAGACCTTTTTATAATGGCTAGCCTCAAACTTGGTACTGACATGTAAAAATTACAAAAAGTGGTACCAATCTGCATGTAATGCCCCAATTGTGATACTTCTGTGCAATTAACTCTATTGATATTGGTACTTTATCGTTCCTAAATATTTATATCATAAAGAGATTACATGATACACATGTTAGGTAGCATTCAACATCAAAAATTATGTTTCTCTGATTTACCTAATCGAGGACGAGCAGGAATTAAGCTTGGGGATATTGATACGTCTCCAACGTATCTATAGTTTTTTATTGTTTCATGCTATTATATTATCAATCTTGGATGCTTTATATGCATTTATATGCTATTTTATATCATTTTTTGGGACTAACCTATTGACCCAGTGCCAGTTCCTGATTTTTTGCTTGTTTTTGGCTTTTCAGAAAATTAGTATGAAACGAAGTCCAAACATGATGAAACTTTATGGTGTTTTTTTTCTAGACTAGAAGGTTTGGTAGGAGACTAGACGTGCTACAGGAGAGCCACGAGCTCATAGGGCGCGCCCAGGGGGTAGGCACGCCCCGTGAGCTCGTGACTCCCACACAACTCCGTTTGACATCACCTCTATAAATTCCCAAATATCCGCAAACCAACAGAGAGACACCCAAAACACTTTTTCCGCCGCCGCAAGCTTCTGTTCTTCCGTAATCCCATCTGGAGGCCTTTTCCTATACTCTGCTGGAGGGGTAATCGAACATGGAAGGCTTCTACATCATCCTTACTACCTTCCGATGATGTGTGAGTAGTTCACCATAGACCTATGGGTCCATAGCTAGTAGCTAGATGGCTTCTTCTCTCTCTTTGATCTTCAATACAATGTTCTCCTCGATGTTCTTGGAGTTCTATCCAATGTAATCTTTTTTCCGTGTGTTTCTTGGGATCCGATGAATTGTGGGTTTATGATCAGATTATTCATTGAAAGTAATTGAATCTTTTCTGAACTTTATTATGCATGATTGTTATAGCTTTGTATTTCTCTCGGATCTATCCGTTTGGTTTGGCCAACAAGATTGATTTATCTTTAGTGGGAGAGGTGCTTTGTAATGGGTTCAATCTTGCGGTGTCCTCGTCCAGTGAGAGAAGGGGTAGCGACACACGTATTGTATTATTGCTATAAAGGGAAAAATGACGGGGGTTAATCATATTGCTTGAGTTTGCTTTGTCCACATCATGTCATCTTTCATAAGGCGTTACTCTGTTTGTCATGAACTTAGTACCGTAGATGCATGCTGGATAGCGGTCAATTGGTGGAGTAATATTAGTAGATACAGGTGATACGTCTCCAGCATATCTATAATTTTTGATTGTTCAATGCTATTAAAGTATCAATCTTGGATGTTTTATATACATTTACAAGCAACTTGATATCATTTTTTGGGACAAACCTATTGACATAGTGCCCAGTGCCAGTTGCTATTTTTTGCTTTTTTTTACTTTGCAGAATATCAATACCAAACGAAGTCCAATTACCATGAAACTTTTTCGAGATTTTTTTCTAGTGATAAGAGACCTTGGAAGCTTCTGGAGTAGAGGAGAGAAGGCCTGTGGGGCCCACTAGACACCAGGGCACGCCAGGGGAGTTGTCGAAATACATTTTCCGCCGCCGCAAGTTCCAGAACCACGAGATCCAATCTAGAGGCCTTTTCCGGCACTCTGCCGGAGGGGGCAACGATCACGAAGGTGTTCTTCATCATCCTTGCTGCCCCTCCGAAGATGCGTGAGTAGTTTACCACAGACCTATGGGTCCGTAGTTAGTAGCTAGATGGCTTCTTCTCTCTTTTTGATCTTCCATACAATGTTCTCCTTGATGTTCTTGGAGATCTATTTGATGTAATGACTTTTCGCGGTGTGTTTGTTGGGATCCGATGAATTGTGAGTTAATGATCAGATCTATCCGTGAATATTATTTGAGTTTTCTCTGAACTCTTTTATGCATGATTGTTATAGCCTCTTATTTCTTCTCTGAATTATTGGTTTGGTTTGGCCAACTAGATTGATTTTTCTTGCCATGGAAAGAGGTGCTTTGTGATGGGTTTGGTCTTGCGGTGCTCAATCTCAGTGACAGAAGGAGACATGACACGCATGTATAGTTGCTATTAAGGGTAAAATGATGGGGTTTATTCATATGTGAGTTTATCTTGTCTACATCATGTCATCTTGCCTAATGCATTACTCCGTTTTTCCATGAACTTAATACAATAGATGCATGCTGGATAGCGGTCGATGTGTGGAGTAATATTAGTAGATGCAGGCAGGAGTTGGTCTACTAATCCTGGATGTGATGCCTATATACATGATCATTGCCTTGGATATCGTCATAATTATTTGCTTTTCTATCAATTGCCCAACAGTAATTCGTTTACCCACCGTATGCTATTTTCTCGAGAGAAGCCTCTAGTGAAAACTACGGCCCCCGGGTCTATTTCCTATCATATTAAAACCAAAAATACCTTGCTGCAATTTTCTTTTATTTATTTTATTTTGTGTTTTAGTTAGATCTATTTATCAATTCTCATACAATTTAATCTATCTCAATACCGTTGAGGGATTGACAACCCTTTAAGCGTTGGGTTGCAAGTATTTGTTGTTTGTGTGCAGGTGCTGTTTACATAGTGTTGCTTGGTTCTCCTACTAGATTGATAACCTTGGTTTCATAACTGAGGGAAATACTTACCTCTGATGTGCTGCATCATCCCCTCCTCTTCGGGGAAATACCAACGTAGATTACAAGTAGCAGGAAGAATTTCTGGCGCCGTTGCTAGGGAGACATCATCAATATCTATCAAGTACCTATCCATAAACTCTCATGTCCTTGCAATTTACTTTATTTGCCATTTGCCTCTCGTTTTCATCTCCCCACCTCTAAAAAGTTTTTTTACAAAAATACAAAAATATTTTCTGTTTGCCCTTTTATTTTTGCTCATTTGCTTGCTTTTATTGTCTTCATGTCATGACTCCAAAACAGAAAAGAAACAAAAAAAATAAAACATAGCTATGGATCCACTTAAAGTTTTCTACTTGGATCATCTTCGATCCATTTGTGCTCGTGTTGAAACCCCAACTAGTTTAGTTGAGGGAAAATCATTAGATGAGCATGCTCATTTTGTGCGTCACCGTTTGTCTCATAAGGGGAGACTCTTATGGAGACAAATAAATTGTTTACTATGCTATGCTTGGAATCTATGTGAAATTTATGATTTTACTTGTTGCTCTAAGAACCTTAAAAAACACCTTCCCTATCTATGTGAGTTTAATGACAATGAAATCTTATCTTCTTAAGCGAAGGATGTTTATAGTTACTATGATATCGAACAAATTGAAGAATTTGTTGCTTTTAAGGGTCCTTATGAAGTTGCTTACTTGATTGAAAAGTATGATGGTACTCTCTACAAATCTGAAATTTTTGACATACTTAAATACTGCTATAAAAACTACGCTTCTAATGCGTATGTTAGTGAATTTATTGGGAGAATGTCTACTGCTTTGGAAGAGAATAATGATATGCAAGAATCTATAGATAATTATGATCCCATTGATTCGCTTGAAATATCCCTTTGTGATGAATTTGATGCTTGCTATGCTTGTGGCCAGGATGCCAATATTAATGATGCTTATGGAGACGAATTTGCTATAGTTCCTTATGTTAAACATGAAATTATTTCTATTGCTCCCATACTTGATAGCTCCTTGAATAAAAAACATGATTGCAATGATGCAATTATAAATTCTACTATTGTCAATTGTGCTAATGATATGCAAAGCTACAAGCTTGGGGATGATAATTTTGTTATGTCTACTACTTATTACAATGATCATGATTGGGGTGATAATGCTTCTTATGAACTTGAAAAATTATTTAAGCCTCATGATGAATATGATATTAATAATAATGTTTGCAATAATATTGAAAGTGGGTTTGGAAGAGTGTCAACTTTAGGTAAAAATAATGGCACATACTTGGAGAGTGTTCAATCTCATGAACTTTTTGATAAAAGTGGGTTTGGAGAGGTCATGACTTTAGTTGATGTTAACCCCACTATCTTGGAAGATTATAAGACTTTTATGCATGAGGATCATAAAGAGAAAACTTTATATGATAGCTATATTGTTGAATTTTATTGATCCTACATGTAATTATTATGAGAGAGGAAAATATGGTTGTGGAAATTTTCATGTTACTAAATTACCTCTCGTTATGGTGAGATTGTCAATGTTTTATCCCTCTCCCTTGCATATGCTAGATATTTCTTGTCTTGATAATTTGTTTGCTTATAAAATTCCTATGCATAGGAAGTATGTTAGACTTAAATGTGTTTGTCACATGTATTATGATGTTCTCATAAAATCTTAAGTCTATCTTAATGGCTATAAAGAAAGAGCTTGTTGGGAGATAAAACAATCGTTTTCTTTTCTATTATTTAATAAATATGCAATTATGCTACTATTATGATTGTTGTTTTTATGTTTTAATTAGTGTTTGTGCCAAGTAAAGCCTTTAGGATGGTTTGGGTGATAATTGCTTTGATTGTGTGCATTAACAGAAAGTTTTGCGTCCAGTAGAAGAATTGTTAAAAATCACTGGAGTGACGAAAAATTCTGAATTGTTTACACATGATTGATATACAAATTTGCCCATGTTGTCCAAATTTTTCAGAATTTTTGGAGTTACATAAGTATAGTCAAAGTTCAGATTACTACAGACTGTTCTGTTTTTGACAGATTCTGTTTTCGTTGCATTGTGTGCTTATTTTGATGACTCTATGGATTGTATCGGGGGGTATAAGCCATGGTAAAGTTAGAATACAGTAGGTATAATGCAATAATAAAATATGAATGGGTTTGCAATAGTACTTAAAGTGGTTATTTGCTTTATTATACTAACGGATCTCACGAAGGTTATGTTAAGTTTTGTGTGATTGAAGTTTTCAAGTTTTGGGTGAGATTACGATGGATGAAGGAATAAGGAGTGACAAGAGCCTAAGCTTGGGGATGCCCATGGCACCCCAAGGTAATATTCAAGGAAGTACCAAGCAACTAAGCTTGGGGATGCCTCGGAAGGCATCCCCTCTTTCTTCTAATGACCATCGGTAATTTTACTTGGAGCTATATTTTTATTCGTCACATATCATGAGTTTTGCTTGGAGCGTGTTGTATTATATGAGTCTTTGCTTGTTTTGCTTTTTAGTTTGTCACAAGCATCCTTTCTGGACACACCTATTTGAGAGATCCATAATGATGCTATGATTTGTTAGAATTGCCAGCTAGTAAATGAAAATACGCTCCAAGCAAAACACATATCATGTGACGAATAAAAATATAGCTCCGAGTAAGGTATACCGATAGTTTTGAAGCCGAAAGAGGGGGTGCCTTCCGAGGCATACCCAAGCTTAGGAGCTTGAGTATTCCTTGAACATTACCTTGGGGTGCCTTGGGCATCCCCAAGCTTAGGTTCTTGCCACTCTTCATTCTTCTCATATCGATATCTCACCCAAAACATGAAAACTTCAATCATACAAAACTTAACGGAACTTCGTGAGATGGGTTAGTATGATAAAACAAATCATTCACTTGGGTACTATCAAAGACAAGATTCATAATTGTTTCCACATAATGCCTACTGTACTCTATAATTTCCACAATTTATATTAAGCAATATAAGCCATAGAAACTAGAAAACAAGCAAACTATGCATCGAAAGCAGAATCTCTCAAAAACAGAACAGTCTGTAAATATCTGAATTATGCTCTCACTTCTATCACCCCAAAAATTCTGAAAAAATTGAAAAACGTAGAAAATTTGTATATAAATCTTGTGTAAAAAACTCACAATTTTTCCACATTCCAGTGAATTTTAACAATTCTGTTACTGGACGCAAAAGTTTCTATTTTTGCACAGAATCAAATCAACTATCAACCACACTATCCCAAAGGATTTACTTGGCACTTTATTGAAACAAAAGCTATAAAGCATGATTAATTAAATAGCTTAATCATGTGAACACACAAAAACAGTAGGGGTAAGTATTTGGTTGTCTCCCAACAAGCGCTTTTCTTTAATGCCTTTTTAGCTAGGCATGAAATTTTAATGATACTCTTCCAAGCCCAATTTCGATGATAATTTTATTCATACTCTAAAAGATATAAGTTAAGTTCATAGAGAATTCTACAATTAATATAGATTGACCAATATCCAAGCTCAAAATATATAAGTGAAGCACACGAAGCATTCTATAAAGCCATACTCAAAAGATTTAAGTGAAGCACAAAGAGCATTCTATAAAGCTATACTCAAAAGATTTAAGTGAAGCACATGAAGCATTCTATAAATCAATGAAGGAGTATCTCATACTAGCATGGTGCATAAAGGAAAATAAAAGAAAAATAAACACAAAAGACGCATATCATGTGAACAAAACAAAAACCGAGGTATAGCGATAATTGTTCAAGAAGAAAGATGGGATGCCAACCGGGGCATCCCCAAGCTTAGATGCCTGAGTATCCTTGAAATATTTACTTGGGGTGCCTAGGGCATCCCCAAACTTGAACTCTTGCCTGTCCTTATTCTTCTCATATCGATAACTCCTCGATCATCGAACACTTCATCCATATAAAACTTAACAAAAAAAACTTGTGAGATCCGTTAGTATAATAAAGCAAATTACAACCTTTAGGTACTGTTGTAAAGTCATTCCAATTTCATGTTAGCATTATATCTACTATATTCCAACTTCACCATGGTTCATACCCCCCGATACTACCCATAGATTCATCAAAATAAGTGAACAACACATACAAAACAGAATCTGTCAAAAACAGGACAGTCTGTAGCAATCTGGAAATTTCGTATACTTCTGTAACTCTAAAAATTCTGAACAAATAGGAAAAAATAAAAATTTTGCATAGCAGTACTATGTAAAAATATCAGAAACTTTTGACATTCTAGTAAAAAAATGTAAATTCACGCACCAAAGCCAAAGTTTCTGTTTTTGCACCGCACATACCAAACAAGCAATCAAATCATCCTAAAGACAAATCTTGGCACATTATTTTTATAATACAATGGATATATACAAGGGGATAATTATTTTTGAGAGACTTACATGAAAAAATCTACATTATTTCCTTGAGCATGAACACAAGTGTTCAAGGTCGACCCTCACTTCTCCAATGCATAACCTTCCAATCACTTCTCGTTTTGAAAATGTTTTTACTCATAAGAGGCAAGTAATTTTTTTGTATTTTGCATTTTTTATTTATTTTTTGTTTCACCCACAACTTAAGAAAACAAAAATGAAAGGAAAACAAAATCTACTTAGTGAAGAAAGCAAACAAGCACATACGAGAATATCAACCCCACGCTATTGCTCCTCGGCAACGGCGCCAGAAAAGAGCTTGATAATCCCCAAGTGCAAGGAATCATTGTAGCAATTTCCAAAGGTGGAAGTGATAAGTATTGAGTGTCGAACCCACAAGGAGCTAAAGGTAAGATCAATATTCTCTCAAGTCCTATCTGCCACTGATACGACTCTACGTACACCGAACGTTTGCTTCCATCTAGAAACGAGAAATAAAACTACTTTGTGGGTATGAATAGGATAGCTTTGCATGACATCGAAGAACTAAAACATAAAAATAGGTGCCGTTAACATAAAGTTAGAATATATTACTATATATTATAAATAGCGAGTGTGGAATAATGATGGATCGCTGTGCGGAATTATCCTAGGCAATTGTTAACAAGATCGGTAGTCATTATTGCAATTTTATATGAGGGAGAGGCATAAGCTAACATACTTTCTGTACTTGGATCATATGCACTTACGATTGGAACTCTAGCAAGCATCCGCAACTACTAAAGATCATTAAGGTAAAACCCAACGATAGCATTAAAATATCAAGTCCCCTTTATCCCATACGCAACAACCCCCTTACACTACTGGAATCTGGGTCTTTGCCATCTGCCAGCTCTTTGCCGTCTGCCAGCTGATGGCAAAGAGGCTCTTTGCCGTCTGTCTTCTCAAAGCAGACGGCAAAGAACCAGCTGATGGCAAACAGGGTCTTTGCCATCTGCGAGCTCTTTGTTGTCCGCCAGCAGATGGCAAAGAGTTCTTTGCCATCCGCCAGCAGACGGCAAAGTCCAAAGTGGACCCCACGGGGGTACTGCACTGGGTAGGTCACACGGGCCACTTCTTTGCCGTCTGCCAGCAGACGGCAAAGAGGTAAGAGGGGCCCACAGTTTCACGGCGGTGGCCGTCTAACGGTCATCCTCTTTGCCGTTGCTGGGCGGACGGCAAAGAATTCTTTGCCGTCTGCGGGCAGACGGCAAAGACGCAGACGGAAAAAATTCTTTGCCGTCCGCCAGCAGACGGCAAAGAGAAAAAAAAACAGACGGCAATGCGGGGGGTTAATTTGGCCCCCGCGCGCGCGCCCTCCTCCATCTCTTTCTCCCGCCTCCCCACCTCTGCCTCCCGCACGCGCGCAGGCCGCCGCCGCCGCCGCCGCCCCCTCCCGCACAGGCCGCGCCGCCGCCCCCTCCCGCGCAGGCCGCCGCCGCACGCCCCCTCCCGCGCAGGCCGCCGCCGCCGCAGCCCCTCCCGCGCAGGCCGCCGCCGCGCCCCCTCCCGCACAGGCCGCCGCCGCCCCCTCCCTCCACCGCCGCCGCGCCCCCACTCCTCACCCCCGCCGCCGTCCCCCCTCCCCTCCACCGCACGCCTCCCTCCCCCCTCCTCCACGCCGCCCCCCTCCCTCCCTCCCTCCACCGCCGCCCCTCCCTTCCTCCCTCCACCGCCGCCCCCCTCCTCCCTCCCTCATCGCCGCCCCCATCACCCTCCACCACCGTGGCCCCCTCCCCTCTCCACCACCGGCGCCCCCTCCCCTCCTCCACTACCGCTGCCCCCTCCGGTGCTCGCCGGCTCCGCGCCTCCGCCACTGACGCCGCCCGCTCCGCCGCTCTCCCTCTCTCCGGCTCTCCTCTGCGGGCTGCGGCTCTACTGCTCTGCACGCCGGCTCTGCTCCGGGCTCCGGCCTCCCTTGCCCTGGTCTCCGCGACTCTGCCTGTCCGCCACGCCGTCTGCCGCAGCCGTAGCCACACTGAAGAGCCGGATTGGTAATGGACAGACTCACTCACTCACAGACAGGATAATATGTGCATGTGCATTGTGCTACACTGACTGCTACTGCCTTGCTGTTGTTGTTAAAATTTTGTAGATTGAACATTTTTTGATCTGCTTGCTATAATGTTAGTATTTGCTACTGCAGTACTGCTTATCGTTGTTGCTACTGACCAAATAATTACTAAGCGAGAAATATTTGCAAAGGTTGATGATGATGCTATTATATATCGCTTTCAAGACTATAGATTTCGCAAAGGAACTTTACCTCGTCGTAGTAGCAAGTTTTCAACTTTGTACAATGTTAATTGTTTCACTTGATGTTTATGTCTTCTCTCATGAAATTTCACCCTGACCCTGACCCCGACACCCTGATCGACACCCTGATCGACCCCGACATACGACATCCTGACATCCCGATCGACACCTACACCCTGACACCACACCCCGACCCTGCCCCGACCCCGACCCCGACGGGGTCATATATTTGTGAATTATGAGTTAGGTCGTATATTTTTCGATTTTGTTATGCAAAACATCATATATATTTGTGTTAATCAGGTGGATTTAAAATGTGCAGTTGTTTCGTCGCTGCAAGGGTGTGGTGTTTGACGACCTCCCCGTGCATTCGACGAGCTCCGCCCCTGCTTTCCTTGGTGAGCACAAATGTCATCTCCTCCTCCCCCCTACATTTGCTCTATTCCGGTCTTCGTGCCAATGAAACTAGCTAGCTATAGGTGTCCGTCATCAGTATGCGTAACCACTATGCGTCTCCCGTTCGAAAGGGTTACATCTATAAATATGCATGCATTTGCATATTTATAATCGTGATTCTTTCGAATTGTCCAACGTTATCCATGGACAGCCCGATTATGTGTAGATTGGGTTCGTTTTCCTATATGCTCTGCTCCGGATCCGATGCAGAATTTCGTCAGTGCCTCCCTGTTGTTCTCCGGGTACACATCCTCTCTGCTTATTGCCGAGACGTGTATCAGGAGAACAGCGGGGAGGTGCTGCCGAAATTTTGCGTCGGATCCGGAGCAGAGCATGGGAAAACGAACTCAATCTACACATACTCGGGTGGGATTAGGACCTATCTTTACCTATTAGCATGTAGGTTGCATGGACGTAAGAGAACTGACAAACTCCATTAACTAATGGATATGGTTTGCTTAATGATGTATATATTTATTGTCTGTCTAGTAGGAAGTCAATATGAGTGATCGTGCGTGGATGTACACCGGTTACACTAGTCAGAAAGTTTGGACCGGTGAATGGTTAACAAAAACCAAAGAGTTTGTTAGAGCCGCATTTGCTAATGGCCAGAGATTAAGCTGGTGCCCCTGTGTCCGGTGCGACAACTTTAATAAGAGGGACGAGCTTGAAATGAGTAAACACCTGCAGAAGTTTGGTTTTACGCCTGGTTACACGGTCTGGACATTTCATGGTGAGGCTGCCCAACGTGCCAGACCTGAGGTGGTTCGTCGTCGCACCGACGAGCATGGTACCGGGATGGAAGACATGGTGCAAGACTTTGACGATGCTCGGGACTCGGACGAGGAGATGGAGGAATCTGCAAAGGCCTTCACTGAAATGTTGGAGTCCTCAAAACGTCCTCTCCACGAGCACACTGAGCTTTGTCAGCTGGATGCCATCTCACAAATCATGGCTTTGAAGGCTCAGTTCAACTTGGGTAGAGAATGCTACGACGCGATGATGACAGTATTCGGACGATTTCTACCCAAAGGCCATGTGCTACCTACAAACCTGTACCAGTCAGACAAAATCCTCCGTGCTCTTAAGATGCCCTATGAGAAGATACATGCCTGTGAGAAAGGATGTGTCTTATTTAGGCACCAGTATGAGGACTTGAACTATTGTCCCAACCTAACAGAAGTGCGGCCGTACATCGAGTAAGATCTCCGTACATTGTTTCGCAATTTCTAATTCCTTTGAACTGCTCTTATTCCGGGATATTTGATGCAGTCGATACGTCGCCATATTCTCGTATGGTGCAGTGATACAAAAGGATTCCATCGAAGAGTATGAGCTTCTCGCAAAGCAAGGAGGCGCCTATCCCGGTTTCATCTCTTGGTTCAAACAAACGGTAATTTCCATTAGACCATTTCATTTCTTTGGCTAATTTGCGACTAATGCAACAATCCTTTCGTATTAAACTTGTAGGCTAATTCAGAGATTATGGATGCCGAATTGAGACAAGTAGCTAATGGTTTTGACTATAAGGTCCGTTCATTTGACAAATACGACATCAACGGGTATCGCTTTCGTACCTATGGCAAAGAGCTATCTATGGCCGACCAAAAGTCTACAAATTGTTGTGTCTCTGCTATCGGCGAAGGAGGTATTGAGTATTATGGAAGAGTTGAAGCAATTTATGAACTTCAATTCTATGGTGAAAACCCACCAAACGTCGTAGTCTTCAGATGTTATTGGTTCCAGCCGAAGGATACTAGAAGGACTCATGAACATATAGGGCTAGTCGAAATCAAACAAAGCACCCATTTGGATGTTCCCGATGTCTATATTACGGCTCAACAAGCAACCCAAGTTTTCTATCTACCGTGGGCCTGTCAAAGTGATTCAAATCTCAGTGGTTGGGATGTCGTTTATGAAGTGCCGCCACGTGTTAGACCACCTCCCCCCAATGAAGAGGATTATGACCAAGACACATATGACGAAGGAGAATTCTTCCAAGAAACACGTCTTTCCAAAAAACATTTCAAGAACCGCTCAACTGTACCCCTGAACATTGAAGTAGACAGCGATAGTGAATCCGACTTCACCCCTGAGCCGGAACAAGAAGAAGTTACTACTGCAGATGACCTTTCAATGCTTGAACAATTACGTAAAGGAGGCCTTCCACATGTTGATGCATTTATTAATGATGATGATGAGCTCATCACTGATAGTGATGATGATGATGCATTTAATGATCCCGGAGCATATATAGACGATTCAGAGTAATATTAGTAATGTCAGGTATTCAATTTTTTATTATGTTCATGATGATGATACTCTTAAATTATATACATAGTATTCATGTCAGTTATTCAAATTTTTTATGTTATACTAATGTCGTTTACTTTTTGTCATTGCAGGTGTTGACAGGATGGTGGGCAAGGGTCCAGAGCGCTCCGAGCCTCGTGCGAGCACTCCTGGGAGGGGTGCTTCCATTATTCCAGCCCAGCCCCTCCGGAGAGCGCTGCTAGACAGTATGCAGTCAGCACCGGCGGGCCCTTCTTCTTCGGCCGGCAGAGGTCGGGGGAGGACGAAGAAGGCTGCTAGAGGTGGACGTGGCAGCGGGAGAGGTAGGAAGGCTGCTACGCCTTCCTCGCCGCCACCCCTAGCTGATTCACCCGACCACAGGACCGCTCCGTCTGACGTGGACCCATCTCGGACTCCGGTCCATGAGCCTCCGGTCGTCGATTCTTCGGCCCACCAGACTCGGGTCGCAGATCCTTCGCCCCACCAGACTGGGGTCGCCTCTCCTTCGCGCCACCAGACTCGGGTCGTGGATCTTTCGCCCCACCAGACTGGGGTCGCTGATCCTTCGCGCCACCAGACTCTGGGCGCCTCTCCTTCGCCCCACGTGAGTCCGGTCCCAGAGTCTTCGTCCCAGAAGACTCCAGTCCCGGAGTCTTCTTCGCACGAGACTCCGGATGCTAGTGGCCCTACTGATGATAGCGAGGACACCTTCTCTGATGATAGCTACAGCGAGGGCGAGATGGTTGACAAGGGCAAGAAGGTCTACCAGCGTGGCGGTACAAAGCTCCCGCCCGTGCCGACGACCCCCGACCAGAGGTGGTTGATACAGCCTAATGGGTTGAAGTAAGTGAATTTACTCTTTTTTAACCTTTTGCCTTCATGTTTCTTCAAATTAATATCTAATGCATTGGCCTTGACATACTGCAGGGGCTGGGTACACCCCCGTGGTGTCCGCAGGCCCAACCAGGTCCTTGGTGTGCTTTGCCGGCAGCACTTCCCTGGGTGGGTCACGTTGCCCGGTGAGGGTTAGGTTCCACAGCTAGCACTTAGCTGGGAGCTGTACGAGGCTGCCCCGGCCCCGCCGGGGGAGATGGTCGCCGGTGTCGAGTGCGAGACGGTGGCCGACATTGTGTTCCGTCGGTTCTGGGTAATTTCTCCTTTACAGAATTAAAGATCAACAGTACGTAGTGATTTTACAAATCAGCGTTGTCTTGTTTGACTGCAGACCTTCTACAGGATTTCAGATGGAGAGCAGGAGGCTGCGGCTTCGGTTGTCGAAGTCGAGTGCAAGCGCCTACTTAAGAACTTACGGCACGAGGCTCGGCTGCAGGCCGTTCGAGACTACTACGCCTCGAAGGGTATTAGGAGGGCGAAGAAGAAGTGTCGCGGCAAGTTTCTGACTAAGGAGAAGTACATGCTGGTAATTACCTATTCTTAAGGCCTTGAACTTAGTTCTCTTGATTTGATTCATAGGCGTAGCGCTGAAATTTCTCTTGACTAACTTAGGTGCCCCCGAGATGGTGTGCGGATAGGATGGACTGTTGGGAGGCGTTGGTGGATGAGTGGTGCTCTCCCAAATGGCTAGTCGAACACCAAAGGGCCAAGGATAAGCGTGCCCAAATGGTTGGTGTGCCACACCATCAAGGGAGCTCCGACCTGTTTGAGTACGGGGGTCACTGGGTATGTGGTTTGCTTCATGATTCATGCAATTTCATTCTACATGATAGCATTTTTCCTTGGATAGCTCAATAATGCTTATTTAGTTAAAAAATGGCATAACTACCTTGGATAGCTCAATAATGACCTAAACTTAGTTTAGCTCGTTCATTTATGACATAATTAGCTCTAAAATGACATAATATGCTTTAGTTAGCTAAAAAATTGCATAACTACCTTTGATAGCTCAATAATGACGTAAAATAATCTTAGCTTGTTAATTTATGACATAATTAGCTCTAAAATGACATAATAACCTAAGATAGCTCTATAAAATGCCTAAATATGCTTTAGTTAGCTAAAAAAAGGCATAACTACATTGGATAGCTCAATAATGACATAATTAACATAGTTTGGTCAAAATGGGCATAATAATCTTGGTTACCTCCAAAATGACCTAAACTTAGCTTTTTTTCCTCAAAAATGACATAATAACCTTACTTAGCTCCAAAATGACCTTATTTACATAGCAATTTCAATCTTCATGCTAGCTTGAGCCCTTGACTAATATTTTGTTCCTCTCTCTCAGTCGCACCACAACAAGAAGCCCGTGCCAAGTCTGTTCGACCTCTATGGCATGGCCCATAGTGCCCCGTACAAGAAGGCCAAGGCATTCTCGGAGTCTGACCTAGATCATCCAGAGACCTTCACCAACATCTCCTCCCGCAACAAGCTCGTGAGGTACAGAGACGAGGGGAAGGCAAGGAAAGGGGAGGACTTTAACCCGAGCCAGGATCCTTTTGATACAGAGCTGGTTATGATATCTAGTGGTGGGAGGTCCCATGGCTCGATAGCCATTGGTGATGGACTGATACGTTGTCCTAAGACTCTCACACAGATCAAGAAGCGCCAGAGTAGCTCTGATCCTGAGATAATGCCTCGTGCATGGCCATCGGAGCTCGCCATGGCGGTTAGTTATACAGACTCGGATACCTTTCCTATCCATTACATTGTGTGTGCGTCCGTCGATGATTACAATGCTAACGAGGAGTGGTGTGTTGCAGGCTGCTCTTGAGAAAGAGAGAGCAAACACGCAGACGCTTTTGGAGGCGGCAAGAAGGCAGGCGGAGGAAAGGGAGAGGGAGCTGGAGGAGAGGACGGCCAGGCTGTTGGAGGAGGAGAGGAACCGGAACGATGCTCAAAACTGGGCCCTATACGACATCTTGGTGGTACGTTTCTCCTGCATATTAGCCAAATCATGCACATAATGTTTGTTCCATTACTAACTAATATGACTAACTCGTGAGAACCAAATGTGTAGAGCATGTGCGAGAAAAGCGGTCAGACCCCTCCGCCGATGCCCTAGATTGCTCCGGCGACCACGGTGAGTTTGATTTGAATGGTCGTTAGTTACTAGTATTCACATTTATGTTGCATCATGCTAACGAGACATTGGAAATGATCTTTGGTGTAGAATGCTTCCCGACAAGCATCAACCGATGCTTCTCCGTCTGGCCTTGGTGGAACCCCGACCGGCCCTTCACCTCAGTCTGGCACTGGCGCAGCCCCGACCGGTCCTTCACCTCCGTGATAACGGTATTTTTCTTCTTATTTAGCCTATTTAGTCCATTTATGACATAATTTAGCCTATTTAGTCCACAAATGACATAATAAGATGAAGAAAATCAAGGAATAGGAAGAAAAGAAGGAATAGGAAGAGAAGAAGAAGAAGAAGAAGAAGAATAAGAAAAGAAGAAGAAGAAGAAGAACATTTCTTCTTCTTTTCCTATTCTTCTTCTTTTCTTATTATTATTCTTTTCTTATTATTATTATTATTATTATTATTATTATTATTATTATTCTTCTTTTCCTCCTCTTGCTTAGCCTATTTAGCCCATTTATGACATAATTTAGCCTATTAGTCCACAAAGACATAATAAGATGAAGAAGAAAATCAAGGAATAGGAAGAAAAGAAGGAAGGAGGAAGAAGAAGAGAAGAAGAAGAAGAAGAAGAATAAGAAAAGAAGAAGAAGAAGAACATTTCTTTTCTTTTCTATTCTTCTTCTTTTCTTATTCTTCTTTTCTTCTTCTTCTTCTTTTTTTCCTCCTCTTTATTGTTTTATTCGTAAATGGCATAATAACCTTGCTAACCTCATAAATGTCATATACTAGCTTGTTGTCCTCTAAAATGACACAATAAGCTTAGTAATGTCAAAAATGGCCTAATTAGCCAGGTTAGCTCCAAAATGACCAAGTTTACCTATGTTAGCTCCAATATGATCCATTTAACACGTTAGCTCCAAAAAGACCAAGTTTACCTAGTTAGCTACAATATGATCCATTTTACCCGCGTTAGCTCCAAAATGACCTATTTACCTAAGTTAGCTCTAAATTGACACTACACACTTAGCATTTTTACCTAGCATAGCAAAAAATGACATTTTTACGTAGGTTAGCTCAAAAATGACCAAGTTTACCTAGGTTAGCTTCAATATGATCCATTTACTTAGCTTAGCTCCAAATGACCAAGTTTACGTAGGTTAGCTCCAATATGATACATTGAACTTAGCTTATCTCCAAAATGACCTATTTACCTAGCTTAGCTCTAAATTGGCTTTTTAAAATACATTTGTTGGAAAAGAAGAAGAAAGAAGAGGGGGAGGAGAGAAAGAAAGAGAATATAAAATCTCTTCTATTTTCTCTTTTTCTTTTCTTCTTCTTTCTTTTCCTCTCTTCTTCTTCTCAACTTTCATCTTCCCAATTTGCAGATTTGCTTGAGATGAGGAAGCTTGCATTGATGGACATCATATATTCTCCTTGTGCTTCCTTTTGTTTATGAAAACATGTTTGGGAACTTGTTTGGATGTGTATGTCACTATGGATATGTTGTTGGAAACTTCTTATGTCATATGGATATATGTTGGACTTGTGGAAATATATTGTTGGATATGCTTGTTGTGTATATATGTATATCTGTGTATATCTATGAATTTCTGTCAAATTGAATGAATTCAATTAAAAACAGGGGTTATATAGGCTCTTTGCCGTCTGCTAGCAGAAGCAAAGAGCTTGCCGTCTGCTAGCAGTCGGCAAAGAGCTTTGCCGACAGCTAGCAGTCGGCAAAGAAGGGCACGTGGCAGCTACCTGTGCAACCTGGGAACACGGGTTGCCTATTGGGCATTTTGCGTCAGCTGGCAGACGCAAAGAGGCTAAGGTCTTTGCCGACTGCTGGCAGACGGCAAAGATTCAAATCCCTTTGCCGACAGCTAGCAGACGGCAAATAAGGCCACGTGGCAGCTTCCCAGTGACTCCTATTTGGGCTCTTTGCCGTCCGCCAGCAGACGGCAAAGACCTTAGCCTCTTTGCCGTCTGCCGGCTGACGGCAAAGCACGCCGTTAACCCCTAACGGCTCCCACCTCACCTCACTGCCGTCTATGCTCTTTGCCGTCTGCTGGCCGCAAACGGCTGACGGCATAAACCTTTGTCGTCCGCTTCTCTGAAGCAGACGGCAAAGAAGGCCTTTACCGGCAGGAATTGAGCCGGACTGTTTGCCGACAGCTAGCAGTCGGCAAAGAGCTTTGCCGACCGCCGTTCATGCCTTTGCCGTCTGCCATGGCAGACGGCAAAGAAGCTGATTCCTGTAGTGATACTTGGGTTTAAGCTTCTGTCACTCTAGCAACCCACTATAAGCGAATCATGAACGTATTGCAACACCCTATAGCGGAAATCCTTCATGTGTGCGCGGCACGAAAGGCACCATAGGACAACACCAAAATAAAACATATAACTCAAACCAATCTAGATCATCAATCAACCCAAAAGACAAAAGAAATCTACTCAAAACATCATAGGATGGCAACACATCATTGGATCATAATATGTGTCATAAAGCACCATGTTCAAGTAGGGGATTACAGCGGGGTGCAGGAGAGTGGACCACTTAAAAGAGACGAGGAAGGTGATGAAGATGGTGATGTTGATGAAGACGATCACCGCGGCAATGGTTCCCCCGGCGGCACTCCGGCGCCACCGCGAGAGAGGGGGAGAGAGTCTCCCCCTTGTGCTTCCTCCTCCATGGCCTCCCCCCTAGATGGGGAGAGGTTCTCCCTCTGGTCCTTGGCCTCCTTGGTGATGATGGCCCCTTCCGGCTTCCTCCTCCATGGCCTCCGGTGATGATGGCCCCCTCTGGCAGGGTGCCGGAGAGGGCCTAGATTGATTTTTCGTGGCTACAGAGGCTTGCGGCAGCGGAACTTCCGATCTAGGGTTCTTTTCAGAGATTTGGGTATTTATAAGAATTTTTGGCATCGGTCTCACGTCAAGGGGGTGCTCGAGGTGCCCACAAGCCATAGGGGCTCGCCCTGGCAGCTTGTGGCCACCTCGGTCACTTCCTGGCCCAGCTCCGGTGCTTCGGGGGTCTCTTTTGGACCATAAAAAATCACCGAAAATTTTCAGCCCATTCCGAGAACTTTTATTTCTGCACAAAAAATGACACCACGGTAGTTCTGCTGAAAACAGCGTTAGTCCGGGTTAGTTCTAATCAAATCATACCAAAACCATATAAAATTGTTCTAAACATGGCATGAATACTTCATAAATTATAGATACGTTGGAGACGTATCAGCAGCCTACAGCTCGCATGCTTCCTGGTGAGCCTGCGCATTGGAGGATAGCTTGCACGCCTCTCGGCCAGCCTACGCAGCGGACTATGCTCGCATGCCTCCCGTTCAGTCAAGGAGCTGTCCGCACGGCACCTCCTAGCCATTAAAAGGGTGATGCGTGGCGTCACGTGAATGGTTAACAGAACGCACACGATTTAAATTATACAAAACGTTTGAGATGTTAAAGTGGCAGCTATTTGTTTCAAAATGCCTTTGTTAGCTGTTATTCGAGTGCGCCTTCTCTCAAAATGGACATGAAAAATACCACCGCATGTCGGGTGCCATTCCATGATAGCATGCCAAGTTTCATGAATTTCAGACGAGTTTTGGATTTACTAGAATTTAAAAACAAAGTATCTCAACATTTTGCCGGCAATCAACAGTGCCCTGGTGTTTGAAATTCATTCCCATTTCTTTCATGGGACCTAAGCATGCACCCAAGGACACACATTTGATATGTGAACCCATTTTTTCTGCACTGGAGCATGTGCATGTAGTTCAAATTTGAATTATGCACAGAAAATGCCTAGAAAACCCAGTTAATATATAAAAATGTCCTAGTGAACCCCAAAAATTCCCAAAATTGACACAGCACTCCTGTTGTTCTATGTTGACACTAGAAAAAATTTGAAGCAAGAAGAGGCAACGGATATCGTTTCGTCCCCAAAGGTGGCACGTTCCATACCGAAACCATCAGGCTTGTCTGAGAAGCTCTGGTTTGCGAGAAGCTTATACCCAAACCTACCCCAAATGGGATAAATTTTTTACCACAGCATGTTGCTGCCACTCCATGATAGCATGCCAAGTTTCATGAATTTTAGACGAATTTTGGATTTACTAGAATTTAAAATCCATGTATCTCAATGTTTGCGGCCGAGCGACGGTGGCAAGGTGTTTGACATTCGTTCCCATTTCTTGCATGGGACCTAAGCATGCAACCAAGGACCCATATTTGTTTTTTCAACCAATTTACATGCACTGCAGCATGTGCCTGTAGTTCAAATTTTAATTATGCACATAAATGCATAGAAAACTCAGTTAATGTATAAAAATGTCCAAACGAACCCCAAAAAAATCTAAAATTTAACACAACACTCCTGTTGTTCTATGTAGACACTAGAAAAAAATTGAAATCAAGAAGAGGCAACGGATATCGTTTCGTCCAGAAAGGTGAAACGTTCCCTACCGTAACCACGAGGCTTGTTGTGAGAAGGTCTGGTTTGTGAGAAGCTTATACCCCAACCTACCCCAAATGGGACAATATTTTTACCACGGCATGTTAATGCTGTTCCATGATAGCATGTCAAGTTTCATAAATTTCAAACGCGTTTTTGATTTACTAGAATTTAAAAACCATGTATCTCAATGTTAGCGGTCGAGCGACGGTGGCAAGGTGTTTGAAATTCATTCCCATTTCTTGCATGGGACCTAAGCATGCACCCAAGGACACACATTTGGTATGTCAACCCATTTTTCTGCACTGGAGCATGTGCATGTAGTTCAAATTTGAATTATGCACAGAAAATGCCTAGAAAACCCAGTTAATGTATAAAAATGTCCTAGCGAACCCCAAAAATTGACACAACACTCCTGTTGTTCTATGTTGACACTAGAAAATTTTTGAAAGCAAGAAGAGGCAATGGATATCGTTTCGTCCCCAAAGGTGGCACGTTCCCTACCGAAACCATCAGGCTTGTGTGAGAAGCTCTGGTTTGCGAGAAGCTTATACCCAAACCTGCCCCAAATGGGACAAAAATTTTACCACAGCATGTTGATGACGCTCCATGATAGCATGCCAAGTTTCATGAATTTTAGACGAGTTTTGGATTTACTAGAATTTAAAAACCATGTATCTCAATGTTTGCGGCCGAGCGATGGTGGCAAGGTGTTTGACATTCATTCCCCTTTCATGCATGGGACCTAAGCATGCAACCAAGGACCTATGCATGGTAGTTCAAATTTGAATTATGCACATAAATGCATAGAAAACTCAGTTAATGTATAAAAATGTCCAAACGAAGCCCGAAAAATTCCAAAATTTAACACAACACTCCTGTTGTTCTATGTTGACACTAGAAAAAAAATTGAAATCAAGAAGAGGCAACGGATATCATTTCGTCCAGAAAGGTGAAACGTTCCCTACCTTAACCACGAGGCTTGTTGTGAGAAGCTCTGGTTTGTGAGAAACTTATACCCCAACCTGCCCCAAATGGGACAAAAAATTTACCATGGCATGTTTGATGCCGTTCCATGATAGCATGTCAAGTTTGATAAATTTCAGACGCGTTTTCGATTTACTAGAATTTAAAAACCATGTATCTCAATGTTAGCGGCCGAGCAACGGTGGCAAGTCGTTTGACATTCATTCCCATTTATTGTATGGGACTTAAGCATGCAACCAAGGACACACATTCAAATTTGAATTATGCACATAAATGCAAATAAAACTCAGTTAATGTATAAAAATGTCCAAGCGAACCCCGAAAAATCCCAAAAATTGACACAACACTCCTGTTGTTCTATGTTAACACTAGAAAAATTTTGAAAGCAAGAAGAGGCAACGATATCGTTTCATCCCCAAAGGTGGCACGTTCCCTACCAAAACCATCACGCTTGTTGTGAGAAGCTCTGGTTTGCAAGAAGCTTATAGCCAAACATGCCCCAAATGGGAAAAATAAATTACCACGGCAAGTTGATGCTGTTCCATGATATCATGCCAAGTTTAATGAATTTCAGATGAGTTTCCGATTTACTAGAATTTTAAAACCATGTATCTCAATGTTAGCGTCCGAGCGACAGTGTCACATTCATTCTCATTTCTTGCATGTGACCTAAGCTTGCAACCAAGGACACACATTTGATTTTTCAACCCGTTTTTATGCACTGGGACATGTGCATGTAGTTCAATTTTGAATTATGCACATAAATGCCTAGAAAACTCAGTTAACGCATAGAAATGTCCAAACGATCCCTGAAAAATTCCAAAATTAACACTCCTGTTGTTCTATGTTGACACCAGAAAAAAATATGAAAGCAAGAAGAGGCGACGAATATCGTTTTGTCCACAAAGGTGACATGTTTCCTTACCGGAACCATGAGGCTTCTTGTGAGAAGCTCTAGTTTGTGAGAAGCTTATACCATAACCTGCCCCAAATGGGACAATATTTTTTACCCTAGCATGTTGATGCCATTCCATGATAGCATGCCAAGGTTCATGAATTTCAGACGAGTTTTGGATTTTCTAGAATTCCAAAAGCAAGTACATCAACGTTTGCCGAAGAGCCACGATGCCGTGGTGTTTGAAATTCATCCCCATTTCTTGCATGGGACATAAGCATAAACCCATGGACACATATATGATTTTACAACCCATTTTGGTGCACCGGAGCATGTGCATGTAGTTTAATTTTGAATTGTGCACCTGAAATGCCTAGAAAACCAAGTTAATGTATAAACATGTCCAACGAACCCTGAATAATTCCAATTTTTTGATGACACACCTATAGTTCAGGGTTCGTTGTCCAGATAAAAGTTCTAGCAATTCAAACACCCTCCTTTGTCGTTGTGACCCCATTATGTAATTCAAATCAAGACGAAAAATCAAGTAGATCTCACACAGTTTATTATCACCAACCGTGTGAGATGCAGTACAAAATATCTTGGAGCACCGTCGGAGTATAGTACGCATATGGCTTACGCGAGAAGGTGCGTTGGCTACAGTCCACAGCCGATGTGTCAAGCACACTAGCTCGCTCCCCAAATATCATTTCACTGTTCAATCGTCGCCGGTGAAAGATGGGTACGTGGACCCGTGTCGTGAGGGCAACTTCGGCGGCCCACTCCAGCGACAGCGCAGCCGCAGCCTCCATGCGCATGCTAACAAGCTACGTGTGCGCAACCGCAATCTGCGACTGGGCGGCCAAGGCAGCCCAAATGACCGCTGTTGCTTCTGAGGTGGCGGCAGCAACATTTGCCTCGGGATAGCAACTGGTGAGAGCGGCACAACAGCTGTCCGTTCTGCAGCGGCGGCCTTAGCCATGATGGAGGCCGCCCACGACCATGTCGAGGCCGCCCACGTCCAGCTCCTGGCGGTCACCGTACAAATTGAATGAAGCTTCTCCGACACCGGTCGGCAACCCACGGCCGAAGAGTTGGCAATCACCGAGAGCATTCGAGTAGCCGTCCGTTCCTCCATGGCATACCTTGCCACGACGGAGCCCATCCAAGCCTAGATCGCGGCCATCCATGCCCAGCTTGTGGCGGGCTTTTCCAAAGATATGGCGGACGCGGATGGCGAGATGCTTGCGAGTATTGTGCGATGGATGCCATGGAGCCCCTTCCCCAGGAGATCGTTGGGGGCGAGCTGGACATGAAGGAGGCGGCGGAGATCGGCGAGCACTAGCCGGAGTAGTACTCTTTGTTTTGTTTAATTAAGAGCGTCGGCCTTTAATTTCTTAGAGTAATGTTTAGGTCAGCTAGCTTTGTTTAAGTGCTGAACTTGCCCGATTAAGAAGTGTGGCTGTGATGTAGTCTCCTCTGTGTACCCAAATTATGCCATGACGTGGATGACCACTATAACCAGGGAAATTCGGACCAAAATTTGCATGTTCAAACTCATCACACACGGGTTGAGCTATATGAATCGTTTGTGATGTTCACATATCATACACAGTGCTGAATAAGGGACCGTGTCTGATGACACTTTGCGCGCCAGTTTTTTCGCTGCACCGATCCAAAATTTTCGGCTTCCGCGGAAATATCTACCTCCCTGCCCCCTTCCCAAAAGCCACATTTCCCCTGTTTACACCTTCCTTTCCAAGTTGAAACCTTCACTCCTTGCTTGCAGCGCCGCCTCCTCGCCGGCGACCCTCCTTCACGCTGCTCAGCCTCGTCGATTCAGGCAGGTAATCCACACCCGACCCCCATCCTCCTCCTCCTTCCACATCCCACATGCCCCGACCACCGGCGCGACACCTTCCACCCAAATCACCGACCCCTCCCCCAAATAAGCGCCGCCCTAAGCCATGGTGCATGCAGTATAGCCAGGAGCTCAAGGAGCATTTGACAGTGGAGAAGCAAATCGCGGTCGCATGCGCAGATGAGGTCGTGATGGCTGCTATTGGTGCCGACCCCCAGATCTTGGAGGAGCACCTCACCATCGAGGCCACCATCGACGCCTCACGCACCGATGCCGTGACGTGGTTGGCTACTTTAAATGATAATTTGTGGCGTTTTCTCGAGGCCACCGTCGGTGCCTTCGACGAAGACTACGAGGTGTTTTCTCAGCGTGCCCGTGCTTACCTCAACTCGAGAGCCAGCAGGTTGGTGCCCGTAGTGGCTCAGGCAACTCACCACTACGACAAGGGCACCCACGATGTGGAGGCCTCACCCTCTTCCATGTCCAAGGAGCCAATCATCATCGATATCTCCGACGATGAGGAGTAGCTTGTCTTATTAGCTCACTATAAGGACCTATGTTCAGTTTGCTAGCTACGCCGATTAAGCATGCTCAGTTTTCCCGTTGCATGTGCTGCTCCTGCCTTTCCTTAACAAATTCTAGTGAATTTTCCTATCTACTTTTACCATGCAATCTGTTGCTCTAGTGTATATGTTCTATATGTCATGCAATGTGGTGCTCACTTATTAACTGTTTGATTAATTAGTTGTCGTGTTCAGTTAACTGTTTGGTTCAATTCTGCAAATGTGATGTTCAATTCTTCAGGGTGCAATTTTGTATTGTCTTCCATGTGAGAAATAAATCGAATTTATCTTCACAAAATACATGAGAACTAAATACATTTGCTATATTTCCAAGTTGTCAAGCATGCTTGGTTTGGTTAACTGTCTGATCTTCTAGTATGTTATATATTGTGCAATGTGGTGCTCAATTAACGTTTGGTTCATTTGTTGTACTGTTTAGTTAACTATTTGGTTCAATTCTGCAATGCGATGTTCAATTGTTGTGGGTGCATTCTATTATTGTATACCATGTGAGAAACAAATCGAATTTGGCTGTACTAAATACATGAGAAACAAATACAATTGCTATATTTCCAAGTTGTTAAGCATTCTTGGTTTGGTTAATTGTCTGATGTTCTATTAGGTGTATGTTATATTGTGCAATGTGGTGCTCAATTAATGTTTGGTTCATTTTTTTGGTGTTTAGTTAACTGCTTGGTTCAATTCTGCAATGCGATGTCCAATTGTCGTGGGTAGAATTTTATATTGTTGTGCATGTGAGGAATAAATCGAATTTGGCTGCACTTAATACATGAGAAACATATACAATTGCTATATTTCCTAGTTCTTAATCATGCTTGGTTTGGATAAATGGGTTTTCCATGTGGCTTGAATTAATCTGATGAATCTGCAATTTGCTTATTTTTCATCAACATATTTTACTGATAGCATGCGAACCCTCACTTAACCTGATCACTAACTACCTTATATGTGTTGCAGGTAAATAATGGGAAGCAGTGAGGTTTACAATCGAGGTTTGCACATGCATGGTCCTTTGTCTAATAGCACATTATTGTGCAATTGCAGGAACCATTATAATATTTAGGTTTTAACAATTTGGTCTTGCACATGTAGGTCCTGCTGTAAGAGGTTTTGACCCACTGTTCGACCCTTTTTGCATATGGGGAAATGAGTTGTCCATGAATATCAGTCAAGTCAAGAAACTCAGAAAGATTGTTAGGATAAAGAAATTAGCGACAAAAAACAACAAGATCTTTGTCTGCACAATGAAGAAGACATCAGTTCACTACAGGATGGTACTAACTATTATACCTTGGCTTTTTTATTCCTTTGCCCCATTTCCAATCTAGAGAAGATATTTAGGCACATCCTTGTTTTTAGGCCTTTCCAAATCAGTTCACTAATGATTACCTCTCAAACCACCTGTATGGTCAGGAGGCGAGGAAAGTATTCATACAACACCCATGGTTCAATATTGAAGTGTTCCTGAAGAGGACAAAGGATGGACGGTCAATCGTCCATAGGCACTGGCCTAAAGTTGCAAAGACCTTCAACATCAATGAAGGCTCAATATTCGCCTTCCGCTTCAATAGTTTTCCAGATGAAATTCATCTGTCTATGTACCATCTATGATGCTAATTTCGAAAGGTTATGGATGTTGCATGTGAAACTTGGTGCTGGTGCAGTTGTGTAATGGGGTAGTTGAGTGCTGAAGCTATATGATGTTGTACTATGATGTATTTCAATTATGAAATCCTGCTTCCTTAATACAAAAATGAAATATATTTTGTGCTTAATATGAAATATCAATTAGATTAATAAATGGATTATTAATAATAGGGCAATTAGCCTGCTAATGGCCAATTAGCCTGCTAATGGCCAATTAGCCTGCTAATGGGGTTTTTCTATTGCAAACGATTATTGAGAAAACACGGTGGGCGTTGACCTCAGGCAATGCACATAGTTTCTAGGAATAAACCGTGTTGGATCAATGAACAATCACACACGACATCCTCTTGAAAACTGTTTGCGTTAGGCCACCTTGCGCAAACGTTTACCACATAAAAAGTGTGTGTGATGGACAACCTATGCCACATAGTTTCTTCTACGCACCATGTGTGATGCATTCAATAACGCAAACAATAAAATTGTTAATATCATCTGCAATGGCAACGCAATCACAAACGATTGAATGGGGAAAATTGTGTGTGATATACCTGCGAACGGAAACGTTTTCCTTGGAGTGACTGTGTGGGATGTATATACGAACGGAAACGTACTTCTTGGATTAACTGTGTGGGATGTACATACTAACGGAAATGTATTCCTTGGATTGACTATGTGGAATGTACATATGAATGGAAAGGTTTAGCCGGGACTGACTGTGTGGGATGTACTTATGACCGGAAACAATTTAGCACAACTGTACATATAATCGTATTTGATCGCTCGCCCGTCGCACATAACCTCATTTTGCCGAGCGTGTGTGCCAGGAGGGCCTATCCCCGACGGTTTCTAGGTTGTGTGGGAAGGACCCCCCTATCGCACACACTCACTCAGTGACGGTTCCGAATGCCGTCACAGAAAGGGTTTAAAAACCGTTTGTATAGCACCTCGCTATACCAGTGCAAAGAAGCCCAAACAAAAAAATGAGAGAAAAAGAGAGAAGGGACAATGTTACTATCCTTTTCCACACTTGTGCTTTGAAATAGCACCATGTTCTTCATGATAGAGAGTCTCCTATTTTGTCACTTTCGTATACTAGTGGGAATTTTTCATTATAGAACTTGGCTTGTATATTCCAATGATGGGCTTCCTCAAAATTGCCCCAGGTCTTCATGAGCAAGCAAGTTGGATGCACACCCACTTAGTTTCTTTTTGAGCTTTCATACACTTATAGCTCTAGTGCATCCATTGCATGGCAATCCCTACTCACTTGCATCGATATCAATTGATGGGCATCCTCATAGCCCATTAATTTGCCTAGTTGATTTGAGACTTTCTCCTTCCTTTTTGTCTTCTCCACAACCACCATATTCTATTCCACCTATAGTGTTATATCCATGGCTCACGCTCATGTATTGCGTGAAAGTTAAAAAGTTTGAGAACACCAAAAGTATGAAACAATTGCTTGGCTTGTCATCGGGGTTGTGCATGATGAAATACTTTGTGTGATGAAGATGGAGCATAGCCAGACTATATGATTTTGTAGGGATAACTTTCTTTGGCCATGATATTTTGAGAAGACATGATTGCTTTATTAGTATGCTTGAAGTATTATTGTTTTCATGTCAATATTAAACTTTTGTTTTGAATCTTATGGATCTGAATATTCTTGCCACAATAAAGAAAATTGCATTGATAAATATGTTAGGTAGCATTCCACATCAAAAATTCTGTTTTTATCATTTACCTAGTTGAGGACGAGCAGGAATTAAGCTTGGGGATGCTTGATACGTCTCCAACGTATCTATAATTTTTGATTGTTTCATGCTATTATATTATCTGTTTTGGATGTTTTATATGCATTAATATGCTATTTTATATTATTTTTGGGACTAACCTATTAACATAGAGCCCAGTGCCAGTTTCTGTTTTTTCCTTGTAGTTGACTTTTACAGAAAAGGAATATCAATCGAAGTCCAAATGGAATAAAACTTTACTGTGATTTTTCTTGGACCAGAAGAAACCCACGATACTTGGAGAGGAGGCCAGAAGACCCACAAAGCCGTGGGGGCGCGCCCCCTGGCTTGTGGGCCCCTTGTGGACCAACTTGACCTAATCTCTGCACTATAGATCCTCAAATATTCCCCATATACTAGAGGGCACACCAAAAATACTTTTCCACTGCCGCAAGCTCCTGTTCCTGTGAGATCCCATCTTGGGGCCTTTTCTAGCACTCCACAGGAGGGGGATTTGATCACGGAGGTCCTCTACATCAACCTTGCTGCCCTTCCAATGAAGCGTGAGTAATTTACCGCGGACCTAAGGGTCCATAGCTAGTTGCTAGATGGCTTCTTCTCTCTCTTTGATCTTCAATACATTATTCTCCTCGATGTTCTTGGAGTTCTATTCAATTTAATCTTCTTTTGCGGTGCGTTTGTTGAGATCCGATGAATTGTGGATTTATGATCAGATTATCTATGAATATTATTTGAGTCTTGTCTGAACTCTTTTATGCATGATTAAGATATCTTTGTATTTCTCTTTGAACTAACGGTTTGGTATGGCCAACTAGATTGGTTTTTCTTGCAATGGGAGAGGTGCTTAGTTTTGGGTTCAATCTTGTGGTGTCCTCACCCAGTGACAGAAGGGGTAGCGAGGCACGTATTGTATTGTTTCCATGAAGGATAAAAAGATGGGGTTTATATCATATTGCTTGAGTTTATCCCTCTACATCATGTCATCTTACTTAAAGCATTGCTCTGTTCTTATGAACTTAATACTCTAGATGCAGGCAGGAGTCGGTCGATCTGTGGAGTAATAGTAGTAGATGCAGAATCTTTTTGGTCTACTTGTCACGGACGTGATGCCTATATTGATGATCATTGCCTTAGATGTCTTCATAATTATGCGCTTTTCTATCAATTGCTCAACAGTAATTTGTTTACCCACCGTATGTTTTCTTCAAGAGAAAAGCCTCTAGTGAAACCTATGGCCCCTGGGTCTATTTTCCATAATATATTTTTAGTTCTATAAACCAAAAAACCCAAAAATACCTTGCTGCAATTTATTTATATTTACCTTAGTTTGATCTTTTATTTATCTTTTATACCAATCTCTATTATATCTCACTCTTGTTCGTGACCGTGAAGGGGCTGACAACCCCTTTTTCGCGTAGTGTGCAAGAGTTTGTTAGTTTGTGCAGGTGCATATATTGGAGACTTGCTTGTGCCTCCTACTGGATTGATACCTTGGTTCTTAACTGAGGGACATACTTATGTCTACTTTGCTGCATCACCCTTTCCTCTTCAAGGGAAAAATCAACGCAAGCTCAAGAAGTAGCATGCCATGATTTCAGATCTGAACCGTTTATGTTTTCACCATTATATCTATGTTCTAGATCCGATCTTGCAAGTCATATTCACCTATTATGTATTATGATCCGTAAACCCCAGTGTGACAGTAATTGGGATACTTTCCGGTGATGACCGTAGTTTGAGGAGTTCATGTATTCACTATGTGTTAATGCTTTGTTCCGGTTCTCTATTAAAAGGAGGCCTTAATATCCCTTAGTTTCCTTATGGACCCCGCTACCACGGGAGGGTAGGACAAAAGATGTCATTCAAGTTCTTTTCCATAAGCACGTATGACTATTTATGGAATACATGCCTACATTATATTTATGAATTGGAGCTAGTTTTGTATTACCCTAGGTTATGACTGTTATATGATGAATATCATCCAACGAATTCACCGATCCAATGCCTACGAGCTTTCCACATATTGTTCTTGCTAAGTTACTACTGCTGCTGTTACTTTTACACTTTCCACAAAATCATTGCTATCACTGTTACCGTTACTATTACTATTACTGCTGCTATCAAAACCATCATATTACTGTGCTACTGATCACTGTGCTGCAGATATTTAATATCCAGGTGTGGTTGAATTGACAACTGAACTACTAATACTTGCAAATATTCTTTGGCTCCCCTTGTGTCGAATCTATAAATTTGGGTTGAATACTCTACCCTCCTGAACTGTTGCGATCCCCTATACTTGTGGGTTATCAAGACCTTTTTCTGGCACCATTGCCGGGGACCATAGCTATATTTGTTGAGTCACTTGGGATTATTATCTATTTATCACTATGAAGAATTTGAAAGATACAAAAACCAAGATTGTTCCCTATAAGACAAGGGGAGGTAAGGACTTGCCATCACACTCTGCACTTGATTCACCTTCTGTTTTGAGTAGACTTGCAACACCACCACATGCTATTAATCGTGATATGTCGCAAGTTATTGATGATGCTACTTCTGCTATGCATGATACTCATGATGATGCTAGTACCTTGCTTGATGATAACGTGCCACTAGGTGAATTTCTTGATGAACAAATTGCTAGAGCTAAAGATATTGAGAATGCTGAAACTGATGAAATTATTGAAACTGATGAAGTACTTGAAACTGAAAATCTTTAAACACCTATTAGACCTAGCTCTCCTAAATTTGAAATGCCTAAGAAACCTGAAGCTTATTTTATGGATGAGGAGCTAGCTAGAGACTTTCTTGCTTGCAATGATAGAGATGATCTTAAGAAATTATTATGCAAACTGAAAGAAAAATCTTTGAATGCTAGAATGAAATGTGATCCTAAGTTTGCTACTTCACCTATCTTTGTTACCGCTAAGGATTATGAATTCTCTGTCGACCCAGAGTTAATTACTTTGGTTGAATCTGATCCTTTTCATGGCTATGAAACTAAAACTGTTGTAGCACATCTCACTAAACTAAATGATATAGCCACCCTTTTTGCTAATGACGAGAAAACTCACTATTATTATATCCTAAAATTATTTCTGTTCTCATTAAAGGGTGATGCGAAGATATGGTACAATACTCTTGCTCCTGGTTGTGTGTGTAGCCCCCAGGATATGATCTACTACTTCTCTGAAAAATATTTTCCTGCTCATAAGAAACAAGCTGCCTTATAGGAAATATTGAACTTTACACAAATTGAAGAAGAGAGTCTCCCACAAGCTTGGGGGAGGCTTCTCCAATTGCTTAATGCTTTTCCTGATCATCCTCTTAAGAAAAATGAAATACTTGATATCTTCTATAATGGACTAACCGATGCTTCTAGAAACTTCCTAGATAGTTGTGCTGGTTGTGTTTTCAGGGAATGAACTATTGAACAAGCCGATGAATTATTGAATAACATATTGAAAAATTATGATGATTGGACTCTTCCTGAACCACCGCCTAAACCCACTCCGAAGAAGAGGGGTATCTTATTTCTCAGTCCCGAAGATATGCAAGAGGCAAAGAAATGTACGAAGGAAAAAGGTATTAAAGCTGAGGATGTTAAGGATTTACCACCGATTGAAGAAATACATGGACTTGATACACCACCTCCATAGGTGGTAGTCGTAAATTCATTATTAAAGTTTGATGAAGGTGACATCCGTTATAATAAACATCCTAGTCAATGCCTGTATGAGTTTGGCAATTACATTAGGAAACAAGATCACTTCAATGCAAATGTTATGAAACAATTGAAATATAATTCTGATATGATTGCTCGCTTGAGTGACTTGTTATTTGGAATCACTAATGATGTTAGGGGTGTAGGAAAACATGCTTCTATGGTTCAAACTCAGTTAGAACAAGTTGCTATCTCAAAGAGAACTGCTTAATGAAATGAATAATAATATGAATTATTTTGCTGTTAGAGTAGCAACTAGAGGAGGCAAAATGACTCAGGAACTATTTTATCTTGAAGGACACCCTAAAAGAATTGAACAAGACTCAAAGAATTAATGTTGATGCACCTAGTCCTTCTAAAAGGAAAAAGAAAAAGAAAATACAGGACTTTGCAACCTCTAGTGAACTGAAATAGAAAAGCCTCCCGAGGATACTAATGAGGTCTCTATCTCAGATGCTGAAACTCAGTCTAGTAATGAACATTCATCTAGTGATAATGAAAATGATAATGTTCATGAAGACACTCAACCAGATAATGATAACGAACCAGATAATGAGGTTGAGATAGAACCTGATGTTGATCTTGATAACCCACAACCTAAAAATAAAAGATATGATAAAAGAGACTTTGTTGCTAGAAAACATGGTAAAGAAAGAGAACCATGGGTTCAGAAACCCATGCCCTTTCCACCTAAACCAACTAGGAAAAAAGATGAAGAAGAATTTGAATCCTTTGCTGAAATGCTTAGGCCAGTCTTTTTGCGCACCTGCTTGACTGATATTTTAAAGATGGCCCCTTATGCAAAATACATGAAAGACATCATCACTAATAAAAGAAAAATAACTGAAGCTGAAATCTCCACCATGCTTGCTAATTACTCTTTTAAGGATGGAGTACCTAAAAAACTAGGAGATCCGGGAATACCAACTATACCTTGCTCCATCAAAAGATATTATGTCAAAACTGCTCTGTGTGGTTTAGGAGCTGGTGTTAGTGTTATGCCTTTCTCTTTATATAAAAGACTTGATTTGAATAAACTCAAACCTACTAAGATATCTTTGCAAATGGCTAAAAAATCAACTGCCATACCTATCGATATTTGTGAAGATGTGCCCTTTGTTGTTGCAAATGTTACTATCATAACAGACTTTGTTATACTTGAGATGCCCGAGGATGACAACATGTCGATTATCCTTGGTAGACCCTTTTTGCATACTGCAGGGGCTATTATTGATTGCAATAAAAGCAAGGTCACTTTTCATATCAATGGTAATGAGCATACGGTGCACTTTTCGAAGAAACAATTCCAAGTGAATGGTATTAATGTTATTGAAAAATCTCCAACACTCACTATTGGAAGTTTTCAACTACCTCTACCTACTGCCAAAAAGAAATATGAAATACTTATTGTTGGGGATATGCATATCCCTGTTGAGGTAACCTAGTGTTTTACGAAAGTTCTTCGGTTTCATGCTAATTGAAAGTGGTTGTTAATAAGACTTGATCAACCTTGTTAATGGATCATTTTTGAGAGGCATGAAGACGATGAATTTAGTAGGCACAACCTTTTGCTCCCACCTTTGGTTTTCTGTTTTTCTTTGTTAAATAAAATAAAATGCCATGTTTAGTCTGTTTTCTGAATTTTTCGTGCAATAAAAAAGCGACCAAAAAAAATGCTCAAAATGCCCTGAAATTTTAACACTATTTTTTTCTGAATATTTCTGAATTTCTGGTGCAAATAACATCAGAGGGGGGGTGCACCTGGTGTCCACAAGACACCAGGGCATGCCAGCAACCCCAGGCGCGCCCTAGTGGGTTGTGGTCCCCACGTGGGTCCCCTCACTTATCTCTTTACCCCATGTCATCTCCTACCTCCAGAAAAAAATCACCATAGCTCTCTCTCTCGTGTTCTTGTTCTCAAACCCCGCGGATTTTGATCTCTTTGCTTGAAGCTCCGTTTCCGAAACTGTTTTGGGGGATTGCTACTTGGTATGTGACTCCTCCATTGCTCCAAGAATTTTTGCTTTAGTGGTTTATATTTTGAATAAGTAGCTACTCTTGGTGGTGCTATAGATGGGCTTGCATGTTGAATTCTTGGAGTTCTAAGTAGTTTGAATGCTTAATATAGCCTATATGCATCCTTATAAGTAGTTTCTATCAATCTTATGAAGTTTTGTTGAAAAAAAAATTGTGGACTAAAATTTTTAGAATTTTATTTATAGGAATAAGATGAGTTTCTTTAGGAAGTTTTCTTCCAAGAAGAATGCTAAGGGAGTCATTGGGGAATCATTGGACAATGACCTCAACACCCCGAGAACGGCGGAGGTGCGGCCATGCGAATGGCCGCATAATGCCTTCATGGAGGAGGCCGGGTTCCATCAAGAGTTCGCCCAATTCATTGCAAATGCTGGGCTGACCGACTTCCTCGCAGCTGAGTGTGACCAACACCACCTCCTTACAAATTCGTTTGCGCAAAATTTTCATTTTCTGAGTAGGAACAATCCTCCTGAGGTGCGGTTTAATTTATACGCTGAAACCCGTCAAATACCGCTCACCAACTTTTGTGACATTTCTTTGATTCCTTCTGATGGGGAATTAAGGGAGCCTAGACCAGCAGAGTTTGAGGACTTTCTCCGCACTTTGACAGTGGGGGATGAGAGAGGCGTGTCGGGCGCCACTGCCACTACTTTGCAGTTTCCTCCTATACATTACTTTGCTTTGTTCATCGCGAAGTGTTTAACTGCTAGAGAGAAGGTCGGTGCACTCAGTGCCCCCAACCTCGCTATTTTATGCCATGCACTACACAATGATCACACCTTTAGCCTAGGGGCTATTATTGCACATCGTATGCACCTTAACAGAACCAAGGGAAAAATTCATGGTGGTATTTATGCCACTCGCTTAGCGAGCCACTTTAATGTTCAGATACGCCAACATGACTATCCTTTGCCCCGAGTTTATCTAGATCACCAGGTAATGGTGGCTCACCAGTTTACTGATGATGCTGACTCTCTTCATAATATTCGTTACAACCTGGTTTTCAATGTGGATTCCTCTGATGTTATTCCGTTGCTTGCACCTGCTTTGTTTGATTCTATTGCCAGGGGCGGATACAGGGTCATGCCATAGGACATTATTGCCTACCGGAATGACCAGGCAGCGGCAGAGGAGGAGCCCCAGGAGTGGGACGCTCAGGTGCCACCGCCACAACACTTCTACATGGGACCGGAAGGCTACTACGGATGGTGATTACCAAGCTAGGCCAAAAGCCTAAGCTTGGGGGATTACGTATTTCCATGGACATTATATTCATATTCACACATTTCATTCCAGTTGTCGGTCTTCACACTTTTTCATTGTATTATCCGTGCTAGATTTATTTTCTAGCTTTCTTCTTGTGTGTTTGAAAAACTTTGAGAAAACCCAAAAATATTTCTTGCTTCTTTTCGGGTTTTCTTTCTAGTTTAAATTAGTTGTAGTGTTAAAAGGAAACCCAAAAAGATTTCCATATTCTTCTTTTGCTTGTTGGGAGCTTTCCCGTGTAAATAGTTTTTCTCGTTTGTTTCCCTTCTTTAATTTGCTTTCTTCAAGAAAAACTACAAACTCCAAAAATATTTCAATGTGTTTCTCTGAAATTCTTTTCTTTTTATTGAGTCGTACCAGGGAGAAGACAACGATGAAAATGTTGAGTGGCTCTCGTATGTATTATTATTGATCTAACAAAGAGCCCAAATTACCTTGTGTTCTCTTGTTGAATAAAATGTTTGCAGATTCCAGCTTAGTCCACGGCACTCTTGCACTATTATTATTTTCATATCGTTCGGTCGTGCAAGTGAAAGGCAATAATGACGATATTTGATGAATTGACTATGGCAGAGTGAAGCGGGCATGAACTCAACTTGTTTTGTTTTTTTAAATATGTTTAACCTAGTATCCATGATTCAACATATTATGATCAAACATTTTTGCAATGACAATTAGAGATTATAGTTTCTCATGCCATGCTTAAGTAGCTAGGAGTGGATAATCATTTATCTTAGGTGTCAACATGCATTAAAATGATTGTGATGTAGTATGATGATATGGTATCCTTCTCTGAATGTTTCAAGTGGCTTGACTTGCCACATGTTCATGCATGTAGTTGAATCAAAACCAACATAGCCTCTATGATATTTATGTTCATGGTGTTCATATCCTACTCATGCTAGTATTCAATGTTGATTATGCATAACCCATGTTCATGACCGTTTTCGCTCTCTAGCTGGCCGCTTCTCAACCTATTTGCTAGCCTACGCCTGTACTAAGAGGGAATACTGCTTGTGCATCAAAACCCTTAAACCCAAGTTATTCCAGATGAGTCCACCATATCTACCTATATGCGGTATTACCCTGCCGTTCCAAGTAAATTTGCATGTGCCACCTCTAAAATTTCAAATGAACATCTATTTTGTGTACCTAGACCGCTCATGGAGTGATAGGGGGCGGTCAGTATCTTCCATGCTAAGCGGGTTATTCTCATGATGAGTGTTTATTCACTCGTCCTTGCACGAGAGGGGCGGCAATAGGGATGTCCAGTCCTGAAATCAGAAATTGCAAATAATTAAACAAAACTCCACCAGGATTTTTATTGGTATGGACGGTACCCGTGGGTTCGGCTAGTCGTGGAGTGTGTTTGTTGGTGGAGGGGGAGTAAACTTTACTTTTATCGCTTGGGAACCGCCGCAAATGTGTTTAGCATGGAAGATATTGATAACTCTTGGTCGTAACGTTGACAGGAAGGGTGCACCTCACAAAAATATATTTATCTCTGATTTAAGCTTTGAGCTCTGGCACCTCTGCAAATCCCTGCTTCCCTCTACTAAGGGACTATCTATTAAATTTTATGTTGAGTCATCACCTTCTCAAACAAGCGCCAGACCTGAGAGCACTATTGTCATCCTCATTCATTGTGTATAGTTAATGTTGAATGCATCATGACTGGATCTTTTCTACCATGAATTACAATGTTTAGTCACTGCTTGAACTTTTGAGGTGCTCTGCATTTATGTTTTGCGGTCTCAGAAATGGCTAGAGAGATACCACTGTTGTCATATTATATCATGATTGTTTTGACAAAGTGTTGGCATTTGATATATCTTATTATTGCTCGCTAGTTAATTATGCAATTGATATGAGTTAATATAATTTCTAAGAGTTATTGTTGACATGGTTAGTCATGATCTATGCTGAAAACCTGGGTGCTACTTAAGCTTATTTATGTAAACAAGAAGAAAAGAGTTCGTAAAAGTTTTGCTTTATCACTTTCAGTTTGTCAACTGAATTGCTTGAGGACAAGCAAAGGTTTAAGCTAGGGGGAGTTGATACGTCTCCGTCGTATCTAATTTTCCCAACGCTTTTGCTCTTGTTTTGGACCCTAATTGCATGATTTGAATGAAACTAACCCGGACTAACACTGTTTTCAGTAGAACTACCATCGTGTTGTTTTTGTGCAGAAATAAAAGTTCTCGGATTTGGATGAAACTTTTTGGACCATTATTTCAGAATATATAAAAAATACTGGAACCAAGAACCACCGGAAGGGGGCCCTGGTTGTCCACAAGACACCAGGGCGCGCCCCCCTCCAGGCGTGCCCTGGTGGGTTGTGGGGCCCTCGGGGCTCCGTAGACCCTAATTCCAGCACTATAAATTCCTATTTTTGGAGAAAAAAAGAAGAGAGGAAGTTTCATCGCGTTTCACGATACGAAGCCGCCGCCATCTCCTGTTCTTCATCGGGAGGCCAGATCTGGATCCCGTTCGGGGCTCCGGAGAGGGAATATTCGATCTTCGTCATCACCAACCATCCTTCATCACCAATTCCATGATGCTCCCCACCGGGAGTGAGTAATTCCTTCGTAGGCTTGCTGGTCGCTGAGGAGTTGGATTAGATTCATCATGTAATCGAGTTAGTTTTGTTAGGGCTTGATCCCTAGTATCCACTATGTTCTAAGATTGATGTTGTTATGACTTTGCTATGCTTAATGCTTGTCACTAGGGCCCGAGTGCCATGATTTCAGATCTGAACCGTTTATGTTTTCACCATTATATCTATCTTCTAGATCCGATCTTGCAAGTCATATTCACCTATTATGTGTTATGATCCGTAAACCCCGGTGTGACAGTAATTGGGATACTTTCCGGCGATGACCGTAGTTTGAGGAGTTCATGTATTCACTATGTGTTAATGCTTTGTTCTGGTTCTCTATTAAAAGGAGGCCTTAATATCCCGTAGTTTCCTTATGGACCCCGCTACCACGGGAGGGTAGGACAAAAGATGCCATGCAACTTCTTTTCCATAAGCACGTATGACTATTTACGGAATACATGCCTACATTATATTTATGAACTGGAGCTAGTTTTGTATCGCCCTAGGTTATGACTGTTATATGATGAATATCATCCAATGAATTCACTGATCCAATGCCTACGACTTTTCCACATATTGTTCTTGCTAAGTTACTACTGCTGCTGTTACTTCTACACTTGCCACAAAATCATTGCTATCACTGTTACCGTTACTATTACTATTACTGCTGCTATCAAAACCATCATATTACTGTGCTACTGATCACGGTTGTCGGATTGAGGGCTCCGCAGACCCAAGAAGGTTCGAACTCTGGGGTGTGTGTGAAGATCTCAACCAGCTCAAGTCGCAAGCTCACCACTCCACGGTCTAGCCTAGTCGAGTTCGCGCGAGCAAGGAAGAAGATGAACACAGCGGTTTACCCAGGTTCGGGCCACCTTGCGGTGTAAAACCCTACTTCTGCTTTGTGGTGGATTGGCCTCACGAGGAGGTGGAGGATGAACTAATACAGAGGATGAGCAGCCTCGCGAGGGCTCAAGTGGGCTGGTGGAATGGTCGAGGGTCCGATCCAGGATCCTCTTCTATGGTGGTGGCTAGCCTATACTTATAGTGGCCTTGGTCCTCTTCCCCTAAAACTTAGGCGGGAAGGGATCCCACAGTGGCCAATTTGAAAGGGGACAAGAAGTACATCTAATCCTGACAAAAGGTACTCTTCGCCTGCAAAGCTTCTGGTCGTGACGCAGTGGTGGGCTCGGCGATGACATCCGTCCTGCCGAGCTCGTGGTCTTGGTCTTGTTGCACCAAAATGGAAAGCTTTGGGGGATTCCTTGGGAACCCACATCTGTCCTTGCTCCCCTAGCACCAAAGGGGAAACTGTCTCCTCTGCGCCCGCTGGTGCCCTCCTGGCATTGGTCGTCATGGCTTGCATCATCGCAACCTCGTGAGGCTGGGTACCTGCATAGAAGTATCCACCCCTCGAGAGGTGGCCCAGGGAGGCTAGTGCCCTCGCGAGGGTCTTGCCTTGGAGTTGTTGTAGCTGGGCCGTACGGGGCCGTCGATGGGCCCACACGCTGGGCTACACGTAGGCAGGTCTGTGTACCCCTGATCCCAGAAAGCCGACTGTTGCCCCCGGGCCCAAGGTGCGCTCAGCCTGGATTCGAGGCGAAGCCAAGGGGAGAAGGGAGAAGCGCCGTGGGCCCCAATCGCTTGCGGGCTAGCCTCGACGCGTGGCACACGGTGAGACGCGGACGCCTCCGCTTCCCCACGTCGCCTCGGCAACTACCCCGACTAACGAAATTCTTGGACGTGCATGTTGTGAGATCATCATTGCACGAAGGTGGAGGGACGCCGGTTGGTCCACGATCCCCTATAAGAGGGCGAGCGGGCAGTGCCCCGTCCCATCTTTGCCTTCTCGCCCTCTCTTCTCCAACCTCCGCCGCAGCCACCATCTTGCCAAAGCAACCACGGCGCCATTGAGCAGGTTCACCGCTGAAGAGAAGGGCAAGGCCCCCAAGGAGGGGCCAGAGGGGGCGCGGCCACCCTCGCAAGTCCACGGCGACGCCCGCAGCGGTCCCTCGCGGACGATGTCGTGCATTGCCGGGGGTCCGCATCGGCTCCGGCAGCCGCCAAGGGAATTCTTCCCGCAGGCGCGGCCGCGGAAGCCGTGGAGGCCGAAGGGGAGGGCGCACGGCAGCAGCCCATCCACTTTACCCGCGGGCCCACTGTAGCGACACGGCTCGAGAATTTGTGGTGTGGGTGGCGATGCCACCGTGCACCTGGATCCGGCTCCCGCGCCTCTTGGCGGAGGAGCTGCCAACGAGGGGGCCTGTCGAGCTGTGGCTGCAGCACGACGGCTGCTGCAACCAGCCCTCTCGGGCGGAGGTCGAGGCCACCTTCTCCGGCGATGTCTTCATGACTCGGGGTTGGGGAGCGATCGCCAGCGCCTGCGGCTAGGAGGGGAGGCACGCCCTCCACTTCAAGTATGTCGGGGCGGCAGCGCTCTTCTTCAAGGTCTTCGAGGAAGATGGTAGACGCCTGGAGTGCTGCCCGGAGGGCGATAGCAGCGGTGGCGATCGCCCCTCCAATGGCGACGGCCGGCAGGGCGGCGACGTCCTCGGCCGTGAACTTGCCCTTGGCCACGAAGCCTCCAGCAGCGGCGGCACCTTCTCCGAGGGGAGCTTGAGCGGCGACGACTACAACGAGCCGCCGTGCTGCTGGCGCCTGCTGAGCTACGGCTCTCAAGAGGCCTTTTCTTTTGTGTTATTTCCTGTATCAAAATCATGAGGGGTCCCGTGGGGGCATGTAAGAACCGTGGCGCTAGCGCCTTTATATTAATGCTTCTAGTTCACGTCCCATTCGCGTGTCTCGCTTGGGCATGGGTCCCCTTTTCGTTCTTATGATGGCTCAGTGCTCTACGTCGATAGGACCCAGTCCCCAGGCGAGCTTCAGCCGTCGCTGGTATGCCAGGTCGCGATGCCGTGGTCAAGGCCAGGAGGTGAGCGACCCGAGGTCCAGTAAGAGCCCCTGAGACGCGATGCTCAGGAGGTCCCCTTTGGCGCACAAGCGGCTCCCAGAAGATTAAGAGCGGGGATTCCTTGCCCGAGCGAGGTCGCGAGAAAATAAAGCGTAAGTGGTGAGGCTCATGCTGGCATGTGTGGGATCACTTAGCTTGGCGAGCTTGCGATCCGTGGTGGCTCTTTCGTTGTGAGGGCATGCTTTCCTGGAGCTTTTGATCCCGGGCGCACCTTCGTTGGGCCACACCCTTCTCCCCATACTCCCTCGCAAGGTGCACCACCCCCTCTCTTTGCCGAGCTCAATGCTCTATGTCCTCAGGACCCGGCCCTCGAGCGGATTTCAGCTGCCGCTGGTATGCTAGGTCGCGATGCCGTGGTCAACGCCAGGGGGTGAGGGCCCGAGAGCCAGTAGGAGCTCCTGAGGCGCGATGCTCAGGAGCGCCCCTTCGACATGCAAGCGGTCTGTGCAGAAAAGGAGCGGTCCCGCCTTGTGGGGGTAGCTAGGAAAGAGGGCCTCGACCAACAGCCAAGGCGGGCAGACTGGTTTACTTAGCCTTTGTGAGTTGGACCGCTGCCCGGCCGGAGTCGGCCCTTCTGAGGTCGCGGGGTGTCGGCCACATTGCTTGAACGCCCGTCTCCTGAGGTTCCTGCGAATTAGGCAATTACATAGTACGAGAGGCATCGCGCGTCCGCTGATCTGCTCATGATCGTTCCGTGAGAAGACGAAGGCACTAAGGACCTGGTGAGGTGACATGTGCAGGGCCGTCCCGGGAGTCAGAGCTCAATCTCTTAGATTTATCGATGCTGTAGGGACAGACCCGAGCACAGGCGTCGTGCCGGTAGCCCCCTCTCATGGGAGGCTCGGAAGGAGAACTGGCGAGGCGCGAAGCCCGCGAAGGTGACTCCAGAAGAGATTCATCATCATAGGTAAGGTTAACAGCTGTAGTGGCTCATGAGGGCATAAGCAGTTCAAGGTACATGCGCATAATGATACAGCTGTAGGGGCGGACCCTAACAGCTTGAGGAGAATGCAGCCCGAGGGGTGCCCTCAACTAAAGAAACCAAAAAGTCACCTGGCACCATTGTTGTAGAAGCGTCGAGGTAGCTGAAGATGCCTGCCATGAAGATAGCTCCTCATGAGCTGGGTGGCTGATACGTCTCTAATGCATCTATAATTTTTGCTTGTTCCATGCTGCTATATTATCATTCTTGGATATTTTACAATCATTCTATAGCAACTTTATATCATTTTTTGGGACTAACCTATTGACATAGTGCCCAGTGCCAGTTGTTGTTTTTTGCTTGTTTTTTACTTCGCAGAAAATCAATACCAAATGGAGTCTAAATGCAGTGAAACTTTTTGGAGATTTTTTTTGGACCAGAAGGAAGAACTTGGGCCAAAGAAGTACCAGAGGGGTGCCCCGATGAGGGCACAACCCACCTGAGCGTGCCTGGGGGGCCAGGCGTGCCCTGGTGGGTTGTGCCTACCTCGGTGGCGTCCCGAACCGCCTCTTTGCTCTATAAATACCACAATATTCCAAAACCCCAAGGGGAGTCGACGAAACACAGTTCCAGCCGTCGCAAGTTCTAGAGACACGAGATCCAATCTAGACACCACCAAGGAGGGGTTCATCATCCTCATTGGTGCCTCTCCGATGATGCGTGAGTAGTTCATTGTAGACCTTCGGGTCCGTAGTTAGTAGCTAGATGGCTTCCTCTCTCTCTTTTGATTCTCAATACAATGGTCTCTTGGAGATCTATTTGATGTAACCCTTTTTGTGGTGTGTTTGTTGGGATTTGATGAACTTTGAATTTATGATCAGATCTATTTTTATAGATGAAAGTTATTTGAGTTTCTTTGGTCTTTTATATGCATGATTACTTATAGCCTCGTATTTGTTCTTCGAATCTTTGGTTTAGTTAGGCTGACTAGATCGATTTTTCTTGCCATGGGAAGAGGTGCTTTGTGATGGGTTCGGTCGTGCGGTGTTCTTTCCCAGTGACAGAAGGGGAAGCAAGACACGTATTGATCGTTGCCATTAAGGATAACAAGATGGGGTCTATTCCTACATGAATAGATCTTGTCTACATCATGTCATCGTTCCTATTGCATTACTCCATTTCTCCATGAACTTAATACACTAGATGCATGCTGGATAGCAGTCGATGTGTGGAGTAATAGTAGTAGATGCAGGCAGGAGTCGGTCTACTAATCTTGGACGTGATGCCTATATAATGATCATTGCCTGGATATCGTCATGATTATTTGAAGTTCTATCAATTGCCCAATAGTAATTTGTTTACCCATCGTATGCTATTTTTCTCAAGAGAAGCCACTAGTGAAATCTACGGCCCCCGGGTCTATTCTTCATCATATTTGCTTTCCGATCTATTATTTGCCACTTTTATTTTCAGATCTATTATTCTAAAAACCCAAAAATATCTTGCTGCACTTTTTTGTTACTTCTTTTATTTTGCGTTTATTCGAGATCTATTTATCCAATCTATCACAATTTTTATCCCGTCAACTTGATAATTTCTGGCGCTGTTACCCGTTGAGTGATTGACAACCCCTCCTAATCGTCGGGTTGCAAGTATTTGTTCTTTGTGTGCAGGTACCATTTACATTGTGTTGCTTGGTTCTCCTACTAGATTGATACCTTGGTTTCATAACTGAGGGAAATACCTACCGTAGTTGTGCTGCATCATCCCTTCCTCTTTGGGGAAATACTGACGTAGTTCAAGCAACGTCAAAAGGAATTTCTAGCGCCGTTGCCAGGGAGACATCATCAACATCTATCAGGTTCCTAATCACAAGTCTCATCTCCTTGAAATTTATATTATTTGCCATTTGCCTCTCGTTTTAATCTCCCCCACTTCACAAAAATTTGCCGTTTTATTCGCCCTCTTTTTCGTTCGCCGTTTTCTAGTCAGATCTATTATTCTCTTGAACTTGTCACCATGAGTGACTTTGGAATGGCAGAAACAGATGATGGCCTAACTCCTAAAATTGGACGATCTGGCAATCTGGATGCCAAAACTTTTGTTTTTGGGCAAGGGAATGTTATGGGAAAAGAACATATCCAAGAATTTTTCAATTGAGTTGCGAATTTGACACTTGATGATGCTCCTATACTTAAAAGAACTAAATCTTTGAAGGAAATATGCCCTAGAGGCAATAATAAAGTTGTTATTTTATATTTCCTTATTCATGATAAAGGTTTATTATTCATGCTAGAATTGTAATGATCGGAAACCATAATACATGTGTGAATACATAGACAAAACACCGTGTCCCTAGTACGCCTCTACTAGACTAGCTCGTTGATCAAAGATGGTTAAGGTTTCCTGACCATGGACATCAATTGTCATTTGATAACGGGATCACATCATTAGGAGAATGATGTGATGGACAAGACCCATCCGTTAGCTTAGCATAATGATCGTTCAGTTTTATTGCTATTGCTTTCTTCATGTCAAATACATATTCCTTCGACTATGAGATTATGCAACTCCCGGATACCGGAGGAGTGCCTTGTGTGCTATCAAATGTCACAATGTAACTGGGTGATTATAAATATGCTCTACAGGTATCTCCGAAGGTATTTGTTGTGTTGGAATAGATCGAGATTAGAATTTGTCACTCCGAGTTTCGGAGAGGTATCTCTGGGCCCTCTCGGTAATACACATCATAAGCTTGAAAGCAAACGACTAAGGAGTTAGTCACGAGGTGATGTATTACGAAACAAGTAAAGATACTTGCCGGTAACGAGATTGAACTTGGTATGAAGATACCGACGATCGAATCTGGGACAAGTAACATACCGATGGACAAAGGGAATTACGTATGTTGTCATAACGGTTCGACCAATAAAGATCTTCATAGAATATGTTGGAGCCATTATGAGCATCCAGGTTCCGCTATTGGTTAATGACCGGAGAGGTGTCTCGGTCATGTCTACATAGTTTTCGAACCCGTAGGGTCCACACGCTTAACGTTCGTTGACGATATAGTATTATATGAGTTATGTGATTTGGTGACCGAATGTTATTCGGAGTCCCGGATGAGATCACAGACATAACGAGGAGTCTCAAAATGATCGAGAGGTAAAGATTGATATGTAGGACGATGGTATTCGGACACTGGAAGTGTTTCGGGGGTCACCGGGTACTTATCAGGTCACCGGAAGGGGTTCCGGGCACCCCCGACAAAAGATATGGGCCTTATGGGCGAAGAGGGGAAACACACCAGCCACAAGGGGCTGGTGCGCCCCCCATATGGGCCAGCCAAGATGGAGAAGGAAAGGGGAAGGAGGAAAGGAAAGAAAGGGAATAGGATTCCCCCTTCCTTCCACCTCTCCCCCCTTTCCTTCCCCCTCCGATATATATGGCAGGGTGGGGCGCACGGCATGGGAGGAGCCCAAGTAGGATTCGGTCCTACTTGGGGCGCCTCCTGGCCTCTCCCCTCCCCCTCACACCTATATATATGTGGGAGGGGGTGCCTAGCACACCCCAGATCAATTTTTAGCCGTGTGTGGCGCCCCCCTCAACCGTTTACACCCCCGGTCATATCTTCGTAGTGCTTAGGCGAAGCCTTGTGAGGATCACTTCACCATTACCGTCACCATGCTGTTGTGCTGACGGAACTCATCTACTACCTTGACATCTTGCTAGATCAAGAGGGCGAGGGACGTCACCAAACTAAACGTGTGTAGAACGCAGAGGTGTCGTACGTTCGGTACTTGATCGGTTGACGTGAGAAGAAGTTCGACTACATCAACCGCGTTGTGAAACGCTTCCACTTACGGTCTACGAGGGTACATAGACACACTCTACCCCTCGTTGCTACGCATCTCCATGGATAGATCATTGCATGTGCGTAGCATCCGAGCCAGGTCTATGCGTAGATGATATGCACGAGTAGAACACAAAGAGTTGTGTGCAGTGATAGTCATACTGCTTACCACCAACGTCTTATTTTGATTCGGCGGTATTGTGGGATGAAGCGGCCCGGACCAACCTTACATGTCCACGCACATGAGACCGGTTCCACCGACTGACATGCAACTAGTTTTGCATAAAGGTGGCTGGCGGGTGTCTGTTTCTCCTACTTTAGTTGAATCGAATTTGACTGCGGCCGGTCGTTGAAGAAGGTTAAAACAGCAAACTTGATGAATCACCGTTGTGGTATTTGCCGTAGGTAAGAACGGTTCTTGCTAGAAACCCGTAGCAGCCACGTAAAACTTGCAACAACAAAGTAGAGGACGTCTAACTTGTTTTTGTAGGGTATGTTGTGATGTGATATGGTCAAGACATGATGTGATATACGTTATTGTATGAGATAATAATGTTTTGTAAGATATCTGGCAACCGGCAGGAGCCTTATGGTTGTCTCTTTATTGTATGAAATGCATACGCCATGTAATTGCTTTACTTTATCGCTATGAGTTAGCAATAGTTGTAGAAGCAATAATTGGCGAGACGACCACGACACAACGATGGAGATCAAGGTGTCGAGCCGGTGACGATGGAGATCATGACAATGCTTTGGAGATGGAGATCAAAAGCACGAGATGATGATGGCCATATCATGTCACATATTTTGATTGCATGTGATGTTTATCCTTTATGCATCTTATTTTGATTAGAACGACGGTAGCATTATAAGATTATCCCTTCACTTAATTTCAAGATTATAGTGTTCTCCCTGAGTATGCACCGTTGCGATAGCTCGTCATGTTGAGACACCACGTGATGATCGGGTGTGATAGACTCTACGTTCACATACAACAGGTGCAAGACAGTTTTGCACATGCGGAATACTTGGGTTAAACTTGACGAGCCTAGCATGTACAGACATGGCCTCGGAACACTGGAGACCGAAAGGTCAAACGTGAATCATATAGTAGATATGATCAACATAGAGATGTTCACCATTGATGACTACCCCATCTCACGTGATGATCGGACATGGGTTAGATGATTTGGATCACGTATCACTTAGATGACTTGAGGGATGTCTATTTAAGTGGGAGTTCTTAAGTAATTTGATTAATTGAACTTAATTTATCATGAACTTAGTCTTGATAGTATTTGCATATCTATGTTGTAGATCAATGGCCCGTGCTACCGTTCCCCTGAATTTTAATTGCATTCCTAGACCAAGCTAAGTTGAAAGATGATGGTAGCAACTACACGGACTAGGTGCGTAACTTGAGGATTATCCTCATTGCTGCACAGAAGAATTATGTCCTTGATGCACCGCAAGGTGAAAGGCCTGCTGCAGGAGCAGAAGCTGATGTTTTAAACGTCTGGCAAGCTCGATCTGATGACTTCTCGATAGTTCAGTGTGCCATGCTTTACGGCTTAGAACCGGGACTTCAAAGAAGTTTTTAACGTCATGGAGCATATGAGATGTTCCAAGAGTTGAAGTTAATATTTCAAGGAAATGCCCGGGTTGAGAGATATGAAGTCTCCAACAAGTTCTATAGCTGCAAGATGGAGGAGAACAGTTCTGTCAGTGAACACATACTCAAAATGTCTGGGTATTATAATCACTTGACTCAGCTGGGAGTTGATCTTCCAGTTGATTGTGTCATTGACAGAGTTATTCAATTACTGCCACCAAGATACAAAGGCTTCGTGATGAACTATAATATGCAAGGGATGAACAAAACAATTCCCAAGCTCTTCGCAATGCTTAAGGCCGCGGAGGTAGAAATCAAAAAGGAGCATCAAGTTTTGATGGTTAACAAGACCAGTAGTTTCAAGAAAAAGGGCAAGGGAAAGAAAGGGAACTTCAAGAAGAATAGCAAACAAGTTGCCACTCTCGGGAAGAAGCCCAAAGCTGGACCCAAGCCTGAAACTGAGTGCGTCTACTACAAAGGAACTTGTTACTGGAAGCGGAACTGCCCCAAGTATTTAGCGGATAAGAGGGATGGCAAAGTGAACAAAGGTATATGTGATATACATGTTATTGATGTGTACCTTACTAATGCTCATAGTAGCACCTGGGTATTTGATACTGGTTCGGTTGCTCATATTTGTAACTCGAAATAGGAGCTACGGATTAAACGAAGATTGGCTAAGGACGAGGTGACGATGCGTGTCGGGAATGGTTCCAAGGTCGATGTGATCGCCGTCGGCATGCTACCTCTACATCTACCTTCGGGATTAGTTTTAGACCTGAATAATTGTTATTTGGTGCCAGGGTTGAGCATGAACATTATATCTGGATCTTGTTTATTGCAACACGGTTATTCATTTAAGTCAAAGAATAATGGTTGTTCTATTTATATGAATAGTATCTTTTATGGTCATGCACCCTTGAGGAATGGTCTGTTCTTGTTGAATCTCGATTGTGGAGATACACATATTCATAATATTGATGCCAAAAGATGCAAAGTTGATAATGATAGTGCAACATATTTGTGGCACTGCCGTTTAGGTCATATTGGTGTAAAGCGCATGAAGAAACTCCATACAGATGGACTTTTGGAATCACTTGATTATGAATCCTTTGATACTTGCGAACCATGCCTCGTGGGCAAGATGACTAAAACTCCATTCTCAGTAACAATGGAGCGAGCCAATGACTTATTGGAAATAATACATACCGATGTATGCGGTTCGATGAGTGTTGAGGCACGCGGCAGGTATCATTATTTTGTGACCTTCACAGATGATTTGAGCAGATATGGGTATATCTACTTAATGAAACACAAGTCTGAAACATTTGAAAAGTTCAAAGCATTTCATAGTGAAGTGGAGAATCATCGTAACAAGAAAATAAAGTTTCTACGATCTGATCGCGGAGGCGAATATTTGAGTTACGAGTTTGGCCTTCATTTAAAACAATGTGGAATATTTTCACAACTCACGCCACCTGGAACACCACAGCGTAATGGTGTGTCCGAACGTCGTAACCATACTTTATTAGATATGGTGCGATCTATGATGTCTCTTACCGATTTAGCACTATCTTTTTGGGGTTATGCATTAGAGAAAGCTGCATTCACATTAAATAGGGCACCGTCTAAATCCGTTGAGACGACACCATATGAACTATGGTTTGACAAGAAACCTAAGCTGTCGTTTCTTAAAGTTTGGGGTTGCGACACTTATGTCAAAAGGCTTCAGCCTGATAAGCTCGAACCCAAATCAGAGAAGTGTGTCTTCATAGGATACCCTAAGGAAACAATTGGGTACACCTTCTACCACAGATCCGAAGGCAAGATCTTTGTTGCCAAGAATGGAACCTTTCTAGAGAAGGAGTTTCTCTCGAAAGAAGTGAGTGGGAGGAAAGTACAACTTGATGAGGTAATTGTACCTTCTCTCGAATTGGAAAGTAGCACATCAGAGAAAACCGTTCATGTGATGCCTACACCAACTAGAGAGGAAGCTAATGATGATGATCATGAAACTTCGGATCAAGTTACTACAGAACTTCGTAGGTCAACCAGAACACGATCCGCACCAGAGTGGTATGGGAATCCTGTACTGGAAGTCATGTTACTAGACCAAGGCGAACATATGAACTATGAAGAAGCTATGATGAGCCCAGATTCCAACAGATGGCTTGAGGCCATGAAATCTGAGATAGGATCCATGAATGAAAACAAAGTGTGAACTTTGGTGGATTTGCCCGATGATCGGCAAGCCATAGAAAATAAATGGATCTTCAAGAAGAAGACTGACGCTGATGGTAATGTTACTGTCTATAAAGCTCGACTTGTCGCAAAAGGTTTTTGACAAGTTCAAGGAGTTGACTTCGATGAGACTTTCTCACCCGTAGTGATGCTTAAGTCCGTCCGAATCATGTTAGCAATTGCCGCATTTTATGATTATGAAATCTGGCAAATGGACATCAAAACTGCATTCCTTAATGGATTTCTCAAAGAAGAGTTGTATATGATACAACCAGAAGGTTTTGTCGATCCTAAAGGTGCTAACAAAGTGTGCAAGCTCCAGCAATCCATCTATGGACTGGTGCAAGCATCTCGGAGTTGGAATATACACTTTGATGAAGTGATCAAAGCATATGGATTTATACAGACTTTCGTTGAAGCCTGTATTTGCAAGAAAGTGAGTGGGAGCTCTGTAGCATTTCTGATACTATATGTGGATGACATATTGTTGATTGGAAATGATATAGAATTTATGGATAGCATAAAAGGATACTTGAATAAGAATTTTTCAATGAATGACCTCGGTGAAGCTGCTTATATATTGGGCATCAGGATCTATAGGGATAGATCGAGACGCTTAATAGGGCTTTCACAAAGCACATACCTTGATAAAGTTTTGAAGAAGTTCAAAATGGATCAGTCAAAGAAAGGGTTCTTGCCTGTGTTGCAAGGTGTGAAGTTGAGTAAGACTCAATGCCCGACCACTGCAGAAGATAGAGAAAAAATGGAAGTCATTCCCTATGCTTCAGCCATAGGTTCTATCATGTATGCTATCCTATGTACCAGACCTGATGTGTGCCTTGCCATAAGTCTGGCAGGGAGGTACCAAAGTAATCCAGGAGTGGATCACTGGACAGTGTTCAAGAACATCCTGAAGTACCTGAAAAGGACCAAGGATATGTTTCTCATTTATAGAGGTGATAAAGAGCTCGTCATAAATGGTTACGTCGATGCTAGCTTGAACACTAATCCGGATGACTCCAAGTCACAAACCGGATACGTATTTATATTGAATGGTGGAGCTGTCAGTTGGTGCAGTTCCAAGCAGAGCGTCATGGCGGGATCTACGTGTGAAGCGGAGTACATAGCTGCTTCGGAAGCAGCAAATGAAGGAGTCTGGATGAAGGAGTTCATATCCGATCTAGATGTAATACCTAGTGCATCGGATCCAATGATAATCTTTTGTGACAACACTGGAGCAATTGCCTTGGCAAAGGAATCCAGGTTTCACAAGAGAACCAAACACATCAAGAGACGCTTCAACTCCATTCGTGAACAAGTCAAGGATGGAGACATAGAAATTTGCAAGATACATACGGATCTGAATGTAGCAGACCCGTTGACTAAGCCTCTTCCACGAGCAAAACATGATTAGCACCAAGACTCCATGTGTGTTAGGATCATTGCAATGTAATCTAGATTATTGACTCTAGTGCAAGTGGGAGACTGAAAGAAATATGCCCTAGAGGCAATAATAAAGTTGTTATTTTATATTTCCTTATTCATGATAAAGGTTTATTATTCATGCTAGAATTGTATTGATCGGAAACCATAATACATGTGCGAATACATAGACAAAACACCGTGTCCCTAGTAAGCCTCTACTAGACTAGCTCGTTGATCAAAGATGGTTAAGGTTTCCTGACCATGGACATCAGTTGTCATTTGATAACGGGATCACATCATTAGGAGAATGATGTGATGGACAAGACCCATCCGTTAGCTTAGCATAATGATCGTTCAGTTTTATTGCTATTGCTTTCTTCATGTCAAATACATATTCCTTCGACTATGAGATTATGCAACTCCCGGATACCGGAGGAGTGCCTTGTGTGCTATCAAACGTCACAACGTAACTGGGTGATTATAAAGATGCTCTACAGGTATCTCCGAAGGTATTTTTTGAGTTGGCATAGCTCGAGATTAGGATTTGTCACTCCGAGTTTCGGAGTGGTATCTCTGGGCCCTCTCGGTAATACACATCATAAGCTTGCAAGCAAACGACTAAGGAGTTGGTCATGAGGTGATGTATTACGGAACGAGTAAAGAGACTTACCAGTAACGAGATTGAACTAGGTATGAAGATACCGACGATCGAATCTCGGGCAAGTAACATACCGATGGACAAAGGGAATTATGTGTGTTGTCATAACGGTTCGACCGATAAAGATCTTCGCAGAATATGTAGGAGCCAATATGAGCATCGAGGTTCCGCTATTGGTTATTGACCGGAGAGGTGTCTCGGTCATGTCTACATAGTTCTCGAACCCGTAGGGTCCGCACGCTTAACGTTCGTTGACGATATATTATTATATGAGTTATGTGATTTGGTGACCGAATGTTGTTCAAAGTCCCGGATGAGATCACGGACATAACGAGGAGTCTCGAAATGATCGAGAGGTAAGTATTGATATATAGGACGATGGTATTCAGACATCGGAAGTGTTTCGGGGGTCACCGGGTACTTATCGGGTCACCGGAAGGGGTTCCGGGCACCCCCGGCAAAATATATGGGCCTTATGGGCCAAGAGGGGAAACACACCAGCCACAAGGGGCTGGTGCACCCCCCATATGGGCCGGCCAAGATGGAGAAGGAAAGGGGAAGGAGGAAAGGAAAGAAAGGGAATAGGATTCCCCCTTCCTTCCACCTCTCCCCCCTTTCCTTCCCCCTCCGATATATATGGCAGTGGGGGCGCGGCTTGGCAGGAGCCCAAGTAGGATTCGGTCCTAGTTGGGGCGCCTCATGGTCTCTCCCCTCCCCCTCACACCTATATATATGTGGGAGGGGGGCGCCTAGCACCGTTTACACCCCGGTCATATCTTTGTAGTGCTCAGGCGAAGCCCTGCGAGGATCACTTCACCATCAACATCACCATGCCATCGTGCTGACGGAACTCATCTACTACCTCGACATCTTGCTGGATCACGAGGGTGAGGGACGTCACCAAACTGAACGTGTGCAGAACACGGAGGTGCCGTACGTTCGGTACTGGATCGGTTGACGTGAGAAGAAGTTCAACTACATCAACCGCGCTGTAAAACGCTTTTGCTTACGGTCTACGAAGGTACGTAGACACACTCTCGCCCTCGTTGCTATGCATCTCCATGGATAGATCATTGCGAGTGCGTAGATTTTTTTTTGTTTTCCATGCAATGTTTCCCAACAATCTTATGCGGAAGCTATTTCAGCACAACTTCTGAAACTTGAAAATAGATTTATCCATACCCATCCTACCTTGAAAGATTTTTTTATGAGTTGCCATCCCTAAAAGATCCTAAAGCAAAGAAGTTAGCTACCCAAGTTCTTATGAATGAATTTGATTACATAGTACGGGAAGCTAGGGAAATTTTTTATTTTTACGGTATGAACCGTGAAAAACCGGTAATAAATGAGATCCTTTATAATAGTGATTATATGTTGAGACATTTGCTTGGAAATAAACAATTTTTTTATGAGAATCTTAAAAAGGAAATCCCCGTTCTAGATATAATCCAACAAGTTTTCAATGATGTTAATCAACAATATTCTTGGATTGTCGCCGGAAATGAAAGGGGATATATAGATGGGCAACTTGATAATGCTAATTTTTCCATGGATAATGTGTTCCAAGTTATTTTTTCAAAACCTTCTGATAAGAACACACCTACAGAAAATAAGAAGAAAGATGACAACACTTGAATCTATGCTTTATGCCTAGCTAGGGGCGTAAAATGATAGCGCTTGTTGGGAGGCAACCCAATGAAAAAAAATATTTTTGCCTTTTTTTCTTTTTGTTCTTGAGTGTTTGCACAATTATGCCTCTGATATGATTGTTTTTTAATGTTTTAATTAGTGTGTGTGCCAAGTAAATCCATTGGGATAGCTTTGGTGATAGTTGATTTGATCTTGTTGGAAAACACAAACTTCTGCGTCCTGTAAAATAATTGTCTAAAATCACAGAAGCGACAAAAAATTCTGAATTGTTTACAAAAGATTTATATACAAATTTCCTCCGTCGTCCTATTGTTTCAGCATTTTTGGAGTCACAGAAGTATGAGAACAATTCGCATCTTTAAAGACTGTTCTGTTTTTGATAGATTCTATTTTCTTTGCATTGTGTGCTTATTTTGATGAATCTATGGCTTGTATCGGGGGCTATAAGCCATGGTAAAGTTAGAATACAGTAGATATAATGCAATAACAAAATTCTAATGAGTTTTCTACAGTACTTAAAGTAAAGATTGGTTTTCTTATACTAACGGATCTCACGGAGGTTTTGTTAAGGTTTGTGTGATTGAAGCTGTCAAGTTTTGGGTGAGATCACGATGGATGAAGGAATAAGGAGTAAGAAGAGCCTAAGCCTGGGGATGCCCCATGGCACCCCAAGCCATTATCCAAAGACAAACAAGCAACTAAGCTTGGGGATGCTCCCGAGTGGCATCGCCTCTTTCTTCTAACGACCGTCGGTATTTTACTTGGAGCTATATTTTTATTCGTCACATATCATGAGTTTTGCTTGGTGCGTCTTGTGTTATATGAGTCTTTGCTTGTTTTTATTTTTAGTTTGTGTCATCTATCCTTGCTGAACACACCTATTTGAGAGAGCCAAAATTATGGTATGATTTGTTAGAATTGCTCTATATGCTTCACTTAAAAAAAATTGAGCTCTGGAATTGCTCTAGTGCTTCACTTATATCTTTTTTTGAGCATGATGTGCTTTAATATTTTTGAAGAAATGCTCTCATGCTTCACTTAGATTTATTTGAGAGTTAGTAATTTTGAAGAAATTCTCTCATGCTTCACTTATATTATTTTGAGAAAATAAAATTTTATGCTCATGTACTTCACATAGATTTCTTTGAGCTATCAAAAGCAACATATGAAATTAGACCCAAAGTGATAGATAATCAAGAGGGATATAATAAAAACTTTCATGAAGATCATTGGACAAAATAAACTTGATTCTTTGTAATAGTTTTGCGATATGATGATATAATATGAGAGTCATGATGATGAGTAATTGTGCTTTAGTAAGAATATTGGTGTTAAGGTTTGTGATTCCCTATGCAAGCACGAAAGTCAATAGTTATGCAATGAAATTATATCCTACTTGTGGTGCATTATTCGGTGGTAGTTATGCTTAATGCTCGCTTATGAGATTTTTTGTTTCTTGGTTGGATGCTTCTCAATCTTTTTGCAAGCCTTCACTTGTACTAAGTAGGAATACTACTTCCGCATCCAAAATCCTTAAACCCACTTTTGCCATATGAGTCCACTATACCTACCTATATGCAGTATTTCCGTGCCGTTCTAAGCAAATTTGTATGTGCCATCTCTAATTTGCAAAATAAATTCCCTTTTTGTGTGCTCGTACCGCTCATGAAACGGTAGGGGGTGGCTGATATTTTTCCATGCTAGATGTGTTATTCTCAAGATGAGTGTTTATTCACTTGTCATTGCACGAGAGTACGGCAAAGGTATTAGGGATGCCCAATCCCGAAATGAAAAATGAAATTACTTTATGTTGTCAAATAATAAATTCCTTGGGAAGTGTTGGTATGGACGGTACCCGTGGATACGGCTAGCCGTGGAATGTGAAAGTATGGTGGAAAAAGGAATAAACTTTATTTTCTGTTTGGGAACCGCCTATGATATATCTAGCATGGAAAGTATTGGGAACTACTCGATCGTTTTCGTTGACAGGAAAAGCATGCCACCCAAAATGTTTTATCTTTATCTTTTTTTTCGCTTTGAGCTCTGGCACCTCTACAAATCCCTACTTCCCTCTGCGAAGGGCCTTTCTATTTACTTTATGCAATTTTTTATTTTATTTGAGTCTCCATCATCTCTTATAAAGCACCAACTAAGGGGCACTATGATCGTACTTGAGCATTGGGTATAGCTAATATGCGAGTGTGTTTCTTGAATGGATCAATGATTGAGCATAATGGGCTAGGGATAACTTGCTTTAGTGTTGATATTTGGAAAGACATGGTTGCTTGTTGATATGCTTGAGTATTGGAATCTTCATGTCAAAACTAGAATATTGCTTTGAATCATATAAAAGTCCAAATGTCCATGCTACAAAGAAAAGAAAATGTGATGAACATGTTAGGCAGCATTCCACATCAAAAATTCTGTTTTTATCACTTACCTACTCGAGGACGAGTAGGAATTAAGCTTGGGGATGCTGATACATCTCCAACGTATCTATAATTTTTGCTTGTTCCATGCTGTTATATTATCATTCTTGGATGTTTTAAAATCATTTTATAGCAACTTTATATCATTTTTTGGGACTAACCTATTGACATAGTGCCTAGTGCCAGTTGCTGTTTTTTGCTTCTTTTTTTCCTTCGCAGAAAATCAATACCAAACGGAGTCCAAACGCAGCGAAACTTTTTGGAGATTTTTTCTGGACCAGAAGGAACAACTTGGGCCAAAGAAGTACTAGAGGGGTGCCCTGAGGGGAGAACAACCAACCTGGGCGCGCGCCCTGGTGGGTTGTGCCCACCTCGGTGGCCTCCTGCACCACCTCTTTGCTCTATAAATACCCCAAATATTCCAAAAACCCTAGGGGAGTCGACAAAACACAATTCCAGCCGCCGCAACTTCCAGAAACACCAGATCCAATCTAGACACCATCACGGAGGGGTTCATCATCCTCATTGGTGCCTCTCCGATGATGCGTGAGTAGTTCATTGTAGACCTTCGGGTCCGTAGTTAGTAGCTAGATTGCTTCCTCTCTCTCTTTTGATTGTCAATATAATGGTCTCTTGGAGATCTATTTGATATAACCCTTTTTGCGGTGTGTTTGTTGGGATCCGATGAACTTTGAGTTTATGACCAGATCTATTTTTATCCATGAAAGTTATTTGAGTTTCTTTGATCTCTTATATGCATCATTACTTATAGCCTCATATTTCTTCTTCGAATCTTTGGTTTAGTTAGGCCGACTAGATCGATTTTTCTTGCCATGGGAAGAGGTGCTTTGTGATGGGTTCGGTCGTGCGGTGTTCTTTCCCAGTGACAGAAGGGGCAGCAAGACACATATTGATCATTGCCATTAGGGATAACAAGATGGGGTCTATTCCTACATAAATAGATCTTGTCTACATCATGTCATCATTCTTATTGCATTACTCCGTTTCTCCATGAACGTAATACACTAGATGCATGCTAGATAGCGGTCGATGTATGGAGTAATAGTAGTAGATGCAGGCAGGACTCGGTCTACTAATCTTGGACGTGCTGTCTGTATAATGATCATTGCCTGGATATCGTCATGATTATTTGAAGTTCTATCAATTTTCCAACAGTAATTTGTTTACCCACCGTATGCTATTTTTCTCGAGAGAAGCCACTAGTGAAATCTACGGCCCCTGGGTCTATTCTTCATCATATTTGCTTTCCGATCTATTATTTTCCACTTTTATTTTCTGATATATTATTATAAAAACCAAAAAATATCTTGCAGCACTTTTTTGTTACTTCTTTTATTTTGCGTTTATTCGAGATCTATTTATCCAAACTATCACAATTTTTATCCCGTCAACTTGATAATTTCTGGCACCGTTACCCGTTGAGGGATTGACAACCCCTTCTAATCGTCGGGTTGCAAGTATTTGTTCTTTGTGTGCAGGTACCGTTTACATAGTGTTTCTTGGTTCTCCTACTGGATTGATACCTTGGTTTCATAACTGAGGGAAATACCTACCGTAGTTGTGCTGCATCATCCCTTCCTCTTTGGGGAAATACAGACGTAGTTCAAGCGACATCAAAAGGAATTTCTGGCGCCGTTGCCGGGGAGACATCATCAACATCTATCAGGTTCCTAATCACAAATCTCATCTCCTTGCAATTTACATTATTTGCCATTTGCCTCTCATTTTAATCTCCCCCACTTCACAAAAATTCGCCATTTTATTCACCCTCTTTTTCGTTCGTTGTTTTCTAGTCAGATCTATTATTCCTAGCTAGGGGTGTAAAACGATAGCGCGTGTTGGGAGGCAACCGAATGAACAAAAATTATTATTGCCTTTTTCTTTCTGTTCTTGAATGTTTGCACAATTATGCCTCTATTATGATTGTGTTTTTTATGTTTTAATTAGTGTTTGTGCCAAGTAAAGCCTTTGGGATAGCTTTGGTGATAGTTGATTTGATCTTGTTGGAAAACCGAAACTTTTGCATCCAATAAAATAATGGTCTAAAATCACAGAAGCAACTAAAAATTCTGAATGTTTTACAAAAGATTTATAACCAAATTGCCTCTGTTGTCCTAATTTTTCAGAATTTTTGGAGTTACAGAAGTATGTGAACAATTCGCATCTTTACAGACTATTCTGTTTTTTGACAGATTCTATTTTATTTGCATTGTGTGCTTATTTTGATGAATCTATGGTTTGTATCAAGGGGTATAAGCCATGGTAAAGTGAGAATACAGTAGATACAATGCAATAAAAAAATTTAATGGGTTTTCTATAGTACTTGAAGTAAAGATTGATTTTCTTATACTAACGGATCTCACGAAGGTTTTGTTAAGTTTTGTGTGATTGAAGTTTTCAAGTTTTGGTGAGATCACAATGGATGAAGGAATAAGGAGTAAGAAGAGCCTAAGCTTGGGGATGCCCCATGGCACTCCAAGCCATTGTCCAAAGAGAAACAAGCCGAAGGTGACGGGAAGGCGCACCTTCCCTATGGGTGTGGTGGAGCCATCGGTTACTCCTGAGAAAGGCTTGGTGGGTAGGACCTGGTCGTAGGACACTAGGAGCATGTCGAACGTTTCCACAGAGAGGACATTGAGCCCAGCGCCACCGTCGATGACGATCTTGGTCACGAGGACGTTGCTGATGGTGGGTGTGCAGAGCATGGGGAGCGCGCCCGCGGCGGTCGAGCACTTGAGGTGGTCTTTGGAGTCGAAGGTAATCGCGTACTGTGACCACCTGAGGGACGTGCGGACTCGAGCTTTGGGAGGGCCGCGTTCACCTCACGAGAGAACTGCTTGAAGATGTGGTTCGAAGTAGGGGCCTGGGCACCACCCAGGATGCAAGCGATCGCACGGGGTTCCTGGAAGCGCCCAACCCCATCATCCTGGCGGTTGTCGCCATTTCTCCTTGGCGGCGGCGGCGGAGGGAGGCCGGCATTGCCCTAAGGATGATCCTCACGAGGCTGATCGCGCCAGGGGCCGTCGCCGGGCTGTCCCACTAGCATTCCTCGCCAGGCTGGTCACGCCAGTCCTGACAAGGGTCACGGTTGTCCCAGCGGCCTTCGCCACGGCCTCCCCCATGGCCGTAGCCACGGTCATCGCGCTCGAGGCGGTGGCCAAGGCACCTGTCGCGGAGCGCCCTGAGCTCCTGGCAATCGTTGGTGTTGTGGCTATGGACGTTGTGGAAGATGCAGAATGGGAGGTTGCCCATGGGAGGCTTATCGTGGTCGCGACCTCGTTTCATCTCGGGCTCTGCTGCCAGCACGGCAGGGCCTTTGCACTTTGCCTCCTTGGCCTTAGCCTTCTTGTCTTTAGGGTCGGCCTTCGGAAGCTCGAGGAGGGAGAGGTGGCCTTCCTCGGCCCCTGGACACTTGTTCGCCATGTTGAACATCTCCAGGGCCGAGCACAAGTCCTCACGGATTGTGAGTTCCTCTTTCATCTTGACGTCCCGGACGCCATCAGTGAACGCTGAGATGATGGCCTCGTTCGACACCTTTGGGATCTTGAGGCAAACATTCGTGAAGCGATGTATATACTTGTGCAGGGTCTCGCCCGGCTACTGTTTCACACACCGCAGGTCGCCTACTGTAGGGGCGCGGTCACGGGTGCCCTGGAAGTTGGTGAAGCTCGTCCCAGGAGGAAATCGACCCTTCGGGGAGGTGAAGGAGCCAGGAACGCAAGCCATCTTTGATAGCCATGGGGAACCAGTTTGCCATGACCTTGTCGTCACTGTTTGCCACCTCGATGCTCAACGAGTAGAGCTGGAGGAACTCTACAGGGCCAGAGGTGCCGTCATAGCGCGGAGGCAGGTCTGGCTTGAACTTGCCGGGCCATGCAACGCGGCGCAGCTCCGGGGAGAAGGCACGGCAGCCCGCCGCGCTCACAGGTGGAGCCACCGCGCGAGCTGGGGGAGCTCGATCTTGACGTCCACGCGCTGCAGCCTCCGGCGGCGCATGGTCTTGATGCTGGCGCGGTGGCGCTGGGAGAGCATGTGCGTCACCTTGTGGCCGCTGCACCACCTGGCAGCTTGCCTCATCGCGCGCTGGCGCTCCACGCGTCGGGTCGTGGTGGGGCGTGTCTCGCCTGGGCTCGGGGTCGGCGCCGCGTAGAGGAGGAGGAGGGGGCGCGCCATGGGCTACGTCGCCCGCCTGGGATGGTGGGGGACGGAGCGAGCGGGACGACGCAGGGACCTCGCCGGCGGCGTTGACGAGCTCAGCGATGCGATCGAGCCAGTAATTGGCAGGGCGGTAGCGCAACAGCTCGCGCGCCATGAGCAGCGCAGCCTGCGCATTCACCGGCCCGTGGCGGACGTGGGAGGACGACGCCATGGCGGGAGTGGGCGACGGAGTGGCGGTGCGGCCATCGCACCGCACGGAGGGTGGCAGCGACGAATCCTGCTGCTCGTGAGCAACAAGGACAGTGGCAGCGTTAGCTGCAGGAGAAGCGGAGCGGCGAGGGACACCACGGCCCACGGGCGCCGTCTGGGAGACGCGTGCACCCCGGCGCTCGGCGCGGACTCGGCGTGCATGAGCCATGGGAGCGACGAAGCGGAGACGAAGCATCATCGGAAGGAGGATTTTGACACGCCCCTACCTGGCGCCAAATGTCGGATTCAGGGCTCCGCAGACCCAAGAAGGTTCAAACTCTAGGGCATGTGCGAAGATCTCAACTAGCTCAAGTCTCAAGCTCACCACTCCACGGCCTAGCCTAGTCGAGTTCGCGTGAGCAAGGAAGAAGATGAACACATCGATTTATCCAGGTTCGGGCCACCTTGCGGTGTAAAACCCTACTCCTGCTTTGTGATGGATTGGCCTCACGAGGAGGCTGAGGACGAACTAGTACAGAGGATGAGCAACCTCGCGAGGGCTCAAGTGGTGCGGGTCGAATGGTTGAGGGTCCGATCCGGGATCCTCTTCTGCGGTGGTGGCTGATACGTCTCCAACGTATCTATAATTTTTTATTGTTCCAAGCTATTATATTATCTGTTTTGGATGTTTTATATGCACTAATATGCTATTTTATATTATTTTTGGGACTAACCTATTAACCTAGAGCCCAGTGCCAGTTTCTGTTTTTTTTCTTGTTTTTGAGCCTCACAGAAAAGGAATACCAAATGGAGTCCAAACGGAATAAAACTTCACGATGATTTTTCTTGGACCAGAAGACACCAAGGGGACTTGGAGTCCAAGTCAGAAGAGCCACGAGGCGGCGACAAGGGTGGAGGGCGCGACCTAGGGGGGGCACGCCCCCCTACCTTGTGGGCCCCTCGGTGACCTCCTGACCTAGATCTTTCTACTATATATTCACATATATTCCAGAACCACCAGAGGCATCCACGAAAACACTTTTCCACCGCCGCAACCTTCTGTTCCCATGAGATCCCATCTTGGGGCCTTTTTCGGCATCCCGCCGGAGGGGGAATCGATCACGGAGGGTTTCTACATCAACTCCATTGCCCTTCCGATGATGCGTGAGTAGTTTACCTCAGACCTACGGGTCCATAGCTAGTAGCTAGATGGCCTCTTCTCTCTCTTTGATTCTCAATACAATGTTCTCCTTGATGTTCTTGGAGATCTATCCGATGTAATCTTCTTTTGCGGTGTGTTTGTCGAGATCTGATGAATTGTGGATTTATGATCAGCTTATCTATGAATATTATTTGAATCTTCTCTGAATTCTTTTATGCATGATTTAATATCTTTGTATTTCTCTTCGAATTATCAGTTTGGTTTGGCCATCTAGATTGGTTTTTCTTGCAATGGGAGAGGTGCTTAGCATTGGGTTCAATCTTGCGTGATTTCACCCAGTGACAAAGTAGGGGTAGCGAGACACGTATTGCATTGTTGCCATCGAGGATAAAAAGATGGGGTTTTCATCATATTGCTTGAGTTAATTCCTCTACATCATGTCATCTTACTTAAGGCGTTACTCCGTTCTTTATGAACTTAATAATCTAGATGCATGCTGGATAGCGGTCGATATGTGGAGTAATAGTATTAGATGCAGGCAGGAGTCGGTCTACTTGACATGGACGTGATGCCTATATGCATAATCATTGCCTTGGATATCGTCATAACTTTGCGCTTTTCTATCAATTGCTCGACAATAATTTGTTCACCCACTGTATTATTTGCCTTCATGGGAGAAGCCTCTAGTGAAACCTATGGCCCCCGGGTCTATTTTCCATCATATTACTTTCTGATCTACTATTTTGCAATCTTTTATTTTCAGATCTATATACCCAAAAAAACCCAAAAATATTTTATCTTTTGTTTATCTATCTCTATCAGATCTCACTTTTGCAATTGACCGTGAAGGGATTGACAACCCCTTTTTTGCGTTGGGTGCAATTGTTTGATTGTTTGTGCACGTGTTGGTGATTTGTGCGTTCTTCTCCTACTAGATTGATACATTGGTTCTTAACTGAGGGAAATACTTACCTCTACTGTGCTGCATCACCCTTTCCTCTTCAAGGGAAAAACTAACGCAAGCTCAAGAAGTAGCAGGAAGGATTTCTGGCGCCGTTACCGGGGAGATCTACGCCAAGTCAAGACATACCAAGTACCCATCATAAACTCTCATCTCTTGCATTACATTATTCGACATTTGCCTCTCGTTTTCCTCTCCCCCACTTCTAAAATGATTTTCGAAAAGATTTGCCTTTTCTCTCGCCATTCTCTTGTTTACCTAAATCCATATTTCTGTTCCTATGGCTGACTCTAAAAGGACTAAGGGTTTTCTCCCGAGTTTTAACCCTTTGGATAGCCCCTCTGTCCTTTCTAAGCTCATAAATAATGATGCTACGGAAAGACCTTCCGAGGTTGTTAAGGAAAATGTAAACAATTTTGATGGAGATAATCCCAGAATTTTTTGTTATTTGGTCGCTGAATCTTTAAAGGATGCTTGGATAGACTATTGAGGATTCAGGCTAGCCATGTGCCTCAATACCATATTAAGATATACTTGAGAAGTATTTATGTTGGTCTGCCTATTTCTCTTAAACAAGTTTTGGATTCTATATTTGAAAACGGTTTTCTTGGAGGAGATGCCTTTGATACTTATGAAAAGATGAAAACCATATTTGGGCACTCCAAAGGTGAAAATATTGAATCAACTACTCTTATGTGCTTTTATCAAAATGAAATAATCAAAGAGATGAAGGCTAGTGTAGATGCAAATTTTCAAAGTGTGCTTAATCTTTCTTCTACTATTAACGGCCATGTGCTTTCACAAAATAGAAAGATAAATGCTCTGGACAAGAAATTCTCTCTTTACTACCAAAAGGGAGAAGATGACAATACCTAGTTCTATGTGTTTTTATGCCTAGCTAAGGGCGTTAAACAATAGCGCATGTTGGGAGGCAACCCAATTTTATTTTTGTTTTTACTTTTTTGGTTCTGTTTTTCAATAATTTTTTCATCTAGCCTCTGGTTAGAAGTGTTTTGGTGTTTTAATTAGTGTTTGTGCCAAGTAAGACCTTTGGGATGGCTTACGGTGATAGTTGATTTGATCTTGCTGAAAAACAGAAACTTTTGCGTCCAGTCACAGAATTTTAATAATTCACTGGAGCTCTGAAAAACCCTGAGTTTTTACACGAGATTGATATACAAATTGCCTCTATTGTCCAAATTTTTAATAATTTTTGGAGGTACATAACTATTACAAAAATTGGGATCTTTGCAGACTATTCTGTTTTTGACAGATTCTATTTTCTTTGTGTTGTTTGCTTATTTTGATGAATCTATGGGTAGTATCGGGGGGTATGAACCATGGAGAAGTTGGAATACATTAGATATTACACCAATATAAATAAAGAATGAGTTCACAGCAGTACCAAAAGTGGTGATTTTATTTTCTTGTACTAACGGATCTCACGAGTTTTCTGTTGAGTTTTGTGTTGTGAAGTTTTCAAGTTTTGGGTAAAGATTTGATGGACTATGGAATAAGGAGTGGCAAGAGCCTAAACTTGGGGATGCCCAAGGCAACCCAAGGTAATATTCAAGGACAACCAAGAGCCTAAGCTTGGGGATGCCCCGGAAGGAATCCCCTCTTTCGTCTTCGTCTATCGGTAAATTTACTTGAGGCTATATTTTTATTCACCACATGATATGTGTTTTTTGTTGGAGTGTCTTGTATGATATGAGTCTTTGCGTTTTAGTTTGCCACAATCATCCTTGCTGTACACACCTTTTGAGAGGGACACGCATGAATCGTGATTTATTAGAATACTCTGTGTGCTTCACTTATATCTTTTGAGCTAGGCAATTTTGCTCTAGTGCTTCACTTATATCTTTTTAGAGCACGGTGGTGGTTTTATTTTATAGAAATTATTGAATTCTGATGCTTCACTTATATTATTTTGAGAGTCTTTCTAAACAGCATGGTAATTTGCTTTGGTTATAAATTTAGTCCTAATATGATAGGCATCCAAGAGGGATATAATAAAAACTTTCATGTAAAGTGCATTGAATACTATGTGAAGTTTCATTCCTTATGATTGTTTTGAGATATAAATATGGTGATATTAGAGTCATGCTAGTGAGTAATTGTGGATTGTAGAAATACTTGTGTTAAAGTTTGTGATTCCCGTAGCATGCACGTATGGTGAACCGTTATGTGATGAAGTCGGAGCATGATTTATTTATTGATTATCTTCCTTATGAGTGGCGGTCGGGGACGAGCGATGGTCTTTTCCTACCAATCTATCCCCCTAGGAGCATGCGCATAGTACTTTGATGACTAATAGATTTTTTCAATAAGTATGTGATTTCTTTATGACTAATGTTGAGTCCATGGATTATACGGACTCTCACCCTTCCACCTTTCCTAGCCTCTCTAGTACCGCGCAACTTTCGCCGGTGCCATACACCTACCTTTTACCTTCCTCAAAACAGCCCATACCTTCCTACTATGGCATTTCCATAGCCATTCCGAGATATATTGCCATGAAACTTTCCACCGTTCCGTTTTATTATGACACGGTCCATCTTTGTCATATTGCTTTGCATGATCATGCAGTTGACATAGTATTTGTGGCAAAGCCACTGTTCATAATTTTTATACATGTCACTCTTGAGTCCTTGCACATCCCGGTACACCGCCGGAGGCATTCTTATAGAGTCATATTTTGTTCTAAGTATCGAGTTGTAATTCTTGAGTTGTAAGTAAATAAAAGTGTGATGATCTTCATTATTAGAGCATTGTCCCATGTGAGAAAAAAATAAAAGAGGCCAAAGAAGCCCACAAATAAAATAAAAGAGGCCAAAGAACCCACCAAAAAAATGAGAGAAAAGAGAGAAGGGGCAATGTTACTATCCTTTTTCCACAATTATGCTTCAAAGTAGCACCATGATCTTCATGATAGAGAGTCTCCTATGTTGTCACTTTCATATACTAGTGGGAATTTTTCATTATAGAACTTGGCTTGTATATTCCAATGATGGGCTTCCTCAAATTGCCCTAGGTCTTCGTGAGCAAGCAAGTTGGATGCACACCCACTTAGTTTCTTTTTGAGCTTTCATAAACTTATAGCTTTAGTGCATCCGTTGCATGGCAATCCCTACTCACTCACATTGATATCTATGGATGGGCATCTCCATAGCCCGTCGATACGCCTAGTTGATGTGAGACTATCTCCTTCTTTTTGTCTTCTCCACAACCACCATATTCTATTCCACCTATAGTGCTATGTCCATGGCTCACGCTCATGTATTGCGTGAAAGTTGAAAAGGTTTGAGAACATCAAAAGAATGAAACAATTGCTTGGCTTGTCATCAGGGTTGTGCATGATTTGAATATTTTATGTGATGAAGATGGAGCATAGCCAGACTATATGATTTTGTAGGGATAACTTTCTTTGGCCATGTTATTTTGAGAAGACATGATTGCTTTATTATTATGCTTGAAGTATTATTATTTTTATGTCAATATTAAACTTTTCTTTTGAATCTTATGGATCTGAACATTCATGCCACAATAAAGAAAATTACATGGATAAGTATGTTAGGTAGCATTCCACATCAAAAATTCTGTTTTTATAATTTACCTACTCGAGGACGAGCAGGAATTAAGCTTGGGGATGCTTGATACGTCTCCAACGTATCTATAATTTTTTATTGTTCCATGCTATTATATTATCTGTTTTGGATGTTTTATATGCATTAATATGCTATTTTGTATTATTTTCGGGACTAACCTATTAACCTAGAGCCCAGTGCCAGTTTCTGTTTTTTTCCTTGTTTTTGAGCCTCGCAGAAAAGGAATACCAAACGGAGTCCAAACGGAATAAAACTTCACGATGATTTTTCTTGGACCAGAAGACACCCAGGGGACTTGGAGTCCAAGTCAGAAGAGCCACGAGGCGGCGACAAGGGTGGAGGGCGCGCCCTAGGGGGGCGCCCCCTACCTTGTGGGCCCCTCGTTGACCTCCTGACCTAGGTCCACTAGAAGAAATATGTCAACTTTTGACCATCACTATTGGTCACTGAATGGTCATTGTTTTCCATTTGTGAGCTTTTTGTGACCAAAAACAGATGGTCAAAAGCTGACCGTCTTAAACTGAAATTAACGACCTTTCTTCTGAAATGGGAAAGGTCATTGATCCTACGACCTTCTGTTCTGGTCGCTAGCTGTCTGCCCAGGCCACGTCGGATCCGACGTGGCTAGCTGACATGGCAAAATTGTGACCAAGTGAAAAGGTCATAGATTAGAATCAGCCCGGTCCATTTCGGTGTCTATATAGGCCGAGCCCAACAATTCAGCCCATTTAGTATATTTATTTCTGTTAATTTTTGTCAGCTACATGGGCCAAGCCCAACTTGTCAGCCCGTCAATTTTTATGCACGTTTGGCCTTTCAAGAATATAGGTATAATCTTGTGCAGCCCATTTCTGGTTTACATTCAGTCTTTTTATACATTCAAATAATAATTCAATCCTGGAGTTGTCCAGTACTCTTTTCAGCCCATTCACATATTCATACAAATGATCCTCCTTTTCGACAAATTTTGCAAATAATTTCATATTTCAGCACTAAATATGTTTACATCACAGGCCATAAAGCCCTACAAAATAGTATCACTTGTTCCTATACAAAACTATCAAATGATACGTACAACGAAACAGAATACAAAAAATTTAGTTCAACAAAAATAAGTTTTCTTCCTCTTCCATCTTCCAGAACACACAACACCTATGAAAATAAAGATGCCACAACAAAAATGGAAGGATCAGCCATTAGAAGCATATTGAATACAAGGGAAACAATCAAACTAAAGAAATGAAAGGCACGCACTGTGAAAATTTTGACAGCACGAATATTTTTTATATTACCATAACAAACAGAAATGTAATCTGATTGCATAAGACATATGGCATTATCAACAAGACAAAGCAAAATTTATAGTGCCAGCTCGGGAATAAGACAAAGCAAAATTTATAAATCTATAGCATCACACATGAGGTCTAAATTTATACTATGTTCCTTTAGAAGCAAGAGCTGGTTCATGTCTAGCTTGTATTGCAGATAACTAGTACATTTTTCACACACAAAATAGGAGCGACTTATGTTTTAATGATCAACTCTGGTGTTTGTAGTATATATTCACAGCATGTAAGAATACTTTGATTAACAGACTAATAAACCATCAACTAACACTTCACAGTACCAACTAACACTTCACAGTACCAAAAAATGGGGTGGCGCTCACCACTTCAGATGTGCAGCAGCCATGAGGGCTTCTTCCTGTTCCACCTGCAGCGGCGGCAGCTACTACAGATCTGAGACACAAAACAAACGCAGGCAGGAGGAATCAGAGGGAGGGGAGATGAAGAACATGGCAGGCATTTATATGATGGCAGTACATATGAAACAAACAGCAGTCCATACTTGCATCATCATGTGTATAACAAAATCACAGTCGCCTCTACAGACAGCACTACTAGAGTAGAGAGCCAAACATAATAATTCTACAAGGAGACAATGTAAACACAGAGTCACACCATTAACAGATTAAGCCTTACAACATGTTTGGTGGCTTAGTGGGCAGATGTATGCATGCACAAAAAGAGGGACAATTTTTCAATCAAACTGAAGAAAAACGCACATCATTTAGTAACCAGTACAAATCCCTGTAGCTGTAGGTGCATGCATGGTGTAACAATGAGTAATCAATAGCATTTTAGAGTTGTGTAGTTACTAGTGCGTCGTCCTCTGTTTACCACCCCACACATGGGCATGAGAAAATTGCTAAAAACCACTGATCGTGGGCTAATCTACTTGGAAGATATGGCACATGATGGCTTATAACTGTGAAACTACATTATGCAATTAGGAGTAGAGTAACAGCAGTGCAATTAGGAGTAGAGTAACAGCAGTGAATCAATCAAGCAGTTCTATTCAGAGTTGCGGGTGCAGAGCATGGCAATCACTTGTCATAGCTGAAGGAACAGGACTGGCACCGGCTAGTCAAAGATCCAGCAAGTACACATGGATCCATATACCCAACCAATCCAATTCATCATTGCCAGTTCAGTGCTACCCACCGATTAATTTAAGATCAGTACCATTAGAACAGAATTAAGTTGATTTGTTAAGGTACAGCAGAACCAGTTGTAGTACTACATTAAATAAAATTATCCCCTACAAATTTCAAGGAAGGCACATTTTGGGCCTTGAAAACATCCGGAAGGACTGGTACTTGGTGTCTACAGAATCCAATTGAAAATCCCTCAAGTACATTAAATTCCTACAGTAAAGACAAATATCCATTCGAATCCACTCCAACATGAGGCATGATCTACAGCAGCAACAGTTGTACTCCTACAATAAATCAAATTATTCCCTAGAAATTTCAAGCAAGGCACATTTTGGGACTTGAAAACAACAAAGAGGACTGGCACTGGCGTGTCAAAGGTCCAGCAAGTACACATCGATCCACACATCCAAGATATCATTACTAACACAATATTGCTCATCGATGGATCAATTAAGAATCAAATCGAGATTAGCAACACACCCAACGCATCAATGCTGATACTCCAGTAGTACCACAGTACCGCTCATCGATGGATCAATTAAGGATCAAATCGAGATTAGCAGTAGCAGCAGCAGAATGTAGGATTAACTGAAGTAATAACCGAGGCAGCAGCGGCAGTACCTTGTGGCGGGAGAAGAGGTTGTACTCGCAGACGCCGTGCGGTCGCACGCGGCCGTGTCGATCCAGACGAACAGGGCCACCCCACCCGCGGGCGGCGGTAGCTCGTAGAACGCGGCGAAGAGCACCGGGGCCCCGTCGGGCCCGGACTCGAGGAGGGAGTCGAAGTCGAGCGCGGAGGGCTGAGACGCGAGGGCGAGCTGCGGTGTTGCATGACGGCGGCGCCCTGGACCGGATCGGATCAGATCTCCCCCGCGAGGACGGATTTGAATCGGACCGCGAGGGTGGAGGGAGGCGCGTAGGGGAAGGGAGGGAGGAGGCGGATGGCGCAGGGAAGGGAAGAGAGGATCGCGTGGGCCTCGTCGACGGCGCATCCGGTACTGCACCTCCAGCCCACGGATCTAGAGCTCGATCGCCATGGCTGCGCCGCGGGCTAGGGTTGCGGCCGCTTGGGAAAGAAGGAAAAGGTGGGAGGCACCGGCGGTGGTGGGGTAGAGTAGAGGGTGGGGGTCTCCGGCGGTCTCGGAGGAGGTGAGGGGCGCGCGCGGGCGGCAGAGGGGCGTGCGGCGCAGGGGAGGGGAGAGAGGAAGGAGAAGAGAGCGAGGGGAGAAAGAAAGGAGGCGGGGGGATGGATGGAAAATGTGCACGAGGACTGAGGAGAGCTAGGGTTTCGGCTTTGGTGGGCTTGGGGTGAGGACTGTCGTTGGATCCGCGAGCATCTGACGGTGTTCCATCCACGATCCGCGTGAAACGCCCACGGACCAATCAAAATGCAATACACGTGTACGATGTCATGACCATCTAAATTGGTCGTAGTTAACCAAAAAATTGGTCGTAGTTGACTAAAATCAATTTTCCATTTTTCGAGTGCTCAAAATGAGGTTTTTTGTGAAGGACCTACCATATATTTGTTGTAAAATTGGACCAAATCAATTTTCTAAAATACTAGGCCATATTTAATGCACAATTAACCAAATGGTTGGATGTCAAAAGTTTTGATCCACCTCTGGTGAAAAAGACAAATTTCCGCCGATTCAGTAGGAAGCGGGTCAAATTTGAACTGCAGCTGCCTCATAGTTTGCTCTTTATTTTTTCCAAAAATCATTTCTAGGTACATAAGTATCTATTTAATCAGAGAAACACCAAAAAATTTCCAAGATTCAACCACTAGCTAGGAACGGTCATTCCCGCCGTTTTGACCGCATTTTGAAACGGGCATAAAAAATACAAAAAAATTCAAAAAAAATGGAAAACCTTCGCATTGTGTCATTAAATGTGACCAAGTTACCAGGAAAAATAATAAACTTGTAATACGTCAATTCTTTTTAAAAAGTGTTCTCAGAAATGAGCTATCATGTGTGAAGATTAATGGCTTTCAAGCCAAATGATCAATCTTATGGCCACATTCATGGCATAGTTTGTTCAAATGATCTCATATTGTTCACAAGGGTGCATCTTGGAATGGCAAACAATGTTGCCTAAGGGAGGTTTCATTTTCTTTGGACGAAAAATCAATTTTCCATTTTCCGAGTGCCCAAAATGAGTTTTTTTGTGAAGGACCTACCATATATTTGTTACAAAATTGGACCAAATCAATTTTCTAAAATACTAGGCCATATTTAATGCACAATTGACCAAATGTTTGGATGTCAAAAGTTTTGATCCACCTCTGGTGAAAAAGACAAATTTCCGCCGATTCAGTAGGAAGCGGGTCAAATTTGAACTGCAGCTGCCTCATAGTTTGCTCTTTATTTTTTCCAAAAATCATTTCTAGGTACAAAAGTATCTATTTAATCAGAGAAACACCAAAAAAATTCCAAGATTCAACAACTAGCCAGGAACGGTTATTCTCGCCGTTTTGATTGCATTCTGAAACGGGCATAAAAAATTCAAAAAAAAAATCAAAAAATTGGAAAACCTTCGCATTGTGTCATTACATGTGACTAAGTTACCAGGAAAAATAATAAACTTGTAATACGTCAATTCTTTTTAAAAAAGTGTTCTCAGAAATGAGCTATCATGTGTGAAGATTCATGGCTTTCAAGCCAAATGATCAATCTTATGGCCACATTCATGGCATAGTTTGTTCAAATGATGTCATATTGTTCACAAAGGTGCATCTTGGAATGGCAAACAATGTTGCCTAAGGGAGTTTTCATTTTCTTTGGACGAAAACTCAATTTTCCATTTTCCGAGTGCCCAAAATGAGTTTTTTTTGTGAAGGACCTACCATATATTTGTTGCAAAATTGGACCAAATCAATTTTCTAAAATACTAGGCAATATTTAATGCACAATTGACCAAATGGTTGGATGTTAAAAGTTTTGATCCACCTCTAGTGAAAAAGACAAATTTCCGCTGATTCAGTAGGACGCGGGTCCAATTTGAACTGCAGCTGCCACATAGTTTGCTCTTTATTTTTTCCAAAAATCATTTCTAGGTACGTAAGTAAATATTTAATCATAGAAACACCAAAAAAATTCCAAGATTCAACCACTAGCTAGGAACGGTCATTCCCGCCGTTTTGACCGCATTTTGAAACGGGCATAAAAAATTCAAAAAAAATCAAAAAATTGGAAAACCTTCGCATTGTGTCATTAAATGTGACCAAGTTACAAGGGAAAATAATAAACTTGTAATACGTCAATTCTTCTAAAAAAGTGTTCTCAGAAATGAGCTATCATGTGTGAAGATTCATGGCTTTCAAGCCAAATGATCAATCTTATGGCCACATTCATGGAATAGTTTGTTCAAATGATCTTATATTGTTCACAAGGGTGGATCTTGGAATGGCAAACAATGTTGCCTAAGGAAGTTTTTATTTTCTTTGGACGAAAAATACATTTTCCATTTTTCGAGTGCCCAAAATGAGTTTTTTTTGTGAAGGACCTACCATATATTTGTTGCAAAATGGGACCAGGTCATTTTTATAATATATTAGGCCATATTTAATGTACAATTGACAAAATGGTTCATTTTCAAAAGTTTTTATACACCTCTGATGAAAAAGACAAAATTCCGCCGATTCAGCAAGAAGCGGGACAAATTTGAACTGCAGCTGCCTCATACTTTGCTATTTATTTCTCCCAAAAATTATTTTTAGGTACAAAAGTATCTATTTAATCAGAGAAACACCTAAAGTTTTCCAAGATTCAACCACTAGCTAGGAACGGTCATGCCCGCCGTTTTGACCGCATTTTGAAACGGGCATGAAAAATTCATGGCATAGTTTGTTCAAATGATCTCATATAGTGCACAAGGGTGTATCTTGCAATGACGAACAATGTTTCCTAAGGGAGTTTTTATTTTCTTTGGACAAAAAATCAATTTTTCATTTTTTTTGTGCCCAAAATGAGGTTTTTTTGTGAAGAACCTACCATATATTTGTTGCAAAATTGGACCAAATCAAATTTATAAAATACTAGGCCATATTTAATGTACAATTGACCAAATGGTTGGGTGTAAAAAGTTTTTGATCCACCTCTCGTGAAAAAGATAAATTTCCGCATATTTATTTTCCATTTTTCGAGTTCCCAAAATGAGTTTTTTTGTGAAGAACCTAACAAATATTTGTTGTAAAAAAACTTCTCCATTTTTCAAGAATATTAGACCACATTTTATGAACAAATTTGTGTACATTTTTTATAGATATTAAACGATTTAGTTACATCATTAACATTTTAATAAATATTTTGATGTCAATAATTTGAACACATGTCTACATTTTTTAGACACATTGAATATTTTTTATATATGTTAACTTTTTTCAATACATGATTACATATTTTTCATATATTCCCAACAAAAAAACATCTTTTCATACATACGTTTTGATGTCTATATTTGTTTTTACACATTGTACATTTTTGTATACATATAAAACATTGTTGATATTGGCTAGAAAAAGTTAAATATATGATTAACATTTTTAGAAAATCTTGTTCTGTTCTCTACTTTTCATATATATAATATATGTAAAATTTCCATATATACGTACTGATGACTATTTTTGCAACACATGAAACTTTTTTTATACATACTAATATTATTTATGATTATCATTTTTTACATGCATGAAACTTTTCAAATACACACATTTAGTTTTTTAAACAAATGATTACATTTTTTGAAATACGTATTAACATTAATATTTTTTTGAATTACACGTTTAGTTTTCTAATTGCTAAACCATATAGCAAGATTCACGAAGGAGTTCATTATTTTCCTATTCTTATAATTTTATATTGTTTAATTGGTTTCGAGATTTTTCTATAAGAAAAAACCTTTTTAGAGTTATACAATGAAAAACCTGTTTTTTAGACAATAATGAATTTTTTTTTCAGATACCTGACCATCCTTACCAAATGGTAATAATGAAAAACTTGTTATTTTCCCATTTTCGTTGGGCCGAATATATGTTTTTTTTAGTAATATGAGGGTTTCCCATATTTCTTCCTGGATGGGCCGAGGCCTACATAGCACACGAATATTTTTTTAAAAAAAGGAGGTGGCCTCATTCCACCGAGTCCGAAGCCCACCTTGAGCGACACCTTAAGTACCATTGCATCCACGTTCACAACCTCATGACCATTTATATTGGTCATAATCAGGTAGAAATAAGGTCGTCGACCACTCTTGTCTGCTTTATGACCATTTAGTGTAAGGCAATTTCAGGGTTTGAGCCCTTCCAAGCGAAATGGCCATGGATTTACGACCAATTCAGCTGGGGTCACGGAGAGAAGGTCACAAGTTGACATATTTCTTGTAGTGGTCTTCCTCCGATATATTCACATGTATTCCAGAACCACCATAGGCATCCACGAAAACACTCTTCCACCGCCGCAACCTTCCGTTCCCGTGAAATCCCATCTTGGGGCCTTTTTCGGCATCCCGCCGAGGGGGAATCGATCACGGAGGGCTTCTACATCAACTCCATTGCCCTTCTGATGATGCATGAGTAGTTTACCTCAGACCTACGAGTCCATAGCTAGTAGCTAGATGGCTTCTTCTCTCTCGGTGATTCTCAATACAATGTTCTCCATGATGTTCTTGGAGATCTATCCGATGTAATCTTCTTTTGCGGTGTGTTTGTCGAGATCCGATGAATTGTGGATTTATGATCAGCTTATCTATGAATATTATTTGAATCTTCTCTGAATTCTTAATGCATGATTTAATATCTTTGTATTTCTCTTCGAATTATCGGTTTGGTTTGGCCAACTAGATTGGTTTTTCTTGCAATGGGAGAGGTGCTTAGCTTTGGGTCCAATCTTGCATGATTTCACCCAGTGACAAAGTAGGGGTAGCGAGACACGTATTGCATTGTTGCCATCGAGGATAAAAGGATGGGGTTTTCATCATATTTCTTGAGTCAATTCCTCTACATCATGTCATCTTACTTAAGGCGTTACTTCGTTCTTTACGAACTTAATACTCTAGATACATGCTGGATAGCGGTCGATGTGTGGAGTAATAGTAGTAGATGCAGGCAGGAGTCAGTCTACTTGACACGGACGTGATGCCTATATGCATAATCATTGCCTTGGATTTCGTCATAACTTTGCACTTTTCTATCAATTGCTCGACAATAATTTGTTCACCCACTGTATTATTTGCCTTCGTGGGAGAAGCCTCTAGTGAGACCTATGGCCCCCGGGTCTATTTTCCATCATATTACTTTCCGATCTACTATTTTGCAATCTTTTATTTTCAGATCTATATACCTAAAAAAAACCAAAATTATTTTATCTTTTGTTTATCTATCTCTATCAGATCTCACTTTTGCAATTGACCGTGAAGGGATTGACAACCCCTGTTTCGCGTGGGGTGCAAGTGTTTGATTGTTTGTGCAGGTGTTGCTGATTTGTGCGTTCTTCTCCTACTGGATTGATACCTTGGTTCTTAACTGAGGGAAATACTTACCTCTACTGTGCTGCATCACCCTTTCCTCTTCAAGGGAAAAACCAACGCAAGCTCAAGAAGTAGCAGTGGCTAGCCCATACTTATAGTGGCCTTGGTCCTCTTCCCCTAAAACTTAGGCGAGAAGGGATCCCACAGTGGACAATTTGAAAGGGGACAAGAAGTACATCTAATCATGACGAAAGGTAGTCTTCGGCTGCAAACTTCTGGTCATGACGCAGTGGTGGGCTCGGCGATGACATCCGTCCTGCCGAGCTCGTGGTCTTGGTCTTGTTGCATCGGAATGGAAAGCTTTGGGGGATTCCTTGCGAACCCGCGTCTGTCCTTGCTCCCCTAGCACCAAAGGGGAAACTGTCTCCTCTGCGCCCGCTGGCGCCTGCCTGGCCTTGGTCGTCATGGCTTGCGTCATCGCAGCCTCATGAGGCTAGGTACCTGCATAGAAGTATCCGCCCCTCGAGAGGCAGCGTAGGGAGGCCACTCCTCTGGAGTTCTTGGCGTCGTTCGCCTCGCGAGGGTCTTGCCTTGGAGTTGTTGTAGCTGGGCCGTACGGGGCCGTCGATGGGACCACGCGCTGGGCCACAGGCAGGCAAGTCTGGGTACCCCCGATCCCAGAACGCCGACAACTATGCTGCAGATATTTAATCTCCAGGTATGGTTGAATTGACAACTCAACTGCTAATACTTGCAAATATTCTTTGGCTCCCCTTGTGTCGAATCTATAAATTTGGGTTGAATACTCTACCCTCAAAAATTGTTGCGATCCCCTATACTTGTGGGTTATCACAGGGGGTGGCCAATATTTTCCATGCTAGGTATGTTATTCTCAAGATGAGTGTTTATTCACTTGTCATTGCATGAGAGTGTGGCAGGTAATAGGGATGCCCAGTCCTGAAATGAAAAAAATTCTTATATGTTGTTCATAATAAATTCCTTGGAAAGTGTTGGTATGGAAGGCACCCGTGGATACGGCTAGCCATGGATTGTGTAAGAATGGTGGAAAGGAAATAAACTTTATTTTATGTTTGGGAACTGCCTATGATTTATCTAGAATGGAAGATATTGGGAATTCTCGATCATTTTCGTTGACAGGAAAAGCATGCCTCTCAAAACAATTTTTCTCTCAATTTAAGTTATGAGCTCTAGCACCTCTACAAATATTTGCTTCCCTCTGCGAAGGGCCTATCTATTTACTTTTATGCAATTTTTATTTTTATTCAGTCTCCATCTTCTCTTATAAAGCACCAACTAGGAAACACTATTGTCATACTTTTGCATTGGATGTAGCTAATATTTGAGTGTGTTTCATGAATGGAAAAATGATTGAGCATAATGGGCTAGGGATAGCTTTCTTTAGCGTTGATGTTTTGAAAGACATGATTGCTTGTTGATATGCTTGAGTATTGATGTCTTCATGTCAAATTATAGACTATTGCTTTGAATCACTTAAAAGTCCAAATGTCCATGCCACATAAGAAAATAATATGTGATAAATATGAGAGGTAGCATTCCACATCAAAAATTCTTTTTTATCATTTACCTACTAGAGGACGAGGAGGAATTAAGCTCGGGGATGCTTGATACGTCTCCAACGTATCTATAATTTTTTATTGTTCCATGCTATTAAAGTATCAATCTTGGATGTTTTATACAGATTTACTAGCAACTTTATATCATTTTTTGGGACTAACCTATTGACATAGTGCCCAGTGCCAGTTGCTATTTTTTACTTTTTTTTTACTTCGCAGAATATCAATACCAAACGAAGTCCAATTGCCACGAAACTTTTGGAGATTTTTTCTCGTGATAAGAGACAATGGAAGCTTCCGGAGCAGATAAGAGAAGGCCTGTGGGGCCCACTAGACACCAGGGCGCGCCACGGGCCTCTAGCGCGCCCTGATGGGTAGTGGCGCCGACAGGAGGCTTCTTGACCTACCTCCACCTCTATAAATACTCTAAAATCCCAAAAAACCTAGGGGAGTCAACGAAATACTTTTTCCGCCGCCGCAAGTTCCAGAACCATGAGATCCAATCTAGAGGCCTTTTCCGGCACTCTGCCGGAGGGGACAACGATCACGGAGGGGTTCTTCATCATCCCTTGCTTCCCCTCCCCCCCCCCCCCCCCGATAATGTGTGAGTAGTTTACCGCAGACCTATGGGTCCATAGTTAGGAGCTAGATGGCTTCTTCTCTCTTTTTGATCTTCAATACAATGTTCTCCTTGATGTTCTTGGAGATCTATTTGATGTAATGACTTTTTGCGGTGTGTTTGTTGGGATCCGATGAATTGTGAGTTTATGATCAGATATATCCATGAATATTATTTGAGTTTTCTCTGAACTCTTTTATGCATGATTGTTATAGCCTCGTATTTCTTCTCCAAATTATTGGTTTGGTTTGGCCAACTAGATTGATTTTTCTTGCCATGGGAAGAGGTGCTTTGTGTTGGGTTCGATCTTGCGGTGCTCAATCTCAGTGACAGAAGCAGACTTGACACGCATGTATCATTGCTATTAACGATAACAAGATAGGGTTTATTCATACGCGAGTTTATCTTGTCTACATCATGTCATCTTGCCTAATGCATTACTCCATTTTTTCATGAACTTATTACACTAGATGCATGCTGGATAGCGGTTGATGTGTGGAGTAATAGTAGTAGATGCAGGCAGGAGTTGGTCTACTAATCTTGGACGTGATGCCTATATACATGATCATTGCCTTGGATATCGTCATAATTATTTGCTTTTCTATCAATTGCCCAACAGTAATTTGTTTACCCATCGTATGCTATTTTCTCAAGAGAAGCCTCTAGTGAAAACTACGGCCCGGGTCTATTTCCTATCATATTAAAACCAAAAATACCTTGCTGCAATTTTGTGTGTGTGTTTTAGTTAGATCTATTTATCAATTCTCATACAATTTAATCTATCTCAATACCATTGAGGGATTGACAACCCCTTTACGCGTTGGGTTGCAAGTATTTGTTGTTTGTCCGCAGGTGTTGTTTACATAGTTTTGCTTGGTTCTCCTACCAAATTGATAGCCTTGGTTTCATAACTGAGGTAAATACTTACCTCTGCTGTGCTGCATCATCCCCTCCTCTTCGGGGAAATACTAACAAAGATTACAAGTAGCAGCAGGCAGCAGCCGGTGTACTTTTCACGAACTTGATGCCTATATACATGATCATTGCCATGAATACATCATAACTATGCGCTTTTCTATCAATTGCCCAACAGTAATTTGTTTACCCACTGTATGCTATTGTTTCAAGAGAGAAGCCGCTAGTGAAAACTATGGCCCCCGGGTCTACTTTAACCATATTATAAAAACCACCCTTGCTATAATTTACTTATTTTTATTTTGTTTTGTAATTTATCTATCTACGTATACAAGATTTGATCGTTGCAAGTAACGAGTTCAAGGGGATTGACAACCATCTTCCTGCGTTGGGTGCAAGTATTTGCTTTTGTGTGTGCAGGTGTTGTTCACTAGGATTTGCGTGGTTCTCCTTTTGGTTTGATAAACCTTGGTTATCACTGAGGGAAATACTTATCTCTAATGTACTCCTTCAAGCTTCCTCTTCGAGGCAAATCCTAACACAGCTCACAAGTAGCAGGAACTGATGCCCTTAAGATTATCAAGAGTATATCCAATTGCAGCACGATGCTTTCTCAAAGTTTTGAGTAATCTCTTTTCTTCGTGCACTAAAAGATTCATTGATAATAACATGATATATCTTCTTTTCATCTAGATAAGCATATTTCAATGCATCTGGCAATTTCTTTAATTCAAACACAGGATCACCCTTAGGTGGGAGAGGACCTCCGAAAGTTTCACCATGCAAATTATGCTTAAGGATAGGTACTTGTTTAAATAATATTTCACATATTTCATTTCTTTCATTCATGTGCATATCATTTTCATGGTCTAGCAAATATTGTTCCAATGGATTAGTAGGAGGCACAACAATAGAAGCAAGACTAATAATTTCATCTTTGCTAGGCAATTCCTTATCATGCGGCTGTTTACCAAACTTAGAGAAGTCAAATTCATGAGATACATCACCAAACTTAACCCTAACCTTTTCTTTAACACAAACAATTTCAACATTAACAGTATCAAGGAAGGGTCTACCAAATATAATGGGAAAAATGTTATCTTGTAATGATCCAAGTACTAAGAAATCAGTAGGGTATTTGACATTACCAAACAAGACTTCAACATCTCTACCAATCCCTAGAGTGAAGATGACACGACTTTCCCAAACTTTTTGAAAGTTGAATGAGAGGGAATAAAAGGACTTTCCCAAACTTTCATTTTTGCATTTGGATTCCATGAATTCAAATTAAATTCATACATAAAACCCTAGAGTGAAGATGACATGACTTCTTCCATCAAAGAAATGAAAAGGGTTTTAAAAAAACATTTGATTCCATTTGAAAATAATTTCAAATTCAGAAACTTTATGCAACTCAATGAGTTTCATGAGAGAAGATAAAATGACTTACTCAAATTATAAGAAAGCGAGTTGGAAGTTTAAAAGAATCATTTTGAAAGTCCCTTTGAAGTTATCTAAAACCCACTTTCAAATTTAAAGTTATTTGATTTTCCAAATTTCAAATTCTCTGAAATTATTCAAACTGAGAGAAGGAATATGACGCTTCAAAACTCAGTGGCAATTTGAAATATATTTGGTCAAAGAAAAACAGAAAAGTATTGCAAATGGTCTGAAATTCAAATTCAAACTCATTTAAAGTTTTTATTCAAATTATTTTTCTCCTAAAAATAAATATATGGAAATAAGGGTAAAATGATTCCCTTCAATGGAAAATTAGGAGAAAATAAATTTGAAATCATTTTGGTATTTTAAAAATGTTTTTTATTGGTTTTTAATGAAATAGTAGCACTGTTTGACTCTTATGAATTTTTGTGGACTTTATTTGAATTTGGAAAATAGTTCATGTTTTAGGAAATTTTATTCTGATCATTTTGGTATATAATATGCATAGAGAACACTATTATTTTATTTTCTTTTATTTCTTTTCTTCTCTATTTTATTTTAAAATGGATAAAAAGTTTTAAATAGGAAACCCTAGCGCGCGGCCCACCTACAGGATCCAGCCACAGCCACTCGGCCGCACTGAATCCAGATTGGATCGGCTAAACGATCCTATCCGATCCCCCTTTCTCTTCCTGCCACCGGGCCCCACCGACCGCCCCCTACGCTCGCTCGGCTACCTTCCTTCCCCCATCCCGATTCCCTTCCAAACGCTGGAGATCGCCGCCGCACCTCGATCCCCTACCATTATGGTGCACCCCTGCCCCACGCAACCACCCCCATATAAACCTCTTGCCCCTCGTCTGATTCCCCCCTAAAGCCCCAACCCTTGAGCTCTCTCTCCTCCAGAATCCCTCGCCGGAATCACCACTGCCGTCGCCCAACTCCGAGCTTGCTCCGCTCGCCACAGTGCCCCCCGAGCCACGCCACGGCACCTCCACCAACCTCGCAGCCTCGCTTTTCCACGTCGTTTGCCGCCCTTGCCAATGCCGGAGACTAACCAGAGCTGCCGTCCACATCGATCCTGAAGCCACCATCGCCGGAGACCTCGCCGGACCCCCGCTCTCCACTGTAAGCCGCCACCACCTCCCTTGTCTGTTAGATCTAGATCGGACGCGTCAGATTAGAAGTCCGTTATAAATGAACTGGTACGCAGTAGTTGTCGGCTGTCCACTCGCATTTATTTGTCGGTCACTAGCCGTAGCCATTCACATGTCGTCACGTAGCCCCCTGGTAGTTCGGTAGTATTTTTGATTTTCTGTTTTTTTTTTAATTTTCAGAATTAGTTCCTATTTTAGAATTTGAATATCTTTTATGTTTTTAATTGTTTTTGAGTGATTCTTTCTGCATCATATCACAAATTTTATCTAGTTTCTATAGATTCAATTTGAGCCAACCTTGAAAAGTTTAAATTTTGAATTTGATGAAATTTGATCAAATCACTATTTTGCTTATATCTTTTATTTAAAAATAGGTTTTTAGTTAATTCTTTTTGCTAGTTGTCACTAGAACTTTTGTCTATCCAGTAGGATTTTAAAAGTTTCTTTTTGATTAATTTAAAATTTGTTTGAGCCAAAAAACAGTATTGTTTGAATATAGTTTTGTTTTATTTCTTTTCCTCTAGTTTTGTTTAAGTATTTCTTTTTGTCACTTTTGAAAAATTTTATATGTTTCCGTTGGATAACAGTACACAATTTTTATAGGTTTTTAAAATTATTTTTGCTACTATTTTGAATTAATCTTGTTTAGGTCATAAATAGAGTTTTACAATAGCTTTTTATTTGTTTCTTTTTGCTAGTTAGAACTCTAGTAAAATTCTTTCTTTTAACTTAGTTGTTTTTGTATTTTTTGTTAATTATTAGTTTAGTATTTTTTCCTTGCTGTGAAGTTTTTACTTAGGACAAAACTATTTTGTTGTTTGTAGTTAAACCCTATAGTTTTCTTTGGAATTTTATTTGGTTTTTCTTATTGATTTATTTGTTGCTTTTAATTTTTTATTTTTATTTTGAGTGCTAGAATGTTTGCTTATATGAATGCCATGATTCGACTATATAGATTTTCATGGAGAGTGATGAATAATTTCATCAAGTTATTTCTGAGAGCGATAAATCTTCATCAAGTAATACCAGGCAAGTTCACTTTGACCATATGTTCATACCTATGTTTTATTGCACTTAGGTTCACCATTTGAACAATTCGTCTAGTAGTATACTGAATCTTGTAGTTGAGTAGAAGCATGAGGTAGGAACCCACACCCCTGTTATCAAGCCCCGGGAACGTTATTTATTTTAATGCTATGCTATAGTAGACTGGGATTGGTACGAGTGTTCATGAGTGGTGTGAGAAGGAGGACTCTATGTCAATGACAAAAATTTCAAGACCGGAAACTTCAAGGCCTTCATCCTCAAGACTGCAATTTCTCAAGACTTCCAGACTCAAGACAAGAATTCAATACACACTACTGGTGGAAATTGGTTGTGAGGCACCCTGGAGTACCCAATGGATGCCTAGTGAGCTGGAGTAGGCCAGTACTCATGAGGAAAGTTCCACCCAGACTCAAAGAGACAGGTGAATACTTCATGCCCGGAAGCTTACCTGTGCAGCCACAAGTCATTATGGGCTTTGGCTTGGTTGATCATCGTAGTGACTTTGACTAGTCCAGTGCTAGCAGATGTAGATGAACGGTAGGATTGGATGGGCACTGGCAGTTGTTAGGGAAACTCCTTGAAAGACGATGTTTTAGTCGTCCTGTTCTCAAACACCATGCAGTGCGAGACCGTAAAAGGAGGGATCAAATCTTGCGGGTAAAGTGCACAAACCTCTGCAGAGTGTTAAAATCTAATGAATTATCCGTGTCACCGGTTACAGACAATTTGAGCCTCTGGAATTGGATCTATCTCGGAACTCTCAACACCGGACTGATAATTAATTGTGGGCAACTGATAATTATGGGCTATAAGGCATCGGTTGGCGGAATCATGTCATATTAGATAACTCTGTAGTGAAGACTCCTGACATTTCTTTCTTGTAGGGAAAATAAAACCAGCTTTTATGCAAAAACTCAAACATAGAGCTACAAAGCCACATTTCATATAGAATAGTCTTTTCATCTGCTTTCTATTGTGATCTCACCGGTACATTCAATGTACTGACCTACATGGTTGCGACTTATCATGTTGCAGATATTCTATCGACGGGTAAGGATTACGATATAGGGTTATGGTCTACACTCAACTTGTCGATGGCGTTGATGGGACTCCACACCCTTATGTTTTGTTTTCCGCTGTGATAAATAAGGTATACTCCGGATCTACGGTATTTATTTTACATGTGATGTTATGGTCTTTCATCGAAGTACTGTGTGTGCCACCATACTGATCCAGGGATGGCACAGAAAGCACAGAGACTTGACCGTATTGGGTCGGGTCGCTACAATGTGAAGTAGCTCCAATGGCCTCTTCGAATAGAAAGTAGTCGTGGGTCGGTGATCCATCTCATGTAGCTTTCCTTCGATACAAGCACTGCAAGCATGATCTTGGATTCACTTTTGAGCTTACCCAAGAACTTGTCGAATTCGTTCTCATCCAATTTTACCTCCTCATATCCATCCACGAAATCCAACAAATAAGGATTAGTAGTGATGGAGATTTTGATGTTTGGAGGTTACCTTGTTGCTTCCTTTTGCCATGAGGCACTTGGGGATGATTTTCTCATTGGGGGTGTCAAAGAGAGACACCAAGGTGAGGAAGAGGTGGCAATGGCCACGAAGGTCATTGTAATCCCTTCACCACTTGCATGATCATCATTGGAGTTGTACTCTTCTTGCTCCACCAACCCCTTTTGTGGCACCTTCTTCATGAAGTTGTTCTTGTTGGGGAAGGACCTGGCCTTGTCTTTGCGTATGAGCTTGTGATACGTCTCCAACGTATCGATAATTTTTGATTGGTCCATGCTATTATAGTATCGATCTTGAATGTTTAATTATTATGCAACTATATGCAATCGTATATCATTTCTTGGGACTAACCTATTAGCCTAGTGCCCAGTGCCAGTTGTTGTTTTTTGCTTGTTTTTGACTTTTCAAAAAATCAGTACCAAACGGAGTCCAAACGCTACGAAACTTTTTGACGACTTTTTCTGGACTAGGAGAGACCCTAGAAGCTTCGGGAGAAGACCTGCGGACCCACGAGGGAGCGATAAGTCCGCAAGGCGCGCCCCATGGGGGGCACGCCCCTAGGCTTGTGGGCCCCTCGTGTTACCTATTGACCTAATTCCAGCTTTATAAATTCCCAAATATTCCCAATGCATCAGAGAGCCACCCAAAATACTTTTCTGCCGTAGCAAGTTTCTGTTCTTTGGAGATCCCATTTAGAGACCTTTTATGGTACTCTGTCGGAGGGGGAATCGATCATGGATGGCCTCTACATCAACCTTGTTGCCCTTCCGATGATATGTGAGTAGTTTACCACAGACCTACGGGTCCATAGCTAGTAGCTAGATGGCTTCTTCTCTCTCTTTGATCTTCAATACAATGTTCTCCTCGATGTACTTGGAGATCTATTTGATGTAATCCTTTTTTGCGGTGTGTTTGTTGGGATCCGATGAATTGTGGGTTTATGATCAGATTATTCATGAATATTATTTGAGTATTTTCTGAATTCTTATATGCATGATTGGTATAGCTTTGTATTTCTCTCCGATTTATCTGTTTTGTTTGGCCAACTAGATTGATTTATCTTGCAATGGGAGAGGTGTTTTGTCATGGGTTCGATCTTGCGGTGCTCAATCCTATTGACAGAAAGGATCATTGCCTTCAATATTGTCATAACTATGCGCTTTTCTATCAATTGCCCAACAGTAATTTGTTTACCCACTGTATACTATGTTCAAGAGAGAAGCCTCTTGTGAAAACTATGGCCCCCATTTCTATCTTTATCATATATTAAAATCCAAAAATACCTTGCTGCAATTTATTTACCGTTATTTCATTTTGTGTTTTTGTTTACCTATCTATCACTACGAGATTTGATCCTTGCAATTAACCGCCAAGGGATTGACAACCCCTTTTTGGCGTTGGGTGCAAGTATTTGTTCTTTTGTGTGTAGGTGTTGTTCACAAGGTCTTGTGTGGTTCTGCTACTGGATTGATAACCTTGGTTCTTAACTAAGGGAAATACTTATCTCTACTATACTGCATCATCCTCTCCTCTTCGAGGAAATCCCAACGCAGCTCACAAGTAGCAGTTTGCCACCTTTGTCTTCCCTCTTCTCGTAGGGCTAATCCATGACGAAGTGACTCACATTGCCACAATTGTAGCAAGTCCACACCCGTTGCTTGCCCTTGGAGCCATTTGAGTTGTTCTTGGAGAAGTTGGGCCTTTAGTTCGTCTTGTTGCCCCAAAATTGGCTTGAAGCAAGAGCCATGTGCCTGTGATAAGCATATTTGGTGTCTTTAGGGTAACTCTCTTATTCATCCTCTTCTTCCTATTCCAGTAGTCTTGGCCTTCAAAGCAGGGTTGGGCTTCCTTGACCGTTGGACACGAGCTTGAGTGTTGTTGGTGGTCTTTTTCAAGATGTTCATTGCAATGAACTCATCCAAAACTTCACTTGAAGTCAACCTGTGGAAGTCCGGCCTTTAATGATCACGGAGCACATGCTTTTGTTGAATGGCATGATGGCCTTGAGGAACTTGCTCTTGACCCAAGTGTCATCCGTGTCCTTGCTTCCATGATCTCTGAGTGATACCGCAAAGAGTGGTCGACCTCCGGTAAATCTCATGAGGATCTTCATCAACCTTCATCACGAACTCATCGGCCTCATCAAGAATGACCTCAAAGTTAGAACGTTGAATGCTCGAGCTTGCCTTGTATAATGAGATGATGTGCTCCCATGCATCCTTAGCTCGGGTGAATGGTTGCAAGTAAGAGAGCTCTTCCGGGGGCATCGCGGCTTCAAGAATGAACAAAGTGGAATGATTGAGTTTATTATCCACTTCTTCTCTTGAGTCATGTTGTATGGATCATGAGGATAGAAGCCTTGCTTAATGACTCTCCAAAGTTGCATTGAGTTGCTATACAAATGAGACTTGATACGAAAAGCCCAATCATGAAAGTTATTCAAATCATTCTTAGGAGTAGGCCCTTGAGAGTTAATATGAGGTGAGGGAACCAGTCCTCCATAGACCGGGGGAGGGGCAACCGCGGCATGGGTACCCGACCCATTCTTTCCTTGAGGCAAAGTAGGTTTATCGCTATTAGCCCCCACCTTACCAAAGTTGGCATCCGACTCCGAGGTAGTGGGTTTAAGAACTTGCAAGGGATCAGTAGAGTGTTTTAGACCATCAAGAAATTCTTTAAACAAGGATTTAACCTCAGTCGTCATAGATGATTCAAGTGAGGCAGTAGCCTCATTTAAATCCTCTCGGGTGACTGTGGTTAACTCCACGGCAGTGGGTATCTCCTCAACCCTTTCCCCTTCGTCAACCATACTATTTAGGCGGTAAATCCCTTAAAAAAGAGACGAAGCTCTGATACAGATTGAAAGGATCGATATGGTTGACTAGAGGCGGGGTGAATAGGCAACTACCAATTTTTTACTCTTTTAACAAATTAGGGATAGCAATAAAGAGGTTGTCTAGATATGCAACTAGGTGGACAACCTATATGATGCGCTCAACAACACAACAACTAGCAAGCAAAGGATAAACCACAATATTAGCTTGCACAAAGTAATGGTAAGAGAAAACCACAAATGGAGTCAATGAAGACAAGGATGTGGCATCGAAGTTCCTTCCCTTTAGGGGGAAGTACGTCTCCGTTGGAGCGGCGTGGAGACACAATGCTCCCCTAGAAGCTACTAGGGCGACCGTATTCTCCTAACGCCCTCGCACAATGTAAGATGTCATGATTCCACTAGTGGTGCCCTTGAAGGCGGCGACCGAACCTTTACAAACAAGGTTGGGGCAATCTCCACAACCAAATTGGAGGCTCCCAACACCATCACAGAGCTTCACCATAATGGATTGTGGCTCCAAGGTGACCTCTTCTGTTTAGGGTGACCAAATACCCAAGAGTAACAAAATTCACACAAGAAAGTATGGGGGAATCAAATTTCATTTGGTGGAAGTGTAGATCTAGGTCTCCTCCTTCTATCCCTGGCAAATAGACAAGTTTGAGTGGATAGAGAGAGAGACCAGACAAAAAGCTTGAAGGGCATTAATGGAGGAGAGAGAGAGGAAAGAGGTAAAATGGTAGGTGGAAGAACCACGTACTTATATAGTGTCTCCCAAATCAAACCATTACAGTAGTTTTTACACTACAGCGGTACAATCGCTCAAGGCACCGGTACAACTGGGATTCATAGGGTACCCTACAGAAATGCACCAAATAATACAACCAGTGAAAGCACCGGTGGTATCGGTAGGCCGGAGTCACCCGGAAACTACTGGTCCACCACTGCTCAACAACGCCTCAATACAGAAAGGGAGTCACCCATAAAGGTGGTTGGGCGGTACTTGCGCCGGTGCAACCGCCACACCCACGTACAGGTGGTGGCTAAGTCTGGAGCAGTACAACCACTTCCAGTCACTGATACGTCTCCAACGTATCTATAATTTGTTATTGTTCCAAGCTATTACATTATCTGTTTTGGATGTTTTATATGCATTAATATGCTATTTTACATTATTTTTGGGACTAACCTATTAACCTAGAGCCCAGTGCTAGTTTATGTTTTTTCCTTGTTTTTGAGTTTTACAGAAAAGGAATATACACCGGAGTCCAAACAGAATAAAACTTTACGATGATTTTTCTTGGACCAGAAGACATCCACGGAGCTTGGAGAGGGGGTCAGAAGATGGCCGAGGAGGCCACAAGCCTGCCAGGCGCGCCCCTGGGGGGCGCGCCCTGAGGGCTTGTGCGCCCCTCGGGGGTCCTCCAACCCTAATTCTTGCGCTATAAATTCCCAAATATTCCCAAACCACCCGAAGCGTACACCAAAATACTTTTCCGCCGCCGCAAGCCTCTGTTCCCGTGAGATCCCACTTGGGGCCTTTTCCGGCGATCTGCCGGAGGGGGATTCGATCACGGAGGGCCTCTACATCAACCTTGCTACCCTACCGATGATGTGTGAGTAGTTTACCACAGACCTACGGGTCCATAGCTAGTAGCTAGATGGCTTCTTCTCTCTCTTTCATCTTCAATACAATGTTCTCCTCGATGTTCTTGGAGATCTATTCGATGTAATACTTTTTTGCGGTGTGTTTGTTGAGATCCGATGAATTGTGGATTTATGATCAGATTGTCTATGAATATTATTTGAGTCTTCTCTAAACTCTTTTATGCATTATTAAGATATCTTTGTATTTCTCTTCGAACTATCGATTTGGTTTGGCCAACTAGATTGGTTTTTCTTGCAATGGGAGAGGTGCTTAGTTTTGGGTTCAATCTTTCGGTGTCCTCACCCAGTGACAGAAGGGGTAGCGAGGCACGTATTGTATTGTTGCCATCAAGGATAAAAAGATGGGGTTTTCATCATATTGCTTGAGTTTATCCCTCTACATCATGTCATCTTACTAAAGCGTTGCTCTGTTCTTATGAACTTAATACTCTAGATGGAGGCAGGAGTCGATCGATGTGTGGAGTAGTAGTAGTAGATGCACAATCGTTTCGGTCTACTTGTCACGGACGTGATGCCTATATTCATGATCATTGCCTTAGATATCGTCATAACTTTGCGCTTTTCTATCAATTGCTCAACAGTAATTTGTTCACCCACCGCATGCTACCTTCAAGAGAGAAGCCTCTAGTGAAACCTATGGCCCCCGGGTCTATTTTCCATCATATATTTTCATATCTATAAACCAAAAATACCTTGCTGCAATTTATTTGTTTTTACTTTGTTTTACATTTTAGTAATCTTTTATACCTATATCTATTAGATCTCACTTGTGTTCGAGACCGTGAAGGGATTGACAACCCCTTTCTCGCATTGAGTGCAAGTGTTTGTTAGTTTGTGCAGGTGCATAGATTGGAGACTTGCTTGTGCCTCCTACTGGATTGATACCTTGGTTCTTAACTGAGGGAAATACTTATCTCTACTTTGCTGCATCACCCTTTCCTCTTCAAGGGAAAAATCAATGCAAGCTCAAGAAGTAGCAGGAAGAATTTCTGGCGCTGTTGCCAGGGAGGTTCTACATCAAGCCTACCAAGTACCCGTCATAAACTCTCATCTCTTGCATTACATTATTTGCCATTTGCCTCTCGTTTTCCTCTCCTCCACTTCTAAAACGTTTTCAGAAAAACACAAAAAGATTTGCCTTTTTATTCGCCCTTCTTTCGTTCGTCTTTTTTGTTTGCTCGTGTGTTAGATCCGTTGCCTTGTCACGATGTCTCAAGAAAATACCAAATTGTGTGACTTTTCCAATACTAATAATAATGATTTTATTAGTACTCCGATAGCTCCCGCCACTAGTGCGGAATCTTATGAAATTAATGCCGCTTTGTTGAATCTTGTTATGAAAGATCAATTTTCTGGCCTTCCTAGTGAAGATGCCACATCCCATCTAAATACTTTCATTGAGTTGTGTGATATGTAAAAGAAAAAAGATGTGGATAATGATATTGTTAAATTGGAAATATTTTCGTTCTCACTACGAGATCGTGCTAAAACTTGGTTTTCATCTTTGCCTAAAAATAGTATTGATTCATGGAACAAGTGTAAAGATGCTTTTATTTCCAAGTATTTTCCTCCTACTAAGATCATCTCCCTTAGGAATGACATAATGAATTTTAAGAAACTTGATCATGAACATGTTGCACAATCTTGGGAGAGGATCAATAATGATAAGAAATTGCCCTACTCATGGTTTAAGTTTAGGGATGATCATACAAAATTTTTATGCCGGATTGAATTTTCCATCTAGAAATCTTTTAGATTCCACCGCGGGAGGTACTTTTATGGAAATTACATTAGGAGAAGCTACTAAACTCCTAGATAATATTATGGCAAATTACTCTCAATGACATACCGAATGATCTTCCACTAGTAAAAAAGTGCATGCGATTGAAGAAATTAATACTTTGAGTGGAAGGATGGATGAACTTATGAAATTATTTGCTAGTAAGAGTGCTCCTATTGATCCTAATGATATGCCTTTGTCCACTTTGATTGAGAATAATAATGAATCTATGGATGTAAATTTTGTTGGTAGGAACAATTTTGATAATAACGCGTATAGAGGTAATTTCAACCCTAGGTCATTTTCTAGTAATTCCTCTAATAATTATGGTAATTCCTACAACAATTCTTATGGAAATTATCATAAAATACCCTCTGATCTTGAGAAAAATATTAAAGATTTCATTAATTCTCAAAAGAATTTTAATGCTATGGTAGAAGAAAATTTGCTTAAGATTGATGATTTGGCTAGGAACGTTGATAGAATTTCTCTTGAGATTGATTCTTTAAAGATTAGATCTATGCCAACCAAGCATGATATTAATGAATCTCTAAAAGCTATTAAAATTTCTATGGATGAATGTAAAGAAAGAACCGCTAGGATGCGTGCTAAACGAGATTGGTTTGTAAAAGCGTGTTCTTCTAGTTTTTGTGAAGATAATGATGAAGATCTTAAAGTGATTGGTATGAATCCTATTGAATCTTTGTTTTCTAATATAAATCTTGATAAAGTGGGACTAGAGATGAGTCAACTTTAGCAAGAAGGCGTCCCAATAATTTGGAGTTTAAAGATCTTAATGAAAAAAATGATAAATGTGGGATTGGAGAGGTCAAAACTTTAAGTAGCGATGAACCCACTCTTTTGGATTTTCAGGACTTTAATTATGATAATTGTTCTTTGATAGATTGTATTTCCTTGTTGCAATCCATGTTAAATTCCCCTCATGCTTACAATCAAAATAAAGCTTTTACTAAACATATCGTTGATGCTATGATGAAATCTTTTGAAGAAAAACTTGAGTTGGAAGTTTCTATCCCTAGAAAGCTTTATGATGAGTGGGAAACTACTATTAATATTAAAATTAAAGATTATGAGTGCAATGCTTTGTGTGATTTGGGTGCTAGTGTTTCCACGATTCCAAAAACTTTATGTGATGTGCTAGGTTTTCGTGAATTTGATGATTGTTCTTTGAATTTGCATCTAGCGGATTCCACTATTAAGAAACCTATGGGAAGAATTAATGATGTTCTTATTGTTGCAAATAGGAATTATGTGCCCGTAGATTTTATTGTGCTTGATATAGATTGCAATCCTACATGTCCTATTATTCTTGGTAGACCTTTACTTAGAACGATTGGTGCAATTATTGATATGAATGAAGAAAACATTAGATTTCAATTTCCGTTAAGGAAGGGCATGCAACACTTCCCAAGAAATAAAATTAAGTTTCCATATGAATCTATTATGAGGGCTACTTATGGTTTGCATACCAAAGATGACAATACCTAGATCCATGTTTTATGCCTAGCTAGGGGCGTTAAACAATAGCGCTTGTTGGGAGGAAACCTAATTTTATTTTTATGTTTTTTGATTTTGGTTATGTTCTTAAATAAATAAAGATTATTACCTCTATATTAATTGTGTTTTGGTGTTTTAATTAGTGTTTGAGCCAAGTAAGACCTTTGGGATGGTCTACGGTGATAGTTGATTTGATCTTGCTGAAAAACAGAAACTTTTGCGCTCATTGCCAGAAATTCAAAAAATCACAGAAACGTGATTTTGATCTGAATTTTTTACACAAAATTTATATACAAATTTCCCAGGTTTTCCTAATTTTTCAGAATTTTTGGTGTTACAGAAGTATACGAAATTTTCAGATTACTACAGACTATTCTGTTTTTGACAGATTCTGTGTTTGCTTATTTTGATGAATCTATGGGTAGTATCGGGGGGTATGAACCATGGAGAAGTTGGAATATAGTAGATATTACACCAATATAAAAAAGAATGAGTTCACAACAGTACCTAAAGTGGTGATTTATTTTATTATACTAACGGATCTTATGAGTTTTCTGTTGAGTTTTGTGTTGTGAAGTTTTCATGTTTTGGGTAAAGATTTGATGGACAATGGAATAAGGAGTGGCAAGAGCCTAAGCTTGGGGATGCCCAAGGCACCCCCAAGGTAATATTCAAGGACAACCAAGCATCTAATCTTAGGGATGCCCCAGATGGCATCCCCTCTTTTGTCTTCAATCCATCGGTAATTTTACTTGAGGCTATATTTTTATTCACCACATGATATGTGTTTTGCTTGGAGCATCTTGTATGATATGAGTCCTTGCATTTTAGTTTGCCATAATCATCCTTTCTGTACACACCTTTTGAGAGGGACACACATTAATCATGAATTTATTAGAATACTCTATGTGCTTCACTTATATCTTTTGAGCTAGGCAGTTTGCTCTAGTGCTTCACTTATATCTTTTTAGAGCACGGCGGTGGCTTTATTTTATAGAAATTGTTGAACTCTCATGCTTAACTTATATTATTTTGAGAGTCTTTAAACAGCATGGTAATTTGCTTAGGTTATGAATTTGGTCCTAATATGATGGGCATCCAAGAGGGATATAATAAAAACTTTCATATAAAGAGCATTGAATAAGATGAGAAGTTTGATTCCTTGCATTTGTTTTGAGATATAAAGATGGTGATATTAGAGTCATGCTAGTGAGTAATTGTGGATTGGTAGAAATACTTGTGTTAAAGTTTGTGATTCACTTAGCATGCACGTATGGTGAACCGTTATGTGATGAAGTCGGAGCATGATTTATTTTTTGATTGTCTTCCTTATGAGTGGCGGTCGGGGATGAGCGATGGTCTTTTCCTACCAATCTATCCCCCTAGGAGCATGCGTGTAGTACTTTGCTTTGATAGGTAATAAATTTTTGCAATATTTATGTGAGTTCTTTATGACTAATGTTGAGTCCATGGATTATATGAACTCTCACCCTTCCACCATTGCTAGCCTCTCTAATACCGCGCAACTTTCGCCGGTGCATTAAACCCACCATATATTTTTCTTAAAACAGCCACCATACCTACCTATTATGGCATTTCCATAGCCATTCCGAGATATATTGCCATGCAACTTCCACCGTTCCGTTTATTATGACACGCACCATCATTGTCATATTGCTTTGCATGAACATGTAGTTGGCATAGTATTTGCGGCAAGGCCACCGTTCATATTTTTTTATACATGTCACTCTTAATCATAGCACATCCTAGTACACCACCAGAGGCATTCATATAGAGTCATGTCTTGTTCTAGTATCGAGTTGTAATTTTTGAGTTGTAAGTAAATAAAAGTGATGATCATCATTATTAGAGCATTATCCCATGTGAGGAAAGGATGATGGAAGCTATGATTCCCTGACAAGTTGGGATGAGTCTCCGGACTTTATAAAAAAATAAAACAGGCCAAAGAAGCCCAAACAAAAAAAATGAGTGAAAAGAGAGAAGGGACAATGTTACTGTCCTTTTTCCACACTTGTGCTTCAAAGTAGCACCATGATCTTTATGATAAAGAGTCTCCTATTTTGTCACTTCCATATACTAGTGGGCATTTTTCATTATAAAACTTGGCTTGTATATTCCAATGATGGGCTTCCTAAAAATTGCCCTAGGTCTTCGTGAGCAAGCAAGTTGGATGCACATCCACTGAGTTTCTTTTTGAGCTTTCATACACATATAGCTCTAGTGCATCCATTGCATGGCAATCCCTACTCACTTGCATCGATATCAATTGATGGGCATCTCCATAGCCCATTAATTTGCCTAGTTGATGTGATACTTTCTCCTTCTTTTTGTCTTCTCCACAACCACCATATTCTATTCCACCTATAGTGCTATATCCATGGCTCACGCTCATGTATTGCGTGAAAGTTGAAAAAGTATGAGAACACCAAAAGTATGAAACAATTGCTTGGCTTGTCATCGGGGTTGTGCATGATGAAATATTTTGTGTGATGAAGATAGAGCATAGCCAGACTATATGATTTTGTAGGGATAACTTTGTTTGGCCATGTTATTTTGAGAAGTCATGATTGCTTTATTAGTATGCTTGAAGTATTATTATTTTTATGTCAACATTAAAACTTTGTTTTGAATCTTATGGATCTGAATATTCATGCCACAATAAAGAAGATTACATTGATAAATATGTTAGGTAGCATTCCACATCAAAAATTCTGTTTTTATCATTTACCTACTCGAGGACGAGCAGGAATTAAGCTTGGGGATGCTTGATACGTCTCCAACATATCTATAATTTTTTATTGTTCCATCCTATTATATTATCTGTTTTGGATGTTTTATATGCATTAATATGCTATTTTATATTATTTTTGGGACTCACCTATTAACCTAGAGCCCAGTGCCAGTTTCTGTTTTTTCCTTGTTTTTGAGTTTTACAGAAAAGGAATATCAAACGGAGTCCAAACGGAATAAAACTTTACGATGATTTTTATTGGACCAGAAGACATCCACGAAGCTTGGAGAGGGGGTTAGAAGATGGCCGAGGAGGCCACAAGCCTACCAGGCGCGCCCCTGGGGGCGCCCTGAGGGTTTGTGGGCCCCTCGGGGGTCCTCCAACCCTAATTCTTGCGCTATAAATTCCCAAATATTCCCAAACCACCAGAAGCGTCCACCAAAATACTTTTCCGCCGCCGCAAGCCTCTATTCCCATTAGATCCCATCTTGGGGCCTTTTTCGGCGATCTGCCGGAGGGGGATTCGATCACGGAGGGCCTCTACATCAACCTTGCTACCCTACCGATGATGTGTGAGTAGTTTACCACAGACCTACGGGTCCATAGCTAGTAGCTAGATGGCTTCTTCTCTCTCTTTGATCTTCAATACAATGTTCTCCTTGATGTTCTTGGAGATCTATTCGATGTAATACTTTTTTGTGGTGTGTTTGTTGAGATCCGATGAATTGTGGATTTATGATCAGATTATCTATGAATATTATTTGAGTCTTCTCTGAACTCTTTTATTCATGATTACAATATCTTTGTATTTCTGTTCGAACTATCGATTTGGTTTGGCCAACTAGATTGGTTTTTCTTGCAATGGAAGAGGTGCTTAGTTTTGGGTTCAATCTTGTGGTGTCCTCACCCAGTGACAGAAGGGGTAGCGAGGCATGTATTGTATTGTTGCCATCGAGGATAAAAAAGATGGGGTTTTCATCATATTGCTTGAGTTTATCCCTCTACATCATGTCATCTTACTTAAAGCGTTGCTCTGTTCTTATGAACTTAATACTCTAGATGCAGGCAGGAGTCGGTCGATGTGTGGAGTAATAGTAGTAGATGCAGAATCATTTCGGTCTACTTGTCACGGACGTGATACCTATATTCATGATCATTGCCTTAGATATCGTCATAACTTTGCGCTTTTCTATCAATTGCTCAACAGTAATTTGTTCACCCACCGTATGCTATCTTCAAGAGAGAAGCCTCTAGAGAAACCTATGGCCCCCGGGTCTATTTTCCATCATATATTTTCAGATCTATAAACCAAAAAACCCAAAAATACCTTGCTGCAATTCAGTTGTTTTTACTTTGTTTTACGTTTTAGTAATCTTTTATACCTATGTCTATTAGATCTCACTCTTGTTCGAGACCGTGAAGGGATTGACAACCCCTTTTTCGTGTTGAGTGCAAGTGTTTGTTAGTTTGTGCAGGTTTATCGATTGGAGACTTGCTTGTGCCTCCTACTGGATTGATACCTTGGTTCTTAAGTGAGGGAAATACTTATCTCTACTTTGCTACATCACCCTTTCCTCTTCAAGGGAAAAATCAACGCGAGCTCAAGAAGTAGCAGTCACCGGTAGTACCGGTCCGCTGGAGCCATCCGGTAACTACCGGGCCGCCACCGCCCTACTACCGCTCCACAACAGAAGGTTTTCCGGTGGTAGAGCGGTACTAGGCCGGTACAACTGCCTAGCATCAGTCCTAGGGTTTGCCGAGCATCAGGCGGTACAATCGCCCACGGGCAGCGGTACAACCGCTTGGCTGACACCTGGAGACTGTAAACCCTAGGGTATCACCCCCATGGTGGTGGTTGTGCCGGAAGTACTGGTTTAGTTGTGTATCGCTTGGGAAAACGGTACAACTGCTTGGCGCAGAAACCATTGCCATAGAAAGGATTTGAGGTTCTCTCTCCTCGAACGGAAGGATGTATAGTGGGTGCAAGAGAGTGTGTATGTGTATCGATTCACCTAGTACCTTCTGCTACTTGTGAGCTGCATTGGGATTTTCCCCGAAGAGGAAGGGTCAAGCAATATAGTAGCAGATAAGTATTTTCCATGGTGAGAACCAAGGTTATCGAACCAATAGGAGAACCACACAAATTCTTGTCATCAACACCTACAAACACAAAAGCAAATACTTGCACCCAATGCGGGCAAGAGGGTTGTCAATCCCCTTGAACTCGTTACTTGCAAATGATTAATTCTGATAGTGGTAGATAGGTAAAAAGTAAAGTAAAATAAAGTAAATAAATTGCAATAAGGTATTTTTGGTTTTAGTAATATGATTAAGATAGACACGGAGGCCATAGTTTTCACTAGAGGCTTCTCTCTCGAAACAGTAGCATACGGTGGGTACACAAATTACTGTTGGGCAATTGATAGAGAAGTGCATAGTTATGATGTTATTCATGGAAATGGTCACATATATAGGCATCACGTCCGTGACAAGTAGACCGACTCCTGCTTGCATCTACTACTATTACTCCACCAATCGACCGCTATCCAGCATGCATCTATGTTATTAAGTTCATGACAAACAGAGTAACGCTTTAAGCAAGATGACATGATGTAGACAAAGTAAACTCAAGCAATATGAATAAACCCCATCATTTTATCCTTAATGACAACAATACAAATATGTGCCTCGCTACCCCTTCTGTCACGAGGTGAGGACACCGCAAGATTGAACCCATTAACAAAGCACCTCTTCCACTGAAGATAAATCAATCTAGTGGGTCGAACCAAACAGATAGATCGGAGAGAAATAGAAAGCTATCATAATCATGCATAATAAAGTTCAGAAAAGACTCACTTACTTTCAATAAATAAGCTGATCATAAACCCTCAATTAGTCGGATCCCAACAAACACACCGCAAAAGAAGTTTACATCAGATAGAACTCCAAGAAGATCGAGGAGAACATTGTATTAAAGATCAAAGAGAGAAAAGAAGCCATCTAGCTACTAGCTATGGACCCATAGGTCTGTGGTGAACTACTCACACATCATCGGTAGGGCAACAAGGTTGATGTAGAAGCCCTCCCTGATCGATTCCCCCTCCGGCAGAGTGCCGAAAAAGGAGTCCAGATGGGATCGCGGAAGAACAGAGGCTTGCGGCGGCGGAAAAAGTGTTTCGGGTGGATCTCTGGGGGTTTCCCAATATTTGAGAATTTATAGGAGCGGAATTAGGTCAAACGGAGCCACGTGAGGCCCACAAGGTAAGAGGGCGCACCAACCCCCCTAGGGCACGCCCTGTTGCCTTGTCGTCTCCTTGTTTGTTGTCTGGTCTCCTCCCGAAGCTTCTAGGGTCTCTTTTGTCCAGAAAAAAAAATCGTCGAAAAGTTTTGTAGCGTTTGGACTTCATTTGGTACTGATTTTCTGGAAAACCAAAAAACAAGCAGAAAACAACAACTGGCACTAGGCACTGGGTTAATAGGTTAGTTCCCAAAAATGATATAAAATTGCATATTAAAGCATATAAAGTATTCCAGATTGATAATATAATAGCATGAACCAATCAAAAATCATTGATACGTTGGAGATGTATCACCTGTCGATGCGAATTCCCTCTTAATAGTATGCAATTCCTACGACCAAAGAAATAAATGCATCGAAAACACCGTCTTCGATCTTTTCTGTCTGGAGGGAATGCCTAACCGTTTCGTGCCAAATGGACTAAACCTGAGAAGCTAAGGCACACAATTAGTCCACAAAATGTATTGTGATCATCACCAAAACACTCAAGGCGGGAAATGCCCTAACAACATGTGATCTAGATCAAAACCTGCATCTACTCATAGGACCGCTCATGATGCCACTGTTAGGAAACGTAGTAGAAAACAAAAAAATCGTCCTACGATCAAACCAGGAACACTATGAAGATGTGGTTTGGATCAGATCATTACCAACTCTCAGTGGCAGCGGAATAAGAGTCGGTGCAGATCATACTTGAAGTTCCTCGAACCATCCACGAATGATCCCTCGAACAGAACATCGAAAGCATGACCTCTCCACAGTTTGCAAGCGTACAGTCTTCACGGTCCAGCAGCGCTTAGTCGTCCAGAGCTAACCCATGCCGGGGAATTAGAGGGATAATATTAGAACCACACTGGCTTCTAATTATGATGACTAGAGAGGATTAGATCTAGCTCTAATTGGATAAACTAGAACTAGAACTAGAGAACTGGAGGAAGCTCTAAAACTTGTATGTCCAAAGGGCCAAACCCTCAAGTATATATAGGTTGGAGGAGAGGGGAGGGGCCCCACAAGAGGGGAGGAGGCCTCCCACCTTACGCCCGCCCTAGGGGGGAGGAGTCCTCCCCCACTCTAATTCAGCCTCTCCTTAACCTCCAAAAAGGCTAAGGGGGACTCCACCTTTGTTATTGGCCCCTAGGGCCCAATAACTCTCCACCACTTAGCCTTACTGTATTTTCCTTGGCCCATTGATATTTAAATAATTATAAAAGCCTCTTAATCATTTATAGAGCCTTTTATTATTAATTTAACATCTCCGGAAGCATTTTCCACCTATATATCAATTCCCGGTATTACCCGGTAAACCCCGAAACCCTTCTGGTAACCTCAGAACGCTTCAGGTTTCTCATGAAACTAATTCTAATATTAATGAAACTATTTCATAAATATTTCCTCATTACTCTTGCTCCACTAACACTCAGCAGATCGTGATTCCCTTAAGCTTATGACCCTGGAGGTTCAATAAAACATAGATATGAACAAAACCCCTTTCGTTCAGTGACTAATAGCGAAAACATGGACATCCATATTGATCCCTATGAATACATGAATGCCATTCGAGTGAACCTTTAGTTATAATGTATAATTGCCTTTGCTTGATACTTTACAAAACCTGAGGTGAGATATATCGGTATCCTCTTGAGTCATTCTAATGCTCACTATACTGGTCTCCTTGTTACTGGTTTTATTCTTCTTTCTCGTTGACATGTTCCGGCATCCCTCTGACGTAGTCACTTGAGTCTAGCCAGGTGATGATTGATGCCGTCACACCGGGAGGGCCCTAAGAATATCTCTGCATCGTCATAGGAGAAAATCTCACTCTTGAGCTATCTAGTCCCTTGTCAAACTTTCTGATAAACCTGTAAGTTGTCGTTATGATCATTGTGTTACAGATGACATTTGAGCAACCCCAAAGTCCATCGTACGGTAAGAAGTGACTACGATACTCTCATGGTCTAAGGAACTAAAGCATATGTTAACTTTCTGTGTTATAACGATTGACTTGTGACGATTGTATCTCAAAGTATAGCAAACAAGTTTGGGTCAATTCAATATGATCGTTCTTCCAACGTCATATTCTCAAAGTTTTTTTAGGACTATCCTTACAGTTAATGATATCCTAGGATCCAAAAAACATGATCACAAACAACACTTGAGCTAGTCTTAGAGGCGAGACTAGGAATCAGATTTTACCGTTTATCATTCCACATGTGCATACGAGTTTTCCACTGAATCGCACATTCCAGGATCATAGCAGTTATAGTGTAGAATATAAACTCTTAATTATGGATATGGAAATATATTAATACAATATTATTGCCTCTAGGGCATTCCAACACTAGACATCAGGTGTCATAGTGTCATAGTGGACAAGTTCAAAATCCTTGCGTATTTCTCCTTCGCAGCCCTCCATCAAAATTGGAGTTGCGTTATCTCGGCGTGGGTGGCTGGGTGGTTTGCCTAGATCTTCATGTGGCTTTGCACGACCTCTATGGAGTGGGATGAATCGATGGTCATACGCAGCGAAGTAGGAGTCGCTTGCTCAAGGAGAAGTGATGACGATGACACTTGATCGGGAAGAAGTGATGACTATGACACCAATTTGCTACCTCGGTGACTTTGTCTTCACGATGGTGTGTGCGGGGTATCTTGTGTGCATCGAGTAGCGGATTGTGAGACTTTTAGCCCAGTTTTCTGTTATTTAACCGGGCAACTCTTTTCTTCTTAATTAATAATGTGGTGAATATATTGCCTCCACTTCAAATAAAAATATAGTGGACAAGCGCACCTTATATATAACACCAACACGAGGTCTATTCTGGATTAATCGACTTGTTCTTTAACAATGATATCTCCAAGTGTGCTTGACATCAGGTGTCAAGTGGAGAAGCATTCACTTTGTATATAATACTCACATGGGGTTTGTTCCTGGTGGAATGATTTTTAGTGTAATATTGGAAGTGGAGAAATGCATACAAGTTTTCAACTGCTTAAATGGAACTAATTTAGCCATAAATTCATAGTTATATAATGGACACAATAATGATATTTTTCCCGAATTAGTGAGGGACACAACAAAACCTCGAAAAGGGAAGAACATTCCAACAATAGGCGAAGAACAAGAGGTATGTTCTTGACTGGCAGACTTTTATCCTTTCTCGACATCAAGGGTCGAGTGGACAAGGATGCACCTTATATATAACATCCACGCGGAGCTTGTTCCCGACAGACTACTGTAATATCAAAAAACAAAATATGTAAAAGATTTCAACAACTTAATGTGACTAATTTAGCCATAAATTTACATCAATATAATGAATGCAATTATAAGCCGGAGATGAGTGAAGGACACGATAAAATCTAGAAGAATGGAAGAACATTCTAGCACGTGCGGAGAACAGGAGGTATGTTTGTGACAGACTGACTTTTGTCCTTTAGGATGATATGCAAAAGCTGCTCGACATAAAGTGTCGAGTTGACAAGCAAGCACCTTATATATAACATTCACGCGGAGCTTGCTCTGCTCGGAGATAATTTTGTCCTCTTAAGATGATATTGTAATATTGGAAATGAAAAAATGTATGAAAGACTCCAACTCCTTAGATATAGCTAATTTAGCCATGAATTTGTACTCCCTCCGTCCGGAAATACTTGTCGGAGAAATGAATAAAAATGAATGTATCAAGAACTAAAATACGTCTAGATACATCCATTTCTTCGACAAGTATTTCTGGACGGAGGGAGTAGTTATATAATGGACACGGTTATACTCTCTAGATGAGTGAGGGACACGACAAAATCTTCAAGAAAAGAAGAAAACTCTAACAATAAGCAAAGAACAAGATGAATACCAGAGGGTTGGAGGGGGGAGGGGGAGTGGCGTAAATGGTTGATCACCACTACTTCACATTGATCGAGGGTTCAGACACCGTTTACATATGCCAACAAGAATTTTGCCTTATTGATTCTTTGATAATTCATTTATCACTGGGATAATCGTTAATAATTTTAAAGGATTAGATCTTAGGGTGATTACTAACTCTTTTCTAGGCTTTTTCACGATACTAAGGAATACATATTTTGAGTTGTCACAAAAGGCTTTGACTATCGATTACCTCATTAATATCAGATATACTACTATTACGTGATTAAAAACAAAACCAGAAATCATCTAATAAAAATCTATAGTTGTTAATTTTATACAAAGTACTTGTATTCTCTGCAAAAAAAAAAAGACTACTACAAGTAGTATTTTGGGACGCAAAGTGTATGAAGGAATTTTACAAGTGGCACCCATCAAGTGGGTCTCATATTCCTGAATGCAATCTGCCTATACGATGCGAAGTTTTACACGGTAGAGTAAATTTGTACCATCCACAGAAAAGACTAATCACCCAATACGGTCAGTCGCAGTCCATGGATTTGGATTCGACGTCAGTCTATCGGTTCTTGTCCAATAGGGCACCCCATATCGCCCTCCAGCTGATAAGGTTCGAGCGATAAGACCACGTACGTACGTATTGTGATTTTTCTACGGCGTGGATACTGCACTTGCGATTTTGTATCGTAGTTTTTTTTTTCTGCGGGGCGCAGTTTTGTACCACACTTGCCTATTTTATTTTATTTTTGCATGGTACCACACTTGCGTATTTGCCACGGTATAAAATACCAGGGTACTCGTACGTACTGAGTATTGTTGTTGAGATAATACAAAAGCAACGTATACACTATTTATATACGTGGTGTACCGAGAACTGCATTAATTTTGCAAAGAAGATCCAGCTCAGTTGCCATACCAATCGTGTTATTAATTGCGACGACCCGAGAAAAAAAGGTGTATTTTTTACGGTCAAAAAAAGACTATTCCCATTGCTAATTGGCGAGAGAATGAACGGAACAGATAAGAATTGAAGGAAAAAAAACTAAATAAATTAACAAAGTCCAACTTGAATATCTGGCTTTTTTTTTGCGGGGGAACTTGAATATCTGGTTTGACCCTATGATAATAATTTTCTGAACATGTAACTGTTTCTGATGATATATTCTACAGTACGAAGTAAAAAACTAATGACTGGAAAAAAACTTTTCCAGAAAGAAAAAAAAATTCGAATTGTCTATCATGTTTTGCCGTTCACTCTGTCTCATCGGCGGCAGCATTCAGGTCAATCTTCGGCTTCTTCCCGCTGCTGTGGGCGGCGGGCTTGGTGGGGAGCGGCGGCACCTTGGAGGCGCACCGCGGGCACCTTGGGTCGGCCTCGGCGATGAGCACGTATGTAAGGCAGGACGGGCACGCGGACGCGCGCATGGCCGGGTTCGCCGGGGGCGACGCCGTGCTTGAAGGCGGCGAGCGGCTGCGCTTTCCCAGGGAGGGGCACGACGAGGAGGTGGACGCAGACGAGGAGGACGAAGTGTCCGGCGAGCGGGCTGACCGCGCGGCAGCGGCGCGCTGTAGGGCGTCGCGGACCATGTCGAGGGTGCAGACCGCGGCGCATGTGGTGACGGCGGCGGCCGGAGCGGTGGTCGCCGTGGGAGGCAGGTTGAGGTCCTGGTGGCCGTCTTGGGCAGCCTGGTGGCGATGAGGGGTCAGGAACGTCTTGCCGGACTGCACAAAAACAAGAAACTCACTTCGTTATAATTTGAAACAAGATCAAAGACGGGTATGAACACGAAGAACGAAAACTCTGCAATTCAATCCAACAGAACTAGAAAATTTGATCATGCTCTTAAACCGATGTAATTCATTCCAACCTAGCAAATTATATGATTCTACGGAATTTCTTCTCGGACAGGAACCACACGGGCGCGAATTGATTAAGCACCAAACATGCACGCACGCACGTGTTACTAACATACATAGACGAACAAACCATCTTAGAGATCGCAAGAACAGGGGAGGTGAAACGAACGGGCGAAACAACAGGAGGACTCACCAGCAGATCAAGCCGTCGCTCCCAGCCGGCAGGCACCTTGACCTCGAGGTCGACGACCTCGTCCTCCCCGCCGGCGTCGCTGCCGCACCCGCCGAGCAGATCCATGGTCACCATCTCCTGCGCCTTCCCCGCGCCGGCCCTACCCTTCCCCGCCTCTCCGCGGAGCATCCTGGCGATGGAGCTCACCTCCGCCGCCATTCTCCTCTTCCCTTTCTCGGCGGTCCTCTGCTTCCTCTTTTCTGTGTCTGTTTGTCGTTCTGCCGAGGGAGAGAGAACGGAGATCGGTGGGGTGTTTGGCAGTGCGTGGTGGGGCGCCGCTATATATACCGGGAGGCCGCCGGCGCGACCGACACGCGGGGCCCGCGTGCCAGCGAGCGTGGAGGGTAGGGAGAGCCATTAAGGATCATATATTAATTGCCGTCGTTGGGAAATGGTTGGAAGATTATTAATGCCAATTAACTGCCCGAAACAAATTTGGGGTCGCTGACGTGTTTAATTCACTCGAATCGAAGAGCCGGGATTTGAATTCGTTTCCGTTTAAAGTAGTCATTTACTCCTCCGCATAAGTACATGAATGGGCTGGATTAAATCGTGGAAGAACCCTTGGGCTGCCGCTGCAATATCATGCTGGATTTATGTGCATTGATCCATTCCATTTATTCGTTTGCCGTTTTATTGTTCATCTAGAAAACAGATGCAACCACTAAATTCATTGGTGCCATATTCAATAGTATCCGCCCATCCATATTTTAGGTCACAAAAATTGAGCATTGCCGCGTCGTATAATACGTATATAATGAATGAGAAAGATTTTTTGGAGGAAAATTAATTGATATATTTATATTGGATTATATCGTAACGATTAATGTCTAATCGGTTCTGGAGTACTATATTACGCGGTGCCAAAAGGAGTAGTACTATATATTTATATTGGATTAAATCGTAACGATTAATGTCTAATCGTTTCTGGAGTACTATATTATGGGTGCGGAAAAAAAGGCAAAGTCGAGGATACTGCATCCGGAGTACTATATATTTATATTGGATTAAATCGCAACGATTAATGTCTAATCGATTCTAGAGTACTATATGACATGGTGCAAAAAAAAGCAAACTCGGGGATACTAGCATCCCGCAGTCGACATTTAAGAAAAATGAGAGCCACGGGCGAGCCTCGTGCTTCGAACCCAGGCAGGCATGGTGTAGACAGGCGCTGCTAGCCACTCGAGCTTTGCTCTGTTCTTGCGGTGATGCAAAATATCAAGAGTTTTTTTTATCCCAGGTGACGGTGAGATGGTTCTCACCATGAAAATTGTAAGCTAGAATTGCCATGGTCTTGGCATGGTTGTGGAAATTCGTTTGCTATTGGATGTTCAATAGCAATTGAAGTCTGAACTAACCTTTATGACTAAGATGTGCCTCAATTAAGATTGGGCTTATATAATCCATCTGAATTAGGATTTATTTTCATTTTTGGAGGGTAGGATGGTTGTAGCGCCAATCTTGTGTTAATGTAGTACATCAGTGACACTTATTTTGTAGTATAATGGCAAATTTTATGGATGTTATTATTTGTGATGATAATGATTCAACTTGGCGATTCACTAGGTTCTATGGTGATCCATGATGGGATTGTAGGGATTGGTCGCAAGAATATACAACTTCATCTCGGTCTTGTTTTTGGCTTGTTATGGGAGTTTTTAACAAAATTCTATATGGGCACGAGAAGGGAGATAATATTGGGCTGGTGGTTATAATGCAAGCATTCATAGATTGCTTGTGATTGTGGTTTTGATCACATGGGTTACATTGGTGACTCTTTTATGTTGAGAACATGAGAGATCCCAAAAAGGCTTGACATTGAGCTTTTGGGTCCCATCTATTCTAGTCGATTCCAGAAAGTGTGAGTGCCATGTCGTTTTCTTCTCTTGATATTCACCTGGGTATGGCACTTAGTCGGACTTGACACATAGGACTCACAACTTGTCCTCTACATTTGTTCGTGGGCGCCCTCTGCTCTGGCTCCTGACAAATCTGGGATGGCTGCATGGCCTATTTTTTCCCTCCTTTGGGTTGTCTCTGAGATGGTTCTCGCCACGAAAATTGTAAGCTGGAAGTGTCAGTGGTTATGGCATGGATGTGGAAATTCTTTGCTCTTAGATGTTTGATATCACTTGAGGTTTGCTCACGTGATCTTTATGTCTACGATGTGCCTCAAAAAATGGGCATATGTAATCCATCTGTATTAGGATTGAAATTCATGTTCATCGCTGATATTGATGATTGTAGCGTCGGTCTTGTGTTAATGCAAAGCATCAATGATAGTTACTTTGTAGCATATATGGGAAAAATCTCTAGATGTTATTGTTGGCAATGTTAATGATTTAGCTTGGAGGTTCATGGCATTCTGTGGTAAGCAAAAATGGGATTGTAGAGATTGGTCATGGGAATATACTAGACAACTTCATCTTGAGCTTCATTTGTCATGGCTTATTATGAGAGGCAACAACAGATTAATGATTATAATACAAGCATTCCGAGATTGCTTATAAGACTGTTTGCCTTCATCACCTGGGTTACATTGGTGATCCATTTATGTGGAGAAGAGGAGAGACACAAGAAATGGTAGACATGCCAGTGCACAACGGAGTTACTGCTCCCATCGGTAAAGAAAAGTTTTTTTTTGAATATTTGGTTTAGAAAGTATGCCAAAGAACTAATGGATGGAAAGAAAATAAAAATTATCCATAGAAGAGAAAAGACGTGCTTACAAAATCGGTGACTCAAGTGATCCTACTATAAGCTTTATCGATCTTCAAAATTCCTAACTTTCCACATGACAACCTTTGACAACTCAATTAAGAAAGGTGCATCATTTACAATGTAAATCATAACGGTTGGGGTATGATGTTTAGGTGCATTTGAAGGGTTGGGAATGGAAATAGTATCCAGATATGGGATGATCCATGTATACATAATAGTCCTCCATGATATATTTTTACAAGGATAGGTACATACTATGCTTGTTTATTTTCTAAGAAGGCTTTCATTAAAAAATAATGGAGTTTTGAGTACAATCTACATGAATTAATCTCTAAATGTGGGGTGGGAAAAAAAGTCCCAATGCATCTCCACCCCATTCACTCTCCATTTTCATGAGCGAACACATTACCATCTCTCTCCATTGTCATAACCTTGTATACCATTCCACCCAAATACTCTAGAATCTCTTTGTACACATTGTGCCATCTAGAACGGTAATACCTTAGGCCAATAGCCCGTGCCACCATAGAGTAATCATATTCTAATATGATTCTGCCAGACCCGAGCTTCATAGCAAGCCCCAACTTCCGCCTCTTATGCAGCGCACCCCCGCCCGAGTAAAACACCCATCCCGGCAACATCTTTTCCCTCGTGCGTACGGGCGATAATACCGTCATACGAGCGGCCATCCTCCTTTACGAACGATGCATCAATGTCAATCTTCAACCAATCCACCTCTGCCTATGCCAAGAGGTTAATCTTCAGGAAATATGCGGGTTTCAATGGTGGATGAACAAGTTGATTCAACCACTGGTCATTAAGGTGGGTAGCTTATATGTGATCTGTTATGGCCTATTGATGTTGAATATATTATTTAGATTCCAATAATCCAGAGCTTTGAAGATTTTGTTGTATGTTTACATACTAAGTTAGGCGTAGTTTTAATCAGATCAGCTTGTCGTTGAATGGGAACACCAGCGCAAAGAAAATTAAGACGAATGATGTGCCAAGGGATAAAAATGCTTAATCCTCATAAGAGTAAACTTCAGGAGGTTCTAGCTTCGGAAAGTTCTATTTTGGTATTTAATTGTCTTCATGGAATTTTGTCGTGCTAGACAATTTTGGCTAATAGACATACCAACATGCAAGCCTAGTGCATGTGTCGCTCGAATGTGCTGAAGATATCTAGCATGCACTCTTAAAATGTGATTGAGCGGCAGTTGTTTGGAGAACTCTAGGTTTAGAAAAACTAATCCATGAAGCTATGTCCTGTTATAAAAAGAAGTCTCCAACCTTGGGGCATGGAGGACTACTGGGAATTCTAGTAGTGACATTGTGGAATATTCGGCGGGAACATCGTCTATTTATCAATGACGATCACCGACTAGGTCCAAGAGCCGAATCACCCAGCCATGTCAGTTGTTGCAATTGTCATGAACTATGAGAAGAAAATGTTGAAGAAAATAAAAATCAAATGACATAGTCGGGAGCGCTCGCCCAAGAAACATGATCAAGATCAATGTTGATGTATCTTTCAATGCAGAGTAATTGTCATGAGCCACACGTGCGGTGGCTAGGGTGACATGAGTATGTTTATCACCGTTGCAAAGAGGTTGCTACTCCAGGTTTATGTTGTTGGCTCATTGGGTGCTTACACAATGGTGTGCGTCATTTACCTCACTCAACATTTGGTTCGCAATTGAGTCATCGTCAACTCGGATTGTCTCGACATGACCAACACTATGAATAACGATGGTCATACCTTTGGAGCTAATATGGACGTCGAAGCCTCGCGAGTAATCTAGAACTAGTAACTTTATTGTCCTAGAGAAGAAAACATGGTTGAAGATGAGCTTGCTAACTGTGCTTGATCATAATAAACTTGCTGCTTACAACATGGACCACTTCAAGTTCTCAAGCCACAATGAGTGGAGGATGCAACTATTTTTCTTAAAAAAAACTAGGTTTTAGAAACCATGGCACCACACTACATCTTGTTTCTTCCTTTGTCGTCCTTTTATCTTTGTATCTTTAAAAAAATTATCCTTCACAACCACCATTGCACCACACCTTGACCCCTCCGAATTCACCACTTGCACAACATATATATGTTGGTATTGGTATGGTCCTATTGCCGAGCCATACCTTTTCTCTCCATCATCTCCCAACCCATTCCTACACTAGTTAGTCGTATCATCATCGTTCACTAATACTCTCTCCGTCCCAAAATAAGTGTCTTAACCTTAGTATAACTTTGTACTAAAGTTAGTACAAAGTGAGTTGAGACACACTTATTTTGGGACAGAGGGAGGAGCAAACAAGCATGTCTACACCATCGTCATCATTTCGCATTTTCCATCAACATCTAGGTTGTCAATGAACCCCTCACGAACCCTAAGTGGACTTAATCAAACTATAACCCTAACACCAATTCATGTCAATATTTGTGTCATGTAATCTTGTCGTTTTTAAATTGAAGCAACAACTAATTTTACTTCTCTAGGCAGAAACTACTAAATATTCATGAGAAATCGTTTTCCACACATATCCTAGAACACATCCAATCGGTTCCAAAGTAGACGACTTCAACTTGTTAACTTTTTCCCATATTGCTTGTCTTTCTGGTATTTTTTGGATGTAATTTTAGTCATATATGTCATCAAGTAATTAACTCTATGATGGTTGAAATTTTCAAATCTACTCGTCTGTTATGTGGTAAAACCCCCATAAATATGATATATTTCGGTGAGGAAAATTGATTTTCTTCTAAAAAAGTTGAGGGAAATGTACAGACATGAAAATAGTCGAAAAGCGGTAACATTTTGCGCGTAGTCCCTCCGGTCCTTTTTAGTCTGCATATAAGTTTTGTCCGAAGTCAAAATATCTTTACTTCGATCAAACTTATATAAAAAGGTATGAACATTCACAATGGCAAATCAATATTGTTAAATTCATTATGAAATTTAATTTCATAATATATATATATTTGGTATTCTAGATGTTGATATTTTTAATATAAATTTGTTCAAACTTTGCAAAATTTGACTTGACACAAATCTAATACGCAGAGTAAAAAGGACCGGAGGGAGTACTTTTAATTATTGTGCCTATCTGTAGGGCGCTCAAGAGTGGAACGTTTTCACATGACATTGATATGGTGCCGAAGTTAGGCGATGATAATTTGAAAGTTTATAGGAACAACATTATTCATGAGATTTCCCGCAAAGAAAACATTATTCATGAGATATTTATAGGAAACGCCATCCAATTCAATGGCGGCAGCTACTCTAGCTTGGAATTTATGAGGGGAAAAGAAACGCAATTGGCCACGGCGCATCTTCTGTTTTAAAGGCTCTCCTCAATATTGCATTGCAATCATAGCTCGCCCACAGCGATCTAATCACGAATTTAAGGCGGGAGATTGTTTTCCATAACCACCGAATAGAAAGCCTTTAATAACGGGCCGGGGCAACAACCTGTGAGACGAACTTAATTCGCACGCGATCTGGATCGATGCACCCCATCCATCATAAAAACCTTCCACCTAAAAGCCGAGGATTTTTCCTCCGTTTAGTTCTGGATTTTCTCTCTTAATTAAATGATTCTCCGTAAGCTCGTGCATGCAGTATTAAACACGTTTTGGAAGTTGCTGTTTGGCAGTTTGGGCTAGCTTTTGAATCAACGTACACTTTGATAATTAAGTGGCCAGTAGCAGTGGTTACCTGTACTTGACATGCAGATGAAGAATTCTTTCGTCCAATTAATCAGTCCCAACAACTTAAAAAATAACGTACTCCGCTGATTGGCTTTGGTTTTGCTAAACAATAGTAACGTTTACTTGCAAACGCCCCAGTTTCTTTCACGGTCTATTTCATATATAAGACGAGAGGCTAATTCTAATACACTGTTATCTTGTTCTAAAAAAATACAGTTATTATACTTTTTTCGCACGGGCCGCTCTCGCGAGCAGGGTGCGAAACCTAGCTAGCGCTGCCTCCCACCTCCTCCCAGCCTCCGACCCCCCCTCACTGCCGCAGGCGCGCTGCCCATTCGGCATAGGCAGCAGCGGGGCTCACTTCCTCCCTGTTGGGTCGCATGCAACGCGGTATGCGGTATTCATCCAGGGCCGCGGCGGCAGCGACGAGTGGCAATGTCGGCGACGCGGGCGGGCGTTGGAGCTGCGGCGGTTGCGCTAGGTGGTAGTGGTTAGCTGTACTCAACATGCATCATGATGGCAGTGATGGCTATGTCTCTTGGTCGTATGGGCGGCGAGGGGTGTAGTAGCTGTCGGCTCAGGCTCATTCTCGGTCGTTGGCAGTAGCAACGCCCAGAGCCGGATCTGGAGGTCTACGCTCGTCGCAGTTGTTCTAGATACATCGCTAGCACGGGTGAGCTGCCAAGCAAAAACTATGCTCTTGAGAACGTGGCTGTGGTTCTCCTCTCCTTATCTAGGTTCCAGGCGATGTCTCTCGTCCACTTCGGACTCGACGCTTTGCACTGTTTCCCCTCCCCAGGGCGTTCTTATGGAGGTTAGGTGTCCTAGGATATGTCGTGGTGTTGTCTTGGCTGGAGTGCGTTTTACATTGTCCAATTATGACTTAACAAATAAATTTCCAGCATTACACATGAGAACTGTATTTTTTTTGCAGGGGATGAGAACTGTATTACATCCACATGTTTCTCACACGTGCCGATTGCACTCGTCCGCAGCATTGTGGATTTATCACCGTGCTAGCGCAATCTGATATGCTATCGCAAAAAATATCAGATATGCTCCATCTGTTCCGAGATTTTTCAGATCTATCCTTGTGATCAGTTTCTGCTCCCGGATGCACATGCATCCAGATGAACAGTAAATCTAAAAAAAAACTGAATTTTCTTGTAACACTCAATGTTCTACTCCGGTGCAAAATTTCATTTAGAACTAACATTTGATGTGCTCATACAAAAAGGACAAAACTGCTACTCTACAAAAGCTCTTTTTTTTGCATTTTTGGGGTGCCTGTGTTTCCTTTTCTTATCCAAAGCATCACAAATGTGATCTCTACACAAAATTTATACATAAGGAGAACATTCAAGACTGTTTGTCTACAATAAAATTCGGATTCTTAAAAATCTTTTTTGCTATGTTTAAAAATTTACTGTTCACACATTTGCACCTGGGAGCAGAATGGCACCTTCGCTTCTGATTTCCTATCTCTCTCCAATACTGTTTTGGTGAAAGAAGAAACGAAATCCATTTATTAACACCAGCGACTTAATTCTCAGTACACCTATATCTTCACAATCAAGAGTTTACCACCCATCCTCTCAAAAAGGACGTTGTATCAACCATTGAATGCTATCACCCTCTTAATCTTTGAACTGCACTTACTAATGAACGGATTGTTAGGGCCCTTTAGTTATCCCCCAATTAATGGCGAGGTATAGTGACCATCGTGGATTCTCTGTGCGCGTACACATGTGCCGATCCTACAGGTGATGAAATTGTCTTACGCTACTCATAGTGTATGATATTATCTTCATAATGCATAGTATCATATAAGATCTTATTTTTTGTCATGCATGACACATATTCCCTTCGTCCTTAAAAGAGCGTACTTCCAATTTTGTTAAAAAGTTAAACCTTTTTATGTTTGATCATATTTATATAATAGTACACCAACATTTATGCCATCAAATTAATATCATTAGATTCATGATAAAATAGATTTTCATCATCTACCTATTTGGTTTCACAAACATTGACAATTTTTTGCACAAACTTGGTCGATAGTTTGACCCTTCAACAAAGTTGGAAGTACACTCTTTCAAGGACGGAGGGAGCCCTCTCTCTCTTCTTTTAATTGTCTGTCACATTAGTGTGTCATGCATGACACATAGTATTAGTAGTCATTAGAATATCATTTATTATTATACAGTATCTACCTATGTTAGTACTCTAACCCTTTCTCTTTTCTTTAATTGTCTGTCACATCGGCATGTTTGCTAGTCCCGAGTGTATGATACCGGCTAAGATACCACTACTATGATCAGCCTTATTACTCCCCTTTTCTAGTTTATAGCGCTAATCTCAAAAAAAATGTTTTCCCATAATCTCAATTTTACTGTTTCCATTCAAATGTTCAGATTTTAAGGTGCATTAAATCCTTGCATGCAAGGATTATGGAAAACCCATCAATACAAGTAAAATTTCTTGGTTATTTATTGGTCAGACATGCATGCATTGTGATGAATACATTGGTAAACACAACTTTTTGTGGAAAATGAACCTATTAATTGAGTACTTTCGCAAAGTAAATTTTTTTGCATCACTCACCATCTACCTTGGTTGATGAGATTTTTGAATTGAGACCGAAAGGGAGGGGGTATAGTACTCTGGCAGTAATGGTTGTGAGTATTTTTCATATGAACTATGGAGAACTTGAATCCTTAAGAATAGTTCCCTATGTAATCAGTACTCCGTTGGAGTCCTGGTTGGTTTAATCGCTTGGAGTAGCCCAGTTTGTCTAGAATGCCCTTTTGTGAGCCTAGTTCTATGAAAATCCAACATGAGTTTGAATTCTTTTTTGTTGAGAATTCTATAGTAGTCCATAATTCATGAAATCAGTTTTTCAAATTCCGTCAATCAAATTCATGTGTTTTTTTTTCTTGTGAACCATCAAAATCATTTGTGCAGAAACTCTTGCGTTTTGAGCCCCTGTAGGAAACCAATAGTACACGCCATTCGGATTCTTCGTTTTCCATTTTTGTACGTTCAAAGAGTCTTTTAACATGAGTAATTTTTTAATCATTTTAACACGACTTCAAACTTATACATTTTTTTCTTCTGCAAACTCCAAGGCATTCACTACAGTCTATCTCTTTATTTCTCTGGAATTCTCGCGTGCTCTGTCCTATGCACCATCCAAAGCCATCATCTTCATTTTAAGACCATTTCAAAATCCATCACAATCATGTTTTTTTTTCATTCATGAACTTAGGATAATACTATCCAAAGCGGCATTTATCTGGATGCTAACATGCTTCCACACCCCGTAAACAATGATGCACTCCCTCCTTTCTGGTTTATTTGCAAACTATAATGTTTGTCCCCCACTCCGCATCTGCCAAAGTTGTTGAGATTTTTGAGAAATGCCAAACAAATCAGAAACGAGGGAGTAGTTGATTAGGTTGCTTGGAATATAATTTGAACTAGAGAACAAGAATAAATGAATAAATATCTGGTCAGATAACTTTTGACAAAGAGTTTATCTTGTTTTCGTAATGACACGTGGTTCATGAAAAAGAAGGAAACTGAATTGGGTCCGTCTACACATAAGTTGACTGGTATTTTTTTATCAAAGTTTATGGTGCTAGCAGTCAGCTATAATCGTAAGTTTCTCTATCCTTCTGTAAATCTTAAGATGGAGACATTAGTCGTTTCAGGGAGTTGATTTAGATAGAAGAAAAATCATAGGCTACTTAGATTAGCAAAACTATGCTGAAATTAGATGCAAATACAATGTTCTCTGAAAAGAATGAGCACATAGTATGTGTCCTTGCTTGGGTGCCTCATCACCCGGCATGGCATAGTGGCGGCTCTAAGCACAATTTCGGGTATCATTTGACATCACAAGATTATCTAAATCACTCGTGAATTTTTTGATATACATGAAATGGTTCATACACTAGGAATTTGAATTGATTGACATCACAAGATCGTAGGGGGTATACCACCGCCACTTGTACGTGTCGTGTCACAAATGGCGCAAATCATGTTTGCCTATGACTTGTTTGCATGGTTGGAGACGAACACTCAACTTGGGGAGGGCGAAGAACATATACTACCTCTCTACCAGAATATGAGACGTTTTTATAGGGGAGAAGTATATTTTTCGTCCCTCAACTCTTTCAAAAGTATAGAAATAGACCCTCAACTAGAAACCAGCAATCTTTAGTTCCTCAACTTTTAAAACCGGATAAGTTTAGTCCCTCGTGTCACAACGAGTGGTTTTCTACCGACGAAAGTGGTTTTGACTTAGCTGGCCAGTGTGGGCCCACCTCATCCACCCATTTTGTTCACTTTAATTCTTACTAGTGGTTGGGGCGCCATCCTGTGGCGCAACTTAAGAAGAAGTTATGCGCACATTTTCATTTAAAAAAAACATGAAGTCCTTGCCTCTATCTAAAAAAACATCTCAGAAAAAAGTTCTCACTTCTATATGAAAAAAAGAACAAAATTAGCACCATAACCTACCGACGACCGCCACTTTGCATAATTCTTCATTTAAAAAAATACGTAGGGTTGTACTTCTAACCACCATCTAAACAAACAATCAAAAAAAATCCTCACCTCCATCTAAAAAAATATTCCAAGAGCTTTCTTATCACGGCCAACTAACTTGAGCCACATGGCATAGCTGGTTGGCCGTCAATCTGACGATGCTTAATGGGTTTGATGGCAGCCGACTTCACGCAGAAGCGCCGGCGGCAGGCAGCTAATAGGCTCCAGGCGACTCGGCCGGACGAAGCGTGGTGCCACCATGAGCGACGGCAGCTCAGTAACTGGCTACGCGGCATGACGAGTGGGATGAGCAATGTCCGTCGCTGGTGTACTAGCTAATGTAGTTCTTCCTGCTGTGATTTTGTTGTGCAAAGCTAGCCCCGTACTAGCTCATCAATCAGGTCGCGTATAAAGCAAAGCTCTCCTGATGCGCTTCTGGCCGGTGCGTTTGCTGCGTCCGTGCGAGTGCATCGACCTGCAGCGTGTCTACTACCAGCGGACCACATCACACCAGCGCTGCAAGCCACCTCTCGGCGTCCATCAGGCTGGAACCCGGACGGTCGCGCCATCGGCAAAGTCTAACAGGCATATGGCGCAGTCGGCTCGACAGACGCGTGGTGCTACTGCTCTGCTTGTGCGCCGGCGAGACGGCGGTGTAAGTGGTGAAGGGGAGCGCGACGAGGGCCCTCGGCAACGCGCAAGTTTCCCCTGCTCCTTAGTTTTTAGTTTTTACAGTATACCACTCCATGTTGGCGGAAAATCACCACGAGGGACTAAACTTATCTGGTTTTGATAGTTGAGGGACTAAGTTTTGCTGGTTTTGATAGTTGAGGGACTGAGTTTTGCTGGTTTTAAAGTTAAGGGACCATTTCTATATTTCTGAAAAAATAGAGGGACGGAAAATATAGTTTTCCCTTTTTATAGGCTAAATTAGCTTTTTCTTTTATACAGAGGGAGTAGTACGTACAGCCTGCTTGTCACACGTGCGCTTGGAAGAGCACGCGATCCATCGAGGGCAAATTTGACAATTTTGACCTGTGGATGAAATCATTTCACAAAATGAACGGCTCCTAAAAAAAATTCACTTAGTTGACCGTTTTAAGTGGCGCCTGACACGGAGGCGCCACACCCTATGGTACAGTGCCTAGCATGCAGGCGTTGCACGTCTGTCCAGCGTGGCACCCCCGGGGCCCGCACCAAGCAGTGCAGCGACTCAGAGCTAGGCGCCACACATGTAATGTGCAGCGCCTAGCCCGTAGGCGCTGCATTGTCTGTTACTAGTTGACTGGCTGGCCCCCCTCCCCCACCCCCCCCCCACACACACCCCAACCCCCAAACCATCCCCACCCGAGATTTGCCCCCTCTCTCCCCCTCTCAAATCCTTTTCCAAATCTTCCAAATTTGAAGATTTTGTCCGTGGATTTCGAACTCAATCCCTCCCTCAAGGTAATCTTCTCCGATCCCCTTGTTTTGATCCAATAAATGTTAACAAATTGCTCATTGGTTGCTAGTTCGGGGAAACCCTAGTTTTTTATGGATCTAGAGATTTGTATGGAGATATGATATGTTTGTTTGCCAATTTCCTATGATTAGGGTTGTTAGTATGTTAGGGTTATTCTTATGGGTGTTCTTATGTTGGTGCTAGGGTTAGGCTTGTTAGTATGTTAGGGTTAGGGTTATGGGTGTTGTTATGTTGGGGCAAGGGTTAGGGTTAGGGTTGTTGTTTCATATCTATGTTAGGGTTTGTATTCCGTGTTAATCTTTGGATTAGTACTCGTGGAAGATATGTTACGTTTTGTTGTTTGAATGCTTATAGGGATGGAAAGAACATGTGTGTTTGTTCATCATGGGGACAAAGACACCTTCTTGAAAGGCAATATTGAACCGGACCCAGATGAGCTTGACATGGTGTTTGATAATAGTCCTAGCTATGCGGAGGTCTTGGAACAAGTGAGGAAAGATTTGAATTGGATGGACCCTAGTGATATCGTTGAGTTGGAGGGAAGGCATAATGTTGGTTTTGGAATGCACATCCGTTGGAAGACAATGCGTGTGAACTCCGAGCAACGTTGGGTTGCATACAAGGAGACGGTGGCCGAATCACTAGACAAGCCTCTTGAGTTATTTTCTACGAAGAAGGTTGATTCAAGTTTGCATTTGGACTTGAACCGGAACCCCTCTCCCTTGGTTGCTAGTAGCCCCCCACCCTTGAACCGAGATGAAATTGTTGAACCTCTTTTAACCCAACAAGTGAGGCCAACATTGAGCCCGTTTCCAAACAACCAAAATGAAGCTTTGCAAGAGGAGAATGATGAGTATGCGGACGATGACAATGAAGTTGATCTCCATGACAACAATGTGGGTGATCTCGACAAATATCATTTGCAAGAGACAATGGACCATTCCATCCTTTATTCCCGTGGCTATGCATCGGATTCGGATGACGAAGGTCCCGATGAACAAGTTGATGAGGAGGGGTTCACGGTGAAGGAGGCTGAAGCTTTCGAGAAGGTATTCGGGCGGGATTATCGGACTACATTGTTCAAGGATGTTAGTCTCGCAGATGGAGCCGTGGTAGATGGTGGCCAAGGTATATCTCTTGGAGTTAGGCCAAGTTCTCACCGTGATTTGGAAGACGGCAAGAACGGGATTGCTCGCTGGTCTATGTTCCAAACCTTCTTGGAATTGAAGATGTGGCTCGACAACTACTCGGTTACGCATTATCGTCCACACAAGGTGGTGAACTCGGACGTCAATGTGCGCTACACAGCTGCATGTGAAGATAAAAAATGTATGTGGATTATGCGGGCAAGATCATGGAAAGGAGGTCCCACTTGGCATGTAGTGAGTTGTGTACCAAGTCACATGTGCCGAGGCAAGAGGGTGGATGTCAAGGTTATGTCCCAAGACCACAGACAACTCACGTCCGAGTTCATCGCTTACAGGCTTTCCAACTCAATATCCACACTTCCAACAATGAGCATCCAATATGTCATGGACCTTGTGAAAGCCATCTTTCATTACAAGGTGAAATACGGCAAGGCATGGAAGGCGAAGCAAGCCGCATTTAAGATGTTGTATGGTAATTGGGAGGAAGCATACAACCGAATCCCTAGGTTGTTGTTAGCCATGGCCGCCACTAACCCGGGCATGGTTCATGTGGTCGAGCCTCATGGGGAAAAAACAACGGTTCATGACGGAAGGACCGTCCGAGTATTTGGCCGTGCATTTTGGGCGTTCGAGCAATGCGTGAGGGCTTTCGAACACTGTAGGCCGGTCATCACCGTTGATGGCACGTTCTTGACCGGACAATACAAGGGCACCTTGTTGGTTGCGATAGCAAGTGATGCCAATAACCGGGTGTTGCCATTGGCATTTGGTTTGGTTGAGGTGGAGAACAATGACAACTGGGAGTGGTTTTTGCGTCTTTTGAGGACGAAGGTGTTACCCGCTCAAAGGGAAATTTGTGTCATATTGGATCGGCATCAAGGAATTCTTAACGCGGTGGAGATTGACATTCCCGGGCATGGTCCGTTGCACCATCGATGGTGCATGAGGCACTTTTGTTCGAACTTCTATAGGGCATGTGGCCTTAAGGAGTTGGCCGATGATCTTCAAGATTGTTGTCTCGCTTTCTCCAACAAGCGGTTCGCCACTTTGTACAACAAATTGCTCGCACACAAAAAACTTGATCCCGGGGGTCAAGACTTTCTCAATAGGCACATTCAATACCGAAACAAGTGGGCACGTGCTTTTGATGAAGATGGCCGGAGATATGGTCAAATGACAAGCAATATGGCCGAATGCTTCAATAGGGTGCTCAAGGGTGCACGTGCATTACCCGTGACGGCAATAGTTCAATACACATTTGACAAGATGAATGCGTACTTTCTAAAATACTCAATGGAAACGGATGCACATATAGCAGGTGAGAACAAGTGCAAGTACAAGTACAAGTTCCCACCCAAGGTTGATGAATGGTTGGAATTTCAATCACGGAAGGCGGACTCACAAGAAGCTATACTATATGACAACGAAGATTGGTTGTACGAAGTGAAAGAGCCAGGAGGAACCACAAACGATGGCTACCAACATGGAGGTCGGGCTTTCAAGGTCTCGCTAACACGGTGTGATTGCTCTTGCCGGAGGCCATTGTTTCTTCATCTCCCATGCTCACACTTGTATACCGCCGGTCGCGTTACACTAGTAGAAAATGGTCCATTTGTCCCGGTTCATAAGGCCCATTTGTCCCGGTTCGGGAACCGGGACTAAAGGGTCGGGACTAAAGCCCAACACCTTTAGTCCCGGTTCTTATATGAACCGGGACAGATGGGGCTCCAAGTGGCCGCTGCGGCGAGCCCAGAGAGGAGGGCCTTTAGTCCCGGTTGGTAACACCAACCGGGACCAAAGATCATCAACGTGTCAGCAGCTCAGGAGCTGGGGGTTTTGTTTTTTTTTTGAAAGGGGGGGGGGGGTTTGGGGGTTTTGGGTGTTTTGTAGGGTTAATTCAGGGGTTTCATATATTGTGTTAGCTAGCTAATAGCTAGAGAGAAGTGTCCTGTCTTATCTCCGTGCTTGGTCGACGCTACGTACTATACGTATAGAGAGGACTCGACACGCTAGCTAGTAAGCAAATGAAGGAAACCATTAAGTACACAAGATCATCATGAACATATACACAGAGAAGTGATCGACCTCCTCCTTCTCAGAGAGATTGGTCGAACAACAAGTTTTCGTATATCTATCCGACGCTACTAGCTACATATATACAATATAAGATCTCTTACAATCCCTAACATTTGATGTCAAGTTCCACATGGTATTCTCCGGCTGGATTGATGACGTGGTCAAGAAAGAATCCCGCCAATTCCTCTTGAATTGCTTTTGTGCGATCTTGTGGTAGGAGTTCATCCCGCATCTGCCAAATCTAATTTGAAGAAGGGGGTCAATACATATATATGAATGAAACTCAACACAAATGATGATAATAAAATAAAATTATGAATATTATTGCTTACGCACTTCATATTGTTTTTCAAAGTAGCCCCGCTTAGAGGTCGTCGCGTTGTAGATGTACTTGCAAACGTAGTATCCACAAAAATTATTCCCGCCTTCCTGCCACAACCACTTTACGAGAAATAAAGGTCAATCAAACTGATAATCAAGCATTATAAATGGTATTGATGAAACTAGCTAGAATCAATGGGAGATGCGCGGAACTAGCTAGTAGTACTTACTTTCGGGTGTGTAAATCGCAGCTCCCCCGGCAGTCCCGGAGCTTATGTGGTGAACACTTTCCAAACCCTGCGAGACAAAGAAAATAATTACTTGATATCAGGAAATGACCAAAGTTGCCGATATGGTACGATAATGATCGATTGAACTTACTTCTGGAGCATTTCAGTCATGGCCGCATACTCCTTGGGATCTTTTCGTCTTGAGTCTAAGACGGTTACTAGTCCCTGCTCAAGCTTAATATCTAGGAGAATAAAGTGGAAGCTGCGCACGCATGCATAACTCATCAATTACATTACTATAACCTCGAGTAATAAGGGAAACCGAATATGCAGAAGACAGTAACACTCACTTGAAGTTGTAAGGAAAGAGTATTTTATCTTTGTTTTGATTTTTAAGCAACGATTGTAGCAAGTTGGCCTCGGTTTCTTTCGCATGATATGTAACCGTCCATTCATCTATGAGATTTGTGTTAATGAACCCAATATCATAGATTTGTGCATTTCTGCATTCGACGATCTTCAATCTGCATAATATAGTGAGGATAATTATATATACATGCAATGAAAGAGCTGAGCTATATATAGAGACTTAATTACAAAAGTATAGTACTTACAGACAGTAGCAAGTGATGATTATTTTATCAAGGTCCTTTTGATTGAAAAACTGGAAGAACTCCTCAAATGGAACAGATAACAGATCAATTCCAACGAGGTCGTGCTCCTCTTTAACTCTCAGCATCAAAATATCCTTCCCAGACTTGCAGGTGTCCATGTACCACTTATGGAATCTTCGCATCATCGTTGTTAGAGGAGGATCACCAGGTCTGACGAGAGGCTTCCCGTACTGGTATTTGTGTTCGTCCACCTCCATTGTATCAAAATGTGCATCGTCGGGCAGGTAATCACTAGGATTGGTACCGGGCAGCATCCCCGGCAGATTTGCGACGATATCGCTAGACACCTTGAGTGGGGGGCACGATTGGTTTGCCTGTTCGCCGAGCTGGGGAATTTTGTTCCCTCTTCTTCGTTCTTGTAACCTTTTGTCACTTGAAGTAGTTCCCGACCGACGCGCTCCTTCCACTGCCTTTTTCAGAGCGCGGACATGGTTGTCATCCGGCGGAGGCGGTGGTGGTCGCTTCAAGTTCTTCAAAGTGCGCTTCAATTTCACCGGATCCATCTTCTCCTCCGGAGGTGGATTTTTCTTTGCAAAAAAGTCCTTCACTTGGGCTTGACAAATCTCCGCGTTTTCCTCCTCGGTCATCTCGTATGGTAACTTCTCTAGAGGCTTGAGAGATGGACCGAATTTGTATTGCCTCCCGCCTCTGGCTGTACTGCTAGACGCCGGAGCAGCCGGAGAGGCTGCGGCTGTCTTCCTTCGTTGCTTACGAAACAGAGTGCTACGATGCGCCAGAGCAGCCGGAGCGGCGGCGGCTGTCTTCCGCTGTTGTTGACGAGGCGGAGAAGGAGGCGGGCTGCTCGGACGCGCCGGCGCAGGCGGAGAAGGAGGCGGAGTGCCGCCATGCGCCGGAGCAGCTGGAGAAGGAGGCGGAGTGCCGCCACGCGCCGGAGCAGCCGGAGAAGGAGGTGGAGTGCCCTGATCACTCGCCAGAGGAGGAGGCGGAGGAGGAGGCGAAGAGCCTTGACTCGCTGGAGGAGGAGGCGGAGGCGTCCAGTTCGGAAGGTTGATGAGCTCCTTCCGCCATAGACATGGAGTCTTCAGAGCAAGACCCAGCTGAGTCTCCCCTTCACCGGTAGGGTGGTCAAGCTCGAGCTCCTCAAATCCCTCCGTTATTTCATCGACCATCACAACAGCATAGCCTTCTGGAATCGGAAGGCAGTGAAAAGTTGCGCCGGGTTGAGGAGGTGCAACAGAGCCGACAGCCGCCTTGACTTTGAGGTGCTGCCATTGCGCCATAAGGTGGCAATCTTGAGCCTCCGTGATAGCATCCACGGGGTAGCTGGGAGCCGTGAAGTGAGGCTGCTGAAGGAGCTCGGTGGAAGCCACGCTGCTTCTCCGCTGAGATGGCGGGGTAGCTTCTGGGGTAGCTTCGGCAGGTTGCTGCCTTTGAACTAGTGCTTGTTCCTCTAGTGCTCGTACCCTTGCATTCAGCTTCTGCAGTTCGGTCTGCTCCACTTTCCTCCTCCTCTCCCGGGTTTTGTAACCGCCTGCGTTGGGAAACCCTTCCTTCCACGCAACGGAGCCTGCCGTGCCTCGTGTTCGTCCTGGGTGCTCAGGATTCCCGAGGGCCTGTGTGAGCTCGTCGTTCTCTCTGTCGGTAATGAACGTCCCTTGCTGCGCTGCGGCGATATACTTCTGAAGCTTCTTGACGGGTATTTCAAGTTGCTCCTTCGTCCAACGGCACTTCCCTGTTTCAGGGTCCAAGGTTCCCCCAGCCCCGAAGAACCAAGTCCTTGAACGGTTTGGCCAGTTCAATGTCTCTGGTTCGACCCCTTTATCAAGCAGGTCCTTCTCAGCCTTGTCCCACAACGGCCGGGCTTTGAGGTAGCCACCTGACCCCATGCGATGGTGATACTCCTTCTTTGCAGCATTTTTCTTGTTTGTCGCTGACATCTTCTTACTCTTCTCCGATGTCTTGTGGGCCACAAATGCGGGCCAGTGATCTCTTATCTTCTCAAATCAGCCGGTGAATTCTGGAGTCTTCCCTTTTTCGACAAACGTTGATTTCAACTCATTCTTCCACCTCCTGAATAGATCTGCCATCTTCTTAAGAGCATGAGCCTTGACCAATGGCTCTATATTTGGCTTATCCGGATCCTCCTCTGGCGGTAGGGTGAAATTTTCCTTCAGCGCGGTCCAAAGATCATCTTTCTATCTATCGTTGACAAAAGACACTTGAGGGTCTTCGCTCTTAGGCTTATTCCATTGGTGGATGCTGATCGGGATCATGTCCCTAACAAGAACCCCGCACTGAGCAGAAAATGCTTCCTTGGTCCGGTTGGGTTCAATCGGTTGGCCATCGCCCTTGATTGCTGTGATCGTGAACCTTTCATCCTGGCGCAACCTTTTCTTCGGGCCTCGTCTCGTTACCAAAGTTTGGCTTGATCCGGAGGGCTAGAAAAGAAGAAAGAAGAGAGTTAATATGTGTACATACCAAAACAATTAATGCATCAATTAGCTAGTCAGCACAGGCTTAATTAATATATATACCTCGCCGGACTTTGCAACATCTCCTTCCTCCATTCGCTCACCAGAGAAGTCATCACGGTCTCCTTCTTCCACCGGCATTCCGTCACCGGAGCCATCATAATCATGTCCTTCCACCTCCATTGTTCGATCACCGGAGCCTGCTTCACCCTCTCCTTCCAGACCATCGGTGTCGTTGAGAAACGACAAGACATCACCTCCGCCGAGGATTATGTCCCACAACAACTGTTCTGCTTCGATGTCTCGGTGCTCCATAGTTTCTGCAAATATTACAACATGGCAATTAATATACAAACATGACAGATGGATATATTAGTGCAAACGTAGACCTAGCTAGCTCGACACTTCTACGGTTTGGGGTGGCCTCGACAACGCTTCTAGGGTTTGGGGTGGCCTAGGCAACGCTTCTAGGGTTTGTGGTGGCCTCGACAACGCTTCTAGGGTTTGGGTCGGACCGCCTCTCTCTTGAATGTCCGACGTCCGGACCGACAAGGGATTTAACAAAATGACGCCATTCTGGATGTGCAGAAAATGGTCCATATTTTTCCTGATCTCATCTACCCTTCTATATGTCACGTTGTCTAGTGTCAAAGAATTCAAGAAAACCTTGACTTCATCATTAGCCGGAAATGACAGGCGTATAATGGTACGAAGCTCTTCAAAGTTGTTTTGGAACGGAGTTCCCGATAGGATAATTAGCTTTTTGGTACAAAGTTCAGCAAGAGCCTTCCGAATATCGCTATTTGGAAGGCCTTTGCTAAAATTCGTACCAAAAAGCGAATTATTCTATCAGGAACTCCATTCCAAAACCACTTTGAAGAGCTTTGTAGCATCATACGCCTGTTACTTCTGGCAAATGATGAAGCCATGGATTTCTTCAATACTTTGACAGACAACGTGACATATAGAAGAATATATATATATATATGAGATCAGAAAAAAAATTGGATCAACTTGTGCACATCCATAATGGGGGCATCAGAAAAAAAAATTGGATCAACTTGTGCACATCCATAATGGGGGCATTCTTGATAAATCTATGTCAAAAGTCAAACTTGACATATGATCAAATATTGTTGCATATGTCAAAATTCAAACTTTGACATATGATCAAATATTGCATATGTCAAAATTCAAACTTTGACATATGATCAAATGTTTCATATGTCAAAATTCAAACTTTGACATATGATCAAACTTTGATATATGATCAAATGTTGCATATGTCAAAATTCAAACTTTGACATATGATCAAACTTTGATATATGATCAAATGTTGCATATGTCAAAATTCAAACTTTGACATATGATCAAACTTAGTAACTTTCGAGAGAGGGGGTTGGGTGGACTTGAGAGTTTGGTCGGGCGAGAGGGGGTTGATCGACGTCCCCCCCTAATGTCGAAGTTATCGGGGATACGTTTTGAGAGAAAACTTTCTATTAACATCATTTTAACTTAGTAAACGATGAAGCCGATGCCAACGTGATGATAGAGCTGATGCCAACATTTTCATTTAACAAAAAAACTACCTTCAAAAAAAGACTTGCTTCACCGCGGGTGCTCGGTGCGACGTCGACTCGGTGGAAAAACTTTATGAAAATGCGGTGGTGGCTGGGCCGGGCGGTTTTCTTTTCCTTCTTCATTTTTTTCCTTTGTTTTTTCTTATATGTTTGTTTTTGTTTTCACTCTAGATTTTCGTACATATGAAAACAACGAAGTTTGTATACAAAAGTGCACATATACATCTCATACATGAACATATACATCTCATACATGAAAAAAACATATACATGAATATATACATGAACATATACACGTATACATGCCCGCAAAAAAAAACAGAGCACGCGGCGACGGGGAGCAGGGGAGGGAATGGGGGGCTCACTGTGGGGGGCGCAGCGATGGCTTGATCGGCGACGAGGATGGCGGGCTCGGGGGGGCGAGGGTGCGACAAGGGCGGCGGGCTCGAGGCCGGCGACGAGGGCGAGGGCGCGGGCGAGGGCGAGGGTGCGAGAGTGCGTCGGCGATGAGGACGGCAGGCTCAAGGCCGCGACGAGGACGGCGCGTGGTGCGGGCGAGGGCGAGGGCGCGAGGGCGTGTCGACGAGGGCTCGGCGGCGTCGTGCTGTTCGGCGCGACGGCGTTGGGGGGAAGATGAACTGGGACTGGAAAACGCTAAGTGTGGGCTTATATACATGAAGCTTTGGTCCCGGTTCGTGGCACCAACCGGGACCAATGCCTACCTTTGGTCCCGGTTCGTTCCACCAACCGGGACCAAAGGTCTCTTTTCAGGCAGCCAAAGGGCGGGAGTCGGAAACAAAGACTTTGTCCCGGTTCGTTCCACCAACCGCGACTAAAGGGGGCATTGGTCCCGGTTGGTGCCACGAACCGGGACCAACCATTGGTCCCGGTTCGTGGCACCAACCGGGACCAATGGGCTTGCACAGCAGCGTGGTGGTGGGAGTTTAGTCCCACCTCGCTAGTTGAGAGCGCCCCGCACCGGTTTATAAGCTCGACTGCCTCATCCCCATTGAACTCCTCTGAACTGCAGGCCTATGGGCCAAATCTGACACTGCTATGCCTGTGGGCCTGCTGGGCCTTCTGCGGGCCTGAATCCTGGCCCAATTAGCTGGGTTTCTAGTCGTATTCAGGCCGTGGTGGCCCAGTAGGTGGCATTTTTTTTCTGTTTTCTTCTTTGCTTTTTTTTTTTGCTTTTTTTTGCAGTTTTCCTGTGATTCTTTTTCCTGTTAGGTCACAAAAACTATAGGCTTTCTGTTAGTGCCATTAATTTTCAAATTTGAATAGTTTAAATTTGAATTCTTTTAAATTTGTGTGAATCACTAGTTTGTGAATAACTTTACTATAAAAATAGATTTTTGAGTGATTCTTTTTCCTGCTATTTAATATTATTGTGTTTTATCATTATATTAAATTTGGTTAATTTTAGGGTTATTTTAAAATATCTGTTTAATCAAGAACAGATTTTGTTATTTTAGTTTGCTATTAAAGTTTCTAACAAAAATTTCTTATGAAAAGTCATTCTGACATAATTGTTTTGAACAGAAAATACTTTGATAATTTTAGTTGCATAAATTTTATATAATTTTAGTTTAAAAAATACTAGAGGTTTATAAAAGCTTTTTAGTTGATTCCTTTTGCTATTAGAGTTTTATAAAAGCTTTTTAGTTGATTCTTTTTGCTATTGAAGAATATTATAGTTTTGTTTTAGTTGACCGTAACATAATATTTTAATTGATTATTTTAAGTTCATTCTTTTTGCTATTAGTTCATTCTTTTTGCGCTAAATGACCCTGAAATTGAAAAGCACTACAAATGAACTCTGAAAAGGTTGAAAGTTGGCATGGTATCATCATTTCACCCCCATAGCATGTGCTAAAAAGTTGAGAGGGTTACGGCAAAAACTGGATGCACTTCGTGTACAAAACGGGCAATCTCTTTCGAAGTATCTGGGTTTCGAACGAAAACTTGTCTGTTACAAAGAGATTTCATTTTTTTGAACTTATTTGAACTCCAAACTTTTTGTGTGTTCAAAATGCACCATTCAAAGCCACATCATCAATTTTCAACTCTTCTGACTTCATTTGTTATTTTTCATGCATTTACTGATTTTTTTGAGCTATATGACCCTGAAATTGTAAAGCACTACAAATGAACTCTCAAAAGGTTGAAAGTTGGCATGGTATCATCATTTCACCCACATAGCATGTGCTAAAAAGTTGAGAGGGTTACGGCAAAAACTAGATGCACTTCATGTACAAAACGGACAATCTCTTTTGAAGTATCAGGGTTTCATACGGAAACTCGTCTGTTACAAAGGGATTTCATTTTTTTGAAATTATTTGAACTCCAGACTTTTTGTGTGTTCATTTTGACCTGAAGTGCATCTAGTTTTTGCCGTAACCCTCTCAACTTTTTAGCACATGCTATGTGGGTGAAATGATGATACCATGCCAACTTTCAACCTTTTGAGAGTTCATTGTAGTGCTTTACAATTTCAGGGTCATATAGCCAAAAAAATCAGTAAATGCATGAAAAATAACAAATGAAGTCAGAAGAGTTGAAAATTGATGATGTGGCTTTGAATGGGCATTTTGAACACACAAAAAGTTTGGAGTTCAAATAAGTTCAAAAATGAAATCTCTTTGTAACAGACAAGTTTTCGTTCGAAACCCAGATACTTCGAAAGAGATTGCCCGTTTTGTACACGAAGTGCATCCAGTTTTTGCCGTAACCCTCTCAACTTTTTAGCACATGCTATGGGGTGAAATGTGATACCATGCCAACTTTCAACCTTTTCAGAGTTCATTTGTAGTGCTTTTCATTTCAGGGTCATTTAGCGCAAAAAGAATGAACTAATAGCAAAAGAATGAACTTAAAATAATCAATTAAAATATTATGTTACGGTCAACTAACACAAACTATAATATTCTTCAATAGCAAAAAGAATCAACTAAAAAGCTTTTATAAAACTCTAATAGCAAAAGGAATCAACTAAAAAGCTTTTATAAACCTCTAGTATTTTTAAACTAAAATTATATAAAATTTATGCAACTAAAATTATCAAAGTATTTTCTGTTCAAAACATTATGCAAATGATTTTCATAAAGAAATTTTTGTTAGAAACTTTAATAGCAAACTAAAATAACAAAATCTGTTCTTGATTAAACAGATATTTTAAAATAACCTAAAAATTACCAAATTTAATATAATGATAAAACACAATAATATTAAATAGCAGGAAAAAGAATCACTCAAAAATCTATTTATAGTAAAGTTATTCACAAACTAGTGATTCACACAAATTTAAAAGAATTCAAATTTAAACTATTCAAATTGAAAATTAATGGCACAACAGAAAGCCTATAGTTTTTGTGACCTAACAGGAAAAGAATCACAGGAAAACTGCAAAAAAAAGCAAAAAAAAAAGCAAAGAAGAAAACAGAAAAAAAATGCCACCTACTGGGCCACCACGGCCTGAATACGACTAGAAACCCAGCTAATTGGGCCAGGATTCAGGCCCGCAGAAGGCCCAGCAGGCCCACAGGCATAGCAGTGTCAGATTTGGCCCATAGGCCTGCAGTTCAGAGGAGTTCAATGGGGTGAGGCAGTCGAGCTTATAAACCGGTGCGGGGCGCTCTCAACTAGCGAGGTGGGACTAAACTCCCACCACCACGCTGCTGTGCAAGCCCATTGGTCCCGGTTGGTGCCACGAACCGGGACCAATGGTTGGTCCCGGTTCGTGGCACCAACCGGGACCAATGCCCCCTTAGTCGCGGTTGGTGCTACCAACCGGACCAAAGGTCTTTGTTTCCCGCCTTTTGCTGCTGAAAAGAGACCTTTGTTCCCGGTTGGTGGAACGAACCGGGACCAAAGGTAGGCATTGGTCCCGGTTGGTGCCACGAACCGGGACCAAAGCTTCATGTAATAAGCCCACACTTAGCGTTTTCCATCCCAGTTCCTTCCCCCCAACGCCGTCGCGCCGAACAGCACGACGCCGCCGAGCCCTCTCGACACGCCCTCGCCCCTGCCCTCGCCCGCACCACGCGCCGTCCTCGTCGCGGCCTTGAGCCTGCCGTCCTCATCGCCGACGCACTCTCGCACCCTCGCCCTCGCCCGCGCCCTCGCCCTCGTCGCCGGCCTCGAGCCCGCCGCCCTTGTCGCACCCTCGCCCCCCGAGCCCGCCATCCTCGTCGCCGATCAAGCCATCGCTGCGCCCCCCACAGTGAGCCCCCCATTCCCTCCCCTGCTCCCCGTCGCCGCGTGCTCTGTTTTTTTTTGCGGGCATGTATACGTGTATATGTTCATGTATATATTCATGTTATGTTTTTTTCATGTATGAGATGTATATGTTCATGTATGAATGTATATGTGCACTTTGTATACAAACTTCGTTGTTTTCATATGTACGAAAATCTAGAGTGAAAACAAAACAAACATATAAGAAAAAACAAAGGAAAAAAATGAAGAAGAAAAGAAAACCGCCCGGCCCAGCCACCACCGCATTTTCATAAAGTTTTTCCACCGAGTCGACGTCGCACCGAGCACCCGCGGTGAAGCAAGTCTTTTTTTGAAGGTAGTTTTTTTGTTAATGAAAATGTTGGCATCAGCTCTATCATCACGTTGGCATCGGCTTCATCGTTTACTAAGTTAAAATGATGTTAATAGAAAGTTTTCTCTCAAAACGTATCCCCGATAACTTCGACATTAGGGGGGGCGTCGATCAACCCCCTCTCGCCCGACCAAACTCTCAAGTCCACCCAACCCCCTCTCTCGAAAGTTACTAAGTTTGATCATATGTCAAAGTTTGAATTTTGACATATGCAACATTTGATCATATATCAAAGTTTGATCATATGTCAAAGTTGAATTTTGACATATGCAACATTTGATCATATATCAAAGTTTGATCATATGTCAAAGTTTGAATTTTGACATATGAAACATTTGATCATATGTCAAAGTTTGAATTTTGACATATGCAATATTTGATCATATGTCAAAGTTTGAATTTTGACATATGCAACAATATTTGATCATATGTCAAGTTTGACTTTTGACATAGATTTATCAAGAATGCCCCCATTATGGAGTGCACAAGTTGATCCAATTTTTTTTCTGATGCCCCCATTATGGATGTGCACAAGTTGATCCAATTTTTTTCTGATCTCATATATATATATATTCTTCTATATGTCACGTTGTCTGTCAAAGTATTGAAGAAATCCATGGCTTCATCATTTGCCAGAAGTAACAGGCGTATGATGCTACAAAGCTCTTCAAAGTGGTTTTGGAATGGAGTTCCTGATAGAATAATTCGCTTTTGTACGAATTTTAGCAAAGGCCTTCCAAATAGCGATATTCGGAAGGCTCTTGCTGAACTTTGTACCAAAAGCTAATTATCCTATCGGGAACTCCGTTCCAAAACAACTTTGAAGAGCTTCGTACCATTATACGCCTGTCTTTTCCGGCTAATGATGAAGTCAAGGTTTTTCTGAATTCTTTGACACTAGACACGTGACATATAGAAGGGTAGATGAGATCAGGAAAAATATGGACCATTTTCTGCACATCCAGAATGGCGTCTTTTTGTAAATCCCTTGTCGGTCCGGACGTCGGACATTCAAGAGAGAGGCGGTCCGACCCAAACCCTAGAAGCGTTGTCGAGGCCACCACAAACCCTAGAAGCGTTGCCTAGGCCACCCCAAACCCTAGAAGCGTTGTCGAGGCCACCCCAAACCGTAGAAGTGTCGAGCTAGCTAGGTCACGTTTGCACTATATATCCATCTGTCATGTTTGTATATTAATTGCCATGTTGTAATATTTGCAGAAAACTATGGAGCACCGAGACATCGAAGCAGAACAGTTGTTGTGGGACATAATCCTCGGCGGAGGTGATGTCTTGTCGTTTCTCAACGACACACGATGGTCTGGAAGGAGAGGGTGAGCAGGCTCCGGTGATCGAACAATGGAGGTGGAAGGACATGATTATGATGGCTCCGGTGACGGAATGCCGGTGAAGAAGGAGACCGTGATGACTTCTCTGGTGAGCGAATGGAGGAAGGAGATGTTGCAAAGTCCGGCGAGGTATATATATTAATTAAGCCTGTGCTGACTAGCTAATTGATGCATTAATTGTTTTGGTATGTACACATATTAACTCTCTTCTTTCTTCTTTTCTAGCCCTCCGGATCAAGCCAACTTTGGTAACGAGACGAGGCCCAAGAAAAGGTTGCGCAGGATAAAGGTTCACGATCACAGCAATCAAGGGCGATGGCCAACCGATTGAACCCAACGGACCAAGGAAGCATTTTCTGCTCAGTGCGGGGTTCTTGTTAGGGACATGATCCCGATCAGCATCCACCAATGGAATAAGCCTAAGAGCGAAGACCCTCAAGTGTCTTTTGTCAACGATAGATAGAAGATGATCTTTGGACCGCGCTGAAGGAAAATTTCACCCTACCGCCAGAGGAGGATCCGGATAAGCCAAATATAGAGCCATTGGTCAAGGCTCATGCTCTAAGAAGATGGCAGATCTATTCAGGAGGTGGAAGAATGAGTTGAAATCAACTTTGTCGAAAAAGGAAGACTCCAGAATTCACCGGCTGATTTAGAGATAAGAGATCACTGGCCCGCATTTGTGGCCCACAAGACATCGAGAAGAGTAAGAAGATGTCAGCGACAAACAAGAAAAATGCTGCAAAGAAGGAGTATCACCTCGCATGGGGTCAGGTGGCTACCTCAAAGCCCGGCCGTTGTGGGACAAGGCTGAGAAGGACCTGCTTGATAAAGGGGTCGAACCAGAGACATTGAACTGGCCAAACCGTTCAAGGACTTGGTTCTCGGGGCTGGGGAACCTTGGACCCTGAAACAGGAAGTGCCGTTGGACGAAGGAGCAACTTGAAATACCCGTCAAGAAGCTTCAGAAGTATATCGCCGCAGCGCAGCAAGGGACGTTCATTACCGACAGAGAGAACGACGAGCTCACACAGGCCCTCGGGAATCCTGAGCACCCAGGACGAACACGAGGCACGGCAGGCTCCGTTGCGTGGAAGGAAGGGTTTCCCAACGCAGGCGGTTACAAAACCCGGAGAGGAGGAGGAAAGTGGACAGACCGAACTGCAGAAGCTGAATGCAAGGGTACGAGCACTAGAGGAACAAGCACTAGTTCAAAGCAGCAACCTGCGAAGCTACCCCAGAAGCTACCCCGCCATCTCAGCGGAGAAGCGCGTGGCTTCCACCGAGCTCCTTCAGCAGCCTCACTTCACGGCCCCAGCTACCCCGTGGATGCTATCACGGAGGCTCAAGATTGCCACCTTATGGCGCAATGGCAGCACCTCAAAGTCAAGGCGGCTGTCGGCTCTGTTGCACCTCCTCAACCCGGCGCAACTTTTCACTGCCTTCATTCCAGAAGGCTATGCTGTTGTGATGGTCGATGAAAAACGGAGGGATTTGAGGAGCTCGAGCTTGACCACCCTACCGGTGAAGGGGAGACTCAGCTGGGTCTTGCTCTGAAGACTCCATGTCTATGGCGGAAGGAGCTCATCAACCTTCCGAACTGGACGCCTCCGCCTCCTCCTCCAGCGAGTCAAGGCTCTTCGCCTCCTCCTCCGCCTCCTCCTCTGGCGAGTGATCAGGGCACTCCACCTCCTTCTCCGGCTGCTCCGGCGCGTGGCGGCACTCCGCCTCCTTCTCCAGCTGCTCCGGCGCATGGCGGCACTCCGCCTCCTTCTCCGCCTGCGCCGGCGCGTCCGAGCAGCCCGCCTCCTTCTCCGCCTCGTCAACAACAGCGGAAGACAGCCGCCGCCGCTCCGGCTGCTCTGGCGCATCGTAGCACTCTGTTTCGTAAGCAACGAAGGAAGACAGCCGCAGCCTCCCGGCGCTCCGGCGTCTAGCAGCATACACAAGGCGGAGAATACAATTCGGTCCATCTCTCAAGCCTCTAAGAAGTTACCATACGAGATGACCGAGGAGGAAAACGCGGAGATTTTCAAGCCCAAGTGAAGGACTTTTTTGCAAAGAAAAATCCACCTCCGGAGGAGAAGATGGATCCGGTGAAATTGAAGCGCACTTGAAGAACTTGAAGCGACCACCACCGCCTCCGCCGGATGACAACCATGTCCCGCTCTGAAAAAGGCAGTGGAAGGAGCGCGTCGGTCGGGAACTACTTCAAGTGACAAAATGTACAAGAACGAAGAAGAGGGAACAAAATTCCCCAGCTCGCGAACAGGCAAACCAATCGTGCCCCCCACTCAAGGTGTCTAGCGATATCGTCGCAATCTGCCGGGGATGCTGCCCGGTACCAATCCTAGTGATTACCTGCCCGACGATGCCATTTGATTACAATGGAGGTGGACGAACACAAATACCAGTACGGGAAGCCTCTCGTCAGACCTGGTGATCCTCCTCTAACAACGATGATGCGAAGATTCCATAAGTGGTACATGGACACCTGCAAGTCTGGGAAGGATATTTTTGAGCTGAGAGTTAAAGAGGAGCACGACCTCGTTGGAATTGATCTGTTATCTGTTCCATTTGAGGAGTTTCTTCCAGTTTTTCAATCAAAAGGACCTTGATAAAATAATCATCACTTGCTACTGTCTGTAAGTACTATACTTTTGTAATTAAGTCTCTATATATAGCTCAGCTCTTTCATTGCATGGTAATATAATTATCCTCACTATATTATGCGATTGAAGATCGTCGAATGCAGAAATGCACAAATCTATGATATTGGGTTCATTAACACAAATCTCATAGATGAATGGACGGTTACATATCATGCGAAAGAAACCGAGGCCAACTTGCTACAATCGTTGCTTAAAATCAAAACAAAGATAAAATACTCTTTCCTTACAACTTCAAGTGAGTGTTACTGTCTTCTGCTATTCGGTTTCCCTATTACTCGAGGTTATAGTAATGTAATTGATGAGTTATGCATGCGTGCGCAGCTTCCACTTTATTCTCCTAGATATTAAGCTTGAGCAGGGACTAGTAACCGTCTTAGACTCAACGAAAAGATCCCAAGGAGTATGCGGCCATGACTGAAATGCTCCAGAAGTAAGTTCAATCGATCATTATCGTACCATATCGGCAACTTTGGTCATTTCCTGATATCAAGTAATTATTTCTTTGTCTCGCAGGGTTGGAAGTGTTCACCACATAAGCTCCGGGACTGCCGGGGGAGCTGGCGATTTACACACCCGAAAGTAAGTACTACTAGCTAGTTCCGCGCATCTCCCATTGATTCTAGCTAGTTTCATCAATACCATTTATAATGCTTGATTATCAGTTGATTGACCTTTATTTCTCGTAAAGTGTTGTGGCAGGAAGGCGGGAATAATTTTTGTGGATACTACGTTTGCAAGTACATCTACAACGCGACGACCTCTAAGCGGGGCTACTTTGAAAAACAATATGAAGTGCGTAAGCAATAATATTCATAATTTTATTTTATTATCATCATTTGTGTTGAGTTTCATTCATATATATGTATTGACCCCTTCTTCAAATTAGATTTGGCAGATGCGGGATGAACTCCTACCACAAGATCGCACAAAAGCAATTCAAGAGGAATTGGCGGGATCTTTCTTGACCACGTCATCAATCCAGCCGGAGAATACCATGTGGAACTTGACATCAAATGTTAGGGATTGTAAGAGATCTATATTGTATATATGTAGCTAGTAGCGTCGGATAGATATACGAAAACTTGTTGTTCGACCAATCTCGCTGAGAAGGAGGAGGTCGATCACTTCTCTGTGTATATGTTCATGATGATCTTGTGTACTTATGGTTTCCTTCATTTGCTTACTAGCTAGCGTGTCGAGTCCTCTCTATACGTATAGTACGTAGCGTCGACCAAGCACGGAGATAAGACAGGACACTTCTCTCTAGCTATTAGCTAGCTAACACATATATGAAACCCCTGAATTAACCCTACAAAACACCCAAAACCCCCAAACCCCCCCCCCCTTTCAAAAAAAAAAACAAAAACCCCAGCTCCTGAGCTCTGACACTTGATGATCTTTGGTCCCGGTGGTGTTACCAACCGGGACTAAAGGCCCTCCTCTCTGGGCTCGCCGCAGCGGCCACTTGGAGCCCCATCTGTCCCGGTTCATATAAGAACCGACTAAAGGTGTTTGTTAGTCCCGACCCTTTAGTCCCGGTTCCCGAACCGGGACAAATGGGCCTTATGAACCGGGACAAATGGACCATTTTCTACTAGTGTAACGCGACCGGCGGTATACAAGTGTGAGCATGGGAGATGAAAGAAACAATGGCCTCCGGCAAGAGCAATCACACCGTGTTAGCGAGACCTTGAAAGCCCGACCTCCATGTTGGTAGCCATCGTTTTGGTTCCTCCTGGCTCTTTCACTTCGTACAACCAATCTTCGTTGTCATATAGTATAGCTTCTGTGAGTCCGCCTTCCGTGATTGAAATTCCACCATTCATCAACCTTGGGTGGGAACTTGTACTTGTACTGCACTTGTTCTCACCTGCTATATGTGCATCCGTTTCCATTGAGTATTTTAGAAAGTACGCATTCATCTTGTCAATGTGTATTGAACTATTGCCGTCACGGGTAATGCACGTGCACCCTTGAGCACCCTATTGAAGCATTCGGCCATATTGCTTGTCATTTGACCAATCTCCGGCCATCTTCATCAAAAGCACGTGCCCACTTGTTTCGGTATGAATGTGCCTATTGAGAAGTCTGACCCCCGGGATCAAGTTTTTTGTGTGCGAGCAATTTGTTGTACAAAGTGGGCGAACCGCTTGTTGGAGAAAGCGAGACAACAATCTTGAAGATCATCGGCCAACTCCTTAAGGCCACATGCCCTATAGAAGTTCGAACAAAAGTGCCTCATGCACCATCGATGGTGCAACGGACCTGCCCGGGAATGTCAATCTCCACCGCGTTAAGATTCCTTGATGCCGATCCAATATGACACAAATTTCCCTTTGAGCGGGTAACACCTTCGTCCTCAAAAGACGCAAAAACCACTCCCAGTTGTCATTGTTCTCCACCTCAACCAAACCAAATGCCAATGGCAACACCCGTTATTGGCATCACTTGCTATCGCAACCAACAGGTGCCCTTGTATTGTCGGTCAAGAACGTGCCATCAACGGTGATGACCGGCCTACAGTGTTCGAAAGCCCTCACGCATTGCTCGAACGCCCAAAATGCACGGCCAAATACTCGGACGGTCCTTCCGTCATGAACCGTTGTTTTTTCCCCATGAGGCTCGACCACATGAACCATGCCCGGGTTAGTGGCGGCCATGGCTAACAACAACCTAGGGATTCGGTTGTATGCTTCCTCCCAATTACCATACAACATCTTAATGCGGCTTGCTTCGCCTTCCATGCCTTGCCGTATTTCACCTTGTAATGAAAGATGGCTTTCACAAGGTCCATGACATATTGGATGCTCATTGTTGGAAGTGTGGATATTGAGTTGGAAACGCTGTAAGCGATGAACTCGGACGTGAGTTGTCTGTGGTCTTGGGACATAACCTTGACATCCACCCTCTTGCCTCGGCACATGTGACTTGGTACACAACTCACTACATGCCAAGTGGGACTCCTTTCCATGATCTTGCCCGCATAATCCACATACATTTTTTATCTTCACATGCACTGTGTAGCGCACATTGACGTCCGAGTTCACCACCTTGTGTGGACGATAATGCGTAACCGAGTAGTTGTCGAGCCACATCTTCAATTCCAAGAAGGTTTGGAACATAGACCAGCGAGCAACCCGTTTTCTGCCGTCTTCCAATCACGGTGGAGAACTTGGCCTAACTCCAAGAGATATCCTTGGCCACCATCTACCACGGCTCCATCTGCGAGACTAACATCCTGAACAATGTAGTCCGATAATCCCGCCCGAATACCTTCTCGAAAGCTTCAGCCTCCTTCACCGTGAACCCCTCCTCATCAACTTGTTCATCGGGACCTTCGTCATCCGAATCCGATGCATGCCACGGGAATAAAGGATGGAATGGTCCATTGTCTCTTGCAAATGATATTTGTCGAGATCACCCACATTGTTGTCATGAGATCAACTTCATTGTCATCGTCCGCATTCAATCATTCTCCTCTTGCAAAGCTTCATTTTGGTTGTTTGGAAACGGGCTCAATGTTGGCCTCACTTGTTGGGTTAAAAGAGGTTCAACAATTTCATCTCGGTTCAAGGGTGGGGGGCTACTAGCAACCAAGGGAGAGGGGTTCCGGTTCAAGTCCAAATGCAAACTTGAATCAACCTCTTCGTAGAAAATAACTCAAGAGGCTTGTCTAGTGATTCGGCCACCGTCTCCTTGTATGCAACCCAACGTTCTCGGAGTTCACACGCATTGTCTTCCAACGGATGTGCATTCCAAAACCAACATTATGCCTTCCCTCCAACTCAACGATATCACTAGGGTCCATCCAATTAAATCTTTCTCACTTGTTCCAAGACCTCCGCATGCTAGGACTATTATCAAACACCATGTCAAGCTCATCTGGGTCCGGTTCATATTGCCTTTCAAGAAGGTGTCTTTGTCCCCATGATGAACAAACACACATGTTCTTTCCATCCCTATAAGCATTCAAACAACAAAACGTAACATATCTTCCACGAGTACTAATCCAAAGATTAACACGGAATACAAACCCTAACATAGATATGAACACAACAACCCTAACCCTAACCCTTGCCCCAACATAACAACACCCATAACCCTAACCCTAACATACTAACAAGCCTAACCCTAGCACCAACATAAGAAACACCCATAAGAATAACCCTACCATACTAACAACCCTAATCATAGGAAATTGGCAAACAAACATATCATATCTCCATACAAATCTCTAGATCCATAAAAAACTAGGGTTTCCCCGAACTAGCAACCAATGAGCAATTTGTTAACATTTATTGGATCAAAACAGGGGATCGGAGAAGATTACCTTGAGGGAGGGATTGAGTTCGAAATCCACGGACAAAATCTTCAAATTTGGAAGATTGGAAAAGGATTTGAGAGGGGGAGAGAGGGGGCAAATCTCGGTGGGGATGGTTTGGGGGTTGGGGTTGTGTGGTGGGGGGGGTGGGGGAGGGGGGCCCAGTCAACTAGTAACAGACAATGCAGCGCCTACGGGCTAGGCGCTGCACATACATGTGTGGCGCCTAGCTCTGAGTCGCTGCACTGCTTGGTGCGGGCCCCGGGTGGCCACGCTGGACAGACGTGCAACGCCTGCATGCTAGCACTGTACCATAGGGTGTGGCGCCTCCGTGTCGCGCCACTTAAAACGGTCAACTAAGTGAATTTTTTTAGGAGCCGTTCATTTGGTGAAATGATTTCATCCACAGGTCAAAATTGTCAAATTTGCCCTCGATGGATCGCGTGCTCTTCCAAGCGCACGTGTGACAAGCAGGCTGTACGTACTACTCCTCTGTATAAAAGAAAAAGCTAATTTAGCCTATAAAAAGGGAAAACTATATTTTCCGTCCCTCTATTTTTTCAGAAATATAGAAATGGTCCCTTAACTTTAAAACCAGCAAAACTCAGTCCCTCAACTATCAAAACCAGCAAAACTTAGTCCCTCAACTATCAAAACCAGATAAGTTTAGTCCCTCGTGGTGATTTTCCGCCAACATGGAGTGGTATACTGTAAAAACTAAAAACTAGGAGCAGGGGAAACTTGCGCGTTGCCGAGGGCCCTCGTCGCGCTCCCCTTCACCACTACACCGCCGTCTCGCCGCGCACAAGCAGAGCAGTAGCACCACGCGTCTGTCGAGCCGACTGCGCCATATGCCTGTTAGACTTTGCCGATGGCGCGACCGTCCGGGTTCCAGCCTGATGGACGCCGAGAGGTGGCTTGCAGCGCTGGTGTGATGTGGTCCGCTGGTAGTAGACACGCTGCAGGTCGATGCACTCCGCACGGACGCAGCAAACGCACCGGCCAGAAGCGCATCAGGAGAGCTTTGCTTATACGCGACCTGATTGATGAGCTAGTACGGGGCTAGCTTTGCACAACAAAATCACAGCAGGAAGAACTACATTAGCTAGTACACCAGCGACGGACATTGCTCATCCCACTCGTCATGCCGCGTAGCCAGTTACTGAGCTGCGTCGCTCATGGTGGCACCACGCTTCGTCCGGCCGAGTCGCCTGGAGCCTATTAGCTGCCTGCCGCCGGCGCTTCTGCGTGAAGTCGGCTGCCATCAAACCCATTAAGCATCGTCAGATTGACGGCCAACCAGCTATGCCATGTGGCTCAAGTTAGTTGGCCGTGATAAGAAATCGTTGGAATATTTTTTAGATGGAGGTGAGGATTTTTTTTGATTGTTTGTTTAGATGGTGGTTAGAAGTACAACCCTACGGTATTTTTTAAATGAAGAATTATGCAAAGTGGCGGTCGTCGGTAGGTTATGGTGCTAATTTTGTTCTTTTTTCAATAGAAGTGAGAACTTTTTCTGAGATGTTTTTTTAGATAGAGGCAAGGACTTCATGTTTTTTTAAATGAAAATGTGCGCATAACTTCTTCTTAAGTTGCGCCACAGGATGGCCCCCAACCACTAGTAAGAATTAAAGTGAACAAAATGGGTGGATGAGGTGGGCCCACACTGGCCAGCTAAGTCAAAACCACTTTCGTTCGGAGAAAACCACTCGTTGTGACACGAGGGACTAAACTTATCCGGTTTTTAAAAGTTGAGGAACTAAAGATTGCTGGTTTCTAGTTGAGGGTCTATTTCTATACTTTTGAAAGAGTTGAGGGACGAAAAATATACTTCTCCCCTATAAAAACGTCTCATATTTCTGGTAGAGAGGTAGTATATGTTTCTCGCCCTCCCCAAGTTGAGTGTTCGTCTCCACCATGCAAACAAGTCATAGGCAAACATGATTTGCGCCATTTGTGACAACGACACGTACAAGTGGCGGTGGTATACCCCTACGATCTCTGTGATGTCAATCAATTCAAATTCCTAGTGTATGAACATTTCAGTATATCAAAAATTCACGAGTGATTTAGATAATCTTGTGATGTCAAATGATACCCGAAATTGTGCTTAGAGCCGCCACTATGCCCAGGCCGGGTGATGAGGCACC